>JAXCHO010000036.1:17876785-18510892 GCA_036630365.1 Acanthiza pusilla | reverse complement strand
ATTCCTCAGTTTAGCTCCCTTTGCAATACAACATAGAATCATTAAAAAAAAAAACTTGAGTTGGAGCCTGAAAGGAACCTGAAAGGTCATCTTATTCCAACTCCCCCAATCCCACCATGGGCAGCAATGCCACCCACTAAACCCAGTAGTTTATGGCCCTATCCAGTCTGGCCTTATACTCCTCCAGGAATGTAGCATCCACAACTTTTCTGGGTAACCTGTTCCAGAGTCTCACAACCCTCTGACTAAAGCCTATTTTCCTAACACCTAAACTAAACCTTTGCCCTATCATTATCTGCTCACGTTAAAAGAAAACAAACCTCTCCCTCTTTTTTGTAAAGAAAAAAACATTTAAAAGTTTACTTTAAATCACCTCTTTAAATCTTCTGTTTAGATACAGAGCAGCTGACGTTGTGCTCTTTAGGATATCAGCTGTCTGTACAATTCTGTACAGATAATCTGGAAGAGTGTACTCTGTGAATAGGTGGTGAAGTTATCATGGAAAGCTACATCTTCATTTAAACTGACAAATTTTGTTATTAGAGATTATTCTGACCTTAATAACACATTTATTTGAAGTAGCCTTCCAAGTTAAGCAAGAACAAAACTCTGCTGTTTTTCCTTGTCTTATGAAAACCTAATGTATTATGGCTGAATTTCAGGATTAGGGAGACTGCAAGAAGTTTTAGGATTATCATACCAATAAAATCCTCTGTTGGAGAGATACCTGCTTGCAAAAGGACCGTTTTCTTCACCAGAATTACTGCCTTCTTAAATGACACACAGATTTCTTTGTCCCCCTAGTTGTGTTGATTGGAAATGTGATTTTTCCCCCCACATTCATTGCATCTGTGCTAGCAAAACAATTGAAGCTCAGCCTCAGATATTTTGTCTCTCTCCTTAGGAAGAAAGTTGGCCATCTGCCAAAATAATAACCAAGTAAGAACATTTTTAAGAGCTAAGCTCATGCTGCTGCCAAAGCAACACCTGCAGCAGTAGCATACACTGCATTGGGAGTGCTTGGGAGTTGCCAGAGCAGTTTCACTTGCTGAGGGGAGGAGATACCTGTCTCTAACTGTCTACAGTTTGCAGAGCTGGCACAGGCCTGGTTTGATTTTTTTTTTTTTTTTTTTTTTTTTTTAAGATATAGTGTCATATCTCCTAAGAAGATATGGCTTCTCCGTTGGTATGTTTCACCTACCATTGACATGTATTACAGTTTGTTTTATACATCTATGACATTATCCACGGGAAGAAATTCATAGGCATGGTAGACATGTGAATGACACTCTGAAGTACAAATTCTGTAATTATGTTAGACATGTGGCTGGCACGATTTCAACAGATGGAATTAAATGATTAGCATAATGAAATAGCTGTTTTTAACTACACAAGGTGGTGCAAAGAACAAGTCCTGCTGTGTTATTAGTCTTTGATGTTTATTCATTCACATTTAAGTAGTTCCCTTGTGTGAAGTAGCCATCACTATAGTAAGAATGTTCCTGCTAGAGTATGCACTTGTTACTGCCACTATGGCATTTTCTGTGACATGGATCATCACTGGTGATGATACGAAACAATTTTTTCAAGAAAATGGAAACAGCAAAAGAAACATACAAATATAGAAATATTGCTGAAAAATTAACACTGCTGATTTCCACATTTTCTTCAAAGTGTATGGTCAATTTTATTAGAAATTAATGTGAGATTATTTGTACTATGTGGGCTCATATGGAGTATTGTCCAGCTGCATTTTATCTTGTCACAAGTTATTGCAACTTTTAAAGATGGTGCAGTTCAAATTATGCTCATTGTTATCCCCATCTTTTTTATACCACTGGGCAGCACTGCTTTTAGGACTCACAGCAACACTTTAGCTGTTCTCCCTTTTAATTACATGGTGATCAAGTAAACTCACAACCAAAAAAACCAAGTACTGCTTAGGTATCCAGCAATCACAGTGGTAGACAGAATTGCATACCAAATGCTCAGTAGATTTTTTTTGCTGTTTCATTTTTAAGAAGCTGATCTATTCACTGAGAACTCTTTGGAGGACCATTCAGTTATGAATTTTTCAGGTCAAGTAATCATCACAGTTCTTTGTTCAAATATTTAATAAATCTCATAGCAGAAAAGTGAGACACATAGGCTCTAAGCATCGATCTGTCACAGTAAATATCTGACTGTTCTTACCTCCTGTGTTGATGCTAACCCATATCCTGATCTAAGCTTGTTTGTGAATTATTTAAGTAGATTGGTACTTGACCAAAGGTTTATCTCTGGTTGATACACATTCATTTTCTCTGCAAATTAGCAATTATGTAACATATTTCAAATAATAAGAGCAAAAAAAGAAATTGATGCAACTGTGGAGTTAAGATCACTGCACTTCTAAAAGCTTTATTCATAAATAACAGTGTGTTTATTGTGGGAGTAGAAAATGAATCATGGCATCCTTAACTGTGCATATTCTTGATCAGTTTGAAAATGGTGCGATAACTAGGTACATTGTCATTACTTACGTTTAACTGGTTGCTGAAGAAGATTTTTTTCTTTGTTTTCTGGTAATTCATTTCATAGTCACACATGGTGGTTTTCAACAGAAGTACTTGCTGTCAGCTGTTCTATTTATGGCCCCTCCAATGAACAGGTTTGTACTCTAGTTCCTTCCCAACTCCTTGGAGTATTAGACAAACACAGAAAACACAATATATTTGTAGAAGAGAGAAACAGGAAAAAAATGTTTTCAATTCCTAAATAAATATTTTTGTGTGTTAATATGTCTTTTTAAAATTAAATAGTAAATATTTCCCTTCATTATAAATTGCCCTGAGATACAGTATTGCACTAAACCAAAGTGAGGGATTTTTTGATGTCAATTAAGACAGCTCTAGTTCTTGTGTTCTACTGACTAAACAAGATCAGATAATTCAGTCTCAGTTCCTCTCCAACTTAAGCTCTTCTAAAAATCATTTGCTTCTGCAGGAATATAAGAGCCAAAGAAGCCACTAGTTATTAAGGATAACATTTATGGGTAGAAAGGAACCTTTGAAACACTGGGTATTGTTCCTGGAATAGGCTGTAAGGCCAGCAAAGCTGTTGAAGTACCTGGAGTATTTTTCCAGTGTTTGTATATTTTGCAAATATTGTGTTGAGGCAAATGTGATACCACAGGGCACCACTGAACAAATTATACAAGTAGCAATGAGGAAAACCACTCATCCTTTTGGCTTCCATTTCTGGAAAACAGGAATCATGGGGAAGGGGACAGATACGCTTATTTTCAGGTTTTGTCTTTGAATGAATCTCTCTTGTCAACTAAATGATTCAGTTCCTCCTTTTGCATTTCCTTGGTGAATACCTCCCTGCATCAGGTAAAAATTTTTGAAAGAACAGCTTAACATCTAGCCTTAAAAGTGAAGAAATCCAGGTCCTAATATATTAAAAGCAGATATTCATTGGAAGACTAAGCTTAAATTATTAAATTTAAGTTTAAAATGTTAAATTCATATTCAAAGCTAAATAAAGCACAAAATCAATATATTTTAATATTACTTTATATTTCATATTTATTTAATTTGTTTCATAAATCTAGTGGATGCTTTTATGATCTTCATATATTTGAAGAGAAAATAGCCCTGTTTAATCAGTATCTGGTTTAGAGTTGTATTTCTGCCAAATTCACATTTTATTATTATGGAAGAAATAATATTTTCCTTTATAAATCTTCAAAATTAGCATAATTCTTTGTTTGAAATTAATGCTGACTACCCACTCGCTGTTAATGTAGGATGATATTCCTGCTGTCAAACCAAATTGTTGATCATAACACACATACATGACATGGCCTACAACTGAGTGACAACCTGTATTTTCAGTTAACTTGAGCATTTGAATATTGGAGAATATTGGAGAATATTGGAGAAATACTGGAGAAATATCTCCTGCATTACTGTAGAACTTCTAGATGCTTGGTCTTCTGATATCTACTGATTTGTCAGTGTATGAGTGGTTTTCACAGCCTTTTCTCCTCTAATGCAAGTCAAGTGAATAATTATTTTGCTGTCTTTGCTCTAGATTTTCAGCACAGTGTATACTAAGCCCAAGCTTCTTGATAAACAATATAAATGATACAAACATCTTCAAATGTTAAAAGCTTGCTTTGTTTCCTCTATTTGAGGACACCTTGGAAGTGCCACCATAGTAGTTTAAGCTGTTTTCTTTCTATTTTTTTCTTGTCTTTTCTCTGTTTTCTCTCCAGAGTTTCTAAGTTGAAATAATTTTTAGTCTCACATATCTAGTACCATCACTTTCATTGTTAAGACCATCTCATTAGATAACTTTGGAGTAACTTTTTCTCAGAATTGTTCATTATCTGTAGAATTTTTCAGTTCATTAACTGCCCATTTAAAAACCTTTCCTGACCCTTAATTGGAATGTGTTCTACCCTATCATAATTAAATCGACCCCAGAACCATGTGTGTGTACTTGGTGCAAAATGGGGACTGACTTCCAAGTGCTTACCTGTGATATTTTATTGATGACAATAGAAAACTTAGCTTAAATGTGTATTTAGAAAAACAATCAAAATTTTAAATCAGTTGCTGTAGAGATTATCTGGAAATATTAAAATCTATGTTTAATATTGGGAGCATCTTCCCTACACAATTCAGAGTTTAAGTCTTGCAAGTTGCAGTTCTGGATATTATTTATGCTTTCTTCATGTAGCTAGTTTCTTAATGCTCTTCCTTTAGTACAAGTATGGTATAGTTGACAAAGATGTCAAATACCATATTTTAGGACTTATCTAGACATAGACATTAATTTGGGTTCTTTAATGAAGTCCAGGATGCAAAAAGTTAAAATATGAATGTTAGAGTTTTTGATATTTAAGCTTAAAACTTGTCACACAGGACTGTGCAAAACTAACTTTTCCATCCAGGAGAGAAAATGCTTCACTACACAGATCAGTCAGTTCTTTAGAAATGTGTCATTTTAATGGTTCTAATGTTTCCTTTTTCTCAGTTTAATTCCTATTTTTCATGTTTGATTTGTTTCTTTAGCAAAAATGTTCACCTCTTTGTGTAAGTTTTTGTGTGCTAATGCTGTTACCCACTGACTGACATGCCTCAGTGTCTTGAAAGATTATTTCATGTATTGTAAGATTATTTCCAGATCATTGTATTCTTGATAATACAGGATGCTGGCATCAGCTCTATGAAATACTGAAAAAAAAAAAATGTATCCTGGTAATTTTATATTTGAAATACCATAAAAAAGATAATCAAATGACAGTTCTATTCCACAAATGGGAAGAAATACTAATGATAAAGGCTGTTTCTTTAGAAAAAGCAATCAGAAATGGGCAGATGTTTAGTCATGGAACTAGCTAATACCATACAGTGCGTAAAATCTGATGACTGAAAAAATCAGTGAGCTGACCAGTTAGATTTATATCTGACTGATTCTGACTGGCTTTATTTCACTCATTAACAAAAAAATAAATTAATATCATGTACTGGGTGCAAATTACTAAAGGCTGATGGATACATTTTCAAGGGTAGCTTTTCTGCTATATATTTTACATATCTCTATGTATCATGGTAAACTTAAATGAACAAGCAGTCCATTGAAAATTAATTAATACTTACTGAAGAAGAATATTTTGTTGTAACTTCTCCCTGTTAGCCCTGCCAGGCTGCTGAGTCTCATGCAGTGGCTCTCACTACCCTAGGTTTTGATGTCGAGAGAAACTGAAGGGTAGAACTGAGAAAACTTGTAGGTTGAGCTAACGACTGTTTAATGGGGAAAACAAAGCAGCACACACAGACAGAGCAAACCAAGGTATTCATTCACCACTTCCCATGTGTAGGCAGGTATTCTCCAGGAAAGCAGGGCTCCATCTCATGTAATGGTGACATGGGAAGACAAACACCATCACTCCAAATATGCTTCCCTTCCTCTTTCCATAGATGTCATTGCTGAGCATGATGCCATATGATATGGCATATCCCTTTGGTCAGTCTGGGGCAGCGGCCCTAGCTACATCCTCTGCCAGCTCCTTGCGCATCCTCAGCGTGTGCCCTGGTGGGGTGGTTGGAGGAGCAGAAAAGGCCCTGAGGCTGCACAAGCTGCTCAGCAACAGTTAAAACATTGGTGTGTTAGCCACACTGTACTGATCACAAATCCAACACCTAGCACCATACCAGCTACTAGGAAGTAAATTAACTCTAACAAAGCCGAAACCAGTACAGCAGCTGTCTATACAACCTCCAGCAGTTTTTAAACCTGACAGCATGTAACCATTCATCCTGCATTTCTGACTTACTGGAGTATTAGTTCGTAGCTCTGAAACATCTAATGTCTGAAAATAGATTATTTGAAGAAATTAATTAAAATTATATAGTTCCACCAAGCTTCTACATGCTGTCAAATTGAATTGGCAGGCTCTTGCTTTAAATTCTCTTTTTGTTGTATCTTTATATCACCTGTCTTGCTAGACTAACCTCTACACTTAGTCACTAAAATCTAGTTAGTGTGTACCATCTTGTAATGAGTTGACCCTGGCTGGATCCCAGATACCCACCAAAACGTCATCTATCACTCCCCTCCAAAGATGGACAAGGAGAGAAAATATAAGGAAAGATCCATAGGCTGAGATAAGGACCAGGAGAGATCACTCACCAAACACCACAGGCAAAACAAACTGGAATTAGAGATATTAATTGAATTTATTACTAACAAAATCAGAGCAGAATAATGAGAAGTAGAATAAGACCTTAAAATCACCTTCCCCCCACCCCTTTCTCCTTCCCAGCTCTACCTCTTTTCCCAGTGCTGCAAGGAGACAGGGAATGGGGGTTGTGGTCAGTTCATCACAAGTTGTTTCTGTTGCTGATCAGGGAGAGGAGTCCTTCTCCTGCAGCGCCATGGAGTCCTTCCCAGAGAAGATACTTCTTCATGAGCTTCTCTGATGTGAGTCCATCTCATGGGCAACAGTCCTCCCCAAACTGCTGCAATGTGGGTCAGTCTTCCACGGTGTGCAGTGCTTCAAGGACAGGCTACTCCAGCAGGAGCTCCTCCCTCCACAGGTCTGCATGTCCCTGTCAGGACCCTGCTCCAGCACAGGCCTCCCATCAGGTCCCAGCCTCCTCTCAGGCATCCACCTGCTCCAGCGTGGGTCTCCCCCATGGGCTTCAGGTGGATCTCTGCATCCCTGTGTTCCTCCATGGGCTGCAGGGGCACAGCTGCCTCACCATGGGCTGCACCATGGGCTGCAGGGGAACCTCAGCTCTGGCACCTGGAGCACCTCCTGCCCCTCCTTCTGCACTGACCTTGGTGTCTGCAGTGCTGTTCCTATCACATGTTCTCACCCCTCTCTTCTCTAGCTGCAATTACATCTGCGCAATAACTTTTTTCTTATTAAATATGTTATCACAAAGGCATTACAGTCATTTCTAATTGAATCAGCCTTGGCCAACAGCAGTCTTGGAGCTGTCTGGTATTGGCTCTGCCAGTCAGGGAGGAAGTTTCTGGCAACTTCTCATAGAAGCCACCCCCGCAACCTCCATGGCTACCAAAACTTGGTCATACAAACCCAATACACTTCTACATAATTCTACATCACACACCGTAGTGCCACCCATTTTTCTTTTTGTTTCTCAAGATACTTGCAACAAAAGTATTAGTCTTTGCAAAAAATCCATGGGTCACCTCTGGTGTCTGTGTGTGCATGGAGACCTGGATCCTAGAGGCTTAACTTACTAACTTCATGTATGTTGATATAGTGACCAAATGTAAACTAAAAGACCTCGTTTCAAGTACATGATTCTTGAAATTTTGACTTGAATATTTTGCAAAGGGTAAAGATACACCATCTCTACCTTTTTGTCAGGCTTGATAGAGCAGCACTTCATAATGTTCAGCTTATAAGTTACTTAAATGTAACTACAAGTTTACAGCCTAACAATTGCCATTAGTTTGTAATCATAAAATGGTCAAGTGAGCAGTAATTCTCAGAGCACCTTTATCGCATATCCTTATGGTACATGAAATGCCTTTAGCAGGACTCATACATTTTTATGGAGAGTAAATGAGAGTTGTGTCCCTATGTCCAACTCTAATGGAAATTCGCCGTCTCAAATGTCAACATAAATCTTTCTGAGAGCTGTACACAGCATTCAGAAACTCAGTAGCAGCTGTTTCTGTCTTCTTCTGTGGTTATGCACTTTTTACCTCTGTATTGTTGCACAACTGCCAGCAGTTATTTATTATTTCTAATACATGTATATACATGCACCATTTTTAAAAAAATGTATTAGAAACTTCATTGAACTTCTCTGACCTCTTTTGTCTTGTTTTTCAGGATAAAAGCTAAATTCATTGATATGAGCATTTTTTGTCATCCATGTCCATAGCAGATGTTCATAACAAGATACCTTATAGGTCTCCTGATAAAACAATATAGATGTTGGCAAAAGTAGTAAGAGAATGTTAGTCACTATTGCCTGTTTCTCTTGAGTCTCAGTGATCAGTCTGCAAAGAATTCTGTTAAGCAGAACTCCATTAAACTTACTAAATGTTAGTACAAATTTATAACTTTAGGAAATATGTCACAGACAAAATATTTTGTACACAACATTTTTTTCTTTAAAAAGCTCACTGGCTAATGGATATTTGAAGAAATAAACCCTGAAATCTGGCATTGGAGAGGGAAGATACATACTGGATATATACTATGCAGTATAAATATGTACCAGCTTTCACCCCTTCTAGCTATCTGAAAATACAATTTATAATTTAAGTCTATCTAATACTTTTGGCGAAAAAGATTTCTTTTGGAGGAACAACAGTGTTCGACACAGAAATTCTTGTAATTAAGCATGTTTTAAATTTACTTGTTCCTAACTTGGAACCTTTGACTTTTTAAATGTATCAACTTTAAGGTTTGATGCTAAAGATGATTTTTAGAATTAGATTACTCATTAGAATATTTTCAATGTGTATCTATACCCCCATACATATAATATGGAGCTATTTAGAAATGTAGAATTATTTTTTTCAACCCAAAATCTTCTATAGTGTATATTTCTAGCAGCAGATAAACATATTCTTTTTTGTTTCCCCTTTCAGTTCTCCAAGTACTTGTATTCGCCTCCATTCCTTTATTGTCTTGAAATGTGAAGCATTAAAGATGCACCAACATAAAGTGCACTGAGTTATCTTCCCCTTGCTGTGCTGCCAGGATTCTGATTTGCAAATTATCAGATACATCTTCTTTCTCGTCAGAATGTCTTTTACTTTATTATGTACTGCAGAACCATCTGTCACACTGACAGAATTAATATGTGCTGTTTCTATTAGATAGTCTCCATTGTTTAAAGTGAGTGATTTTTCTGCTTTAACCAAATTTTTGTAGCAAGACTGGAGTGTGGAGATGTGTGATTTTTGCTTCCATTATATTTTTCTTCTTGTTGCTTGTTCTTTACAATTCACATGACAAACATTTTAGCTTCACTCTGAACCGATGCCCTACTTTACTTAGGGAACATATATTATAAAAGCTGGAGTTGTGCTACATTTAAATGAACCACACAGGCCTACAGCAAAGCTCAGTGAAGAATTTGTTTTCCCCCTGCTATAATAATCTGCCACTTGAATTATCCCCACAGAAATGGTACATATTGCCTCAAGTACTACAGCTTAATCCTGCTTCTCTACAAGTCAGTGTTTACTTTTCCATTCACTTAGTGGGGCATAGTCAACAAGCCTTACATTGTAAATGTGACTATAAAAAGTTTCCCATTTGACAGTATAATCTTCAGAGATAAATTTATTTATGTATAGTATAAGAAGTTTATAGTAAGATAATCTTTACTATCAGGATTATTTTACATACAGAAATAAATCAGTGGTTTACTGCTGGTCTGTTCTTTCAGTTGCTATGGTTCTTACCTGATTTTTTTTTTCCTTTCCAACAGACAGAACTCAGGTTTATTATATTTTTAAGGTTAATATTTTACCTTTTTGAAATTGATAGCTAATAACTGCTATGTCTTTTGGAAATGCCTCATTTTTGAAGCCTAATTATTTTGAAATGTTTTTCAGTCTTTTGATAGTGTCTCAGTGGTTGAATCTCTCCCTAGGAATGTAATAGCTATTTTCAACTTGTTATTTGTTCAGATATTGTCCTAAATTATTCTCTGATGAGATTAAGACGAGACTTAGATCTGCTGGCAGCTGTGAGAGTCATTCTTTCAGATTACTACTTGGAGAGCAGATCTTGCATTAAACCTCATGAAAATTATTTAAAATTTGTCTGTTTTCCATAAAATAATCAGACATCTACCAATCTATGTGGATATCAATGCAAAACTATTTAACATCAATAATTTTGCTACAGACAGTCTCTATTTTCCTTCTGACTGTGGCTGAAACAACAAAAAAAAAAAAACAAAAACACACACACACACAAAAAAAAAAAAACCAAAAAAAAAAAAAAAAAACAAAAAAACAAAAAAAAAAAAACCAAACAAACCCACACACACCAAAAAATGGTAAGGCAAAACCAGAGAAAGAAAATATTTTACAAGGTACTGAGGGCATAATACCTACAAAGAGATAGACCATTTTGGCTTCATAAAAGATAGTGTAAGAATGAGACTTCTGATAGTCTATCCCATGATCATTTTTGTTCCTGATAATGTTTATAATTTGCTGTCAGTGCTGTACCTGGAAGGTACTTTGAGTACATGCACTCTTTTACAAAATCCTGATCTTCTTCTGTGGCTCTTTCAAAAAGCTTTACAATATTTTTTCAAGAATTCCTAATGTGCATATAAAGTAAGCATTTGGTATGGATTCTTTTTCATGCATTAAATTACTGAAAAAAACCCATGATCGTTGGGTTGTTGCCCTCAGTAGCTTTGACTGCATGTTTCTTGGAAAAGATAAGGCAAAGCATTTGAATGATAATGGCTATAATTTTTGTTCTTTTTATGATCAGTTTATAGAGATACTCACTGAACAAACTGAAGTACCTTCTGGTTTTTAGTCTTTATTTGCCTGCTTCTAGTCTATGATTGAATGTATCTGTTTTCATTAAAGAAACTAATTTCAAAAACTGTTTTGGCACAATTATAGATTTCAAGTGAAGCTGTATATTCTGCAGTGTTAATCCTGGTTGAATCAGTTTCAACTTCAGACTTTAAAGTGGTATTCAGCCTTTCATATCTGCATGACAAAAATGAACAACATCAGTGCTCTATTGGTTTGAATCTCTTTTTCTTGTGTATTATCTAAGAAAAAATGCCTTAAAATGGGGATTGCATGCATTCACGCTGATTAAGATTCTGAGTGATAGCCGTTCAACACTCAGAGCCTTCAAAGTGTAAAATTCATCTTCTTATGGTGCATTTACCTCCCTGGGTTAAATTTGAAATAGTAGCAGTTGTATTTTACTATAACTTGATCAACATTAGTTGCACAAAATTGTTTGGTTTGTTGTGGCTTTTTGTTTGGGTTTTTTGTGGGGCTATATGGGATTTTTTTTTAATTATAATAGATAAAATGGTTGTATTATTTCTTGTAGACTGGGATTGTAATTTTTACCATACAGAACACAGCTTTTTCTCTACAGTGGCTTCACAGGATTACAGAATGTTTTGTTTGAAAGGGACCTCTGGAGATCACCTTGTCCAGTGGCTCTGTTCCAAAGCAGTGTCACCTAGAACTGGTTGCCAGAACCATGTCCACATGTGTCTGGAATATCTCCATGGACAGAGACTCCACAACTTCTCTGGAGAAACTGTGCCTGTTCTCAGTCACTCTCAGAGTGAAAGTGTTTCCTGATGTTCAGACAGAACCCCCTGTGTACAGCTTGTGCCCATTTCCTCTGATGCTGTCAGCGGGCACTGCTGAAGAGAAACTGGGTCTCTACATGCCCTCCCTTCAGGTATTTATAGACACTGATGAGATCTCCTTCTGAGCCTTCTCTTCTTCAGGCTGTATAGCCACAGATCTCTTAGATTTTTTTCACAGGAGAGATATCCTTGTCCCTTTATCATCTTTGTGGCTCTTTGCTGCATTCTCTCCAGTAGGTCCGTTTCTCTCTTACTCTGGGGAGCCCAGAGCAGCATGCAGAACTCCAAATCTCCCTTGACATGTTTGAAAAGTTCCTCTTAATACAACCAGGAATAACATTAATATTTTTTTTGTCATTGATGCCTAAAAGACAGGCTACCTGAAAGAGGCCAAGACAAATCAGGAGTATAAAAGTGGACAATTTATTCGAGGCCTGCAAAGGCCTTGAAGGTACATTCGGGCAAGCAAAGCCCCCCATCGGGGATGACACCCAAAACAGATGCTGGGTCACGAGCCATCACCTTTTATAAGTTCTGTCCCATTAGCATATTGGTCCTTAATTCTCCAATTGCACCCTTAGGTGATGATGTTAACCACCCCAGGCCTGCTCCCCCCATCTCACAGTTGTTTACATATTTTGGGGCCCTAAGGCAATGAATATGCCCTTGAATCTGTATTCAGAGAGCCTTGTTTGGCCAAAGGTGTTGGGAACAGAGCATTTTAGCACTTTGTAAGAAGCACAGAACTACAGCAAGTTACAGCTACATGAAGAGTAAAAAACTAGAAATACCTAAAGGCATCATCATCAGGGCTCCTTTGCTGGCTTCTGGTTTTGCAATTATGTTTTTAAAAACAAAATTAGGGTAGATTTTGGAAAAATTTCTATGTATGAATAAAAGTAGGGTGAGGTTGTTTTTGCTCAAACAAGACGTTTTTATTAAAATGTCAAGGTAAATAACTGTGCCTTTAGAAAGTGTGCTAGATTTGTCATCTGTGTATTCTATAAGTTAGAAAGGATTTGATTCCTTACACAGGAGCTGCTTTTCAATCTTTGGACTCAGTGGCACTTGCCACTATTCAATAGGAAAAATGAGTCTGAAATAGTATACACAATCAAGCCAGTGGGAATAATCTGTGCAAGCACTGATGTAGAGGCAGTTTTATTTGTTTCCCATGGGAATTCAAATAGACTGTGCACCTACATTGTGACCTGACTGCAGTACACCGGATCAAAAGCAGAGTTCTTTCAATTTTTTATGTTATTCAATTCTTTACACCATTTTAAGTCACTGCCTGTATTGGGGGGGGTTTAAATCTTTTTATTTTGTTTTGGTTTTTTTTAAATTAAAAATAAATTTTCTTCCTGGTCTCTATGATGCTAAAATATTTACTGGTATCTATGCCCCAAATAAAGATGGCAGTGAGCCCTTCTTGGTTTTTTCATTCTGGAAAACAAAGATCATCCTTCTTTTGTTTTGTTCTAGCCCCATCTGTAGACTGCAAAGAATACAGCTATATAGAATGTACACAAAGACCTCTAGATGTAACATGCTAAGGGACTGTGAAATTTAACTTCTCAGCCAAGCGACAATGGATGCCAGTGCATCCTGGAGAACATCCAAGAGGGCGACCTTTCACAAAGCCCATGCTGAGGTGTCTACCTGGTCAAATACCAAGAACATATAGAATGATACATATACTTTCAACTTCATTTCCATTACCTGCAGCTGTTTCTGCAAAATTTAGTTTACATCTGACTGATCTCACGTTACAAAAGTCTTTTCTAAGGTCTGGCAAGCATTATACAGAAATGCATAAAGAAAAAGCTCAATTTCTACTCAGACTCTAAAATCCTTAGCTGGCTGAGAGTTGTCTTTGTGCTCATCTGGCCCGCCATCAAGTTTTTCTGCAGGTCCTTGATTCATCATTGCTAGCAATTGAGACCTGCTGGAATATTGTATTTAAAAGGGAAGAGAAAATTTGGATAGTAGGTGAATTTGGAGATAAGAAAGTTTTTAAAAGGAAAAAAAAAAAAAAAGACTAGTTATCACAAATGTATGAATTATTTAGCTAATAGCTTGAAATTTTTCAGTAAAGATAAAGTAACTTGGTTTTAGTGTTACATATAAAATTAATGAAACTGTATGAAGAGAATGACAAAGGTAAATTATATATTTACCTTTTATTATTTTCTTGTAGAATCTGGGCTCTAGGAAAGAAAATACCTATTGTCTAAAAACAGTGAATAAATGTAAAAACACTTATTTGTGAATATATATACTGTTTGGTGAGACAAGAGCTGATAAAAGTCTTTCTGACAGGACATAATATATTGTGTTAAAAAATATATTTTGTAGAGACTCTTCAAAGCAATACAGATTTATTTTCCCACAACATTAACTCTTTTATTGTTTTACTTTTATTTGTCTTTCTGTGCAAGAGGTTCAGTCATAGATTGTGGGCTACCTGGCAAATGAGGTCTGCTATCTGTCTCTTCCTATCAGAATTCTCTACAGTGTTTTATTACTGCTATATTCTATTAGTCATATACGCTGCCAAAGAAGTATAGCAAACCCATTTTTTAACGGGTCTATATAAGACCAATATAATTGAAACTAATGGATAAAATGTGTATTACATTGGTGAGTTGATCAGAAATGGTTCTAGGTTTTGCTAATTCTGTCTATCCTAGCGGTATTTCACATATATTTTTTAAATGGTTGAGTCAGGTACAAAGGATGATATTTACATTGCATAGGCAGGTGAAATTTATAGTCAGAGAAAAATCAATAAATTTCATTTTAAATTGTTGTTTTTGGTGAAGTCAAACTGTTATGTGAAAGAAGATTTTAAATATTTCCACTGATTTTTTTTACATACTTCATCATGGGAGTTTAAAAGAGGAAACAATTTGTTGTATCTTATCTATGGAGATTTTTTTTATGATGATGCAACAGAACTAAATGTGGATACCATGTCGAAGTTTGCTGGCATATAAAAGTGATGTCTATTTAAGTAGAGTGATATGGGGAGCTGTTCACACTACACAGTTCTGTTGATAAAAAAGTGAAGTATGTGCTTCTTGGAAGTGGTTCAGAGCAGTTGATGTGGTAACACAGGATTGCCCCTTCAATACTTACTAACAAGGAAGTCTAACCCCTCATTTGGCACACGTTCTTTCACGAAAAGATTCTAAAGGCATCAATTCTTTAAAAAGAAGAAGAAAGGAAAATAAAAAGTACAGAGGCTGTGGACATAAAATGCACAAACCAAAAGAGTGGCTTAAAAGTATACAGAAAAGTAGCTATCATCACTTCAGATGGAAATTGAGAAAATTCCACTTAAAGGCTATGAAAGAAAGAAAACACCCCAACAACTGTATTGGCCTGTAATGAATATTCTGGGGCTTCCAAGATTTTGATGTTAATTCTCTGAGAATAGGTTAGTCATCAGTACAGACTTAAAACTGGGATTTACTGGATTATAAGTACACTTTACGCCAAAATCAGAGAAGTGGCACATTAGAGCTGGTGCTACACTAGTCAGTGACCTAGTTGTTTGAGGAAACCCCACAGGATGATTCTTTGTGTATAGACCTGCTTTCCAAAAGTAGAGTGTCAAAAAATAGATCCAGGCAGCTTTAGAATGGTCTTTAGAGCATTATTTGGTGGTTCAAATGCAAGTTCATCTGTGGAGATTTACACTTCAGTCTGCAGTCAGACAGCTTCTCAGATCATGTACTGAAAGACAAATAGGACAGTGTAATATGGTGTCTGAAAAGCAGTTGAGCATAAGAACCACATTGACAAGTTTTCTTTTCCTACTTGTTCTCCCTTGACATTCCTGTCAAATTACAAAAGAAACTAAGGCTTCCATTATTTTACCCAGACATTGAATATAAGTTATGATTCAGCAATTTCTGGTCACTGCTGTTTCCACAGTCTTGTGCACTCAGATGCACTTAGAAACTGTTCCTTGATTATGACAGTAAATATGTGTACTATTTTTTTTCCAGAGGATGGTTGGTTAGTTGGTTTTTAATTTAAGAACCTGAAATCCATATTGATTCTCCTTAGACAATACAGAGCTATACTTAAAGGTCAATTTTCTGGGAAATTATTTCAATGTTTAGGCACATTTCTTCAATAGCCCATTCAGTTTCAGGAAAATAATGGCAAGTTGAAGATGAAAGACAACTAAATGGAACATCCTATTGTCTTTTCCTAAGCATTATGCAGCTGGCGTGACAACTCTGACAATGAAATATCAAGTTTGTTACCAAATCTTAGACACAAGATATGTCACTTGAAATCCTTCTATTCTACTTTCTATTTAGAAATTAAAGATTCTTTGAAGTTCTATTTGGTCAATCCCAATCTCAGTTCCTTTCTCACATTTTGGTCTTTAAATTAGAAAGGACACTAAGAAATAGGATTACAGCATTAATTAAGACATCTGCATGTTGAAACACAGGGCAGGATGAACAATTAAAAATCAGACCGTAGAAGTTTCCTGTTTGTTTGGGAGACTATTCATTCTTCCATGGAAGAGTTATCTTCCTGATGGAACAAGAAAAAAAATATAATGAATAAAAGAAGCAAAATTCACGGAAAGAATAATCCATCTTCATGTAAAATTAGGGGGGGAAGAGTTATCAAAGAAACAAATAATTTAGAATTTATATTTAGGTAGAAAGAATTTAGGCAGCACAAAGTAACTGTCAGGGGGCATCATGACCTTGCCTTGATTAGGAGCTGGGTAATTGACTATAATGAATGATGGACAGGGTGAACAAGAACTGAACACTGTGAACTTTAGTACAGCAGTGGATCAACAAGTGGCAGGAGAATACCTGAAACTGATGGAACAGTGTAGCATGATAAGAATACAGATTGATTTGATTTGTGGCCCATGCCAACATCCATTTTTTAAAAAGCACTGTTCCCCCAAAGACTTAGGGAAAACATTGCAGACACCCCAAACTGTGTAAAAGCAAAGGACTGAGGTGGAACTGAGGCACCACTGAGAACCAGAGAGGCTGTGTCAGAGCCACGTTTACACTCAACAGCACACACACACATATGCATGTACTGTTGCAGTTAATTGCAGCTTGCTCTGCTTGCCACTCCAGTAAGTTAGCACAGTCCACCCTGAGGAAAATTTTATCCAACCAGTAAAAAAAATTTTCACCAAAAAGTCAAAATAAATACAGTTTAATAATTGAAGGTATGAGATAAAAAAGGATGTGAAGGCACTCCTTCATCAGCTCCCACCAGATGACCAAGTACATTAAGTTTTCATTAAACATGTTTCAGGGACAAAAGAATCAGGGTAACGGAGCAGCCAGGCTGCCTTTTCCCCAGGCAAACCATCTTTAACCAAGCTGATTGTTGTCTGTCACCAGTTCCATCCCTGTGAGAGACCAGGCAATATTTTTCACTTTGACCTTAAAAAGGTGCTCAAAAGAGTTTTCCACAGCATCTTTGTAGCCAAACTAGGATTTTGATCTTAATTCTATCAGCTGTGGATGAATGCTTTGGAAATAAAAGCCCCATAATCATAAATAAATGGCCTTGCATTAGACATTACAATAACGGTACAAGTGTCTTCAATACAGGAGAAAATACTTGGCATTTTGTAAGTGGCTAAATTTAAGTGGATGAGCTAGACATAGCCCTTTGTCTCCTGAGTCACAACTAGATGACATAGATTTAAAACCTGCTAGATTTAAGACATATCAACAAATTACAATGATTTTAAAATGACTGTGGTCAGGATGAATAATCACAGCTGAACAACAAATTTTCTCTAGCTTGTTCCTTCCATATAGAGATGAGGGAGAGAGACAGATCCCTTTCATATGGTGCCAATTCTGACCCAAATATTTTTCTTTCTTTTTTTGATTCTTTCTTTTTTAATCACCCTCCACTGATATCTAAGGATGCACAGCTTTTTAAATATCTTAATAATTAGTTAAATGTGTCTGTCAAGTTAAGAAGTAAGTTTGAATGTAGCTATGTTATCAGAAGTTAATATATAATGAAGATATGTGTTACATCTGGTAGGAAGACAAGATTAAAGGATCATGCTTGTTATTGAAAATTTATCAGAACATGCTAATTCATTGATACTTGTTTGAAGCAAATCAATGAGCACTTCGGGACCATAGAAAATCAGGCATTAAAATTAATCACAAATTGTGTGATCATAAAATAACAAACCACATAACACTATCAATATCTTTAAATCTCTGTCACTACCATGCTAATCAGCCCTATAATATTATAATTAAATTCTGCCAATCTTGAGGTAGCATAGCCTTGGAATTACACTAATGTCCAGAATTGAACAGTAGTACTGAAGATTAATTGGAATAGCTGAGTTTCTTTATTAATACTACTTTGTGTGTCCCTGCATATGTATATATTGAGGAAACATGTAATAATCATTTCATCAAGAAAACTCCATAACACATTACCTGAGTTTTAAGATGGAGGTAGTGTTTTTAATAGAACTATGGATATTACTTATATGTTCCTATAACGAAAACACAGACAACAAAAGGCCATCCAAAATTTGCATGAAGAATTAAAAGAAACTCACAAAACAAGCCAAACTCTTTTTTTTTTTTTTTTTTTTTTTTTTTGGACTTGAATAGCAAATAATTGTAGACTTAGCTAGATGTATAATTCTGATGTATGTATATTAATTTCACTAGGCTTCTATAATTTTGAAGGACAGAAAGAAGAAATAATTTGCTTTGAACCTTTATTCTATTGATGGATTGTGATCACTAGTCAACAGCCTTTTATTTTCACCCCACTTTAATGCTAACTTCAGAATAACTTAGGTATATAATAGTGCTTTATAAAATATGTCACTTTTGTTTTGTGAATTAACTGAAAAATGAAAATAAAATTCTTCTCCCTAAAGACAATAATAGATCACTCCTTTGGTTTTATTAAACCACAGGAATTAAGATTACAGTCAAAAGTTTCTGAACATAGAAAATATTAATATTCACTACAAAAATAAGAATGTTAGAAAACTGCTTAATGCTTCTTAAAATCTATTTCAATCATTGACAACTTAGATATCTGTTACTTTTTTAATGGAACCTCATAAAAGAATCAATGCTGAGATAAAAGGGGTAGTTTATCTATGTTCTCCTAATGCAAGATGTTTTCTGCTTTTGTTTTAAATTGTGTAATTTTTGGTATTCGTGCCGTAAGTTCCTATGTAAGACCATTAGAAATGAGCATCCAAAAGAATAGGTTTTTATATTATATGCACATTTTTTCACACCTGGTCTACATCAACATTTCCAGTGATTAAAATTATGTGACTTCTTGTGACTCTTGTAGTATTCCATAACTCTCTATTTACAAATTACTTAATGGATGTAGCACTTTTAAGCAAAGTCCTACTTTTACTGAAGTATAATAAGTGCTTCTATAATGTTTTCAAATACGAGTGAATTTCAATTACAGATTAGTTCAGGATCGCATCCCATTCCATTTCTGATGTTCTGTGTTTGAACCCAGACCTCTAGAGATTAAACATGGGTGCTACTAACCGATTATGTCACCTGTCTATTTGAAGTGTTTCTCATAAGGTGCTGAGCACACCCTTTCCCCCTTCCCCCCCTATATGTTACTTGAAGCCCTGTGCTTTGGTAACACTCCTGCATTAACTTAAGAGTGAGACCACCACAAACTAACACCTTTTGTCACTCATGTGGTGTTTCTTAGTCAAGCAGATTTCTCTGGAGAACAAGTCTTTTTGTGCTTTGATAGACTAGGCAGTAATAACTGGAACTTGTCCAGTACCGACAAGAAAGCTGGAAAAGGACTTTTTACAAGGGCATGTAGTGATGGGACAAGCATGTAGTGACTCTTTCTAAACTGAAGTAGTATAGATTTAGATTAGATATTAGGAAGAAATTATTCACTGTGGGGGTGATGAGACACTGGAACAGGTTGCCCAGAGAAGCTGTGGGCGTGTGGATGTCTCATCTCTGGCCAAATTGGATGGTGCCCTGAGTTATCGGATCTAGTGGATGGTATGCCTGCCCTCAGGGCGGGTGTTTGGACAAGATGATCTTTAAGGTCCATTTCATTCCAAACCATTCTGTGAAATCTGGCACATCACCCTAGCAATAACATTCTACTTTTTGGCAAAGACCAGCCATTTTAGTATGAAAAAACTTATCTAGCTATATTAATGATGTTGGGTTTGGTACTGAAAGTGGCAAGACGCCCTTACAGGTGATGCATTTTTGTGTACAATGGAGACAGCTGGTGTGATTACCTCCAGAATAAAACATATGCATTTAAATTTCCACATGTCCCTCTGTTTAGTTCTAAACATATAGCCAGCCAGCTAGCTGTCTATGCTGCTACTGTAGTCAATGAAGAACAGTACAGTCACTGCAGCCTCAAAGGCAAATCAACCCTCCCCAGAGACCTGGAGCTCAAGTGTCTGTTTCAGGCTCTGTTGCCTAAGCATTCATATAAATGCTATTGCAAATGCCCTAGAGTACCCAAAACTTTCACAACAGCCTAGCAGATCTCTGGCAGATCTGGTAGCAGTCTGGGTCTTCAGCCTCTAAAGCAGTGGGCCATTGATTCTTATCCCTAAGGACAGTCAACTGTATGTCTCTCTGAGCTGGTTCACTAATTGTACTGGCTAGGTGTTTATCGAATATTATGTGATTTAAGGAAGGGCATACATTATGTTTTAGTTTATGTAGGGTGGACTTTTGAAATACCTTTTCATTGCCCGATTTACTATGCTTTGATTCATATAATTAAGTGGTCTCAAAGTACACAAATAGGATTAATTTTGATGAAACTAAACCAGAAGATGTGTTCTAAACCCACATCTCTGAATGCAATGGGTTTACCCACAGGACTAGACCATGACTAATTTAAAGTTTTAAAAAATTAAGAAAATAATGAAATGTATACAGTAAGAATGCCAGATCCTCAGAATCAAATGATTTGATCTTCAATTCTTCTCCTATCAGATCACGTCTTGCCAATATAGTTTGAACCTTAGGTACCCAAGCATATTTGTTTGCTAAATTTATATACTAGCTTTATATAGTAATACCAAGTGTACATTACTTACTGGATTAAGCATACTTCAAGTTGTGAAGGCAGTGGAGACATCTCAGAGAGAACAATTTTACAGCATCTGTTTTTTGTGATAAATGTTAACAGCTTTAAGAGCTATAGACTCTGTATGCTATAATCAGTGCTCTGACCAATGCTGGACCTCATAAAAAATTTGTTGCTTCTTCCTCAGTTTAGTACTAATGCAGTGCTTTTAAAAAAAAGTTAATTACCGGTGTACATATACCATCTGTTACTAGGCACTCGTTTAACACTGATTTAAAGCTACATCAGAGAGGCAAACTGCATTCTTGATTACTATTGATTGTTGGTGTAGTGTCGACCCAAACAGATTGTAACAGGGGAATTAAGGCTGGTGTGGCTGCAAGAACAGAACCACGCTCCTCAGTAACGTAAAGTATAAGATTAGTTACTTTGTGGGGTGAGTATAGCAACTGTACAGCAATTCCTGTTCTACAGCAGGCGTACACACACACACACACACACACACACACACACACACACACACACACACAGACAGAGATTCCTACCCACCAAGGCCCCAGATCCTCTGGTGTGGCTGTGTCCAGCACCATGGACTTGGCAGGGGTAGCAGGACAGTCACTCCTGGCTGGTCCCAGTCCTGGCTGGCAGTCTGGCCTTTACTTGCAGCTCTCTGTTTCAGGCTCAACCAGTATTGTGTGTTTGTAAGCTTCTTCTCCCAAGGGACCACTGTTTTCACTACTCACTGCTTTTTAATTTCAGTGGTTAGAACAATGGCCTTACTGGTCAAGTCATCCTAGATAAATCTTTACAAGTCTCTCCCCAGCTAAGCCAATTAACAATAATTTCTGGTCATTAAGTCCAACCACAAACCCAGTACTGCCAAAACCCCCATTAAACCACTTCCCTAAGCACCACATCTACTCATGTTTAAATCCTTGCAGGGATAGAGACTCAACCACTTTCCTGGGCAGCCGGTTGTACTGCTTGACCACCCTTTCAGTGAAGAAAATTTTCCTGATATTCAATCTAAACATCCCATGTACAACTTGACACTTTTTCCTCTTGTCCCATTGATTCTTCCTGGAGAAGAAACCAACACTCACAAGTAGTTGTGAACAGCAATTAATGTTTCATACAATTAATGCAATTATTTTACATCCGTATTTTAAATGCAAAAAGAATATAAAATACTTGGAAAACACTACTTATCAAACTTTTTCAGATCATGATTTAAATTTTACCTATTAATAGATTTTTCTTAAATTTTTATATATTTCTTTAATGTAAATTAAATATGGAACATTTCTTATGCTAACCTTTTTGAGTTTCTGTGTATAAATGAACACACAGTATGTGTGCGTGTATATATGTGTGTGTGTGTGTATAGAGAGCAATATACCCCTATATTTATATGTATAGCCACATGATGTTTGTAGTAACATTTTCTAGCCATCAGTGTGGCTAGAATATATTCCCCTCTGAATATTGACGCACGGTACTTGCTGTATAGCAGAATTGAACATACAATGATAATAGAAGCAAAACTAGGTTTTAGCATATTTTGATAGCTCATCAGCAGTCTATCATCACCACCATCTATATTGCTAGTCACAGTCATGAGTGAACTAAATGCTCCTTCCCTGAATACCCACAAGAGTACTCATGAGGTTAGAGGAAATGAATGGAAATATTTTCTATGTCCAGGTTATGTGACAAACAGTTTAATATTGAAGATAGAACTATATGGCCTCATTGAATACTTAAACACTAATCTATTTGCCTGTTACTGCTATTAGCACTGCAAAATAACTAAATTAGGCTTAACCCTTGCTCAGGAGAGGATATAGTCTTGAATGATGATTGTCTTCCTTTGGGATTCTTCATTACTAGCTGAATAAAATGTCTGAGCAGGTCAGAATACATTATTAGCTGATCAGAACAGAGCCTATGAACAATCAAGTTAAAAAAATGCTTAATGATTTATATAATTTTTTAATGTAATATATGGTATTTTTCTTTTTTGAGATGGAAGAAAAATGTTTAAGTGTACATTATGCTACAAGTGATAAAAAAAACCAGCTGAAAGAAGGAAATTTCTAACAGATGTAGTTGACTGTAATGGTGAGGCTGAAACAGGTTCTTAAAACAGTGCTCCTCTGGCTGCTGAATGCAGAATAGTGGACTCAACACAATATATTTTAAAAAAATAAGGCTTTCTGTAAACAATTAGTTTAAACAGAAATTGATAGGCTTAATAAATAATTTTTTGGAAGCACTGTTATCATCTCCTTCGGGTTTGTTTTTTTCCCATGAATCTAGAGAGCTAAAGGCTGCAATCCCTCTGAGTTTAGAATATATTAGTCTGCAGGGCTGCAGCAAAGGTTGTATAGAAAGAAAAACAGTCCAATATTAATATTACTAGGAATTATGATCCATGTTGAAATTATTTTTAAAATCTATTGCAATATAGACCTAGATATACTTGACTCCTAGTATGATAATATTTTTTGAATATTTTTAACATGTGAAAATATTAATAAGGAGTGCTAAAATTATTTCTTCCTTGGGGATCCATATTTCATACTTGGATTACAGTTCTGCCTTTTTGTCTTTTCTTATACACATGTTCACTATTTTTTCAGGTCCAAAGAACAGTTTTTTCCTTACCCATTCTTTCCTTTTAAGAAAAGATACCGGGAAACTGCTTCCCTGAGAAAGAACTACTTGTAATACTAACTTATTACCAAAATGTTACTTATTACCAAAATTTAATATGATACTGAGGATGGAAAAATAAAAAAGTGTTGGTGAATTACTAAGTTAAGCCATAACTCCTTTTTCTTTTTTGAAGCCTTATATATCTATTTACATTATATTACTACTCTCATTACTATTTTCTAGCCTGCCATACAATCAGAACTTTTGCATATTATAGCACTGGAATAACAATTTCTGATAAATGCAAGATACATATGTTTCAATCTTCCATCTAAAAAAAAGAAGACTACAGAATATTTGTTTTCTGCTAAGCCCTGCCTCATAGAAAACTTGAGAGCCACATCAAGCATTTTGTTTTCCCAGAAAAAAATTGTTGAATTATGAGATTATAGTTAATACCCTGAGCAATTTGCCAGCACTTTTATTTATACAGATTTGCACACTGTGCTTTCTAGCAAATCTCTAAGCACACTTGAAATCAATGGCCTAAAACCAAAAGGACTGTCAGCCCTAATCAGATTTTGAAACATCTGCAGCTTTACAATTGACAACTGCTCGATTTAGCACAACTGTCTATGGAATTTTTTTTTTTTATCATAAAACCACAGCAGTCTCTCTTCTTTGTGCATGCAAAGGTGCTTGAGACCGATATCTCTGCTGATTTACATCTCAGCTGCATTTTACATGGCCTTTTTAGACAACTGCTGCCTGGTTTTCTGCAACTTCTTCATTCAGAAGCAAATGAACTTCCAGCATTCAATTTACATCAAAGCATCTGGTCACAGCAACAATACATGTGCTTAAACTTGCACATGCACTTTTCAAGTTGCAGACATCTGCATTCATAAATCAAGTGCCTGCCCTAGAAAGAGGTTTCATAAATTTAAAAGATTTAATGTCTGGATATGTCCAAGTATTAAATTTTTTGAGGTGCTTTCTAAATAATTTCTGGGGTATCTGCATAGAATGTTAACTTTTAACTCATTCAGAAGTCAACACTCAGAACAGAAAATAAACTCTTCTAAATGCACTTCTTTTGACACATAGTGCTTAAATTGTAACAGACATCTGCAAATGTTAGCATTTGTAATGGCAAATCAGTTTTCTTTTGTAGAGGCAGTTTAAATATGCACACAGGTGTTTATATGGATGTAAGTGCATAAATGTGTTTAAAAATGAAAGAGAATTAATAATGTATACAAATAGATCTTGTTTCTGCTTATGCTTTGAAAAAAGAAAGTGATTGCTCTTGAAAGATTTCATCACATTCCTGGTTTAGAACGTTTACCTGAAGAAGCTTATGTACCTGCAGGGAATTATTCTGCCTTAAAAGTCTCTATGTGTGTGTAGGCATGCACACTTATTTAAAAGATTTTTTTTATCTGCTCAAAGAGAAAAGGAACTCTAAAAATTATGAAACTTCCACCTTTTTTATTTATTTTCTGTTTCTATCTTTAACAGATCAACATTTATTAATGACAGTAGAATTCTACTGTAGTAAGAAAAGTATTTTACCCCCATATTATATATACTTTAATTTTTGTTGACTGTTTTTAGATAGAGCACCTGTATTTAGAAAAATTAATTTTATGTCTTTCTAGACTGAGACATTGGACTTGGCAGAGCCAGAGATGTTATCACTAATTGCAGAGATATTTACTAAGCCAAATTCCCAGGTTATGTTTTTTCTTAAATAAAAAAAACTTAATGTGTGTACTTTGTATTTAAAGTTCTATAAGACCTAAGCTATTTTCATCACTATTCTTGATGAACAAGTATACAAATACAAGCAGGAGCTAGGGTAGTTCGAGATATTTCTTCTTGAGGATAGGAGAGCGCAAAATATCACACAGGTTAACCACATAACACTTAATGAAGATATATGGAAAACTTGAGGTATGATGAATAGAGCCTAAACAGAAAAGGAGGCACTGTGTGCACCCAGGGTACCCATTGAACAAGGCATGTGAACTGCCCTGTGCTCAAAAGGGCAGACCTCCCAAGGAAACTTTTGTTGCTGGTATTTTCTACTATTGACATAGATGGATCATTTCCTGCTGCCACTGAAAGCAGGCTTTAAATATTAACTGGGGTTCATAAGCCTCTATGCAACTTTTATAAATCATTACTGCAGAGCAGTAGTCAAAAATTACATCTGTGGAATGTTTTTAAGAAAGGCAGCCTCAAAACACAAGGAATGGCTTAATTTTTTCCAGGTAATTAGTATGAGAAAAGCAGGTGTAAAAATCTGAAATGTTTACATAACTTAATAAACATATTTAATTCTGAATTAGTTCAGTGTTTGTTGTGCTATTACGTATATATATGTAAAAAAAGAGAAAATTTGAAAAAAGGGCAGGAGTTTATTTATACAGCTATGTCCCTTCTTCTAATGTTGATTAATCATTTGCATTGCTGCTGAATATTCTAAAAGGCATTTTTATGAAATATACTATAAATCATCATACACCAACATCAGAATTAATCAATTACTGATTATTACATCTGATTATTCTGTATTTATGTCAGATCAGATTAGCAAGTCACTACAGATTCACTGGAAAATGTTAAGCTAGAGGGTATTACACTATGTAGAATAACATACTAAATTTAGATTGTTCTAATTTGGCAAGTTGTTTATGTTACTTTCAAAATGGCTACCATATGGAATGCTTCAGGAATTTTTATGGGGATAAAACCTCAGTTCTTTCTCACTTGTACTTTGCATGACCTTGAGTATCTCACTTCTCTTTGACTGTGCTCCCATCCCTCTGGCTTCGTCTATTTATATTGCTGGCATTTTTTCTTACCATGTGTACAGACTCACAGAAAGTGATCTGGCTATTTTGATGTTACATTCATACAAATGATAATAATGGTGACAACAATAAGTGTATCAGTGGTGTGATTCGGAGTCTATAGGAAAAAAAAGTAACACTTCAATAGTGATTTCTTCACTAGAGAGAAATCAGCTGGAAACAAATTGTTTGTTAAGTCCTGTAAATACATGTATCATTTAAGAATTGAACAGGGTCAAGGAGATATAATGTGCAAAAAGCTGAACTAGTATTTTTTATGGCTTGGCATATTGTATCTGAAATTATTCTCTCCTGTGAAAGTCACTGTTCTAGAATCCCTGCAGTATTTAATTTCTTTTTGAGAGTTGCAGGGCAACACCAGCAAAGTAGCTTGAGTCACTCATCTTCTTTTTAAGCCTTTAGTTCACATTCAGCCAAAGAAGTTAAATTAATGTTTTTCTTGTTGTCAGCAAGAGGCACAAAGAGAAGTGTATTACTTATAACTTCTATCTAGTGAGCAGTTATTGACTTCAAAAGAACGAACAGAAAGCCACTTAGTTCAGTTGTGGAAGGTCCCAGCATTCCTAATTGTCTGGAGTGAGAGAACAATAGCATAAGGCAGGCATAAACATTGTAAATGTTGAAGCAATTTCGGCCTTTCTGTATGTGCTCAGTGTCAGAGCCAGTAAGAACAATAAAATATCACAGTGTGTCTGTGGCCTTTTTTACATTACTGGAAAATGTACTGTAGAAGGTTTGGGGACACTGAAGTGTTGTGTGGGTTTTATATGGCAAAAAAGGGTTTGAGTTTAGAGCTGGACAGATGATTTGCAGTAATTTGATTTACTGACAAAATCCATGAGGAGGGAGGTTTGAGTCATTTTCTGGCAAAACATCTCCCAAAACTGGTTATGTTGTGGTAATTGCAGAGGAAATTTTACAGAATCTGAACTTTACTCGTCGCTACTGACCTAGCTCAGCTTCAGTACAGGGTGAGAAAAAAGCAGGATATTTCTGGTTGCCATCTGGGATGGTCTGAGAACGCCTCTATGGATGCACCTCATCATGGACTCATCACATAGGTGCTCCATCTCCAGTGCCACTATGGGAAAGTGTTTTCTCCTTCATCAGCCCCTACTTGTGCAAGCACATGGCACGACCTGTCTGCTGGTGCTTCCAGGTTTAGGAGAAAGGCAAAATGTGAACTTTTTTTGGCAGGTTTTTATTGGGATTTTTCCCTCTTTACAGCAGGTTTTAGGATGGAGGTCCCATTCCTAGGCATGTTATTGTTTATCCTTAATATGTATTTTAGTTTTCTGATTTTACCAAGAGCTATAGTGTCTGTGCATGTGTTATGGAAGGTATGTATTGGTAACAAGGTCCAGAGATTTTTTTTTTATATGCAGGATCTTGCAATTACACAGTACAAGATGAAAATCAACTAAGGGTCTAGTTATTGTGAGGAGCTCTTAGTTAAAAATCAACTCTTAGTTCATCCCCATTGACACTATACAATATTTCCAAGAAGCAGCATGTAGTATTGCTCTACATGATTCTTCAACAGTCATCTGGAATAAAGAATAAATGCTTTACAAGTAACACAGTAGGTAGAATGTTTGCGCTCAAATGGTTCTTCACAGTTCTCTCTTGCTAATTTCTTTTATTGTGTTTTTAGCTCTCTAAGAACTGTTACAGCTTTGTCCAACCTTTCAAAAAGATGCCCTGACTTTTTCTGTGGAAATGCTGTTTTTAAGAGGTTTAAATACATTGAGGGCAGTCAAATGTGTCCCCTGATAAATAAACTGACTTGACAGTGTTCTCTACTGCTATTAAATGAAGCTATATGCTCTCCTAAAATGTCTGCACTGCAGAAATTGCTGTGGATGCTAGTAATCTGGACAGATTGCAATATTGTCTGATTGTGCTTTTGGGGAATCTCATGTAACAGGTTTGATTTTAAATGAGTTTTTCCTCATCATTAAAGACATTTTTTTATATATCACAGTTTGTTCTTGCAGTGGTCGTTCACCAGCCTTCTCCCTGACCATCACCATGGGAAAACTTTTACTGTTTCTCACTTCAGCCAAAGAAACAGTAGCAGCTATTAGTCATGATCATGGATTGGTAAACCTGCCTTATGATTAAAGGCTAAGACAACTGAGTGTGGTCGGTTTAGGTGAGAGGCTTACAGGACCTTGCTAGCACATTCCGGTATTCAAAAGATGGCTACAAAGAAGGTAGAGATTCTTTTTTCAAGGAGTCACATGGCAAAGATGAGCGGTCATCAGTACAAGTTACTCCTTAGGAAATTCTGTTTGGACACAGAAGGAAAATTTTTCACAATGAAAACAATCAGCCACTGGAATAATCTTGACAGAGAAGTGATGGACTGGACAACATTGGATTCTTTTAAAATTCAACTGGACAGGGTGCTGAGGCACATTGTCTAAATAGTGTTTTCCAAAGAAAGTTTGGACCAGATGATCCTTGAGGTTGCTTCCAACCTGGTATTCTGTGAAGTAGCATTTTTTCCAGGTGACACTACTGCTTCACTTTTGTAAGTAAATCTATGTTTGGAAGGGATTGGTTTTTGTCAGTGTTTCCAAATTTCATAGTACTTAATACTAGAAGAACCCAGCAGAGCCCACAGATGTAGAATGCACTAGAGATATGAGAAAGAGCTGAGGGAAAAAAGGTTCAATTAAATTTTAAGTCCTTTTGCCTCTCCTAGTATGTCACATTAAAACTTCAGTGTCTCAGCTGGACAAGAGACATGCTTTGTGTGTAAAGTCATGAATTAACTGTAGGTCTAATTGGAATCATAAGTCCTGCCAAAAATATATTATTAGTCCAGTTACAGAAGTACTAAGACTTACCATGCAAGTTATCCAATTACTGAAGTTCAATCACCGTAATTATAGTTCAATGCTTAAATTGACAAGCAAACTTTATACGTCCATTGGTTTCATTTAGGGAGAAAGGATTTTGGTGCATTCTCGTCCTCAATCCTTTGCTAGGGGAATGCAGCTGGGGCTTCTTCTTATTCTCGAGGGGCTTATACTAGGGAGCACTTTTAAGCATTTTCTAATATGTCCTCTATCTTGTTTCTTTTGTGTTTCTGTGTTACATCTGCATATTTTTATGTAAGTTGTGTTTTATTTATGTTGGAAGCTTGTCTTTTGTTACTCCTAAAACATTTTCACCCAGCTTCAAATGTATCATCTCTTCAATGATCAGTAGTTATTCAGTCTTGATCATCTTGATCTGTCATCCTGCATTTATATTTTTCAAGGTATCAGCTGTTATCCAGTACTTGTATTCCACAATATCACATAATTTATTCTATGCACAAAAAAATTTATCACTAGAATAGTACTTGTTATCACTATCTGTTACTCAGAGCTATATCGGAATTATTATAAAAAGAGACATACTGGCACACCATTGTACAAAGAAAAGCAAAACTCAAAGAGATTAGATAAGAGTCTACTAGACCTAAAAATGCTGAAACAAAGCTCCAGGCAAGCATAAGACAAGTCCAGACAAATCAGGTTTGATAAGCCCCACTCTACTGGCCTTGCAGTGTTAGAACAAACTGTGTGGTTTTTTGTTCAGCAATACCATATTTACTGAGCTAAAGGACTACAAAAGTGAGACACAGGACAAACTGTGTTGATATTATTTGTAAAACTGAGAATATATTCTGAAATGGAATTTGTTACAGTTCACTTTTTTTTAACCACTCATAGCCAAAATTACTAACACTGAGAATCAGCTGAGACAAATACTGTGAATTGATCCCTCAGGATTCTAGCAATAAACTATGGGGAGTAGGGAGGTTGGTCTTGACAGTAAACAGCAGCCTGCTAATGCGCTGCTCACAATTCTGCATTGTTTTATCTGTATTATCAGAGTTGGGAAGTACAGAGGTCTTAAATAGTACTTAAATAATTAAACTAATGTAGAACAGAATATTTTATATCAAAAGGGTTAATTTTCTTCAGCATTTTACAAGCTCTTAACTTGTCTTGTAAATTCTACTAATTAAAATCTTCCATTTTCATGTGCATGGTTCTCAACAAAGTCATGTACACACAGTCACACACACAGGAGCTAATTTAAACCAAGGAAATTGGACGAGTAAATGAAGGATAAGAAAATGGTGTCTGATATTAACCTGTTTTCTTGTATCCAGGATTTTGAATGTGTGCCTGGATAGCACAGAGATATGTCAAGACTGATATTATAAATTTACATCAGCTAAGGACCTGTCTTAACTTATTCATTTATGTATAAGAACTATAAGTAAAAAGCTTAGAGAGACTTCTGTTTGAGAAAGGATTGACCAGATTATAGCTTTCCTCTATATGAAATTTGACTGCAAATATGGATTATTTTAGCAAATAGCTGAATGGTGGCTTTTCATCAGTTCTGCAAGGACACATGCAGACACACACACACACACACACACATTCCTTCTCCTCTAATTCTGCCCACAGTACTGGTGTTTGAAGAAATGCACATAGTTTCCAATTGGGTAGGTTAATAAAATAAAGAAAGGAGTGTGTTAAGTCTAATATATTTTCATCAAGGCTTAGCCATTCTGCCTATTTTACTGTATTCATTCTAGCCTGATATTCGACAGATTAACCTTTCCTTTAACGCTGTCACACCCCACCAACTGTGATTTAGCAAGTACATAATTTATCACTTAATAAGAATGTCCATGTTAAGCACAGTGGGAGCTTTTACTGGCAGTAAAATCTGCTTTACTCATAGGGAAAATAAAGGCTAAATCCAAGTGGACTGAGAAAGTTTAAGGTCTCTTATAATGAGAATGACCTTAGAAAGAATGAAACTTTTTATTAGCAAATGTTTAGGATGTGTTGTGATTGTCCCAAAATATTCTTTGAGAATAAAGACCCTTCTTTGCCATATATTAATTAAAGTCTCAATGACAATGTCCAGATTAACATTGTGCGTCCAAAGTAGTTAAAAAGTAGTTTTATTTAGCCTACACTGCACTTATATTATTATAGTCAGGAATAAATCGCTAAATATAGTCCTTACTGCCTTATCATTCCATGGTCTTTTTCCTTTTTTTTCTATAGAGCTAATTAGTTCTCTATTTTATTAACTCTTTTACAAGCATGGAAGAAAGCTGAAAAGTTGCTTCCAACTCCAATCTTGTCTAAACAATCTGAATGTGTTTTGGGGCTTTATATGCAACATTCCACCTCTGGGAAGAAGGATGCTTTGCACTAGAGTATCCAGCATAATATGCTGATAGGGTCACTTTCCCAAGAGGATAAAGAATAAGCTGCTTCTTTTTCCTTCATTCTTTACACAGTGTTGATGTATCAGTTAATTTTTCTTTACATTTACCCCGTGAATATAAATCATAGGTGATAATATGGGGTAGAGATGGCGTCAAAACCCAGCATCAAATGTCTGATGTCTTTAAACCAGAGTCTCCTGTAAGCCTATAGTAAGTTCCGATTGTTAGAGAAAATACGTGGCTGTTAAAAGTTAACATATGGTTAAGGTCTCAACCTTGTGGTTTGCAGCTCCTGCTCTAAAAGTAGCTCTCCAAGAGAACGACACTATTAACTACCCTTTTTAAATTCATTTTACTTTTGCAAAGATATTAAATATAAGCTAATGATGAATATGGAGAAATTCCTATCAGAATCAGAAAATTTACAAGACCTAAAACTAGAACTCTTGGACTATGTATGTTGCTGCTCTTTTCAACTTAATTTTTCTCTAATAACTGTTTTCATGCTACTCTAAATTACATTTATCATTGAATGACTCCTCCAATAATCTAAGAAAGAAAGCAGAAAGAAAAAAAAAACTCTTGTTATTTCAGGTCATAGATCTCTAGTAGGGACTATGATGCTGATATGACGGGAACAGAACTTCAGATTAAGAAATGGAAGAATACCCTTTAAAATTACATATACACTGAAGTGTGCGAATACTATTTTTTTTTTCTTTTTGATTCACATTCAATATTCTTTAAAATAGAACTAGCATTTCCTGACCACCATGAAGAGCTATAATTTATTTTTACTTCATTCTATGGGAAATTTTACTTCAGAGTAAATTAACTTGCTTCATTCTAGACAGTACATCCAAGGAGAATACAGAGGAGGGAAGGGAAATAAAAAAAGCAACATGATATGCTATACTTGTAGCTTGGGGAAAGCTTCATTGTAGCATTCTAAAATTAACAATCACAGCATCACCTTTGGGGAGGGTTTTAGAGAAAATAATCTGAAAAAAGCTCTCAGGAGACTTGTGTAAATTCCTTAGTGGCTGCTTTCTCAAGTTCTCTCCACAGAAACATGCTTCAAAGTACATCAGGAGAAGCAATTTTCAGTAGTATTAGTGGTAAGGCAGTTGACTCATATTACTTTGAACTCAGAATAATTTGGCTTATGAAGACAATCAGTTTAACCCATTAGTGAGACCACAGTACCACAAAGATCTATGCTGATCCAACATAGGATTCCAGAAATTACTAAGAATTCACACAAACACGCACACAAAAGACAATGCTCTTTCTTTCTCTTATGAATTTTCAGACTCTAAGAACAATAGAACACTTGTTTATTTATTTATTTATTTTACATCATATGCTTTGATTGGGTTGTCTGCTGCTTCATCAGCAGCATCCTCATTCTTCAGACCAGATGGATGATCACACAGCAGATCATCTCCTTTCACATGGTACCTTCATTTTTCAGTGTTCCATAGCGAATTACTGCATCTGAGCTTAATGTGATAAAAGCTCAGAATCTGTAGCCAGTTAAACCTGCATGGGACAGTTTCTATCAAGCTAAGCTCATTATGTGACCTGTCCAGCACCCACATTTTTTTGCTACTTGAAGCCCATGGTAAAGTTCACTATAAATTTTTTATAAAATGCATGATGCAAAGCTTAGAATAGTGGAACATCTGACAAAAAGGTTTATCAGACGAAGTAATTTGATTATAGAAGTTGACTTGAAAGCAATGAAGAGCTTTGCCATTGTTAGATAATTATAAAAGCTTCCTCTCTGAATCCCCTATAAACTTCACGGTAACATAGCTATTAATCTCACTTTTAATGAAACAAATATATCAAAAGTTTCAGTAACCTGATAAGTGAAACAAGAATGCTATAAGAGATTCTATTGCCAATAGTTTTTTTTATATGAATCAGTTCAATATTATAGTCATCAACTGTAGCATTGAGATAAATAGAAGGAAAAAACAAACCAAAACCATTCCTACATTAGGAATAAATTTTATAATAGCATTTTAAAGTTTTTGTTTGGTTTTTCTGATTTTTTGGTTCATTGGTTTTTACAGAAATTTGCTTAAAATACAGATCAGTTCTTGAGGAAATTCATGTTATATTATTGTTTTCTAAGATAAGTTCCTTAGCAAGGGTCTGGCAAGCTCTGAAGAGGTTTGGTTCTTGTCTTAATTGCTGTAACCATAATTAATTCTTGAAGTAGGGAAATAAATTGGGAATTTCAGTACTTGTGTAGAAATCATTGGAAAAGCATAGAACGTTTAGGTGGGTTAAACTGGACTGGTTACCAGATGCCCACCCAGCTGCTCTTTCACTCCTTCTCAATAGGGGGACAGAAAAGAGGATGGAGAAACTCAGGGGTCTAAATAAACACAGGGAAACTACTGGCTGAAAGTCTTGACTTGGGGAAAATTTAATTTATTGCCAATTTTAAATAGAATAGGATGATGAGAGAAAAAAGCCAAAAAATTGAACCATTTCTGCCCTGCAATCCCCTCAATCTCTTTTCACAGGCTTGGCTTCACCCCCTTGTTCCCAACTCCTGTGCCTCTTTCTCCTTTCCCCAGATGGTTTAGGGGTAGTGAGGAATGGGGGTTGTGGTTTCTCATTGTGCAACCTGATGACAGTACTTCACATATCTATCCATTTATGGGGCAACATTTTTTTTATGTATGTATTGAGGTAATACAGATAGGCAGATGTGTAAAATAAGGAAAAAAGAACACACAGAATTTAGAGCAGCAAAGTTTGAAAGCAACAAAAAACCTGAACATTTAAAACTTTATGAACATCATGCTGTAACTTGCAAATGAGACATTTCATTTTTCAAACGAATGTCAATAGGGTCAGGATTTTGGCTTGTTCTTGTATATCTTGAGAAAAAAATTTAGTTAAATAAAATAATGTTTGACTTTTTATATTTTGTCTATGAATAATCCTACTTAAAAGGGCAAAAATTATGCGTTGGCTTCCAGTAAATTGAAATTTACTATCCAAAAGGTTAGCTGTTAGAGAATAAAGTATGATAAAGACTGAATATTTATTTATCACTGTAGAAAAGAATTTCCCAAAAAAAATTTAAAGCTTTAAGAAATCACATTGCAATGATATGCATATTTAAAATGAATCATATTTTAAATTATTTTTTTTCTTTAAAATTAAAAAGGTTTTGCAGAAGTTTGTAGTGCTAGTAGTTCTCATGAAGGTCATGCCTCAGTAGTGCTAAGATAAGGGCCATGTATTTCACAGGAAATGTCTCCAATAATCCTGAAGGTAGTTAAATTATCTGGTTTTCCTTGCTCTTCCTCTTTTCCTTTCCAAGCTGGCATATGAGCATCGATTAAATGAATGATAAGGTCCATGTTTGATCGATTTTTCACTTTTTTAATTTAGACAGTAAAACTTACTATCACATTTGAAGTTAAGAATTATGGTTGAGATAATAGAGGTATGATTCCACTGGAAGTTAAAAAGGAAAAAGTTGCCTTGCAAATGTCAAGGCACCTTGTGATCCAAGATGATTAAAACTAAACTGTTTGCTATATGAATCCCAAGGTGCTGCTATATCTCAGCATCCATGACATTTAGCCAGTGACTTTTCATAGCTTGTTAATAATGTATAGCAATCCCAGTGTAAATTTGCAGTGACAGATCTGGCCTGTTACAGTAGAGCAGTTAACTAGATTTATTTTGGACAGAAAACGCAGATTTGAAAAAGAAAAAAAATCATGACTAATGTCAAAAGAGATTGCACATTTACAAGACTATTTTAGCTAAGACAGGAGGTGCTCGGGGGATGTGCTTTTCATATTGATCTATTACTCTGCCCAACATCCTAATTACCTAACTGAGAGGTATTAGCATAACATCACCAAAGTCATCAAGGTTAGCATTCACAAAATAAAACTGATGTCCCAAGGAAATTACATAGTACATACTGGTCCACAAAATTCATTGATTTTACCAGTTTGACTGAGTCACATAGGCAGGTAAAGGTTACAGCATAAGCATTCTCTTCTAAGTACAATTGCTGTTAATCGTTGCTCCCAGATAAACCTAATAAACTTCTGTGTTGTAGAAACCATGTTTTTTTCTGAACTTCATATCTCACTGATACACAAATTATTCATAAGCTGTAAAAGGTCACAAGGCAGATGAAGATAGAGAGGGAGAGAGAAGGAAAAGGGTACAGGTAAAAAAAAAATAGACTCGAAAGATGAGATACAAAACAGACTCAAAGAATGGTGAGTTACAAGAGGATATAAACTAGTGTTGTAGAGAAAAATTTGGCCAACATTTGGATTCTTGTAGATTTTCTCTGAGGCTGAGAGTTTACTAATATAGAAAAAATTTTACTGTGACTGTAGCCATAGTTGTCATAGATCAAAATCCTTCATTTAATTCTCTCTTTCCAGTGTTTTGTTCAGCTATTTCATTGGCATATGCTCAAATTAAGATCATTACTCCTGATAATGACTGATATAAAGGCACAACACAAAAGGGACTATATTTGCACCACATTATGTCAGCATCTTATATGAGATGAAAAATCTGCAGGGAATAACAGAAAACAGAAAGATGTTTGCCAACATCCCTATTAACCAGTCATAAGTAAATTGTGAATGCATTATTCTTACAGCAAATGAGCACTATTTTTTTGCTGGCTTTCAGTAATAAACTATTGATCTTATGTTGATATTTCTGTAAGTTTAAAAGCTCAGCCTTCACAGTGTATTAGCTTACTTTATCAGATAAGCTCTAGGAGTTATTTGCTGGTAAACCTAGATATGCATTTACTTACAAAGACATAAATTTTGTATTAGATGGTAATCAACATACAAGATTTACAGTGATCATACCTTCATGTGAAAGCTATCTAAAAATCCCTGCTTTTCATTTGCAGAATGTTCATATCTCAAACACCGCATAGAAATATGTTCCAAAGTATTTCAGTTAGGTTTAATTCTATTTATAGCACAAGAACTCTTTTCCATACCTACTTACACTTTCTAATGTCAGTTGTATTTAAATTCTATTGTTTCTGTCCCTTCTAATGTTCTAAAACAAATGACAGAAAGAAAGGAAGAATGTAAAGAGGCAGAACAAAAATGCAATCTTTTTTAAAAAGGAGTAGATATGAAAGAAGGTGGGAGTGAACAAAAAGTTAAGAAATTATTGAAGTGTGTGTCATATTCTAAGAAGCGTTAACTTCATTAAAACTCTTAATAAAACATAAAGTTTATTGCAATTTTGGGAAATGTGTGAAAGCTGCATATAAGGTGCTGTTTTAGCTTACTGCTACTTGTTTCGTATTTGTTCAGAATAATTTAGTTAATAGTGTGGCTGTCTTTCCAGTCATGAAGCATTGTTTACATCTCCTGATGCTTTCAACAGAAGCAAATGGAACACTCTGGTACTCTAGTTTTTACCAAAATAATATAACACGTCAGTATGTTAAATTCTTGCAATGTTCTAAGGTATTCTCTAAGTTGAATGATTGTCTGACATGGGAAAAAGGGTACCTTGAACATACTGATATATGTGGGACTTGATTTACTGGATATCTAAATGTTTTCACGGGTTTGTCTTCCATCTAAATGTCAATTTGAAGGTAAAGTTCTATTTGTATAACTTTTCTATTTCTGGTGGTGCCACAATCACTCTATGTAGTATTATACACTTAATAAATATTTGGAATGCCTGCAGTACAAAACAGACTATTTTGCCAAACATTTATACATACTCATATATATGTTTTTCTACTTCAGTGTCTATAGGGTTAGGCTCATGGTTTATATCTCTGAAGTCTCAAGGCTTTGTAGAGCCTTGAGTCTCTGTAGTCTCAAGCCTTTCTGAGTAGGAAATTACAGAGTTCATCCAGGCTGTATCCTATGATACTTAGCTGATTCCATACTATTGATTCTCTCCATGGGAGTTATAGCAACCTGCTCCACTAATCATTCTTGCTGCACATAGTTATGACCATAGTAAACTGCTCTAGTCGTTGCTGCTGTCTACTCCTCATCAAGTATACACAATACATATCAAAACAGGCCCAACTGAAGCAGCCAATGGGACAGTTCTTAAAAGTTCTTTAAGCTTTTTTTAATGTTTGATTTCTACAGACTAAAAAAATGAAGCCCACACATCTTAGATACACATAGGTGCAATTGCTCTGTCCAGATATTTTATATGCTTGTATATTTCTCACAGTTTATTCTGTAAATGCTTTTTTTATTATTAAGTTAAAATACTCATAATTATACCAAAGCAAAAAGTTAAATTTAAATTAAATTAAATTTTAATTTAATTTAAAATGGGACAGTTTAAGTTATGTGTCTAGTTGCCTTTTATTTCCTAGTAGACTATTCTTTCCATCCTTTTCTTATCTGGGAGAATTTCATCCCTTCAATTTCTTTATTTGGATCTTTTAATTTTTTAAAATATTTTTTTCTTAATATGCTATGTAGACAGTGTGAAGACAAACGTATCTGAAAAAAGCTATTTAAGCTTTCAGTGAACAGAATCATCCTCTGCACCCTTACTCCACTGAGCATGGGAGAATCCTAGGGTGATTATAGTTGGATATGTTAAGTTGTGTTCTAAGAACTGGGCTTTGACATTTACAAACAGGATCAAAGGGCCAAACTATAGCTTCTCAGTGAATGTTTTTTAATGTTTTGCAGTGAAAAACCAGGTGAGTTCATGTCTCACTCATTAAAGCATATTTTTTGTGGTTATTTCTCTCATATATTATGATTAGATATTTGAAAAATAGTAGTGTGTGCTTCACTTTGTACATTTTCCATGCAATGTGCCATAGCTGTCATTTGTAGTTAATGCAGACTTTGACAAATCTGTGTTGTCATTGTCTCAGTAGATTCCAAACTGTCATTACCTAGAGTGTATTCTGTATAAAATAAATATATTCTAATAATCAAAGGAAAAATAAACCAAAATGTAATTACTGATACACAGTGTAATGATCCCCCAGGAGGCATCATGTATACCTGTTTCATGGTCCATCCTCATCTTTTGGTTTACAATCTGGAAAGCTAAGGTAGACACTGCAGGTACCTCACTCGAATGATGTCTCTTGTACTCAGTGAACGTAGCACCTTGAGGAGTAGGTGACATGGCTACTTGAGTTTACTCGAAGGTAGTTTGTTAATGTACTCATCTCCCTCCAAGTGGGGCATAAACCTTTATGCTTTTCACTGGAGCCAAGACATTAAAGATGTGCACCACCCGGTTAAAATGAGTTTTTAAAAACATTGTCTCATGTGAAATATATCCACATACAATATATCTCAAAAGAGTAAATATTATAAATACCATTATGGGACCCTGTTTTTTAGAACATGTTGGAGTATATCCATAAAACTGTGTGTATATATGCAAAGATGTGTTTCAATGATGAGATTAGTAGGATTTTTGAACTTCGTTAAAGGTCTTGTGAATCTTGTAAGCTATATAATGAAATCATATGGAAATATTTTGATATCAATTATCACATAGGATTTACAACCACAAAAATACAGAAGACTTTTTTCAAGAAAACCAATATTTTTTACCTAGAATAATAATGAAAGCAGAGTCCCTGAAGATTAGCTTTTATTCTGTAGTTTACATTTGATAGTGCGCATCAAATGTGCAAGCAGTTTTTCAAACATAGACTGCAGTTACTTAGCTAAACTATTCTAGTAGACAGTCTCCCAAGAGTACATTAAGAAAGGTTTGTATTCACCTTGATGGAACCAGTACAATGTAATTGAGACTGTTCTGCTTGATTATGATCCAGATGTGAAATTTTTGGATGGGTTTTGCAATCATACATCCCTTAGAAGATCACCATGTATCACAACATGAAACTTGGAAGCATTACAGTAAAATACTCCTTGAAATAGAAAATAATATGGCATATTGTGTCTTGTTAATGCATATGCTTTAGACACATTGCTTCAACACAAGGTGTATTTTATATCATCTTTATGCATAGTTTAACACTTTGAAATGTTGTTTGCTTCAGGTGTCTTGCTGGATTTTCTGGACAATTTTGTGAAATAGAAGTTAATGAGTGTAATTCATCACCTTGTCTACATGGCTCAACCTGCGCTGATCATATCAATGGATACACTTGTAAATGTCAACAAGGTAACTGCCATATGACAGAGCAATCTTAAACAATGATAGTTTTGAATTATCAGTGTTACTACTGAGAAAATTGGTAAATTATTTCAAGCTCTTTTGTTGTATATGAACTATAAGGTACAAAAAGACTATCTCTTTGGCAAGCTTTTTGAATGCAATCTAAAGAGAATTAACTTCTCTAGTAAGCATATTAGAAAGGCTTCAAAATAAAACCAGCTCACTGAGGGAGTCTGAAGTATTATCTAGAGCCAGGTTTAACATCCATGATCTTTACTAAAGTAACTAACTGACCAAGCAGACAAGTCAAGTCTGATAATTCAGAAAAACACTATAGTTCTGATGCATGTACTAATGAATGAAAATTTTTTGCACTTTGACATACAAAAGGTCAGAATTCACGATAATAAAGATCTTTCTGATCTTATAAATCTGAGTCATGACCTAACTTCAGTACCATATATCTTGTTTTCTCTCAGCATAGTTACACAGTGTAAGTTCCACGTGGATAAAATGGTATGTCCCCTCACTCCACCTGGTAGTGCATATGGCAATGTACCCCTCCACCAATATTAATGATTTAAAAACTTAAATGATGTATTTTTTAATTGTTACAGTGCTACACACAGAATGCATCACCAAGCCAATTTTTTTTCTCCTTATTTTTAAAGCTTGCTAAAGTGATGCATCAACTATATTTTAATATAGGCTTTTTAGATAGCTTGGTAGTCAAGGACTGTAATTGCTGTCTCTATGCACCATGGAAATTCTTGTTATAAGTAGGAGAAGATTCTCTGGGGCCTTGGAACTCACTTCAGCAGCTAACATGTTTTAAACACTTTCCAACCCAAGAATAAGCTGCCTTTCTTTTATATTCCTTTTAATAATACCATTCGTTAATAGGGGCAAAAGATGTCTACATCATTTCTTCACCGGGAAAAAACACAGAGAAAGAACCACGTGCATTAAGTATATACATAACTTTTACATATCTTAGTCTTTTTAATTAATACAGTTTTTTCAAATGTTATTTGAGTGTCTGAAACAGCTGAAGAGATAAGAAGGTTACATCTCAGAAAAAGAGTGAATTTGAAGAGGCAGGGGAACCTTTGAGAGGAATTACTTTTTTGAAGGATGCCCAGCTGAAGAAAGGGATTAGAAGAAAAAAAATATTATCCAGAGAGAGAAAGTAGAAATACTTTGAAAAAAAATCTGCTTTTTTTGCGGGCTTTGACTGTTCACATATAATAGGTCTTATATTTCACTTCTAAGCATCACCTATAGAAATATGGAGCTGGGATTGGGGATTTTTTGGTCTGTAAAGGCAACAATGGGAAAGAACTTTTCACAAGGCAGCTAGTCTGATAAACCCCTCAACAGGTTCCCTGTTGTAATTTAATGAAATCGAAAAGGGGTAGTACCAAGACTGAAATAGGAACACGGCAGATGATTGCAGCTTTCCAAAAACCTCCAGAGAACAAAGTGGAGCATGTGGTGACAGCATGTGATACCAGGAAAGGGAATTGATTTAGCTCTGACAAATGCATTCTGTAATGGATCATGAATTTTGCCAGCTATTGTCCCAGTAGCAGGCCCCATACCCCTAGAATAATAGATGCATGTTCAGGTTCTGTGGCTGCAGCTTCAGGCTGTTCAGGTGCAGAAGCAGCATGGAGAGATGTAAACTGTATTCTAACAGCACCTCAGACAGCTCAAAAGCAACAACAGCAGCTGTTGGAACTAATAGCAGGCTAATGGATAAAGTTTTTGGGCAGGCTGCTCTTCTACCAGGGCAGCTAAAGCAAGACTGGAATGTAACAGGTGGATCCAATTGGTGCATACTCTGAGGCAAAGGCTGAACAGTGGCAACTAGATTTGTATCAGCTGAGGACTGCTAGGGGCTTATGGGGCTGTTGGGTTTTCTTTTTCAGTTTGTTTAGAAATAGCAAAATGAAGAAAAAATAAATCTGTAATGGATGGTGGGAATATCATGGCAGAAAGTCTGGTGTTCTTCAATAAATAGTCATATTTTAGAGAATTCTGGGTTCATATTTACCAAGCAAATGGACTGCTTCCAGTTCAGCTTAGCCTCCAAAGGAACAAGTTCAAGACAGGTTTAAATTACATGATCTAAAATGCAGCTTCCAGATGAGTATTTAACCTCTAATTTATGGGTGTACTTACTTTCAAAGATTTTGATAAGACATGCATATCAATAAAACTGCCACTAATCTAATGAACTGTGAGAAGACAGAATCTGATGGTGTTCAAACACAAGGCTGTATTTGCTCAGAAACTGTCCTCCTTGTACTGAGAGTACAGTAATCTCAAAGTTTCTCTTTTTAACTTTTTTTCTTTATTTTTTTCTGCTTTGTGAAACCATGGCTCAAAAAAGTCCATACTCATCCCATAATATATATCTCTATATATGTGAGAATGGATGATAGTTACTCATACCTTTGTTCCATTAACACTCAGTTAATGGATGTAGATTTTAATGAGCCTTACAATTTTTTTGTTTTTCTGACAGGATGGGAAGGCCTCCATTGTGAGTTGGATGTTGATGAGTGTGTATCCAACCCCTGCATACATGGTATCTGTGTTCAGAAGGAGCCTGGCTTCGGTTATTCCTGTTTTTGCAAACCAGGATTTGTGGTGAGATGCTTAAATTTTTTCTCATCTTTCTCTTTCCCTGGCTATTCACCATTGCACAGAAAATGCTGTATGTAATCCTTTTGCTTTTTAACCTCACTCAGAATTGTTGATATACTTATTGAATGAAGTGGAATCACTGGAGTGATGTATGCTTTGTTCAAAGAATTCACCAGGAATTTCTCCCTGTTGCGTTGGCTCTTTGTGCACAATTTTGTAAAGTCTATATTTCACCATAAGGGCTTGTTAGGTCAAAAATGGGTCTTAAAAATGCAAATAATCTGACAAAATTTATTGACGAACTACCCTGAGAAGAAAAAATTTTCTCATAAAAATTAATACCATTTTTGTAAAGTAGTTTTTACAGAGTAAAATGGGTATCATTGATACTGCCCACAGAAGGTGGTAACTGCTCTCTTTTTGTCTTCTAAAGCAGATTGCCTTTCAAAACAATGTCAGGCGATGATGAAGGATATATAACTTGAGGGCTACAGTCTTTTTATATGGAAAACAGTCAGACCCTCATGTTAAAGTAATCTCATTTTTTTCATTAAATATTCATGCTTATATTACATGAACAACTGTAATGGAGAAGATACGTTACACACTTTTTTTAGCATTTATGTCTGACCAAAACATATCTTCTGAATGCCAAATAAAAATACCAGAGAGAAAGCTTAAAATCTGTTGAGAGATATTATTTTTTCGATTGACGCAAAATTTATTGATACAGGGCAGTGTTGTATGACACTGTAGAGACCAGAAGTACAAATAAGCCCAAAAATGGTTAAAAGAGTTAGAAGGAGGATAGATTCATTGTTATTCAAATTACACTTCTAAATGTTATCCTGGCCTAGGGAGTCTTTGATTTACTTATTGCCAAAAGTTGTAATGGTATATTTGGTGAGTTATTGGATGCAAGCTCTGCTTGTTTTCTTCCTGTTTTCTTCCCCAAGTATTCATTAATAGCTCACTGATGGTGGAGCTAGATAGATATCTGACCCATGGGGGGCAGCTTTTCCATTAGTACATAGCTCAACTGTTAATTGTACAGTATGTTGCAGAACAAGCAAACCCTTACAGAAGAAAAAGTAAAAAACCTTTGAAGCAGCTGAAATTTAAGATGTATCATCTTTGTTTTTATTCCATTGTTCATTGTTCCATCTTCAGTCCCTCAAATTCCATTATGCTTTGGGAAGGAATAAAAAAATAAAAAAACATGGCAGGGGGAACCACCACATAGAAAAATTTTTAACATACCTATCTTCAGTGTTAAAGATAAGAAGTTATGGTCTAAACATCTCAAGAGATACATTTGTTAGGCCCCCAATGGGTTCTGGTTCCTAACCATGAGTAAGTGTGGCGTGGAAACAGTGGTACTCACAGAGAAATAAGTATTCAAGGAACTCCAGCTACAGTGTGTATGTAAATCTTTTGTAGTCTATGTCTGTACTGCTACCTGAAGTATGGATCATAAAGTATGGATCGTGAAATCTCTCATAAATTTTGAGAAGAAAAGCATAGCCAGTGGTATATGAAATAAATGTTTACTTTTTAAGTGGAACCATCTATAGACATATACCTACTTTTAAATACAAATCTGCACAAGCTAAATGATTCCATCCACCTGCATGGAAACTGTTAAAGCATTTACGGGCACTTTCAATGCTATCAAATTTATCTATGACTATTTAATGTACCCTTCACGCACACTGGAGGTTATCCACATCTGCTTTGTTTCTATGAGTCATAAAATCGTAATCAAATGCTCTTCGCTATTAAATGTAGTAGTCATAAAAATGTACTAATCTGTCAAAGGGAAAGTCAGAATGAAACATAAGTTTTATAGGATTAAGAACGATTATGAGCTTGCTCAAACTGATCATTTGTTCTATGTGTGGAATTAGAATTAGCATGGAGGAAATGCATCGAAACTGACATATAAATTGGCCTGTTGTTCCTTTGTGCTCTGGAATACCAATACAGTGAGTGATTTTATAAGATACCATGAATTTACCAGATCACTCATCTGCCTGCCAAAACAAATTAAGAAGTTGATTGAAGCAAGCATGAATGTATCTAAATCATTCAAAACCCCTCAATTTAACCTCTTTTGTTTTAAACCCCAAATAATTCAAACTACTTGTAAAAAAAGTAATTTCAGTTTTCATATATATTTTTATTCCTCTCTCTCTCTCATCCTTCCTATTGTTTCTTAATATCATAAATTAATTTAATAGACTTGGCAGAGATCTCAGAAAATGCAAGTTGTCCCAAGTTCTTTGTGAATAGGTAGCCAGGTAGACAAGAAAGCATCTTGTCTGAAGGAAAGTCTGTAATGAGCACATGCTTCTTGGACTCTAGAGGAGGCTTGGTTTTTTTTACACATGCCCCTGTTGCAGAAGAAGATTCAGTCAAAAATTATATCATGATGATATCTTGTCAGAAATGTATGTCTTCACAGATGACAGTGTGTGTATTTTAAATAGTTATCCAAATATGTAGGATTCTTGTAGGATAGCTGTTAGCTGTCTTTCTTCATGTAGCCTATTAGTTCATTGCAACAGAAGAGAAAATAAAATGAACCCAGGCCTCACTTCAGCATATATTTATTTCACACTTCAAGAATGCATTTAATTCACATAATTATTTCTTGCCTTTTTTACAGACCACTGAATATGAACACTTTTACTTTATTACTAGGGAGGATATTTCAGACTTTCAATGAATTGTTACTCTTGATAAAAAATAGGAAGTGAATGCCTGGTCCAATTTGAGACTGCTGCTATATTTTTCCTTTTCTAAGCGTTATCTGTGAATGCAAGGTATTAACAGAGAGCTGTGTGTGGATTTGGTAACAAGACAACAAACAATGGGCTGCGATGTACAAAAAGAAAGAACATTAGCTTGCAAATCAGAGCAAACTATAAGTTTTTAGACAGCTAAGTCCACTGTAAAAAGTCTTCGGTAAACCTACATACTACCTGAAGATGATTATTTTAATCACTCTTTATTACTGGTGACAATACTGTCTTTGATACTTCACAATTACAAATCTGTGGGGAAATTATTTTTATTGATAATCAGAGTCCAATCAGAGTCAAAATATCACTTAGTTAAAATTTTAAATGTACAACTATAACATTAAATTAGTTAAGGGATATTTTCCCCATGATGAAATTTTCTTTTGAAAGTGTAATAGCTTAATATAAGCAAACGATATTTTAGAATCAAAAGAAAGCAATAATTGTAACTAACATCACTGTGAAATGTAAATTGCCTTCAAAAATGGCTTTTCTTTTTGAAAACTCTTTCAGGGACGAAGCTGTGAGCTTAATTACAATGATTGTCTTATACACTCCTGCTCCACTGGGTTTCTTTGTGTTGATGGAATAAACAATATCACCTGTTTACCTATGATGCCCCAAAGCAAGAAAACTGTCACTGAAGTGGCTCAAGTGTTTGCTCCTGACATTTTAGACAATGACCTTCCATCAGCCCTGGCTGTGTCTATGGAACTTTGGTCTAAACAAGTTTCTCCTGATTTCCATGCAGGAGAGGTGTCCCAAGGTAAGGAGAAAGAGCTTCTGAGTAATGCATATATCAAACTTCTTTCATTGTTAACGCTTCTAAAATTATAAGAATATCAGAAATAGATTGATCTTCTTATTAAGTTTTTTTTTTTTACTTCCTCTATTCTATTATATATTTTTTAAAATTTACTTCAACATCCTTTCTTCATTGCATTTACATGTAACTGTAAAATTACTCTTTTCTCTCAAAAGAATTTTTCCCAGCATCTTTCACATCAAGTAAAGGAAAAATGCACTGTCTCTTAGCTGGGTTTTCAGTTTGCCAGAGTGTACAATTTCATATGCCTCATATTGCGTTCAGTAATTTCTGACCCTAATGCCAATCTTTCATTCTTCCTTGGCTAGCCAGCAGGGGAGAAAGATAATTTGCCTTTCTCCATGGGGACTTTGATTCTCCTTTCCTAGTTCACATGTTTTCTGAGTGCTTCTTTTTCTGTGCATCTAGATGTTTTTTGACTAAAAATATATGTGACAGACCTCTCAAAGTCTCTGCCATTCTAATTGTTTGTAGTGATGTTTTTTGACTATAAATATATGTGACAAACCTCTCAAAGTCTCTGCCATTCTAATTGTTTGTAGTGATGTTTTTGGGAAGCCAAAAGTTGCCTCTCCCATTACTTTAAAAACATTTGCAGAAAAGTCAAAAGTACAGAAGTAAAACATTGTATTGTGAAGATTGTACCTTCATTATGGTCTCTTCATTTTATTAAAGATAGTATTATATAAATAACGTGTATTAACCATTCTCTTTACAGATAATTTCAGAATTTTTTGCTTATATACCTCTTCAAAGTGATTACTTGTATAAAAAAATAAGCCAAGATTTCTGTTTTGTTGTTTTGTTTCATTTTTTTAATTTGGGTAAATATGTTTTAGAGAATGTTGGATTTTGGTATACAGAATTATGTTGGGAATATTCCTAAACTTTTGTCGTATTCTTAACCAGTAATATTCCTTCTTGATGTAAGTAATGACACTGAGTGAAATGCAGTTAGCAAATGTCATTAAATCAGCGTATCTTACAAAATACCATATCAACCAGTTTGCTGCTGTTGCCAATGGATAGTAGTCATCATTTGTTCATTTTATATTGACTCAGAGTAGCAGTTTGATTTAGAAATTTTAGTAGTTCTGTTCTGAACTGTGCCACTTATTCTGATGCTGGCCCTCATAAAGAAAATTAATAATGGGAATTACGCATTTAGTCAGCTCTTCAGGTCACTAAAACTTGTGCATTTTTATTAAGAATATGATTTGCAGTGTTCTGTTTATCTTCTATATAATACTTTGGTACTGCAGCCCATGTCATTTGCTGCAGACTCAGTCCAAGGCCAAAGCCTTTTTTTCCCCTTTTCTCTTGGGGGGGGGGGTGGGGGGGGGAGGGGAATTTGCTTTTTTTGCTTGTTTGTTTTGTTTGCATTTTTTCTGAGTTTTTATCTTTAAAGGTCTGAAAAGGGTAATTATTTTCAACTCTGGGGCACTTCTTGCCACTCCTTTGGTTAAACTGAGTTGTGGATTAGGACAACTAGTTGCCACTGTAGACTCTTCAACATATTGAGGATATCAACCTCCACAGGGGTTCTCTCTTCATGCTTGCTTAGTTCTTGCATTCAGGTTTCAGTAAAAGAAAAGGTCTAATGTCACACCTGTACAATATATGGCTACTGATACTTACATAAGTTGTAGATCAGTACATCTTCCCCAGCATAATTATGATACTTTTTTAATCATTAGCTCTTTAATGACACTTCCTGTTTCTCCTACACAAGTCTCATCATTAGAGCAGCACCAGACTGTTGCCTTATCTGCCACAGACATGAGCTCAGTAACTGTGACATACCAAGGGCTGAAATAAAATTAAAAAGTTAGTCACTTCTCTCTTGTGAATTACAGTTTAAACTGATTCTACAAGTGCAGCTTCAGTTCTCTCTAGGCAGCCTTGAAAGGGTCCTGAAGAATTGACGAGTATCTTTGCAGCATCAGAAGAGCAGTAGAGATTACAGAGCCCTTTAATATTTTCTTATTCCCTCACTAAGATATATATATCTAAACCCAGGTATCTTCCCTTTGTTACTTGGCCATGAAACTCCAATGTGAGCACCTCTTCCTAGCGGATATCTCTCTATTACTACTTCATCAGCCACAGACTAACAAACATCAAATCAATGTCTACTGGTTCTTTGATTGAGTTAAGTTAAATGTGTGCAACATGTTCTAAGACCAGGTGAAAACTGATGAATTCTCAGACCAAGTTCTGCACAGCAGTCTCCATTTTATGAGATGTTTTGGATGAACTCAGAGATGTTAACCGGCTGGTACACACTAGTGGGAGCAACTGCTGTTATTTCTCGGTACTTATTTTCTTCAACTATCAAAATAAGATCAGTGAAGTTCACAGAAATGTCATCCTTGTATCCCACTACAGGAAGTGTGCACACATCTCTGACTGATTGACTGATTGACTGATTAATTGATTGAACTTCTTGTTCTGCCTTTTCCTTCGCAAGAATCACATACTCATCTTCCATTTTTTGATTGATATTGTCTGACTATTTTGCCCTCAAACTCTGTCTCTCATAATCATAATTTTCATCAATTATATTCTTTAAAGAGACAAATATAAACTTGACAAAATGATTACCTATTGTTGAACAGCTGACAACAGAGGAAATTCAACTAATACTGGAGACAAAACTGCATGATCCAGATATGGAGATCTGTCATTCATGATGTCAGGATACTTTTTGAAACATTCAGCTGAGTAGTGTATCTCAAGAACTACTCTCTGACGTAGTTAATATTAGTTCTGAGTTCAAAACACATCCATTCATAAATGTGAGACTCGTAAATATTTTTGAAAACAACCTGATCAAGTGTTCTTACGTATATCTTCTTCCTACAAAAACTTCAAGTATCGATTTACTGATCGATACGCTGAAAAGTTGTCATTGCTTGAATCTCCTAATGATGAGATATCCTACTTGGTTTTATTGGCACAAGTCTCATCTGTGCAAACAAAAATTTGTAAAATTTTATTGACAAAGCGCTTATTTTTACATACCTGATATCCTATTTCAAGTTCTGCCTTATGTACATTAGCAATACTGTACTGAAACAAATAACTGCTGTGCATGATAAAGAATTCCTCATAAGTAAGCTCTGCTACTCCGACTTCACAGTACATCTGCAGTGGAGTCCGTTTCTCCCCTTTATTAGCTGGCGTTATCTGTTGAGTTTCTCATTTCTATTCAGAGAACTTTTTGAGGTAGTAGGGTGTTTTTATACAAAGATAAAAGTGTCTGTCAAAGTTGCCGGGTGCTTGAAAGAGATTTATTGTCATCTGGCAGCAGCTGATATGACACCTTCTGCCATACCTGACACAGATGGCTATTCTTCATGTTCTGCCACATAGCCTACTAGATCAATATAGAAGCAGGTTGGAGGCTGCTATAATGCTGACAGGAGATCAGCAGCTGAATAGTTTCACCTCACTACAATAATTTTTTCAGGATTTCAGGTTTAGCTTTCATCATACTTACATATAAACTCAGGAGATATCAATATGGTTGCAGTATATAAGTACAATTGTTAACATTTTTGAATGTAAAATTGGTACAGAGAAAAATGTATTTTAATCTCTTGAGATAACAATTTTTGTATATAGTATAATTAACTCACCACTTCTCATTCCAAAATGAGACAAATGACGGCTGCATTTTTTAAAAGCAGTACTATTTTAAGAACATCACAGCATTTCAGAAATAAATTCAGGGAACTAAAAGAACACAGGAAAACCTATGAATTCTGGAACTGAGTATTAGGGAATATTGATGAGTTTGGTCTACATTTTTATACTGTACTTTTGTAGAATACCCATAAAGGCAAGGAAAGGTTTTTTGGTTTTGTTGCTTTTCATTCTTTGCTTGGGGGCTGGTGTTGCAAAAATGGTTTTTTATCATTGCTTTAAATCAGTTAAGGGAAAAGAAAAAATACTGTACACCATGGAAAATATGTATAAAGGTGCCAAAATACATATAAAACAATTTTGGGGGGTATAGAATACAGTTGTTTTCCTGTGAATGCTTGTCTACACAGATTTCATTCTCAGTATGCATACATAAGTACACAGATCAAATCAGTACTGCCAGAAGTGCCTCCTGATACTGTGCCTGTACTCATGAGTTCAAGTTGTCTGAGCATACCACTGTGGATATGCAACTGATCAAGATATGACCTAAAAGGAATTTGGTTTAGGTTTTGTTGTTGTTGTTTTGGGGGGTTTTGTTAGTTTGATTGGGTTTTATAGTGGAAAAAATAAATGAGGAACAACAATGCATCCCCAAAAGTAATACTTGCTATTATGTTGATGCATGCCTTTTTTATTGCAAGAAATAGAACTATTAAAAAGCCAAGTGACAAATGCTCTTGGATGAGTAAGATCTTTGATACAGTGGTGTATCCATAGTAGAAGAAACGTGTCAAGCTGTTAAACCTGATGTACTCTTCGACACTTACCAGCCTTAGTGTACTTATTAATAACCTTTATTACTAAAACTTGAGAAAAAATACTGATGACCCACCCAGATAACTTGTACTCTCTGAAAAGTGGGTACTATATACTTGTCATATATTTTAGGGTAATTATTCTCATCTGACAATAAGTACATACATTACAGCAAGTTCTGAGACATGTTAAAGTAGCACGGACCTCTAGAAAAGGACTATGAGAAATGGGATCTATCTGGCAGAAAAATATATTTTTTCATCTGGTCTCCAGTTGTGCTTTTCCACTGCCATGCCATTGCTTGTGGCAAATAATGTTTTGTAAATACATTTATTCTTAGAAAAAAATGTTTATAGTTATAGAAATGCTTTTATATGACCAAAGGGAATGATCTAAGTTTTTAATCACATCTGTTAAAACTCTGCAAAGTTCTGTATGCCTTTTTCAGTTTCCCATGCTCTGCCAGTGAGCAAGTGCCCAATAAGCAACAATTCCTTCCTTCCTTCCTTCCTTCCTTCCTTCCTTCCTTCCTTCCTTCCTTCCTTCCTTCCTTCCTTCCTGCCTGCCTACCTGCCTGCCTGCCTGCCATCTAGAATTGAATTGGACAATGTCCTGAGAAACCTGTTGGATCTGACCCTGCTGTGAGGGGTTAAATTATGTTAATTAGGTGAGGTTAAATTAGATGAACTCCAGAGGTCACTTCAAACCAGTTATGCTGGAATTCTATAATGCCCTGTAATTGTTAGGACAGAATTGCCTTTCAGACATTTTTTATAAAGCCTCTTAGAATTTACTTCTATGCAAGTATCTAGTTAGTCACCAAGATTGGAATTCATCTGAACTGTAGCTATCCATTAATTAATCTGTGTAAACTATATCACTCTGTAGTAAATGAAGAAAAATGGCACCATCTGCTTTAGATATCACTTCTGGGATAGGATACAAACTTTTCGCTTTTTCTTAATATATACTATTCTTCTTTGTACTTTTGGTTTTGGCAAAGGAATTGAATATTGCTTTGACTTTTCTTTTCATTGAATGTATGTGGATTGTGGAGCTCACAAAGACATTTGAAAGACAAAACCCAGTAGAACCAGACATGAATGTTAACAGCATATCTCAGAAAAACAGAGCTATTGCACAGAAGCTAACTGGATTTACTTTTATTATTTATGGAGTAAAACATACAAATACTTTACTGAAGTAGATTTTCATCCCTCTATTGACTCACCTACTTTCTCTGACTAAAATGTGTTCAATATTTCATTATTTCCTTTAAGACTGACTAACATTTGAAATACATTCTGAAAATATTATTAATAATACTCAAATTGGCACATTACTACAAAACTCTTCATACTCAGTACTATTTTCTTTAAAATCTTGCTTTGCAAAATTTAAAATTTTGACTAAGTTATTAGTTAAACATGCCTAGCAGAAAACAAAGCTCAGAATTTTGGTTTTTACACATGGTTTTTCTTTATAATGTAATGTTTTTTCAGCTTTCTCCATAATCAAGTTCCATTCAATTATAACAAACCATGTACACTTTGTTTCTGAGAAACGTTGAAACTATATGACTCCTTTGTCTTCTAATCCCGCTTTATCATATCAAATTGTTTGTTGTATTCACTAGATTTGTCATCACTCATTATTCCTTTAAGCTTTATCTCTTATCAGTTCTGCCAGACATATTATTACCATCCCATTTTATTTCCCTGTTCTCAGTAGCTGTAGTCATATGCTGTTTTTAAACACATCTTATTATATCTGCTACATCAAGAAGGAAAATACTTTTAACATAGTGAAGTTACTATGTAGGTTAGCATGGAATTTCTAGCAAAGTGAGTGTTTTGAACACTGATCCATTATTTGCACTACATTTGTAACTGCTAGAAGCTTGAACTTGGTAGCTTTCCAGGCCTCTTTCACATGCAGTCATCTTCCCTAGAGTTCTGATAAAGAAGACATAGAAGTGTTAATGCAAGCCTGGCCTGCTTCTGGTTTTATTTAAGTACAACCTGCTGCCCTGAAGGCAAAAGCATTTTGATAGTCTGTAACTTTTAAGTGCATTTTCTACTCTGATTACTTTGTTCTCAGACTTCCAAGCAAGACAGATGTACAGGAAAATCTGTGGTAATTCTATGTAAATGGCTGTCACAACAAGAAAAAAATTAAAAAGAAATTAAGCCTCTCATTTAAAAACTATGCATAATTTGGTATTTTCTAGGTTTCGGTATCAAAGTGTATTAAAATTTCCTTTTGAGCTGACAACTATCTTCTGCTTTCTAACCATCAAAAGTATTTTAGTAATATTAAATGTTTCCTAGGCTGTTCATTGTCCATTTGCACTGAGATTCATTTTACTTGATATTCCCAGCTAGTTTAAGGCAGAAAGAATAATATTTGGAATAAAACTGTTGGTATACATGCCAATGATAGAGATACTGAGTTTCAGGTATAAAGTAGATTGAGAACAGTATCTATGACAGTCAATAGCTGCTGTATTTAGAGTTTCAAAGATAGTGAGATCTATGAGCATCACCTCCTGGAACAGAGAAATGCTCAATTGCATCTTCTGTCTTTGAAAAATAGTATTCTAAGAAACTTCCTACAGGCATAGTTAGCTTCCATATGATTGGAAAAAACAAACAAACCAACAAATACAAATAATATTTTTTTTTAAGTATGTTGACTAGTACAAGTATTTCTGGCTTAGGGAAGTTATTGTTTTCCAGTAACTCAAAAGCTTTTACTTGTTTTTTTAAATACTATCAGCATTCTATGCTAAGATTGGCTTAATTTGTAGATTTTTGAATCAACTGAACTGTATAACATTTGGGCTAGCATTTATCATCATAGCAAGTGTACTGTTTTGAAAATCTTAACATGTCATTTGTGTGGTGGGTTCTGAGGAGCCTAAAATGATTACGATTACTTTTCTTTGAAGAATAGCAAATGAAAGATATGAGGCGTTCCATGCAGCTCAGATTTTGCATTTACATTTCAGAGCAGTTAGTGCAATTACGAAATTATTTATGCTTTGCTCTTAAACCTTATTTTGAATATAATCAAAATTAATCATAATTCTGCAGTTTAAAATCAAAAAGGATTTTAGAGTCATGAGAACCTCCAAGTAAGTCTTTCTCTGGTTATTTATTTGAAAAACCTATTATTTGGTTTAATATGAAAAACATTCCAAATGCACAGATTGCTCTTCAAAGATACTGTTACAAGCTCTGGAGTTAAGTTGTCCTTAGGGATGAGTTAGCAGCATTCAGGAAGTGTAACTACTGTCAATTCAGCTGTTGCTGCAGCTTAGTTGAGGAAGTAGAGAGGTTCCTGTATGATTCCCTTGAGTGAGTGACTGTTCACCCACAGTGATAAGTTCTGACATTATCTGGGATCTGAACCAAAGAGAGGACTACAATAGGAGAGTTGCAGTATTGGATTCTAGAGCAAAGTCTCTAGTCCTGTAATTAAAAAACCTTGTTCAAAATCTTAGCAAACTTTACCTGTACTGAAGTTTAAATAATGTGAATTCCTGCTCAGAAAAAAAAAAAAAATTAATGGAAAATAATTATTTTCCTTTGGTTGGGATCTCTGCTTGCATGGAATTTACAGTAAAACAGAAGAATTGTTGGCTAACCATTATCTACAAGTCTCTATTTTGTTCTCAGATCAGTCATATCTGTACAGACGTAAAGAGGTTAGTATGCTTTGGAAAATTTTTAAAAAAACCTTCCAAAATCCTGTGATATGTGTTTGCAATGAAGGAAGTTGTAGGATGGGGGGGATGAAAGGGAAAAATCATATGATATAGATGGATGGAGAACATTGTAGGGTCGGGACAAGACAAAACAAATGTGTGGACGGTGAGATAACAGACATAGGATATTCAGGATGACATGTTTAGGAACAAGACTTGGAATAGTACATGTTATTGGCCTGAAGAAAACTAAGGTGCCTGTACACTTCCTGGGTGCCCCTCAGCTTCTGTCAATGTGTCAATCTTAAAAATTTCTATATTTACCCCGGTGAATGCAAGAGGTAGCACTTTCTCACAAGTAAAACAGTAGTCCTACTACAGTGTGTCATGTCGTCTCATCATTTTACCCTCTCATTGCCTCAAATTTTAACAAGGATGTAGAGTTGTGAGCAACAGTGGATTCTGCACCTCAGACCTTTGACCAGAGGGTTTGCTTTATTTCAGGTGGCCAGTAAATCTTTATGTGCAGTTATGGAAAACATAAAATGACTTCATAAGCCAATCCTGTTTTTTCCTTTGATGTCACATGGGTCACTTTGTCATAAAGATTAAACTGATTACTCAATACTCTTGAGATAATTGTGTCTGATTAACAGTAAGCTGCCCTGTGACTTGGCTTGGCCTCCCAGCAATTTTTCATACACAGCTTTTCTTTTTTCTTCTTCTCGAACAGAAAGGCACAACACATTTTTCACTATTAGTAAGTACACAGTGTGGAGCTGGAGCAATTTCTCTCAAGCCTTTGTTGTCTCAGCTCTGCTTCAGAAATTAGAGGTGCTTTAAATACCTTTAAATGATTGTTCCTAGCACTGTCCATTTGTCTATAACTAAACAGTTGCTAAGAGTTTGTTTGCAGAAGAAAAAGGCTATGCCTATTCTGCATATCTAAATAGATCAAGAATATACCAAATGAAAAATGTTTTGTTGTTCTTATGTCTGGTAAAGGCTGGTCCCCATCCAGAGGTTGTAACTTACAGCTTTTCCGTCACCATTTTCTGTGTTGTGGGCTAAAAAAATTGATGATTTAGCCTATCTTGGCATGATTTATTGTAAAAGTTCTTTTTTTTCCTTCCAGGCTGGGCAGGTGCAAGGCTGTTAATCCTTACTTGCATCATGATTTGCATTGTAGCAAACTGTCATATATTCAAATACTAAAGAAATGCTGCAGTTTAAAGTATCACAAACACTAAATCATCTGGCAATTCAGTCATTGTGTGTATCACAAGCAGGTTTAATACTACTAACTCTAAAAAAATAATTTAAGAACAACTGTTTAGAACTATTCACTGTTCAGAATTTATTTAGTATCACAATAATTGAGGAAAGTTCAGAGGGAATAAAATATATTGAACATAATCACTTTAGAAACACGAGTTCCTATCTAGTCTTTCATGATAAAAGTGGGAATGAAAGAATCAGAATACTTTTACTTACACAAAACAGCAGTTCTGTTCCAGTGTTGTGCTTCTATCATGGCTCGCACTGTGTCTTTAAATCCTGGGGCCAATTGCTCAGCCATTGCATAACAAGGTTATCCAGGTGAATGCTGGGCATTTGGTCCAGAGGGATACTGTGAGGGACAGTATGAAAAGCTTTGCTGAAGTCCAAAAAGATTACATCTACTGGCTTCCCTAGATAACTAGGTGAGTTAGTTACCCTGTTGTAGAAGGAAATCAGGTTTGATAAGCAGGACTTCCTTTCATGAGGCTGTGCTGGCTGTGACCAATGACTGTGCTCTCCTCCAAGTGTTTTTCAATACTTCCCAGAATAGTATTTTCCATCATTTTAGTGGACACTGAAGTGAGACTGGCAGGCCTGTATTTCCAGGGTCCTCCTTGAAAACCAGGACAGCATTTGCCAGCTTCCAGTCAGCCCAGTCAGGATTCCAAAGACCACTTGAAAATCATTGATTTTAATGGATTACTTTGAATATATTTGGTTTTGTAAATATTAGGAAAAGTAATAAGTTTTTTATTGGTGAGAGGAATTCAATTGCTTTTATACTTTAATATAGAAGTACTCTGCGAGAAGTGGAATTCTAAAAAAAAGACAGAATTATTAGTAGTATGGAAGGAAATCTAGATTTTTTTTAATATACCTCAATATAAAAAATGAGATCCCTTAAACATTCTTTAAAGAATTAACCTCAGCATGACTGTTTGTATCTGCATTTGATTTGAGGGGAAAGAACCATCCAGCAAACAATTTTTTTCCCGATTGAAGACAGAAAAAGGTCTCTGATAGTGGAAAATCTGCTACATGTTTTTTTTTATTCTGAAGGGCATGTTTCAAGCTTCATATTACATAATGCTCTAGTATTCCCCTGAAAGTTAGCCTTGGAACCAGGTGTTTCAGTTATTCTGGTGTTTGTGGCTACTGCAAACCCTTTTCACATAAGTAGAGGATGTTTCAGACCTTTAGAAATATCGTGACTTCCAAATCTGAAAGACGGTCAGCCTCTGAAATTATAGAACTCTAGCATATGTTGGTCTTTCCAACATGCATTGCGTCTGATTAGCCCACCTCTATGAATCCACGAATCTCTCAGTGAATCCTCATAATATTTAGAAGAGGGAAAATCAGTACCTGTTTAGACACTCTTAACTGTAGCTTTTAGCTGTGGCTATAAGACATCTGGTAAACAAACTTCACATGCTGACTAGATTTATATGAATGTGGTTACAGCAGAGGTTCTTTTAGGCCATTTTTGAAATTAAATTTATTTTAGTATTTTGTAATTAAAAATCTCAAATTTCAAAATTAAAGAATATAAATTAAGAATTTCATTATCAGGATTAGAAATTGCCTTCATTTACTACATTTATTTTTTCATTGGTCCATGTCAAAAAGCAATGGGGGAAAGAGGTGAAGGGATTTAATTTTTTTCTGCCTCATGCTTTGAAGCAGATCTATTATTCTTCTTATATATTAAGTTAATTCTTCTATCCAAGATACAGAGTTTTTTTTATTCTAGTAATCATTTGCCTTTTACATTCCACCTTTTTCCTTAACCTCAAATATACAAAGGAAATGGAGTGTCTCTTGGTGATGCTTTGGTGTTGAGTTACAATCCTCACCACCTATAAAATTGTGAACCATTAAATCTTACAGTTTTTATTTAAGACTACTGGACAGTCATCATATTGAAAGATCATTTCCTGTTCAGGACTGAAAAATAGGGCCAAGTTCTATAATACTGAGTCATCCAAAATTCCTTAGTTATGGGAGATTTTTTTCACTATAACTTTACTGGATTTTTTTCCAAATTGAATAGACTGACTCAAGATCAAGTAAAGAACTGTTAAACTCTGTTATCTACCTCCTGTTCACTTAAAGATAGTAGCTTCAGGAATTGTATAAAATTAACCTGTGATGACAAGGACTTAGCAAAATTTCAGAATTTACATTGCTAGGTGGTCAGTAGTCCAGGTGATGAACCTTAGTAGCTCACATGAAAAAGAATAGAAGAATTGCTTGGTTAGAAATTCAGCCTTTAAATTTTTGTTTGTGTTAAGATTTAGATTATTCCTATTAAAAGCATGCTATATGTATTAGAATTGCCAGCTGCTGGTTAAGGAATAAAAGCACCTGAATTCTTCATCTACAGTATGCAGTGAAAGCTGTACCTACATTGAGTATGGAGCATTTCAGCATAAGTTCACTGTATTTTACTTGAGCTGCTTCTCCAGGCACATGGTGTATTAGATCATCAGTTAGACCATTTGTTTCAGTTATTCTTCCATGAACTAGTATGGCTGATCAGGAATTTGCACTACTGGCAAAGAAACTGTATGCATTGAATTTTGGGTTAGAATGGAACACACTGTCCTTTAAGTCTGCTTGATCATCTTTGGGTTTGTCTGCCTATTCCTGCCTACATTCCCAAATTACTGCTGGGGTCACAGGAGGGGTCTTTGAGACCATGGGAAGGATAGGGCTATAGGCTCCCTTCTACTTTAACATCGTGCCCTTTCTGTCTCCTATTCTCTTCAAAAGCATACTAACATATCCAACACAGCACCGCAGCGAAGCACTTGAACAAATAAATTGTATGAACACCTTGGGACTGATAGAAATTCCTGAGTTTTCATAAAATGAAATGCTGTTATGCTGTTGCTTTTCATCTTTTGAGATTAAATTTGTGCTTTGGGGCATCCTAACGCGTTTATGAATTTTGAAGTCTTGGAAAACATTGCAAATTCCAGCATCCCAACCTCTGAAAAGAGGTCTCTTTATCCTTTCAGTTTTTATAATTAGAGTTACAGTATCTTCTATATTTCTTCTGATTTTTGAAGATCTTTCTTTTTTTGGTTCTTAAATCAATAAGTCTTTAATTTGTGCTGCATAACTGTAAAATGAATGCTGGAAACATACAGCAGGTAAGTGTAGTTGGGGACCTGCCTTTAGTGAAGCAATAGTTCTTTCCTTTTGCATGTTTTCATAAGATAGCTAGAACCTCCTTTATAATTTCTTTATCATATTATAAAGTATTTCAGACATCTGAAAAATAATGATCATAATAGGCATTTCTAAATTTGTGTCAGTAACTGCTAGCTTGAAACTACTTCATCCACACTAATAGGAGAGTCAGTAAAGGCTCAGAAATGAGACAAAAATATGTACATATTATGATCTGCTCTTTCTCAACTACAAATAATGTTGTAGTTAAGTCTCTTACATTTTAGAATTATAGTTTTTTGTAACAAGTTGACTTCACTGAAATATTTACTTAGACTTGAATGTAAGTGTTACAACTGTGTTCATAAGGGAGACTTCCATTCAACAGATGAATAAAACATTTCTTGAAGGTACAAGTAAAAAAATCAGTACTTATTTTAATTGTTCCCATCTAGTAAAGAAAGCATTTTCTGAGAGTGGCTTTTTTTCCTGGGAGTCTCCCGTGTAGTAAGGATAAAAGGTTTGTTGGTGCATCCACCTGAGGCTGCTGTTGCACTCATTAATTTGGGGTATTTTTAATTTTATATTTAGGTTTCTTGTTTTGGTTTTCTGTGCCTGTTTTGCACTGGAACATATCCATAAGACCAGATATAAGCAATGTTCACATGTGTTCTAATGTTAACAATGAATTACCACTTCAATTCCATTAGCAGAATTCTCATCTGAAATGTAGGGCATTTTTTTTTACTCCTCAATGTTATGATAAGACTACATCTAAATATCTACAAATACTCATGTTTCTGTAGGCATACATTTCATAAGAAAGCAAGTTCTGGATACAATCCTACAAGCATTTGCTAACGGGTGTAATGCTTCCTGTCATTAACTTGATTTTACTGTAACTCAAGTTGTAGAATCTAAGTCTCAGCTAGCTGTATATGTTTTGTTAAACCAATTTTAAAATCTTTGTAGGCTCTATAGTTTTTCCTGTTAAAAATGTACTTTCTTTATGTATATTATATATCAGTCATATGTATTTTTTCAAATACATAGTGTGGGTAACAAAAATGGCCTTTATCAAATGTAATTTTTTTTTAATTAGGGAAAAAGGAAAAACAAAAGCAAATGAAGCTTCAGTGAGTTATCATTAGATAAGGATATTTCAAGTGACTTTTAGTGAAGCATCTTTTTTGCTACTTAAAAATCATTACTGTTATTGCTAAACTAACTGTTAAAAATATCACGCCCCGTTTGCAGGGTAAGCAAGTGTGGGTCATACAAGTGATACCAATGTTTTCAGGCTCAATTTGTAGAAGCTGTTTAAACAACCATTTCACTGAACTCCAGCGCTATAAACATTGTTCTGTATGTTTTAGAGCTATTAAAGCTTAATCCACTACATTTGTAATGGGTGGTTAATCATTTCTCTTTGCTAATTTCAAATAAAAACATTTCAATATCAACATTTACTGCAGTAAAATAACTTCATTTATACTAATAAAAAAAATTACCTTGATGAGATTGCAAAGTATCCACTCATAATCAACAAGTTCATTATAGAATTTCTGAATACTCTTTTTTTTTAAAATCTTTGATTTTAGATATTGCCCTACTTTAAAAACTCCTTTGGTTTTGTAGCACTACAGGCTGCTGTTATATTCAGCTGTCACTTATCAATTAGTTAAAATGCCTTTATGAAGCAAGTGTGATTAGGTTATCACTGGTAATTATTTCATTCATATTTATATTAGGAAAAAACACAGTAAGAGTGACAAGGAAAGGAATAGCAATTACTCAAGTACTGAAGTGTTTGCCTAATGCATAGGGTAATCCCTTGGAATGTAATTTGCTGACCATAATACAGCATTGGCCTATAAAATATAAGCAACTGCTTACGCAGGTGCATTGCATCTGTGGAAATGAAGCAAATAAATGAGTCATCCTTCTAAGCAGTGGGAGGTAAGGTCAACATGTTTTTGTTTCCCAGGAGATGACAGATGATGAGGTGAGATTTGATTTCATAATTGAAAGTCCCAGCAGGCTCAAAAGAAAAACAGCACAGTGTTTCAAGGGGAAAAAATGCTATAATTTACCCTATTATTCTTCAGTTCTTGATTCCTTTGCATTCAGATGCATAGCTGTAAAATCCAAAGTTATGTATAAATAAATAAATACTAACTAAAATTTGAAATAACATTTTCCATTTGGAAACAGGTGATAATTTTATATTTACATACAATAATTGTAATATATGTGTTTGATAATTGCTTTTTTTAAGGTCAGATTTTGTATGAAATTATGCTTCTGGTCTGACTGTAAAGGACATTGATTTCTGCTGGTGTAACAAACTACATAGAGTTCTGCTCATCAACATAGAAAGCTGCTGTGTGGGTACAGCCATTCCTGCTGCCTTAGTTTTGCAGTAGTGCCTTTAAAGGGCTTGAAACTGGCACATTCTTAAACGCTTCATTGGAACTCAGCCCCCCAACCCCCTCCCCCCAATCCCCCTTTCAAATCCTAGTCAGAATTTTCTGGACTGTGAAATAAAACCTTTGAAATGAGATGGAGAAAAACAAGGAGTTACATTGAGTGACTTTCAACTTTGAATGTTGTGGGACTTTCCCTATTGCTTTTGCTTTTTGTTTCTAGATATTTTACTTGAAATTAGATTAACAAACTTTAGTTAGGCAGATAAGATGTTTATAAATGCAAAGTTATGATCAAGCAAACAAAAACCCCCACATTGTAGTAATCAAATAGAAACTTTCCTGCCCTTTCTCAGATAGCTACAATGGTATTTAAATTCATTAATTGCATTGACTTTTATTTAGGAGAAAGGGTTTTTTTCAGCAGAAGCACCATTTCGATTAAACTCCAAATACACAAGATGAGTCTACAACTGAATAAAACATCTGATCTTACAGATCACTGCAATAAACCTGCATGTCACACCTACCACATATTCTGAAATTGCTGTGTCTAACATGAGAGATAGGATTGATCAGGGTAGTAGTGACTTTTTTTGCATGCTGTCATTTGGTCTCCTAAGATTTCCATTATAAAGACCAAAAAAAAAAGTGTATAGGTGTAGGCCCATCAAGAAAATACTTACTAGAATCTTAAAATCTGATCTTTGCTAGACATTCGGTTTCATATGCTACAATAGTTAAAAATTATATTGTAGTCCTGGGGATGAAAGGGAGTTGTTTCTGAAATTTGGATGAGATTTTAGCATTATTCTTTGAAACAAATTTCTCTAGATTAATTGTTATCAAACAGATATACATCTTTTGCCTGGATGGTCCAAGAGTTTTCTTTGCTTTTTGCTGAATAGGGATTTGCCTGTCAGTTAGCAAAATCTATTGACAATGTCATTATGTCATGGTATCAAAGTAGAAAGTCCTGCTTATTCCACTTTAATCTATACAAGATAAGTGCATATGTTGTTGATACAGTTTTCTTTAGGTTTTTGCTTCTCATATTAGGATGGTCTAGTTCTTCTATGGTTTCTTGGTTTCTTCACTTGGCCCTTTTGCCTTTCATGTCCCTGGTTTTACATCAACCCTCTGAGTACACCAACCACAATGAGAGAAAGTTACTCTTTCCTGACAATGATTGGAACAGAAGGAGAAGAGAAATTGTCCCTGAAAATGTGATCATTAGGTTGTTTATGGAGCTGATTATAAAAAGACCACATAACCAAATTATAATTAATTCTGAACTGTTTTCACTTTGAGTTTACTTAAGAAAAGAAAGAATGTCCTGATGAGAAGTGTTGAGGAATCCCTTCAGTGCTGGTATCTCAGTGAGCAGCTGCAGTGGGAGCTACAGGCTGAGCTGTGGGAGACCAAGAATTGCTGACCCTTTGCACAACGAAGGGCCTGGGGACCTGTGGCCCGGCCAAGGGACACTCAGACACACAGCAGGAGCTGAGGGTTCCAGACTTTCCCGTGCTTGGACTGTGCGGGGACAAAAGCCCAGGGGGTCCTTTGTTTGGGATCCCTCCTTGGAGGCACCTTCTCGAGCTGGTTTTTTGTTATTTAGTTATCGCACCAAGATTACCTTAAAGATTGGTTCATCTGTGACTCTGCTGTGGGAAATGTGGGTCGAGCCAGCTGGGAACCCTGGTGTGACAGTGTGACTGTGGATGTGGGGTGTAATGTAAAGGGGCCCCGGTCCCAGCTCCAGTGAGCAAGTGTGACTGAGAGTGGCTCCTGGAGGGCCGGACAGAGACGTTTCCTTAACAAGAACATCAGTAATGCTTTTTTTCCTAGGCAAGATTCCAACCCTCACTACTGAATTTATTTCTCATCCTTCATGCTTCAATTCTTAAATTTAACAGAAAAAAAAAAAGAGCAAATGATAGCAATGTATAGATCTCCTTTATTGCTGACAATGATCTAAGCACAAATGTATAGTTTAAAAATACTGTCTCAGAATTTTATTAGAGAGTTCCAATTAACAAAAACTCTTGCTTTTTTTCTGAATTCTTACTGAGTCTGAAAATGTTTGCAAATAAGTGTGTTCAATATATGACTTGAAAAGTGCAAACCTATCCAGGGATTCTACAATGGTGGTACCAATTCCTTGAGAGTCAAAGTTATCATCAAAATAGCTTTCTATTTTGCATACTTTCTATTTTCTAATACAGAGAAAAAAATACGGTTTAAGAAACAGGAAGTGTAGAATAAGGTATATTTATTGAATATTATAAGCAAGGCAGTTAAATATGAAATTAAAGCAAAACACACACATCTACCAAGTATTTGCAAAGCAAGGGAGTTAATGAGAGACTGTTTTTTACTGCCAGGATCCATAACTTATTTGTCATGTTACTCATAGCTTTCTTCTTCTTGATATGATCAAAGCCCAGTTTCCAAATTAGCTAAAGTCTGCCTGATGATTTATTGTTCATAAAGCATTCCAGCTGTGATGCCTCGTGGTGTTGATTTAATCTTCTGTCACTTTATTTAGCAGATATCAAGTATCACAGACCGTCAAGTTATAAATTTGCACCTGAAAAGAATACAAGCCTTTAGGAACTCCTATTCAGTGCAATATGCTGGAATATGCCAGGGAAGGAAGGAGAATAGAACCTCATCAGTTAAGGCTTATCTGGTCACGCTTTTTATCTCATTCATGTTTGCATTCAAAATGAGTTTATGATTTGTAGAAAGAGCTCTGGAAGCAGGGATGGAAACCAGTTGTCTGTTCTGGCTGTTCTAATAACAGAACTAGAAAATTGGGTCCCCTCCTCTCTGAGTATTTAGTGCTCTTTTCTACTGATCTAAAGCAGCCATGATAGAGATTATCTGACATTGTGGAGTACTTAGAAATGGACTACAAAAAGTGCTAGAGGAAACTAGTAAGGCTATGTTGTCTAAATGAAGAAAATTAAAGAGGATAAATTCTGAAACTCTGTCAGCCTAAACAAAAATACAAGGTAGATCAAAAAGGCTTTGAAGAGCAACTAGCACAATGTGTCTTATCTATTAACATGTTTTTCCTCTGTATTTCAAGAGCAGGATGTCAGTGAGCAAGGTTGAATAAAGATTTCGTTAAAATGGAGAAGCCAGGGACATTTCAGAAAAACTGAAATCAGTCTTTACATCTTTCTGCACTTTATTCTGTCTTCACTTATAAGAAACTGAGGGAACATTTAGATTGGATTCCTTCTTTGAATGGGAGTTTTCAAAAGATCCTTTTTCGAAAATAAACGGCATGAGTGATAGTTGAATAAGCAGAGAAAATGAACATTAGAAATTTTTGATGTCTTCAATGACAGGTCAATTTCAGGCAAGACATTAACTGTGATGACAGAAAAGGTTTTAGGACAACTCCAGGAAGCTACAAGCCATAAGTCCTTCTGTATCAGGTAAGGTAATAGAAATAATATTTTAGGATATAATTGGTGAATACAAAGGTAAATATTATGTAGTTAGGAACAATCAACATGTCTGGTTTTGGGGGTTTTTTAAGATAAATTCTACCCTAAAACTTCTTGAAAGATTTGGAAGAATTAGCTGTTGTGTGGATAATGGATTGATGGAAGCTTTTTCCAGAAGGCTACTGCTGAGTCCCATAAAACAGATTTTTAAGGAAAGGGAACAGCTAGAGGGTAGGAAACAGTAAAACAGTAAATGTTTATTGTAGCTGAAGATCAGCAGTGAAACTCTATAAGCCAGTAAGTTCTTTAATGCCTTGAAAATGGAATAATCAGTGGAATGAAAAACAGTTCACTGAGGAAATCAAGTTAATCAGTTGAAGAACTGTAGAAGAAAAGGTCTTAGGACACTGTGGAATTGTACTATGAAATGGCATAAAGAAGTTGAGCATATGTTTGAAATGGTGCACAGGCACAGAAGGACAATTAAAAAATCCTGAGTCGGTTTACAGAGACAGACTAAGAAGTATTTGGGATTCATGCCTGATATTTGTATAAAGTGTTATCTCAGTATAAAGTAATCATAAAAAAATCCAAAATCAAGCATTAGAAATTATTAAGAAAATCAATTGAATATTCTATAGCATCAAAGATAGAGTACAGATGTTTGTAACTTGAATGCTTGCAGTTTCTGTCTTTCCATCTCTGTTTAAAGAGATATAATAGAATAATGAATGGTCAGAGAAGAAGATCGAAGTTATTAGTGTGAAAGCCATCAAAGCTGTATCAGAGCTGAGGAATAATAGGAGACTATCAGAGAGATTTGTATGTTTGATCTGTTCTTGCCTTTCCATAATCATTCATTTAAAGTACCTCTGGAGAATGAAAACTCCTGAAATCAAACAATAAGGCAGTTGTCACGTTTCCTGTGATAGAATTTGGAGTTTCATCTTCGTTGTGACAAAGCTCTTGGTAGGCTATCATGAATCAATGTTAAACAAAAAAATAAGAACAAACCATTTTGGGCTTACCTAAGTGCAATTCAATAGCTGATTTATTTTACCTTGAAATGCCAACATAGTCTGGCCCTTTTACAGTAACATTAATTGTTTCATAGTTTTGATTCCACTTTAAAGAAGACATTTTGAAAGTCTGTTACTTCCTTTAAGGTCCTTGCAAACACCGCTGTGAACAATTGATTTTATTATCCCTCTCCCCTACGTTTATTTTTTTTTTCCATTATTAGTTCAAAGAAGGCATAAAATCAGTTGAAGTCTATTCCTAGGGATAACTTATGAAATGGGAATTTTCACATCGAAGGGCATATGGCATTATTGTTTCACAACAATTTCTTCTCTCTCACAGCCCCTGGAATAGAAGTTTCCAGGTGAGAGGTATGTTTTGCAGGAACTTCGAAAAAGTGTTCCAGGAGTCTTGCTCTTAACCAACATGATTAAGAAACTGAAAACAGTGTCAGGAAACCTGGGACTTATTTTAACTTCCTTTTCTAAAAACTTGATCTTGTTAGAGAAAAGGAGCTTAAAATTTTGGTTTCCTTGTGACAGCAAGAATGCAGTACTTGTCCCAAACGTTGACAGCTGTTAAGATACAGTTAATGTCAGAAAAAGCTTATATTCACTTTTCCTGCAGAAAATCCTGCAGAGTAGGTTTGTCTAGTTGAAAAGGAATACAGAGACTTAACTAAGGCCGGGATAATGAAGCAATTGTGCCACATGGAAATTCTGAATGGCATTTGGCCAGTTAAAGTCACAAATTTAATATGCCAATTTAGGTTTTTAAAAAAATAACCAACTAGATAAAATCCTCAGCATAGGGTTTGAAAGTTACAGTGCATATGCTGGTTTCATTTTTTGTTCTGAAATTGTCCTTGACAGCTGAGGTGAGTAAATCTTCTTCTATAAATCATTATGAGCATTTTGAACTCCCTCAGGGTGGTTACAGAACTGTAGATGAAAAGGGCTTATTCAGTCAAACACAAACCTGTTCTTCAAGGTGTGAGGATTTCTACGAAAATCACTTTGGAAAATGAGAAGCAAATGTAGCTCTTAAAAACAACCAATAAAGTATCCACACCTAAGAAAACAGACTCCAGTGTTCCCACTGTTCCAGGATTTTTTTGGTCTACTTTGTATTTGAAAAGTTACTGATTTCCAGTTTGTCTTTTGTATTTACTTCACAATGTGTTTCAGCTTGTTACAGAATCACAGATTCACAATCTCATTGGGGTTGGAAGGGACCTCTGGAGATCATGCAGTCCAATCCCCCTGCCAAGGAAGGGTCACCTGCAGCAGGTGCACAGGAACACGTCCAGGTGGGTTTTGAATGTCTTCATAGAGACATTCCACAAACTCTCTGGGCAGCCTGTTCAGTGCTCTGCCATCCCCAAGTGACGCAGCGGGGGCGCGCTGGTCTCGCTGGCCACCTGGGAACGGTCACAGCCCGGCAGCTGTGTCTGCTAGCGTTCCTAATGTCCAGGTTCGCTGCAGTTAGAGACAGATCTCCTGGCCGGGGGCTGTACCGTCCCAGAATGCAGCCACGCCGCGTGAGCCGGAGTGCTGTAGAGAGAGAGGGTTCTCCCGCCCGGACTAGAAGCAGACACGGGGGTCCTTCGGTGGTAGGCAGCTTCCGTCTAGGGCGAGAGACCTCGACCCAGACGGGCATCAGACTTTTATTCAGAGGGTAACAACCAATAATGGAACCGCGCAGGGGAGGACCAGGGAGGGACAAGGGACTCGGACCACTCGGGAACGAGGAAGGGAGGAGAGAGGGAGATACGAATACCATTATGAACTGAGGGACAGGGGGGGAACCTTGACCCCTCTCTGGGGCAATCCACTTTCTACTCTGCTCCAGGGGGGTCTTATTCTCTAGGTCTCCAGAGGTTCCTCAGGGGGGAAGGAACTCTCTGGGCTTGAACCAACGCTACATCTCCCACTTCTCTATTATAAAAGAGAAAGTTTTACTAGCTAGGGACATAATGAAACTCTTAAGACAACTGAGGGAACATAACACAATGAAAATCGTAAACACAGTCCAAAGTAAAGTTCTTAAAGTTTGCGCCACCCAACCGGAGATGCCCCATCCGTGAAAAACGTCCTGCAGCCAGTCATTGCCCTCGGTGCGTAGTTGATGAATCTGGTCTTGCATTTGCTTAATTGTCTGGTGGATGCTTTGGGCGTGTGAAGATAAGTTAAAACAGCAAAGTCCTTCAAATTCTTCACACCCGTGGCTATGGGTCAGCAGCAAGAAGTTGACAGCCACTCGATTTTGTCTGAGCGACTTTGTCAAAGTTACCCAGACGTTCTCCTTTGGCTGTTGCACGAGCCACGGGTTCGCTCTTGGGACCAGCAGGACCAGGTGCAGGACAACGAGGAGTTGTGGCTGCATTTTCTGGGGTTTTTCCAGTGGGATTTTAACTGAAACGAGATAATCTAAGATTAAGGATAAACTCTCTCTCCCCTTACCTCCTTAGGGGTATGGGGTGGGAACAAAGGGGTAAGGGAAAACACATGAGGGGAGGCAGGGGGGGAAGACCAGGGAAGGGGGTTCTTCTTTTTCTTCGATCAGGTCAGTTCTTTCACAGGTTTTCTGGAGGAGGTTTTCACTGTCTTTTCCTCCGTTTTGGCTGAGGGTCGTTTTTTCTTCTTTTCCTACTAAGAACATTTTCTAAACAGCTTTTTAAAGCGGCATAAAAACATGAGAACATGAGCAATACAATAAAAATTACAATGAAAATTCACAAAGCATTTTGGTTATGAGATGACTGATTAATACAACACAGTTTATTGGGCATTCATGGTCAGGTTAGCATGCTTTCCGAGCCAGCACTTAACATGAGTTCTGTTAAACAATGACTAATTAATAATTTGGCTATAACAATTTGGCTCTAATTGCTGTATTTTCCTTTTTTGGTGGGCCAATTGAGTTTCTTTAATACCGAATTTGGATTGTTTGATGCTAGTACAGAAAGCCTGCCTAGTGTACAGTCCTCCCCTTTTCTCTTATAACACACATGTAATGGGGCTGTAGGTTAGGGAAACACTTGAGGTAACAGGTAAGGGATTTTTTGGGGTTTGGGGGACTGCTTGAAGAAAGCACAATTTGATGTTTACATGTTGCGCTGAAACTTTGTCTAAGCAGCACTGGTTTTTTGGTGGTGATGGCTCCCCCGAACAGTACTGGATCTCATGGGTTAATACACATTCAGGAGAGGTGACAATGTCCAGGCATGTTCCTCTAGGGCAGGGACGGTCTCTTGCAGAACAGTTGCTTGCTTCTTACATGAAGGTCTCATGGGTGTAGCTTGTGGAGCTGGGGGTTTCACAGGTGGGCTAATTGGTGTCTTTCAGACCGAGATGTTTGAACAATGGGTTTTCCTTTATCTAATCTCAGCAGTTAGTATTCCTAGAACAGATAAGAAAGAAGCTTCTCCGGCAATAAATGCCTGAGTGTTACAAGTTAATTTCTTAGGTGGAGTTACGGTTTTGTTTTTAAAAAGGTTACAAGAGTTGCAGTCTGCGAATTAGGCATGTTAGTTACTTTTACTATTTTTTTTTCTTTCTTTAACTAGTTTAGAGGTAGAGGGGGAACAACAGAGAAGAAGGCTCCTGGTATAGGGGTACAAGGCAGCAGCTGTTATTGGCTTCAGGGTTAGCCCTGCCAAACTGCAGCTATGTTGGCTACGTGGGATAACTTCCAGAATTTGCTTCAGGAATTGAACCTGCAAATTCTGCTTTTTGGGGGCACAGGAGCACACAGGACTTGGGAAAGTATGGAAAACGGTGTTGTTAGGGCAAAACGCGGCTTACGCAGGTCTCCGCCGGTGACTGGCAGGGGTAGGGCTAGCAGCGAGCAGGGCAGGGGCCCGCGCCCGGGAGGGAACATCCCGTGGGGGGGGGGGGGCGCGGCGGAGGAACACGCCCCCGCCGGGGGCGGGCTGGGAGCCGCAGCCCCCGCCGGGCCGGGAGTCCCGCGGGAGCGGCGGGGGGGGGCCGACCCGGCCCGCGGAGACACACGCGGTACCGCGGGAGGCGGGGCCGACGCAGAGGCACGCGATGACGCAAGGGAGCGGGGCCGTCGCTAGCCCGGGAAAATTTGAGGAGTAGGGAAAATGCTGCACCGTGCGGCTTAACTCGTGGCTGGCGCCATCTTGTAAGCACCGCATGGCTATCCACGTGGCCGGCGCCATCTTGTAAGCACCGCATGGCCGGCCATGTGGCCGGCGCCATCTTGTACACACGCGGCTGGGCTGGCTGAGGTTTTGCCGTTAAGAAGGAGGGTGAGGGAAAGGAATAACCTCTCTCTCTGCGAACTAGAGGTACTATGTGCTCTCGTAGTACCCCAGCTGCAGGCAGACGATTTAAACCCGAGGAAGGGGCAGGAAGAAAAGGGGGGGTTTGCAAGGGGAGCCCCGCACTCACCAAACTACGATTCTAAGTGCGGCACCTCTGGTTTCCAGCTGCGAAACCGCTCCTCCTTGCTCGGACGAAAATTCCTCGGGTTAACTCCGGCTTTCCAAGGTTCTCTCTCCTTTTCGGAGGAGGGCAGGCTTGGTTTCCCTTCTGAACGCCTTCCGTAGAATGGGGACTCGTTCGTCAGGGCGGTGGCTGCGCCGAAGGTGCACCTGAACTCAGGGCCACTCTTCAGGGATCCCATGCAATGCTGGAGTCCGTGTTCGGGCGCCACGATGACGCGGCGAGTGCGCGCTGGTCTCGCTGGCCACCTGGGAACGGTCACAGCCCGGCAGCTGTGTCTGCTAGCGTTCCTAATGTCCAGGTTCGCTGCAGTTAGAGACAGATCTCCTGGCCGGGGGCTGTACCGTCCCAGAATGCAGCCACGCCGCGTGAGCCGGAGTGCTGTAGAGAGGGTTCTCCCGCCCGGACTAGAAGCAGACACGGGGGTCCTTCGGTGGTAGGCAGCTTCCGTCTAGGGCGAGAGACCTCGACCCAGACGGGCATCAGACTTTTATTCAGAGGGTAACAACCAATAATGGAACCGCGCAGGGGAGGACCAGGGAGGGACAAGGGACTCGGACCACTCGGGAACGAGGAAGGGAGGAGAGAGGGAGATACGAATACCATTATGAACTGAGGGACAGGGGGGGAACCTTGACCCCTCTCTGGGGCAATCCACTTTCTACTCTGCTCCAGGGGGGTCTTATTCTCTAGGTCTCCAGAGGTTCCTCAGGGGGGAAGGAACTCTCTGGGCTTGAACCAACGCCACACCCAAGGTAGAGAAGTTCTTACTCATGTTGAGGTGGAATTTGTGTTTTAGTTTGTGGCTGTTGTTCCTCATTCTGTCGCTGGGCACCATGACAAGAGTCTGGCACTATCCTCTTGGCACCCACCTTGGAGATATTTATGTTTTTGTGAGATCCTCTCTCAGTCTTTTCTTCTCTAGACTTAGTCACCAGACTGTAGTGCCAACTCTTTAATCTTTCTTTTTAAACCTTTAAAGTGCATTACTCTTCGAAATGTTTAGTGTTGCCTAGCTTGACAAGGGAGTCCATTGTGTATTCTGTGTTACAACAGTTTCACATCTTTCATACGACAGGTGGGAAGTGTCCTTATGATCTAGTCATGAACAGGCAGCAGAAATAGATTTCGATACTTCAAGGTTGTAAGTGGGCTAAAATTCAACTAATGGCTAATTAGCTAAATACATGAGCAATTGAAGCTGAGACATCTGCAAAGTAATTACTCTGATTCACCCCTTAAATAGGTGTGAATGTGAAAATGCTCAGAATGCAAATAGTTCTAGGTCCACACTGTAGCAGAGAATGATTACTAATTCTCCCATGGGGAGAAGATAGCAGTAGTTTGTGATACTGGCTTTGTGTATGCTGGGGAAAACTGTAGTAAACCCTAATCATCATTATGCTATATTTCTTTACGTTCCATTAAAGTTTGTTGCCTATCAGAAAGGTAAAATAATTCTGAATTTGTCTTGAAATTTGATGTTACATTGAAACAATACTTTAAGTGAAATCATAGAAATATAGAATCATTTTGTTTGTAAAACACCTCTAAGATCATGGGTCATTTTGCTCAACATGGAATTATTGATTTAGGCTTTGAAAATGCAGGACCTTTATATGGCAGTGAATACCTGCTGTATAGACTTACATTTTAAGAAGAAATTTTTTTTTGCTAGGAGTTGTTGAAAGCTTCTTCTGAAGCTCTGTGTTGCTATGCAATACTGCTTTGCTCTGTCATATCTTTAATGTTTCATGAATGCTCAAATTCTTAGTATTTTTTTTTTCACTGAGATGTCTTTTGTTTGTCTTTATTTGTGGAAAAAGTATTTATGGATAAACTAGAACCGTGTGGGAAAGCTCACAGTGTCTTGACATAAAAATATGGAGGCTACATAACCCCAGGAAAGCATTCAGCAATAGTTCTTGTCTTCCTGGGTTCAGAAAGTTCTGTTTGTTTGTACGTTCGTGTTTTTGTTGGGGTTTTTGTTTGCTTGTTTGGGTTTGGGACTTCTGAAACTTTACTTCACATGAAAATATCTGAAACATAATGCAAAGTTTTATGCTTTTTCTTGTGTCCATGTGGCCTGTGCATGCTTCAACAAGAAGGAAGATGGAAAATGCAGAGAAGAAAACCAAGTTTACACAGGAATTTTGATGGAGAAGAGAATAAGAATGTGAAATTGTGAAACAAAGTGAAGAAACAAGACCTGGCTTTTAGGTGGAGGAAAATGCAGGGACTAAAAGACAGAGAATAGTTGGATAAGGGATGCAATGGGACCGAGTAGGAGTTTGTAGTGGAGGTCTGAGTTGGGAAAACTGGGTTGTAACAATCATGGGAAATGGCAGGAGAACAAAGACTCATTTGAACAGGAAGCAGGAAAGACAAGGTAGGATATGCAAGCAGGACCTTTTGAACAGCATGGTTCTTAATATACAGTGAGGTGCTTTTTTTGTTTGTTTTCATATAACTGTTCAATTTTTCTTTTCTCTTTGATCATGGGTATATGAACTTTTGCTGAATAGAATCAATGCTAAAAGCATGGCCTTTCATGGATTTGTAAATTTATGGAATAATAATATTTATGAGGTTATACAATCTATTTTTAGCTCCTTCTAGTCTCATTCTCTGATTTTTTTTTTTCAAAAATGAAGTCTACTGATAGCTTGGAACAATAAGTAGAGCATAGCCTTCTATGCAAAGTAGAGCACTTATTATAAGTAGAGCACTTATTCTATGACGTATTTTCTAGGGGTAATCTATTAACATGCCAATTGTTTTGACAGGAGTGAGAGCAAGTGCTCTTCTAGGCTTAGAACAGTGAGTACCAATGTAAGAGAGAAGGTGGATAGTGCTCTATTTTCTAGACGAGGGTAAAGAAACTTCTATCATGACATGAGGTAAAATCAGGATACCATAAACCTAGACGTGCTGTCGTTATAACACTGATGTAGGACTTTGTTATCTATTTATAGAAAGTAATGTTATGGCTGGATAAATGATGGTGGACTACTTGAAAGCACAGTTTTATAATGCTTGGTTTTATAATATCAAAGTATCTCTGACAATAATTATGTAAGGACTATGAATTTTCATATTCTCTAAGGCTTGTGCATTTTAAAACTTAGAGGCTAGGTTTGACAACAAAAATGTCTGTGTAGTCTGTCCTGAGTCCCTTCAAAAAAAAGTTCTTACTATCACTACTGAAATACACCTATGGTCCTGATCCCTGCTCTTCTCAGATATCTCTCACTCCTTGTTGTGGTTACAAACTCTTTTCTGGTAATAAGTCTTGCTGTGTTTATTCTGATGGGGCAGGTTTGCTTTGGAGGAAGGACCATTCTTCCTTGCAGTGTTTCTGCTCACTAGTAGTGCAGCAGAAGGGCAAAAGCTAATGGGCATTTCATCTTTGCTGCTGGGAGTCATCCCTCTAAGGATAAACCATGAACAAAGAAGATAAAGCCTCTGTCATCACTAAGTTAAGCTCTACATTAAGGAGCTTGTCTTTGAGCACAGTAAACTTTGGTTAAACTCTTTTGAAGGTGCAGAGGGAAGGCAGAGAAAGTGAGTGTCAGAGAAATAGGATAAATGTTCACTGACTTAAGTGAAAAAAGCTATGTAAGCAATTGCTGAGGAAAATATTGCAAAATACAGAAATGGAAGTACTCTTGGGATTTTACAGGGTGAAAAGTATGAGCAATTAGATAGTGTTTTAACTTACAACAACATATGAGTTGAGTTAATATATTTTCTCAAGTGTATGTCTTCAGTATTTCTGAAGTCAATGAGAAGTATTCAGTGCTTTATCAGCTCACAAACTGATAAATTTGGGGGCAGATATGGTGCAGGTAAAGTGGCAGGAAAAGGACAGGTAATCTGGCCTTTTTAGACCCTTCCACTTCCTCACTTTTTTCTCAATGTTTTTTCCCTTGTCTCTCTTTCTCTCTCTCTGAATCTCATTGTCTTCTGCTACAACTGTCTGATCAAAAGTTAATCGATTTATTCACAGTATAGTGTGTCTTAAAATCCCATAATTTCTGATACTGATGAACCAATGGCCCTGTTGCAAAAATACAAGTGGTCCTCCTTCAAGAGTCAGCTGAATTGGCTTTCATTTTGAAGTACATTTTAGCATCAGGATGAGAATGCCATACTTTGTGCAATAGTGCTTCAAAATGTAACTGTTTGTAAAGTGCCATACAAATCTGAGATTGAAATGTTATTGTCAACAACTTAAAAAAAAAACCTCAACAAAAAACCAAAAACCCTACACAGCAGTTAATTTCGGAGCTATGAAATATTGATATCTATCCTGTAACCTTGAGATCAAGTAGAAAGCAGCTTCATTTTTTTTTTTTTTAATATCCATTGGCTTTATGGAAAGTCAGTAGATAAAATAAGATCAAAGAATATTTGTATAAATATTCAGATTCTGTTTGTATGTTTGTATATGAAGGATAAACTGTCATTTGTCCAAACATGTAAACAGTGAAAAAATCCACTCATATGCATGCTGTTAGGAAAAAAGCATAGGGATTGCACCTGAATAGAGCTGTTAATAATTCAGTAAATTTTTAAAGAATATTTTCAGAGCGCTACTTGTGTAACATTCAATTTAAGAGAGACAGCAGGATTGCGTGAAAGTGTTCAGTCAACCAGTAGCCAATATCTGCTTTGCACTGACCAGTGAGTTTAGGTTTAGGTTTTTTTGCTTTGCATTTCAATTGTTTGCATATTTCCAGAGAGATTTAATTATTTGTATTTCAAAATCCCTGGTTGTAATGAGAAAGAATAAGATTATGTCAGTCTTAGGTGACAATAAATTATACTGTTTGGCAAACAGTAAAATTCTATAAAAAGAACATGAAGTTACAAGGGCCTTTTTATTGTTTGTGATTTTTTTAACTTGACCTAATTTCCAGGTAGCATCTACCTTTTGATAGAAAAAAAAGAACACAGAAAATTATTTAATATATACAAACTTCATTTTTACTTTATTTTTTACAAGGGAAGAGGGAAACAAGCCTCCATTCTTATAGCTCCAATATCATATTCTGTGAATGCTTTACATTTCTTGGTTGCTTAAAGCAGAAATTGTGATTGCAAGCAGTACCATTCTTTTTCCCGTTCACAATAGAAGAATTAATTAGAAAAGGAATACTCCAGTAACCCTAGTTCTTACTGTTATTTTAATCTATATGAGGTGATATTCATCACTGTAATAGATCTCAGTATCTTTGCAATCTAAACAGGCATGAACTAATATGTGATAACTTACGGGATCTGATGTGAAAAGGATTTTTAAACCTACAGAAATTTCCTAGTATTCCTATGTAAGAATGCTTTGTAGATCCAAAATTCTGAAACCTAAGCTGTTCTGTACTTCAGTTATTGCATTAAAAAAAGGGATTGGGGTACTTACTTCCATCAATATTAGCAAAGGAACACAAGTAGAAATATATTTAGGAGAACTTTTCCAACTTTTTAAAATTAGCTTCAAATAACGCATGTAGCAACTCTATAAAGCTGAGTGATAGATTGCAGTTCATCATTCTTTTTCTCAGAGTACATGTTACCATATGTTTTAAAATATAATTTAAAGTTTAACATGTTGGAGAATCGCCATGCTACTGCTTAGGCCCAGGAAGAGATGAGGGAAGTTTGAGGGATCTGTGACTTTGAATACGTCTGGAAAGTTAGATGTGGTTCCATGCAGACAGAGGACATAATGTTACATACGGTCCTGGATGTTTTGCAGCAATCAGCTGCCTTCTACTATCTACAACAGAGAGCATTTCTGCAGAAAGATGTGTCACAATGATGCTGAACAACATCTGAAAAACTGCAATTGCAGTAGCTTAATCAACAGTTTTCTGGTTACAAATATACACAGTATAAACTAAATTGATATACACAAATTGTTACAATTTCTTACGCTCCTCTCCTGTGGCAGAGCAGAGACCATTATTCTGACTGCAAGTAGAGAATATTTATTCAGGATTTAACTGGTCAATTGAAGAGGTACCCCTATCAGGGGATAAGCTGTCTTAGCATCTGTGGGATATTATGCAGAAGACTGGCATGAGCTATATTAAAACGGGCTGCTAAGCTCTGCTGATTTTGTAAGTGAGGTGGAAGTATTACATGTAGTCAGAGTGGAAAACATGGTTTTAACACCTGTTTCTACATCTTAAAAGACAGAATAGTTTTGTGTAATAAATAGTGTGGTCAGTCTGCATAATGTTTGAGTTCTGGGAGGTTTTACATGTCCAGGAAGGTTTCAGGAGTGCCAATTCTAGAAATCATAGAATCATAGAATATGCTGAGATGGAACTCAATCTAATTCCTGGCCCTGAATCGCACCATGTGCCTGTGAGTATTGGGCAAACACTTCTTGAGTTCAAGCAGGCTTGGTGCTGTGACCGCTTCCCTGGAGACCCTGTTCCAGTGTCCAGCCACTCTGGATGAAAAACCTTCTCCTGATATCCAGCCTAAACCTTCCCTGACTCAGCTGAGTTTCCTTGGGTCCTGTCACTGGTTACAAGTGTGAAGAGATCAGTACCTGTCCCTCTGCTTCTGCTCATGAAGATATTGAAGAGCACAAATAGATCTCTCAGTCTCCTCTTTTTTGGGCTGAACAAACCAAGTTACTTCTTTGAAAAAGGGATAAATTTCTGAGAACTCATAACCATACAAGGAATGCAAAATTAAGACTTAAACTTGATGAGTATTTGCTATAAACACTGAAATCACAGAGAAAGACAGGGCTATGTAAATTAGGCTGTCTGTGTTTCACAGAGAGGTAGCTAGATTAGAAGGGAGTTAGAATACAAGACTGTGGAAGTCAAAAGAAGCACAAACTTAGGAAGAAGTAGTGCTGCCGATGGACTTAATATGCTGGTGTATGTGAAACCGAAACAGTGGAATTAAATTATCGCTAGAACCTGTAAGAGGAAAACAGACTGGCAGACTGGGCTGCAGCTCTGTTGAGAGGAACCTGGGTGCCTGCAAGCTGAGCATGAGCCAGCAGTGTACACAGGTATGGTAGTGGTGGTATGTTTCCTTTGTTCTTGTGCTTTTGTTCTCATGTCCAGCCTCCTGCAAATTCTGATAGTGTCGTTATGGTGGTTCTCTTGGGAAAAAGAAATGTCAGTGGCATTCATATCACCTCATTTTCCCCCCTTTTTCAACCCAGTGGTTATATCTTTTGTTTTGCATCAGGGAACCCAATAAAATGCATGCACACAGGTTAACCAGTTAGTGTTCAGCACCTGTCCATGACCAAAGCATGTTCTAATCAATGCTATCAGCATCATAAGCATGAACAACCTATAAAGATTATGAGCAGTTCCCGATGAAAACTGTAGGGATATTGTGGTAAAGTTTATGCTCCAGAAAGGATGCCCAGGGAGCACTGCTCATCTGAGCATGTGCTAAATCTGCACACATGGAGTAAAATTTTCAGATATGTACCTATTGTAGTGGTCTTTGTCCATCACTGTGCAGATTCCAGGTATTTCTTCAGTGTTTTTTTCCCCCCTCGCCCTTTGGAATTGTGGCTTCCCAGTGCAATGGTGTTGCTTCACCATAAAGAGTGCACAGGTTCTATTTCAAGAAATTACTGGAATACAAGTGCAATATTGCAAGAAAGACCAGGTACTGCAGCTTCTTAATTGTGCAAGTGAGAAAAACTGATCTGTTAATTTTTTTTCTCTGTACCATTTTTCAAAGCACTTCATAATTTTTATATTTCAAGGTAGCAATTTCAAGTGCATTAAAAAAAAAAGAAAGTGAGTATACTTTTTTTATGGGCTTAGGGCAGTTACTTAAAGCACTACTCAATCATTTAGATCCAGCACTGCATGTAAAGTTCACTTATCATCTTCCCAAAGACAATTTTTAATATCTACCATAACAAGTCCTAGGAGAATATAGATTGACTGGAAAAATTAAAATGTGAAAATGAAAATAAACTAGTGCATTTCCTGCTAGTTTGTCTTGATCAGCACAGATAGACTTAAAATAATACCTCTGTCTTTTCTGTTGGAAAATGGTGAATGCCTTCTTAATGTTTCTCATGTCACATAGCTTTCTAGACCTTTCTTTTGCTGTTCTTCCATTCTTCCTGCTCTGTTAGTAAGAAGGTGATCATCCTTCTGTGTTGTTTTCCCAGTTCTACACTGCCAATCTATGAGATGTTGGACCAGACCACTGAGTATTCATAGTACAGGGATGTCACCAGTATATGAGCCTCATGAGACCTTTCTGTTCCCTTGTCTTGTTATTCTGTAAGTCAATATTGCAAGAACCTTCTACATTATTTTCAGTTCTCTTTGTGTGACAAGCATCAGCTCAGAAACTTAAGCCATTGCTAAAACTGAAGGGGTAAATGTAGCTCTGTGGTTTGAGGGAGTTATATCAGCTTTTACCAGGAAGGTTGAAGAGTCATAGTGGCCATCTGATCTTAAAAACAGAACAAAATGAAGCTGCATGGTTATTTTTTGTCACTGTGGCTTTTACTGCACTGTATAAATTATAATTCACTGTAGGAATAAGTTTAGCTACTGTTCTATGCTGGATATCTCATTGTTTATGATCAAATTTCTCCTTAACCATTGTTCCTATTATAAATCTAGGTAAATTGTATGCGTATCCATATGTAGACAAATGATTTTTTTTCTTTTCTCCAGAAGGATAGGATATCATTCTCAGAGGTAGGCATTATGCAATTTATCAACCCATCTTTGTCAGGGACAGGTTCTTCTCAGTCAACAATCCCAATATATTGCTCTCATGATCAGACCATTATTTTCAGTCACTCTCTGTGTCATTTCTAGGTCTTCATTAGAGGCAGGAGAGGCATGAGATTCTTTATTTTGAGCAAAACAACATCCCAGGAAGAGTGGGATTTAAATCTAAGCTCTCAGAATAAAGGCAGATTCAGTATTGATGCAGGTATTTACACATACAGTTGTAACTAAAACCAGCCTTTATATAGGATGAAAAATTTCAATTAGGACAACTGACTTCTTGCTCTGAAAAACAAAACTAGAGAGAATGTTTGTGCCTCCTTTCCCTCTTCCACATCCACACAAATGAAAGTTCCAAGGGAAAAGTTCAAACCAGAGCACAAGTGAAGTTGCAGAAGGCAATGATAGCATTTCTAGCTTCTTTGAAAAAGAAATACAGCTAGTGCTGAACAATGTCTAGCCACTGAAAGATAGCAGGACCATACTAAATCACAACTCTGCTGTGTTTTATGTATGTCCTCCAGTCATGAATCAGATGTCTGATCATCCCTAGAAGTGTTTCAATGTAGGCTTTTTCAAAATGGTTCGCTTTTCACTACTGCTCTTCTTCAAATTGATCAAAAACTTATATTAGGTTTCTTCTTGTGCTGGAGAATTGGCACTGAGCACTTTTATGGTGCGTGGCTAGTCCTCATCACACTGCAGAGCAGTAATGATTCCAGGCTTCCTCTTCCTCTGCTCTCTTGGGTACAGTCAGTTTTGTGTTCACAGCTTAAAAACATCAGTAAGATTTGAGTCTTCATGAAAGTTGGCTGCTTTCTTTCTAGTCCTGGGTGATAACTTCAAGCTTCTGAAGTAGTCTCAGTTCACAAAGATTGAAATCTGCTTTCATAAATTCTGAGCAATATATGAAATGTGGGTAGCATCTACAGTATCTCTAGCACTGAAGCTTTAAAATGAGCAAAATAACTACCGAGTACATTGAGAAAGACCCTGACCCCTTTCCTCAGGAAGGGATCTGACAGATAGAGTTGACCTTCAGCAGCAGTAAATCAAAAGTACCTGTACATTCTGGTTATCCTACCAATTACAGTTCATCAGTTTTCAGAACATGTTTTGATGCCTGATCTCTCATGAACTTTGTGGAATGAACTTTAGTGGAAACATGAACATTTATTCAAGGACTAGATCCAGTAAATTATTTAATACCAGTAAAGCAGCACCATCACTGTATAAACAATTAGAATATCAATCTATTTAGTATGCAAGAAGTACATGGGAGAAAATTTCATAAGTGTGATGAGGCAGAAGACAATGATGATCAGAGAGAAACTGAAAGAAAAGAAGTCAGACATTTCATTAGAAGAGGGAAAGAGAAGGTAAATTTTGATCAATAGGAATGTTTTTAAAAGATGTGTTAGTAAAAGCGAGGAGCAGTCAATCACAGTAAAAGGTAAAGATAGAGCTATAAGCAATGTACATAACTTACAGTTTTTGTGATGTGTGGTTTATAGACAGTTTTATACCCTCTTGTGACAATAAAACGTGTTTCCTCCTTTGTTTTAGGAGAGGAAAGCACTCTCAGAATGTGGTGGTTATTAATAAATGTGTTGGCCATTACTTTTTAGACATCCTAATGCACACTGTAGTTAAAAAAAACAAACTGACAAAACAGCCTTCTAAAGCTCTCTATAATGGCTTCTGTTATTTGGAAATTCTGAAAATATAGTGACCTACCTTATGAAGGCTTTTTGTTCAAATGATATGAACCCAATAGCTGGTTAGATGAGAAATGGCACCATGTTCACAATATGTCATTGCTGATTCCTGCAGTTTCCTGGTCTCTGAATGGCAGTAGCTTCTCCATTCTACCACAGCTGCAAAATCTTTTCAGGGAGCTGCAACAGGCAACCTAAAAGCTGTATCAGACTTTTCCTGAACAATTCCTGTTAAACAATTGTATCAGTCATATTCTTGGAATGGGGAATAGGTAACCGAACAAAACTGGACCTATGCAAGATAATATTTAACGTTGCCACAGAAACTGGTGTTTCCAATCTGAATTTGCGGAAAGGGCAAAGTCAACATGTTCCAATGTAAGATCAATAAAAAAGTAATAAACATAGTTTGGAACTAGAGGTTGCTCATTTTAAGGGAGTTGGCTGGGAGAGGATTTCTTCAAATTAGTAGTCCTGGTAAAAACCCCATCAGTAGCACCATACACAGCTAGGTGCTTCCATGCTCTCACAGGGCCTTACACATCTCTTGTGTTTAATTCTAAAATTTGAAAAAATATTAAGTAGGGAGTAGGTAAATAGTTCTTCTGTATCTGATCTGAGCAGATTATATTGAAGGGCTTTCAAACCAGAACCTTTTCTGTCAATTAATACAAATTCTGTTTTGAATTTGTTTTCCTAAGAAGTATTTTTCTCTACAGATTAAAAGAATTATATTTTAATCTGTCAGAAGTTCCTCAGTTAAGGTTAGAATGCTGAATGCAAAAATTAATCACAATGATTTTCCAGTGTTCATTCTCAGGCCACTGCTTCATGATTTACACAAAACAAGACAGGAGATGAATTCCTCCTCAGTGCTAACTGTGATTCTTCTGCTAATTGACTTGGGGCATTCATAAAGCATTTACCTGCAAAGAGAACTGGGGTTCTGTGCCATGGACCAGAGAGCTAAACATTAAACAGTACCATGTCAAATGATTAGTTGATTACATCTTTCTGTAAATCTGGTCCTTTGAAACAACCCAGAAGATTAGTAAAGGGAATCTAGGCAACAAAATACTTTCTAGGGAATGCTTCTGCACAGCTCTGAGAAGACTTTCATGTTATATGAAATGTGTATCTTGATGCATGATAGAAACTAATTATAGACATGAAGTTTTAAACAGGATAGTGACTGTCACAGAATCTCCTTCAGTCCTTTCTGTGTTTGGAGCAGGACTGGAGAAAATCTTCTGTAGACTAAAATTAAATGTATGAACCTCCAGAGGTTTATATCTATAGATCTCTTCTGAGAAACTCCAGTGAAATCACTATAGTCTGATGAAACAGAAAATTGTGCCAGTTTGGATCCTTCTGTACTGTTCTGACAAAAAGTACTCTACTCTCTGTGAAACAGAATGGCTTCCTCTGCCTTTTACTGAGGAATTAAATCCTGGCCTTATCAAAGTGACACAAAAATTTTGAGCAGTTTAAGGTTTGATAATTCAGGTTACTGGGTTTATATTATCTTGTATCCTTTTCTCTTGCTTTAATGTGCTGTTACCTGAGTCACTCTGGAGAGATTTAATAGTCTACAGATGTGGACATGGTACTAAGATCTCTGTATTCTAATTTTAACATCTCTAACTTCTCTCTGAGTAATTTGAACTTTTGTTTTAAGATACACTGAACTCAAAGCAGTGTCCCAAATCTGGCAGGATTGCTTAAAACTAAGCTTACACAGAAACAGATGTTTTTTTCTTTCAACCTAGCATGCATTTCTGAATATTAAAATTTTCTGTTTCATGTGTTATCTCTTTGAGATTCATACACACAGAGACAAATTTATTCTCTTATGATGGTTATAAAATTATTTTGTTAAAATCTAAATACACAATGTGTTTTCAGAAGGGAGAAAACAGACTGAACGAGCCATATATTAAGTGTGACAACAAAATCCTAATCAAAACTCTCACAAAAGGAAAAGAAGAAAATATATAATCTTATACTTTGCTCTCATGGTAATGTTACTGCATAAATAGAGAAGAATAAAAGGTTTTCATGAACCAGAATAAATCAGAGTGAAAGACTGGGCTGTCACAGGATGAAAGAAAATCCTCTGCATGTATTGTTAACCTTTACATACCTCTACTCACACCTTAAGCCTAAGAGAGTTTCAGCTCAACATATAGAAATATCCAAGGAAGGTCTTCATACTTAATCTGGCTCATTTTTTAAAACTTCTATTCCATTTTATCTGTGTCTTTTTGCAATGCTTATCCACCTGTACCTTCATCGTGCATGCAAGTTTACTTAACTGTGTGGAAATCCTTAAAAATAAGGTTTTGGCATTCCCTAGCAATTGTTCCATGCCATCATGGTGTGTATCTGCAGAGGCTGTGGTTTACTGGTTTGAGGAGCTGTATGGGAAGGATCAATCATCCAGTGATCAAAGGTAACCAAAAGAGCTGTCTGTGACATCAGGAAAGGTGAAGAGACAATGCCAGATCCCTGAAACTAGAAAAGCATTATATGAAAAACAGTTTTGATTTTGCTATCTCTTGAGTTGATAGAGGTTTGGTGCTCTTTGTAGGCCTTTTTGGTGATATTGTCACTGAGTTATGAGCAGTGGTATAAAGGAATTATGACAAATATAGAATAATAAAAATTTTAGTGACAACATTAATTGAAAAGATACAATTTATTATTACATATATTAGTCTTTCTACAGTCATGCTAGAGATCAAAATTCTGGTGAGTTTCAGTGCCACTCAGTGCTGCATGATCTGATTTGAAACTAAATAGAGGCAAATTTCCAGCTACATCTGGTTCTTGCCAGAAGAGGTGATGCAGGCCTCAACACCAACTTGCAAAGGTAATTAAGGCAGGTCAGAAACCACACTGACCAAAACCAAAAGCAACTCTGTGCTTCAGTTCAGATCATATTGCCTGTTCATGAACTACCTATCCATCCTACAGTCACAAAATTGACCATTTTCTCTAAGTATTTTTTTCATGTAATCTCAATTCCTGAATCTCCATCCAAGTGGTTTTTGTTAAAAGATTTATGTGTAACAGAAAAGAACATTTCTCAAATAGGAGCAGAAATCCTTAATTCTTTCATGGATTTCTAGACAGTTATTTTAAAATACATCCACTATGGTACATACTGTAGAAGCTATTCCACTTCAAAAGACAAAGTGGAAAACGAAATGCTAAACTCTAATTTTTTCAGAAAAGTTGAAAATTGAAAAGTACCAGAGTTGTCAAGATTAATGATCCTTTATGGCATTGCTGCATAAAAAAGACATCGAATAATTACCAATGAAATCTGAGAATAAAGTAAATTTGATATAACAGAAATCAAGAATGTATAAAAATTATAACTTTGAAGTTCTTTATAATTAGTAATTTATCAAATAGCCATTACACAGCATGCTAATAAATTCTCTATATTCTGAGTACCTTTCTACTTCCTTTTGAAATACAGCCTGTTGTTATGAAATAATTTCTGCTATTCAAACCTCCCCATGATCTTGGTATTCTTAAAAGTTCTGCTGGTATACTGATAGTATTATCTCCTTCAACTCTCCTTTTGGTTTGTTGTGATTTGTTTTATTTTGTTTTGGTTTTTTTCTTGTTCAGTTGATTTGCTTGCCATAGTTTACTCTTTTCTGTTTTAAATTTGGAGATATCAAGAAAGACTATAGATATAATTATGCTTGAGGTCTGTCTTGTGGTTATTTTGTTCAGTCTGGAAATTTGAATGTATCCATTATCTCTATCCATGTACTAGTGTGATTTGAGATAAATAGGTATAGATCTATAAATAATTTCATCATTTGAACAGAATAAGCAAATCTGTTCTGCAAAGCATTGATTTTGCTTGATTGTATAGTTTTAGTTCTATAAGCAAAACAGTAAGTTAGTAGGATCATCAAAATGGTCTCTGGACTTAGTGCAGAATTTTTGAATTTTAGAATAATACTGTCAATTAAGTCCCTAAAAGGACCCATGGTAAATAAAAATTGGAAAGTATAATCACAAGTTAACATTAATTAATCTTTTTCAATTTTTAAAGTTTTTATTCTCATTGAGAGTTTATTGAGAATGTCTTAACAGAAAACTGTCCTGAGACAGAGATAGCAAAACCAATATGCTGATTGCTTTTTCAATGCACCCAGAGATAGCAGACAGATCTCTTAAAGGATGCATAGCAATTTCTGCCAGAGGATTCCAAGGTAGAGAACAAATGGTTCTGAATTACCACTTGCCCTAGAAAGTTTGTCTTTGACACTCTCTACCATCGTGCTATTAATCTTTTCAACTGCCTTCCTTCTTGTTCCAGACATATATTATTTTTCTTACTTGTTTTCTTATCTTACTTTTTTTTCTTCCTGTCACTGGTCTCGTTTTCTTTTTATATTAATGGGAAGAAATTTTATCTCCACTTCTTAGGCAGCAGTCTTTCATTTTTGCACACCTCGTTCTTTTATCTTAATTAGCTATGGCTTAGCTTTTTGGTTGTCTACCAATTCTTGCTTCATGTTCATCCATATCTACAGGCACATGAAATCATAAAATGGCATTAAGAATTCCCTGCTTTTGTTTGTTCAGTCCTCTTTTTTGAGACTAGGCTTCTTCTATTATCATTAAAACATGCTGATGATTAAAAAATGTCACATATTTAAACCCCCTGTGTGCATACCTGTCTGTATCTTACAGCTCTTGTTTGAAAGATTGTCTGCCACTGATAAGTAACAATATTTTTGAGCAATCCTTGCCCAGTACTTGGGGCAAAGGACAAACAAGAGAAAGAAAATACAAAGCCCTTCCTTTCCCTCAATATATAGTTCAGTCCTGAAATGACTATAATTAAAAAAAGTAATTGAACTTGCTTTTATGTTTACTTGTTTATATGCTCCCATGTACACTACTGGTACACTTTTAATGAATTGGTCTCTGATGTTTTATAATCAACATTATTTTGTATATAGTCATCAGAACTCCATTTTATTTGCAGGGTCCTTTATCAAACTGATTTCTCATCAAATTGCATCCTTAAATTCTACCATACTAAAGATAATAGAATTGTAAAGATGTAATTTAAAGGCTATTTTGGGCATAGTCAGCTTCCATAGAAGTTGCCCAAGGAAATGCTTGACCTGCAGAAACTTTATTACTAGTGATTTTGTTCTTTTCTTGATTAGGTATCAAGTTGACTTTCAGATCCTGACCTCTTTCCACCAAGGAAATAATTTCCTTACGAACTTTTGAACAATCATGCACTACCAGGCACAGAATTTACAAGATAATTTAGCCATCTGTTTTTGAAGTACACCTCCCTGTCTCCTTTTTTTTTTTTTTTCTTTTTTAATCAACCTTGATAAAATGGCAAGTACATGTATGAGGCTTCAGGCAGGACTAGAATAATAATGTATGCTATGAAATAAGAGAAACAAAACTAAGTGCAGTTTTCAGCATTCTGCAAAGCTTTTTTTTCTTTTTGCTGGTAAAAACACTTGAAAACATGAAATGAAGTAGGTATGAGTAGATCTGGTGTGCTGCTTCTCCATCATCTCATATTAGTATCCTAGCAAGGATCCTTACTCAACTCAGAATTTTTAAGAGGCAATTTTGTAAATACATAACGAAATGATACCTTCTTCTAAATGGTAATATTTTGAGCAAGTGTGTTATCTAAATAGTAATAACGTGCTGTAAATTTTGTGAAAATCTTAAACTTATACTGTTCTGGAGTTTTTATTACTTCTCATATTACATTTAAGTCCATCCTTTATAATGGGTTAAACTTATCTTTCAGTCAAATATTTAATGTAATGCCGTAGTACTCAAGTCGACTTACAGGTCGCAGATGACCACAAACTGTTGCTGGAGAACTTGCATATGTGGCATAAAATTTCCATGAAGTTCTAAATAGCTTTAAATATTTCATGTCTGCATTTTATGTACAGCTGTGAGGCTGAGCACAGAACTGGGATAAAAGCAACCAACAACCCATTACTCCAGTCAGTCCCCTCAGTGGCTCAGGCCAGCACTGCTCTAACGGCCTGAAGTGGCTGCTGGGGTGACCAGTATTGCAAAGCTCTTTTGGGTTTAATGTTGACAATGGACTGAGGAAAAGGGGAGAAAGCCAAAGGGGTTTGGGTTTTCCCACTAACTGCTTCCTGGAGCTGTACAATAACCTAAACCAAATTTCCATTTCATGATTCAGTGGTTATTTTTTTCTATAGAAGTACAGCGTGGCTTGCAAGACTATAAACTATGTGTTGCTGTTCCTGAGGTAGAGTTGCTGGTTCCTGTCATGTGGACTTCAGTCACTAATTAACCACTCTTTATCTTTGCAGGGAGTTTCAGTTCTCCCTCTGCAAGATAAGTAGTTACACAGTCCTAGTTTTTGTCCTGCTATTCCGTGTTTTGGGGAGGTTTTTTTATACTAAATGGTCTACTTATGTATAGAGTCTGTAGACAAATATTTGAATTCCAATATTCCTATGAAATGATCAAATAATGCTGTTAGCATTGAACAGATGTTAAGAAAAGGGTCTGTAAAGATCCCATCTAGACTCTGTGATCATCAGTAGAAAACATGTGTTTTTCAATTCACACTTAAAAACTGAGAGTCACAAGTGCAACTTTTCAATGACAGTTTTGGATCTTAATGTTCTCTTACCCTGGGGAAAGAAGATAGGTAGTTCTGTTCTCTGCCAAAAAATTTCTAGTTTCTAATGGGAATTTACTGGTTTCTAAAGAATTTGCTGCAGTTTGCTTCTACTGTGACTTGTACCTTTGTTGTTTTATTTTCTTCCTGATAATTACTAAATGTGTTTTGTGTGTGCTGCTAACCTTGGTCTGTAGTGTGCTTTTTCTGAATTGCCTCAACCCTGAAATATAGAAAAACTAGAGGAGAGAAAGTAGCAAGATTGTTTTTCCCCTTGGTATGTTTCACACAAAAACATTTTTGGGTTTGTGACGCAGCGAGAGCGCGCTGGTCTCGCTGGCCACCTGGGATCGGTCACAGCCCGGCAGCGGTGTCTGCTAGTGTTCTTGAGGTCCAAGTCCGCTGCAGTCAGAGATAGATCTCCTGGCTGTGAGCTGCGCCTTCCCAGAAGCAGCCAAGCCGCGTCTCAGCCGGAGTGCTGCTAAGAGAGAGGGTTCTCCCGCCTGGACTCGAAAGCAAGACACGGAGTCCCGCGATGGTCAGCGGCTGGAGTCTGGGGCTGGAGACCCCTGGCTCTGCCGGGCGTCAGACTTTATTCCAAGGGTAACAACCAATCTCGGAACCGCACAGGGGAGGGACCGGGGAGGGACAAAGGGCCAGGGACCAATTGGGATGGAGGAAGGGAGGAGAGAGGGAGATCCAAATACCATTATGAACTGAGGGACGGGGGGGGGAACCTTGACCCCTCTCTGGGGCAATCCACCTTCGACTCTACTCCAGGGGAGTTTTATTCTCTAGGTCTCCAGAGGTTCCTCAGGGGGGAAGAAACTCTCTGGGCTTGAACCAACGCTACAGGTTTGGGTAGAATAACAGACATATCTCAGTCCACTTTGCATTGGAATGAGGAACTTAAGACAAAAATGCAGACTCTGCTGAAGGAACTCATAGGGGCACACATGGGGGAAGACCTTTATCACTGTATGCTATGACATCTAATATTTCTTGCATCTAAGTGAGGCCTGGGAATTTTTTTCATGCACAGTCTAGCAAAGAGTTCACTGAACTGAAAGTCAGGTGCAGGACTTGGTTTCTGTGTAACCTTGGGTAAGATATTTTTTATCCTCTGTGGCCAGGTGGCTTTAGTGGATTATCCCCCAAAATGTGCTGCAGAGTCAAAACTATTACTTTCTTTGTTTCACTACAGTCTTCCTATAATGTAAATAGTTCAAATAACTGACTCTGAAATAAAGAAAAAATTAAAATTACTTTGAAATAATTTTTTAAAATTTTTAACAATATTAATTTCAAATTGAAGGCATCTGTTGTTGTGCCTAGGCATTTCTTGTCAAATAGAGAATTTGTAGATGTGCTTCATTGCCTCTACAATGGGAAATATAATTTTGAGAAAACACTTGTCTGAAATGCCTTGATTTGAATTTATTTCTAGCACATAGATTTAAAATAATAGTAAAAATAATGGTAATATTCAGTAAAAAACAACCCCCAAAACTAACAAAAGGTCAATGAATGGTCAGTGTCTAAAGGAGGGACATGAAAATGGGGAAGGGCCCAGAGGGGAAGCCATATGAGGCAGGCACTAATATCTTCTCTCTGGTGACCAGTGACAGGTTCCAAGGGAATGGCCTGAAGTCATGTCAGGAGATGTTTGGGTTGGATATTAAAAAAAGGTTCTTCACACAGAGGGTGGTTGGGCGCTGGAACAGGCTCCCCAGGGAAGTGGTCACAGTACCAATCCTGTTAGAGTTCAAGAAATATTTGTACAACACACTCAGGCACCTGGTGTGGTTCTTGGAGCTGTCCTGTGGAGGGCCAGGAGTTGGACCTCAATTATCCTTGTGCATTCCTTCCAGCTCAGGATGTTCTGTGAGTCTATGAATGATTTGATTTTACTAGTTTGAATTTACCACTTGGCTACTTTAACTTAAAAAAACCCCAAACTTATATTTTTCAAATGGTTTTACATGTTCCCATCAGCTGCTAGTATAATTTTCACATCTCTGTACATATTATGAGTACTGTTAGATCATTTTGTGCACAGGTGTGTCCAGGCAGTTCAATAAAATCCTGCTGTGATAAAAAAACATCAGCTTGTCTGGATTCCCAAAAGGAGGCTAAAGGGGTGGCAAGTGATTATGTTGTGTCAAGAAATGTTCAACCAAGAGCAGGTACTGAGTTAAGTTGCTGTAGCTCTCTGTTTGTGGCACAGGCATCTGTCCTGTGTCATCAATTCTAGACTGACTGCAATGCAACCTCCTTCATTATGCTGCATCTAATGTAGCACAGTCCTGGCTTTAATATTCCTACCAGTGTAATGGCTGCACAGAGTTTAATTCTTGATAGCTTTCCCTGAATGTGAACAGGAGACAAATGCCTGGTGAGTGGCTGTATATCATTTAGTCATCTCCCTGCAGAAAACAGTCATTTGAGCTAGATTTAAAATTAGAGAAGTCACAGACTTGGGCGCTTAGAGAGTTTCCCCTTTACCCATAATGGAGAAGAATAATGAGTTTCAGTACAAATTGTAAGGGCTAAAAATATCGCTTTGTGCAATGAAAATTGTGTTGTTATATATCACCTCCCCCTTGCACTGACACTTTCAATCAGCTTGTCAGCTTTCACTGGTAGATAATTTGATGAAAGCTTTGCACTGAGTAAGGCTTTTTGCTCAATTGTATACAGCAAAAATGCTTCTTGTGTCAGGACCAATTAATAATGCCAAGCGTGTTTTCGTACATGTGAAAAGTTACTACAAACCTTTTGTCCATAAAACACCAGGATCCAAGAGAGTAATGCTAGCAGTAGGGACTAATGGCATTCTTTGTGGCTGGTCTAAAGATGTTACAGTAGGCAGCTGATAAATTTGATGACAGATGACAAATTTCTGATACATTAGGGTGCCTGTGGAATCCTGGCAACCTATTTAAACCTTCATTTCTCATGCTTACTGTTAACCATCATTAAAGGGTGCAAAGCTATATATAGATATTAGCCCATGCTAATGTTTCTCCCTCCTTCGAGCCTTCAAGAAAAAGGGAGCCTGGAAGTTAAGATATTTGATATTTAGAAGCTTTATCTATGTTCTCTTTTTTTTTTTTTTTCTTTTTTATTCTTGAGACTACTAAAGCCTATGATTTTCATGACATTTACAGTCCAAAGAACATATTATTAACGGGTATGGGTAAAAATGCCTGATAAGGAGAATATGAAATTCATAGGAATTTTCCTTATAATGAAAGAGTCTCAATTTCAAAATAGCTGTTTATGAGGCTGATATTATTGGACTCCCACAGGATCTTCCTTTCTTATGTTTACTGAACATGATATGCAAGCTGGGGAGTGCAAATACAGCTGTGGAGTCCACCTCAACTGTAGGATCCAAGCAGCTGAAAATTAAAGTAATGAAAAAATTAGTGGGGTGGACACTTGAGTACTTAGAGAAAAGGGTTTGTTGTTTTAGCTACTTCCATTCTCTCCAACCCTCTTTCATTTTAGAAACTAATGTTTGCTCATAGGTTATAGAAAGCTCATTTGTTGCTGTGTTAAATAAGTTAGTATTATTAACCAATCTTTTTTCTTCAAAAATTTACAAATTTACCTTTATCCCACATTATATTTGCCAGGGGAAAATTCTGCCTATGAACACATTTTCTTTATTTTTAATTTTGTGATATCTGTTATACAGCAGACCTACCACAGGAATGGTTAATTATTTCTTGATTATTTTATAGTTCAGTGCTAAAATGTTCTCTTCAGCTGCAGTCTATATGAAAAACAAATTTAAAAGACAGAGAGTAAAATTCATTTGATGGTCAATTCTGTTTTTTTACTATTTAGTATGGATAGAAATTGTAAATCATTACTTATTCAGAAGATTTCTCATGATTCTGAACTGTAATCAACAGATTCATTAATAAGACCTTATACAATTTATTCAATTCTTAATTCATTTCACCAACTCCTGATTAATGTGCATTACTTTATTGCTAGGCTTGTCTTTAAGTACAATTTCTGGATTAGCTGCATATTTTTTTATGTTTGTATTAATTTAATTAATTTTAGCCAAAAACCCCTTCCTACTAACAAACAGGAATAGTCCTACTTTTACTGATTTTTCATGCATGTTCAGTATCTAAATAGAGAAAATGATGTTCATTGTATTCTTTTTTTAAGTACATCATTTACAAAAAACATAAAAGAAAAAAGTTTGGAGAGGTTTTGTTTGTTAGTTTGTTTTTTAATAAAAATATAATTGCATGTTTCAACAATTGATAACTTTTTTCCTAAACATTTTAACAGTACATGGAGAAATTAAATTCCCATAAAGATGTATTAAAAAAAGAGTGAAACTATGCAAAACAGTCTATTCCACAAGAACTGTGCAGGTAATAAGTATGAATTCATGGTGTCTGACAGTGCAGTCATTTTTGTTATTTGCTTCATTTAAAAAAATTCTGATTTGAGTCTCAAGGGTTGTATTGGTGGCTGGGGTAGGGGTGTGATTGAATACACTCTTAGATGTGTCATGCTTCATAGGGAAAAGAGGAGTAGATGAATGGATCCACATACAAATGATGATATCTGACGACTGTCAAGTGAAATCCTACAGTATACAAGCCAATAATTCAGCTGCCTTATTAAGGTTCTCAGAAAAGACCATATCAATCATTTTTTCAGTGAAAGCATTGTTTCCTTCTTGTTTCTGTTTTCAGTCCCTCTTCTGATGTGTTGACTTCATAAAAGTCATTTTAGCGTTGTCCATTTCTCCATCTATAGAATGCGTGCTTAATATATTAGATCTTGCCAGCAAAAAGCTTTGAGATCTGGTAATAGAAACATACAATACAGTAACTTGTTAATGCATGTCTCTTTATCAAAGCAAAGTGCTTTGAAGGAAAGTACTACCTATAAAAAACCTTTCTGATCTTTTTTTGACTGCAGTTGATGAGCCTGCAACTCTTCTTATAAGTATTGTTACGAAAGAAATATAGAGGAAATCATTATTTCTTGTATGGATGGCTGTGATACATGTAATGCCTGGTTCCATTACTGAAGTCACAGTGCAAGGTTCAGAACAGAATATAATCATAGACTCAGTCATAGAATAGTCTGGCTTGGAAGGAAGCTTTGAAGGTCATCTAGTCCAACCTCCCTGCAATAAGCAGGCACATCTTCCACTAGATAGGATGCTTAGAGCTCCACCCAACCTGACCTTGAATGTTTTCAGGGATGGGGCATCTACCACTTCTCTGGGAAATGTGTTACTGTGTTTCACCACTGTCATTGTAAAAAAATTTCTTCCTTGTATCTCTCTGAATCTGCTCTCTTTTAGTTTAAAACCACGGGCCCTTGTCCAATTGCTACGGGCCCTTTTAAAAAGTTTGTCCCTATCTCTTAGAAGCCTGTTTGCAGTATTGAAAAGCCACAAAAAAGCCTCCCCAGAGCTTTGTTTTCTCCAGGCAGAGAACAGAGACATTTTTCTATGTCTAACTTCCAGGATGTCCAGAAGTTGTCAGGACATCATAGCCTTAATTATTCTTGCTTTGTGGGAACTTATTTGTGATACAAGAGGACTGAAGTAAAACGGTTTCTGTTCCTAATTCTTTTGGATTTTATATATGTAAATAGTTATTTTCTCCCACCTTCGGGGAAAAAAAAAGAAAAAGAACAAGGTAGAAAACATGGAACCCCTTCACCACAAGGAGAGGAGAAAGGAACACCACAGTATGCCACTTAGGCATTTGATTTAGTAAGGGGACAGAAAAAATAAATTGTTGTGCACATACACAGATACACCACTAAGACCCATCTCTCCTGCTGTGATAAGCAGGCATTATTGAGCTCAGGAGTCCACAGCTCTGGCCACTGTCAGCGCTAGGCTCTAGCCAGCAGCTGGGCACTTACACAAAGTTATTGCACCTCAGGTCCTCTGCATCCAGATAAAAATGTTTCTCTCTCATCTTTGTAGTTTATTATAGCTTACCTTTCTTATCACTGGGATGACAAGGGGTGTATGTGGTGTTTTCACAGACAGATTTTAGCACAGGCTGTCAATCAAATCATTGTAGAATACTGTCAGGATGCATCTTTTCTGCAGTTTCTGCTGCTGTTTTCCTGTCAGTTGTCCATGCACATGCTGAAGCTCATTGTACTTTGGTCCTCTTTCTAGTGTTCTTTTGAGCAGGGTTCCAAAATGTGACCTCTGTTTGCATTGTACTCCTGGTCAAGGCAAGGCTATGGTAACACTTTGTCACCCTCTATACATCTCTGAGGAGATTTCATGTAAATATTTTATAATGAGTATAGTTGAGGCAAGTTTGAAAAAAAGTAATAACCATTAAGAGGAGGAGAATTCAAGTTTTCTATGCATGTAAGTACTAAAATGAGCAGCACAAGTATTCCAGAGCTGATAATGCTGAACACAATATCATATCTTAAAAAAACCCAAGCCTTTTGCTTGGAAATATGGCTGAAACTGGTATATCTGCTTTTTTGTTATTGTTTTCCAGATGACATATTAGTAACTATTCCGAGCATTTAATAAACTTCCACAATTAATGAAATTCATTCTGAATGAAATTATTCTTGGTTTGTTATAAATGCATTAGAAGATTGTCAGGCTCCAAGAGAAGCAATATGTACCAGGGTGCTTTACATCGTCATGCTCCCAGCCAGGTTTTCTTTGTGGATAATACATATTCTGCATATTATTCCCAAAACATTCAGAGCTGTACTGCTGTAAAGAGAGCATTAGTTATATGTCCAATAGCTTTTGAAATAGCAAAATTTGAAATCATGCCTTTTATTCCAAACAAACAACACTACATATTACAAAATTCTGACCTTTTAGCTAATATCAGCTTGTTGTTATACTAGATGCACTTATGTGCATATGTCCATTCTGGATAAACTCTGTGATATGACATAATGGAGAGATATATGTGTGTGTGTGTGTGTGTTTATATACATATATATACACACATATATATATTCTGTAAAAAGAATTAGTATGGACAGAATTAGAAAACATGACACTGCTTCCAAGGCGCTTGCTTACAAATGATTGTAGAGTTAATAGATCTATTTTCTGATTAGTGACATTTTAACTTGTATATTGTTTCAGCAATCTGAAAGTACATGTGTAGCATGTACTTGCATATTTTGCATTCACAATTTTATTCTTTTCTTTTAGTCTATATAAAATAGCCTAGGTTTAAAGCTAATTTATATTAAATTGTTAAGCTTTTAGGTTAGACACTTAAAAATATATTAGAGTACACTTTTTTTACATGCAATTTACAAGTGCATTTACCTCCATGTCCACTTCAGGTGTCCTGTTAGTGTCAGAAAAATTGATATCAGAATAGCCATGTTTTGCTTACAGTTTGAATTCCAGGAATAGTTTTACATTATTGTGTTGCATTTTATTACCTGTTTTCTTCATCCTAAACCTCCATTCTTTAGTCTTTTTATTTATGTCCATTTATTACATTTAATTGCATCCATTCTCTTTCATAATCTGTTTAATATATTAATTTTTAACCTTTATGCGAAAATTTGTTTTGCTGCTGATGCTTATTTCATTTCCAGATTAAGTTAGCTGTTAAAAGCTCATTTTACATTACAAAGGATTTGATCTTGTTTATTTATTCACAGAAACTCAATCTTTTAAAATGTAAATAGATTTTAAATGTAAATAGGTTGTAAGATTCATTTGCCTATGTCTTATCTTGCCCAGAGAAAATTGTTTCCCATAAGATTTTCCTTTTAAAACTAGAGAATAAAAACAAAACAAAAAAAAAAATCCAGAACTTTTCCCAAGAACTCTTATAAACTATATGTGTGTTTGTCTTGACAAAAACATCACTCACAGTGATTTGTTAAGTTTTTCCACCAGAGGCAAAAGGGGAATGGTGTCCTTACTGCAGATTTTTCGTATCTTTAACATAAGTCCTACTCAGATTTCTCTGATACACTCTTGGTTTTTTGCAGTGCTTTCTATAATCCATTAGTGAGTTACCATGACTGGTCAGGCAGAATAGATTCTCCCAGCAGTCAGCCTTTGTCACCTCGCAAAAGCAAGGGAAGCAAATGATCTGACCTTGTGCCATAAATAAAATGTAAAAAGTGTGATGCTGAGGTTAACATCAGTTCAGTTCATCTTCGTTGTCAAGAAAGGCCTGAGTTTTTCAAGGCACAGGCAAGCCTTACTCAGTGTGTGTGTAAAGGGTACAGTTTTAGGGATACAGAGCTTTTTTGACATTATAGTGATGGCAGGGCACTGTAAGCATATAGAATTCCTTCTGAATGACACACTGCTGTTTTCAGAGTTATTTCAGTTGAAAGTTAGATCAAGAATGCAGACTGAAACGACCTGTGTTTAACTCCTCCTCAGGGTTTGCTGAATTTAAGAAAGACATAAAATGTAGTGCCTCTCATGTGATTGCTGCTATCATTTCTTCCCTCAAGGATACAATCATGGGATTCATGAATGTCTGTAATGTGTCCTGCCTCATTGTCTCCTGTAACTGTGATGTGCAGCTACAGTCAAGCAAAAAATTCCTGAATCAGTCAGGCTTAGGTAAGAGAAAAAACATTTAGTAGGGAAAAAAATATAGAAGGAAATAGAATAGAAAGCTGTATGGGAAAATTTTGCAGACTCAAAATTGTAAAAGGTATTTTTCAAGGCTTACAGATGATGGGTAAATCTATAAGCTGGGTGAGAAGTCCAGGGGCTGGATAAAAGAGTTGCTGTGGATTCCTAAACACGTCTTTGGGATTTTTACAGTATGTTGTAAAATAGGGTGGGGAGGCTAGACTAGACAGAGCTGTGATTTGCAAGTTTCTGTAAACTATGGAAAGATGGAGATACAATAATTCCAGCTGAGGGAATGGATTTATATAGGCTGAAATGTTGAATGTTTAAGTAGAAGACAAAAATTACTAAGAGTCAGACTAGAAGTAGAGATACCATAATGAAGTGTTTAATAAAAGATAAATTATAACCCTGATCTCTGTAAACTTGTGTTGCTGTTTGTTTAGATATTTGGGGTTTGTTGGATTTTTTTTTAATAGAAAATGAAAACAAAAGCAAAAAACTTTGAAACAGGATACACTGCAGGAGAGGGCACATTTTCTCCTATTTTTAAATCCCTCTCACATATATTTTTGGCTTCTTTAAACACATAAACTGAAAGGCTGGTAAAGGGCAGGAAAGTTGAGAGAGGTACCCTCTGTTCTGCTGCTTGCTTTAGGTTCCAGCTGCAACTGTCTTACAGTGAGAAACTTCCTGTGCAGTTTCTTAAGTGAGATTGGCATTTTACAGACACGTGGAAACATGGTCTGTTTCCCCACAGAGCTGGCAATAAAAGTGTCAGTGCATACAAGAGATCAGCAAATTTAGGACAGGAAAAGGAAGGTGTGATTTCCAAGAAGGATGATGTTACAACCAGCCTCAGGAGACAAGGGTAACCCAGGTTGCTGTTAATAGATCCCTTGGGGCGGATTAGAGTCAAATGACACTGAATGATCAGTGTTTGTACTTAAAAAAAAAAAAAAAAAAAAAAAAAAAAAAAAAGGTAGATATTATTTTAGAACAATTTGGTTGCAATAGAAAGCAGGTATGTAGCCATTTTGGTTATTACTATCTATAGTAATATAGCAATATAAAAGCATATAAATATCACTTAAGAAAATGTATGAGGGAAAAGAAAGAGAAAGAAAGAAAGAGAAAAAGAAAGAGAGAAAGAAAGAGAGAAAGAAAGAGAGAAAGAAAGAAAGAAAGAAAGAAAGAAAGAAAGAAAGAAAGAAAGAAAGAGAAAGAAAGAAAGAAAAAGAAAGAAAGCATAATAGTAGAAAGATACCACCAACCACCCATGGATCTGCAATAAGACTTGATTATTACAAAGTGATGGTCGCAGTCTTGTCATGTGAAGGTCATGGTCTTGATCTGTGGAGGGTAGGGGAAGCCATGAAACATAGAATTCAATGTGTTAATATACACTCAGGCTCAGTGGGAACACCCAGGTACCTCCCTTGAGGGAAGGAGCTTTCAGTCCTCTGGTGGAAGGCTTCAGAAATTAGTCTGGAGGTGCTTTGAGGGTCTTTGATGGTTTATGATGCCTTCTAAGACATGACAGCTGCCTCTCAGGTCAGCTCAGGTGAGCCAGTTATGTCGCATCCGAAGGGATGAACAGGCTCAGGGCTGTTCTGTATGAATGTGACCTTCCCCAAGGAGGGGAATGTGGTGTGAGGAAGAACAATTGGCATGATAAAAAGCACTATCCCACCCACCTCGCAGGATCTGCACTTACCTGCCTCAGAGCCTGTAGCCTCTGGTGGTGGGTGTTCCCCCCTCTGTCTTATGTGGACCAGGGACTCGCCACTACACACCAAAAACTCACCTCTTCCCCCCCGAGGGAGGCAAACCTGGCCTCAGCAAAGCACCCTGCTGCCTCCACAAATGGAGTTTGGAGTTCTTAACCATCAAGATTTCAGTCTCTCACAGACTGGTATGGTTTTACAATTCCTCGCTCTGTATCCTGATCATGACAATAACCTGACATTTGGTGACATGGCTTTAAAGCATGCTGTTATCAAGAAAAAGGTACTGCTCAGCTGGACAACCACACTAAAGTAAAATGGATTTTTTTTTTCCTTCCTGTGTATGTGCGCATCATTCTTCACAAAAATCCTTCAAGTTCAACAAAAAAATGATGAGCATATCAATGACAGAATTTGATTTCCTCCTCTTTCTTCACTGCAAAAACCATGCTTTTCCTTACAATCTGTGGTGATTATAATGACCATGTTTAAAGCATTATTTAATTTCCACAAGAAAATCATCTTTGTCTAATAAAAATAAAGGTTGTGTACATGTGAGGATAATTTTGCAACATATTCTTTTTCCAGGACACTAGTATTGTGGGAGATAGCCCAGCTGATTTTTTTATTCCTTTGCTCAACTGCCAATTATGATTTATTTTTCTAGTTTTTCTGATACATGTAGATGAGTGACTATCAAAAAATTGGTATTCAACATGCAAACTGTGGCAGATAAAAGAAAACTGCTGCTATTACAATTACAAGCAACTCAACCTCTTGCTTCTAAGAATTTCAATTTACTGACTAATATGATTATTGAAACATCATAATTTAAGCAATGGAGGAGAATTTAGATTTCATGTAATCCCCAGCAGTAGGGCATGGGTAGGAAAATATTATACTTTACAACTATCAAACCTCTGCACCTACATGTTTCTTATGGCACCAGAGAGGTGGGTAAACAGCCTGCTGGCAGCAGTGCTTTATTGTTTTCAACACTGTAACCTGATGCAGTTCTAAGAGCTTGCTGTTACACTCTTTCAATCAACCTTCCAGTCCACCTTCTGAACCAATATATTCTGTAACACTGATATGAATTAGTTATATCAGGGGTCTTGTCCCTGCATACTTTCTGCAAACTCATTCAATGTAGCGAAGAACAATTTGCCTTGTAAAACAGAAAATGAAAGGGGGCCACAAAACCACATGAGCAAGAGTGAGAAGGAGAGTGCAAGCTGACGGGATGTGAACTGATTTATGGGCTTTTTCCTGCCGTGCATTCTTTGAGCATCCCTTTTTACAGATGGACAAATAGGGGTGGCTCTGTCTCTGTAGGAGAGTCCTGTTTGAGCTTACTTAACATTGAGAGCAGACAATTCCTCAACTAAAGCCACCTTTATGAGATTACCTTTTTTTCTCTGCCTACGTTCATTCTGAGTTGTAGTTTCATCTCTGATATTGTTTTGCACACAGTCATTCATGAAATTACATTTCTTTACCCCTGAGTATTGATCACATATTTACTAAGGCTGACAGTTGTTCACCAAGAAACAACAAATGTGTGCCATCAAATGAAACTGCTGATCCACATGACCCGGGCAGAAACTGGAACAGTTGACTTGACGGAATGTTAGTTTTGTGTACCATTCCTGTATAAATGTGAGTAGTTCAGATGGGTTCATGAAGCTTTTCTTTTACTTGAAAGAATTTCTTTTAGACGTAATGAAGCCTAGCTTTTTAGTTCTTTATAAGTTTGACTTAGTTCTATATTTTTATGCCAATAGTAGACAACTAATACTTAACTACTCTGGCAGCCTAGCAACTGAAGTAGATTGACTGAACAGATTTATTCTTGAGTGCTGTCAGAGATCTGGTAAGACCAGATATTGAGCCTATGGTATCTTAGGACACTGCTGAGATTCTTTGATGTAAATGGAAAATTCTGAACACATTCTGGGTTAGATTATAAGGAAATAGGATAAACCTGGCTTGGATGTTGTTAGTGAGAAAAACACTGTGAGGGAACATTGATAGCCTTAGATGTCAATTATTACCCTTGCTGAATTTTAATGGTACATCATCACTGAGATAAGTACGGAAACTAAACAAACACTTCTAAATAGAATTTATCCTTTCTGTATTATGTCTCTATCTCAGGGACATTTCTGATTAGAAAGGTTCAGAAACAGGGGGTTGGAAATAGAAACTTTGGAAATGTTTCTACCATGAATACCAGGTTGGATTTGAATGTCTCAGAAATTAAATATCTCCTCTTTATTTTCTCTTACCCAGACTTGAGTGTTCTTGCTAGACCCCTGCATGATTTGTAATTTTAGCTGGCAAGTCATAAGCAGAGACAATGATTCAGTGCCTTGTGTAGCTTTAAAACATCAGTGGCATTCTTCATACTACAAATGTGATGCACTGTGCAGAGCCAATCCTTTTGCATGAGTTTTAGACCTTCAATATTGAGATTTAATCTGTTTTTCATTTCAGTATGAAAAGATACTTTAACTCTGAGAATTGCTAGAGAGTATCTAGGAAGGGTGACAGCTCTGAATTTGGATAGATATCTCTTCGCTGTGGTGCTTGTGGTTTTCATTTCTCTATTCTAAAAATCTGTTTATGGGGCAGCTTTGTGTATGTCAACAGATCTCATATTGCACTATCAACATTTAATCAAGAGACATTCTAAACAGAATTTTCAGGTTTGTACTTAATTCTACTTAAGGTCTAAACTAAGTGAGCTCTTCATTTTTTCTTAAGACTTCTAGGAATAAAAGGAAAGAATTCATAGCCTGAGATCCATGGACTGAGATTCAGTTCAATTTTGAAAAGTAAATGGTGGTGTTGCTGTCTGTTTCAAGTGACTGAAATGTGGTTAATACTAATTATAGTGAAAATTTAGAATGTCTGTACTTTCGTTTAGGCACTTACATCTTGAACTGGATCGTATCCTCAATATATTTCTTCTCTCTTGTGAAAAAGCTCTCAGAGCTTGTGAGAACTCTGTCAGCTGAGGTGACCTCAAGGCCCACTGGACACTGCCATTTTAAAGAGTGTTTCCACACATTTCCAACAAATGTAATAGCCAAAAGTGGAACCTCCACCAAGTGCAATGCCTTGACAAACCATAGCAGCTACAGGGCAATCAAGAGCTCTTACAGAACTATGAACAGACACCTGATACTCTGATTTGTTAAGTTAACTAAGAATTGTTAGATTTATGCTAGCTACACATTTAAAAACTATGCAGGGAACTATCACATTTTTAAAATACATTTTGGTGTATTTTAGTGTAAATTTTGAAGGTAGGGGGTAGAAATAAACTGACAGGTGTACTTTTAGTTACTGACATGCAATTTACATCCATAATTGTACTAGACCTTGTTATCAATAAATCTCATTTATTGCCTAAAATAGAACTTGCACCCCTCAGACTACTGGCAATGAGTATAAAGGGTCAAGGCTTTGTAAGCCTTCCTTCTCCAGTTGATCCAGCAGGTCCAGTCAATCTTTTCTTGTTGTTTTGGTCACGTGCAATCTCCATGAATCCAAAGGTAACCAGTGTCCTTTATACAGTTCCTTGCCTTTTTTGAGGTACACTGTAATGTTCTAACTAATATATCATGTAAGTGTGTTGTTTTAAAATGACAGCATGGGGTAGCTACTGTATGTTTTGTTTTGTTTTCTGCTAAGTCTTCCAATGCCATTTTCCTTAACACTTGGTGCGACCTATGAAGTGACAGAATTATTAGCTAATGTTTGTCACCTTCTTAAGCTCAAGTATTATACTGGACTTAATACATGTATAAAAACCTTCTGAATAGTGATTCACACCATTAAATGCCTCTCAAATTGCCATAAAAAGGTTTGCCTGCTCATCTCAATTTGAAGCAGAAAGTGTTCACTGCTATAATAGATTTTCTGTGATCTACAATGACAGGTTTATAGGTGTTAAGCATCAAAAGGCTTTTTCTAGTTCTGCGTTACAGGTATAATCACTTTAAGACCACTAAAACAGTTAAATTGCTGAACCTTTCATATGTGGAACAGTATTACAGCTCAGTGATATTATGTTAAATGAGGAACCAACGGTAGAGTGAACTCCAGGGAGATAATAAAATACTAAGTGTATTATTTGGAATTAGAACATCCAAACTAATTCTGAACGTCCCTTTGCAGTCTCATCAATAGTTCTGTTCTTGTAAACAGCCACAAGGAATTTATCACAACCTGTATGTGCCCATTACTGGAAAACACTTTTGCTGTAAGAGTATTAAACAGAAAAGTCCATGTTGCAGCATATACACCAGAATCTTATTCATGCACTAATGAAATGTGGGGTACCTTCGTATGTGTCAGAATAACTAGAAAAGTTAGAATTTTTGCTTACTATTTTATGGCTTCCTCTAGTTTCATACTATTCTCCACAGACACTTAAATCAAATGGCATTACCTTAGATTTACTCATCCACTGTAGTCAGGTGGAAGAAAAAGATAATAAAGCACTCTCTTGCTTATTCTGCAGTGTATTACACTTTTGTGTCTGGTTTTAATCCCTTTGAAGGATATTTAGTCTTGTAAGTTACTGAGTTTTGCCTTAGTGCCTAAGAGAAAGAAATGTGTTATTTAAACTCTTGTCCTTTATCATTAGATAGCCTGTCCAAAGGATGGGAACATTAACTTGCTGAGGAAATTCTCTTAAAGAAAGTTATAGCTGTAGGTTTTCTCATGACTGTGGTGCCATATTCTCATTCCTTTTTAAAGGTCTTTCTTGAAAACACAGTAATCTGAACCTTAGACAGTAGCTTAAAGGTGAAAATTGAAAGGGAAGGCTGTGAGAGAACAAATGCCTTTATGTAAACAGCAGTATTCTGTAAACAAAGGAAAAATAGGGTTTACCTACAGGCACAAGAGTACCATGGTGTGTTTATCATTCTTTCTGGCTCTGAATAATTAGCTCTTTTCACTGATAAAACAGAGGAAAGTCTTTATGATAAACACTGGCTCTGAGTTGGCTACACTTGATTACAGAAATGAACCTCAATAAAAAAAATGTTACGTTTGAACCATGATTCCTTTTTATAACCTTTATATGTTAAGCTTCCATTGCATGATGATGAGAACTTGGTCTAGAGGGAGTTAAGTTTTCTTTAAAGAAAATCCCTCCACATGTCCAGTGAAGTTCATACTTCTAAATGTAAGCACAATTGCATCACACCTGACAAAGCCAATAACTGCTACAAGGTTAATCTGTCATGAAATGATCTACTGCTACTTCAGGGAAGAGGATACTTTACCAGAACATTAACTGCATCATCTGGGACACAGGAGGCAGTGGAGCATCTTTGTAAAAAAGCAGTTATTCCAAGTGAATATATTGTATTTTTTGCTGAGAGCAAGTTTTTTTTCTTTTTCCAAAACTCTGAAGTAGTTCACTTTACAGGAAAAGTTGTACCTATGCTAATGGTAGAGTGCTAGGTCAGGAAAAAGTTTCAGGTCACAGTCTCCTTGATTCAGCTGTTTAAGGGCATGCTGCTCTTCTTGGGGAACAGCTATAGATGTTGCCTAAGAAGCCTAGGTATGTATTGTCTACCACTCCATTAAATTTTGCAGCAGAAAAGTTCAGGGCTCTTTCATGCTGGGGACATCAGAAGCTACAAAAACGTGTGCCACGTAGACCAGGCACAAAGTACCCCAGCCATTCATACTGAAGGTGAGTTCATGTCTTGGTTTAAGCTTAATAATGATGCAGGTCTTCTTGTTTATAGTTCTCTGCAGATCTCCAACTCTGAACCTTGCAATGGCCTTTGGTCCTCACAGTGCAGAAAACAGAGAGGTTTGGACTTGGGTATATTTTACACACAGTGTCTGAAATGTGCTGTGAAAGCAAACAGAAGCATTTACACTGCCATTAAGAGACACCATTCTGAAAAAGTCTCCCCAGCAGCAGTGCCTCAAAGTTAGTTACTTTCTGAATGAGCAAATGAGAGTGCTCCAAAAACCTTCAAAGTCACACTGGAAGCTGGACAGAAGATCTGCTCAACAGATTTTCCTGAAGGTTGCTTTTTTGCCAGTTCAGATTGAGAAGAAGAAATATAGCGAATATAATACTGTCAGCAATCAAAATGGATAAATTCAAACTTTTAATCACTAAAAGACACACAGATGGAACTTGCATAGGGGGTAAACAAACCTGTCAAGAAATATCAGCTACATCTTTGTTTTATAGAAAAATTGCTGTAGGTATTTATTTTTTTCCCATAAGTCTGGTCCTTGTTGCCAAGCAACCACAGCCATTTTGTTACATGTATTCAATATGAACTAGTACTGTAATTTTTTTTTTTTGTCTTAAAATTAATTGTGAGAACATTCATCAGCTTAAATGTAGTTCTTTATTATGGTTCTCGTCAGCATTACAGGTTATCCACATTGAACAATCTGTGTGAAAAAAGTCCTGAGAGCAACAGAAGTCATAAATGAAAGGTTTCTGTGACAAAATTTAATGTTGTTCAAGTATTATATGTAAGCAATTTTTTAGACACTATCTTTCTGTCTGGAACTGAGCAATAGATGAGGATAGAGAAAAATTCCATAAAATTAGTTTGATGTGTACCCTTCCTCTTTACAGGATGTAAAATACATAAGTCAAGACTAAGCAGTTATAGAAGGCTGCTATTTTTATATTTTTATATGCTATTTTTTATATTTATATTTTTATATAAAAGTAGATATGTTAACTTACACAAAATAATGAGACACTGGTTAATCAGACTGTTTTTATTTAGATTAGGTTTCTACTAGGAATCATATTTGAAATCAAAACATAGCTAAAGTTTGGGACTCATCATACTCAAACCTCTGAACAGTTCTTCTGATAGATTTGACAAATCTGAAAGACAAATCTGAAAGACAGTTTGCAACACTAAACCCAGTGCAGTCAAAATATAAAATATGTGGCTTCTTGAGTTTTCTGCTACCTTGGAATTAACCTTAAAATAGCTTTATTTTCCTTATTAATCTGTAGATTAAACTGAACATGTACTAAAATATCTTCCAGGAGTTTAGTGACCTTTCTTTTTACCTAGGCATTACTAGCAATTTAAAAATTTATGTCTTTAATAGAGTGCAATTTCTTGACACACTCCGTTTTGTTCTGATGACTGAAAAGTAAACAGCCTCTCAAGGCTTTTAACAAATGGTTGGTTTGATTTCCTAAAATTTTAAAGACTTGCTCAGCAGCAGAGAGGGTGCAAGGAACTTGGCTGTAACAGATTATTTTCCACAGAATATGAAATAAGAATATTACTGGTTCAGTAATGTCAGAGACTTCTGTTTGGAATCACCAGTGGATAAAATTTTACCACATATTATTATTTTCTGGGTTAACATAGAAATTAGAAATTAAGACTAGAAACAACTCAGTGATTAGTAAAATCTTGATATGGTATCCCTTCTTCTGTCTTTCAGCTGAGTAGAAAAAATAAGATTTTTTTAAATCAAAATTCAGCTACATTATTTAGTGCTTCAGATGAGTTTTAAATACACAGCAAAGAATGGGGTGAGGGAATCAGTGATCTAAAATCTGGAAGAAAGTATTGAATTAATATATGAGAAAAATTGAGTATTGCATTATTTAATTCGGTGTCCAGAAAAGCAATACTACAAGTTACTTCTTTATTTTATCTGGAAAACCATAGTACTTAATTTTTAAATTAATTTGATTTGAGGTCATATCACATTCCTTGAGTGTGAAGCTTCCTTCCCTGAGAGATTAGGGCATTTGGAGGAACTGTGAGGGAAGAAGAAGGTCAAGATTTCATTGAATTGAACTTCTCTTCTTCTGCACGAGTGAATTTATACTTCTCAGAACCTTGCAGTAGCATGATTTTTACCAGTTTTAGGGCCAACATTGCCCCAGGCTGCTCTTTTTCTTTCTCTCCCTCGCTTTCAAGGACACTTAAGGTAACTCTTAAAAGTCAGCTTTGCTGACAATTTGCAATAGATACTGTTCATCTTACACTCGATCATTAAGAGATCATTAAGAGTCCATAGTTAGTCCTTAGCAAGACTTTCAATATCATCATGACTTACCTTGGAGATTAATGAGGTTATCCATCTGGGATCTAGATAATCAGTGCAGCCCAGTAAATATGCTGTCTGCCCTGACCTAGCAATTTGGGGGCTTAGACTTGCTCTGGCCAGATAAGGCTTTAACCCCTGTGCTGGGGCCAGTGGCTGCTGCCTCCCCTGCTCCAGCTTCAGCTCCAGGGTGGCCCCACTGGCACAGGGGTGACAGACACCCCTGCCTGTCACTGCCTGACAATGCATAGCCCTTTGTGTGCGTGGGGCTGGTGTGGGGCTGGAGCCACTGTCAGGCTGTAGCTGCCAGCCTGGGAGAAGAAGGGCTGTGACAGGGAAACGTTTAAAAAGAGCCCAAAGCAGTGACCAAGCCTGAGGAGAAAGAAATGTGACATTTTTTCTGCTGGAGGCATGAGGATGTTGACAGCTCACAGTGACACCCCCCCCCCAACCTCTCACCAATGTCACTCCCGAGGAAGACTGAAGAGTCAACCATTGGACCCAGCAGGACACAGGAAGGATGACCAAAACAGCTAAGAAAAGCAATAGATTATAGGAAAACTTTATTACATAATGATTTTAATGTTAATACAGCATTTCCATATTAATTACATAGCATGTGCTATGAGACCTTTGAAACGCTGGTTTCTTGACGCAGCGAGAGCGGGCTGGTCTCGCTGGCCACCTGAGATCGATCACAGCCCGGCAGCAGTGTCTGCTAGCGTTCTTGAGGTCCAAGTCTGCTGCAGTCAGAGACAGATCTCCTGGCCGCGAGCTGCGCCTTCCCAGAAGCAGCCAAGCCGGGTCTCAGCCGGAGTGCTGCTAAGAGAGAGGGTTCTCCCGCCCGGACTCGAAAGCAGACACGGAGTCACGCGATGGTCAGCGGCTGGAGTCTGGGGCTGGAGACCCCTGGGCTCTGCCGGGCATCAGACTTTATTCAGAGCGTAACAACCAATCTCAGAACGGCACAGGGGAGGGACCAGGGAGGGACAAAGGGCCAGGGACCAATTGGGATGGAGGAAGGGAGGAGAGAGGGAGATACGAATATCATTATGAACTGAGGGGCAGGGCGAGCTTGACTCCTCTCTGGGGCAATCCACCTTCGCCCTACCCCAGGGGGGTTTTCGTCCCTGGGTCTCCCCAGCTTTCTGAGGGGGGAAGGAGCTCTCTGGGCTTGAACCACTGCAACAGTTTCTGGTCCCCATGTAAATGCTGTTTTCTCTTTTTCCTACGGCAGGATCTGGAGTCTTACACTAGACTGTCTCTATGCAGAGAAATAGATGTTTTTAGGGTGTGATTCATCTCAAGAAATGCATCTAAAATTATTCAGGTAAATCATGTTAGAGAAGTTCCTCTCTCCCCATCCACCATAAAGCAAATCTGAGTCATCCCATGTCTCCCTTCTCTCAGATAAGTGCCCGCATCTAAGTCTACAAAATCTATACTTTCCTCCTCACTTCTGTTTTTCATGAATTTTGTCACTCTGAGGGACAAAATGCCCTCTAAGCTAACTGTCTGTCTCGTAAGTGGAACATTTGCTAATACATAGAGGATTTGGGTATTGAGTCCCAGACCTAGAAAAAGAATTAACCTGCATCTCCCACTGTCTGAACAGTATAATAATTGCTTTGTAGCACAGAAGATGAACAGTGCCACTACTATCACCTTTGTGGCACTGCTGTAAAAGAGAATAATGATCCCTGTTTAGTTCTTTGAAAGCACAATTGTGCATGTCAACACACAGCATAAAATTCTGGTCTTCAGCATCCAGGTGGAGATACCTGCATGCAATCTTTGATCAGATACCTGGCAGCTGAGGAGGGCTTAGCATCCCAGCTACTGTCTTGCCTGGTTTCTATTATCTAATGTTGGATAGGTTCCTGCTTTGTTTTCAGATTTTGGTTTATTGCTTGAAAATGCTTAATTTCACAATTACTACATAGTTCTTGATCGCATTTTGAGGGGCAGAAAGACACGGTATAGGAATTTGGTCATGATCACTCTAGAAGAGATGCTGTTTAATCAGTAATTCCCTGAATTATATAAAGAAACAAAAGGATATTTATTATTTAGCAAACTGAATTTTTACATAAGTATTTTTATAATGCTTTTGATTATTTGAGCCTAGTATATCTGATTATTCTTTTTTGTCAGAACATGTAAGAAGTTTAAGCCACTAAAGCCATGCTATTTTTTTATTCTTTTTGCTTTTCTAGGCATAATGCAACTGATATAAACGACCATTGCCTTTCATAGACTTCATTTGCAAATAAATCTCCTCTTCCTGATTTTTACAAATGTTTTCTCAGCCCCCATCCAAAAATGATGCATTTTTTATGACATACATTTTCTTAGTGGTAAATGATGGCCTAAATTCTGTTCTCTGTATAGGTGGTACAGTTGTAGTCAAAATCCTGTTACAATACACAAGTCCCCTGAGGTTTCTAGCCAGGTGACAGCCTTATTAGCTGGGCTATAGTGAGATGTCTTGCACATCTCCCTCCTTTTCTCTGTCCCAGTGGGTTTTGCATTCACTTCTGCAGAATGGCATTATTAAGACATGTATATGATCCATGACACTCCTGAGGAAGGTGAGAGCTGTAGGTTAAACTTCTCCAGGCAGAAGAATTTTGTATGTCTCTACCTTGCTTGTAAATGCATATGAATTCTTGGCATGCATTTAATATGCCTACTACATATAAGGGAAGAAAATGCTTTTAATTCCTTTGGAGAGCTTAGCACTGTGCTCCTTATGGATGGAGAAGCCTGCTTTGTACTTTAAGTAAGGGACCTGATTTTAAGTCCTTAGACAAAGCTCAATGTGCTGATTAATCTAGTGCTGTGTTAACACGTTTCTTGTACAGTGAGAAGCTGGTCTTCATTAGAGCTTTACAATAGCCAAGTTTTAAACATCAGGCCATTTTTGTTTCTGTCCTTAGAACGTTGATAAAATTTGAAACTATGCTGAAGGAAAAGTTTCATAATGAACGTCATGAAAACATAAGACATGGAGTCTTCTTTATGAGAATGTAGATTTTAATACTAGCAAGTGGTAATATTGAGATTTTACTTTCATGTAAAACCTTGAATTTGAACATTGGAAAAACATAAGATGAATTTTTGATGTTTTGGTTCATAGCATCAAATAATTAAAAAGTATTAAATTGAAAAATAATAATTTAGGAGTTGGCTATAAAAAGCACAACCTAGATGTTTTATTTGTCCTTTATAATTGTGGGAGAGTCTGTCTGATTTTTTTTTCCAGAATTTTTTTCTTATTTCTCCAATATTTATTCAGAATATTAGATATAAAGAAATTCAGTTTGTTGTCATTATTAGCTAGCTTGAAATTTTAACTTATCCAAATTAACAATAAATTTCCTATCCTGTAAAGAGAAAGAAACAAAGGACCTTTACAAGCCAATTAATGAAGACAAAATGAATGGCATCACCAGTTAGAATCAATATTTCTCTAACACTGTAAAGAGCATCCTAAGTAATACAAGCATTATATACCACCATACAATAGATTACACTCTAAATTTCTGTGTGCTGAGATAATATCAATTTTCAGGACAAAGCTTTTGTATTGCAGGGTCTTCCTGGTTTTCATTAATATCTGTTTCCCTCCAAAGTGTGCACAGCACATGCTCCCGTTGTTATAAAATGTACTGCAATTATTTTGTGTAGATACTGTTTTTAATTGTCTTCTCAATTCTGACTTGATTCTAAGATCGGCAGTCGCACTTAAAGTAAGTAATTCCAGAGCAAACAAAATTAACTATAAATTTTAGTATGGCAAGTTCTATTCTGATCATTACTTTATGAACTTTCTGAATTAAATCTGAATAAGATATCCAAATACCTCCATCTGAACAATAATACTGGGCAGATAATTTGGAAAACTTAAGGTCCCTTTGCAGACAAAGATCCTTTTAAATACTAAGCCTCTCATTTATATCTTCGAATTTCTAGAGATTACTTTGGTTTCCCCTTCACTGTGGAAGAGCCAACACCATGCAATCAGTGCAAGAAGAGCTACTGCTGTTTTGTATGTGTGACACGAAATTCAAATCTGCTCCTACTTGCCTCATCTTACTTCAGTGCAAGCATAAGGACAAAGCTGGCAAGGACTTCTACATACTGAATTAGTTCTTCTGCTGTTGCAGATAGTCAGACAGTATAAACACTTTGAGTGCTCTTTTACCTGAGTTCTGATCACACACAATCCTGCCTTTTTGTTTTCACAGTTTCAGAAATTCCATCCATATTCCTCTTTATTCTGAAGCTCTTAACTCTTACATTCCACTCATTTTAGGGACTGATTCCATTACTATTCATTCCTGGTTTCTCCTCTCTGCTATCTTTCACTTACTATCTAGGATCCTTTACTGTCTTTTCTTCATTGTTACTTGCTTATCTGAATTACAATATATTTCCAGTTTCTCAACTAGCATACACCTGGGGGAGAGGGGAGCCTATTATCTTCTACCACCATTTTCTTTGCTCCATATGTGACTTTGAATGTGTTATAAATTTAATCAGTGTTTCCAGCTTTTGATGTTGTCATCTTAATTTTTGAGCTGACAGGAAAACTTCTTATTTAGTATATGCCTTCTTTACATAGTTGAATATTATGTATTCTAATGGCTTCTTCAGAAGCAAAAATGTCTTGTTCTTGCCACCTTAATTGTCTGTGTCATCTTGATAATAGACATCTTTGCCTACTTGCTTTTTTTTTTTTCCATCACAGAAAAAGGTGTATGGGTAACTTACTTGTTTTGAAGTGCTGATTGCTATCTAGGTAGCATTTTTAAGTCATTTAGCTTTCAGCCATGCCCCCACAGTTAGGTTTGCAGTTAGTTTTCTGTTTAACTTGATCTTAGGGTCAAAAGTAAGGATCTTTCCACAAATTCTTGTTTAGAACGCCTGTATCTCAACCACAGTGTAGTTACTTCAGAGTCCAATCTGCATTTAACCAAAGATACTACAGTCAAGCACTATATTTGCTCTGAAGCAACAAGAAGCTACTTATTTTTCATTATCACCAACAAATTCCATACATGTAGTTATTTTGGAAGATGTCCCATGTCTGCACACATTAATTTTCTCTTCATGATTCATGCAGAATCTGTGATATAGAAAATTTATGTGAAGGCCTCCTTTTGCACAGTAAGTTCTTTTACATAGGGGAAATTATTCTACAGTGCTTACATTGGAACTCCAAATGTAAAGTTGAATTTTTCAGCATAGAAATTACTTCAAATGCATATGTTGAAATAAATTACCTAAGCAACACTATCAGTCTAAACCTTCCCCATCCTTTGAACTGTCAGTTCCCATATTAAAAAGCTACCAAATAAGAATTTTGCATTTGTATGTTGCAAGGGACTAAACCACATACAAAACAGGAGGGGAAGCAGCCAGTATTATATATTATAATAAATCTATTATTTATGAACCATCTATTTTAAGTTTTGAGTTTAGCTTTTCTTTACAAGGTTATGTGTCATAAATGATATCTACTAAATTTTCTGATTCTGTTTTTAATCAAAGTTTTTTTGTGTGATCTTCAAAACATTCACTGATCTTTATGTGTTGGAATATTGGTGTGGTGGGTGATTCATTCCTTATTTGTATTCTTTAATATTCACAGCAATATTTGTTTCCATAGTACTCATTCACATTCGCAAATCCTCGGCCATTGGGATTCAGAAAGTGAAATATAAAGTGGCATGTATACATCTATCTTTTGCCCTCTTTATTGACATAATTGAAGAAGTTAATACTCTGAATGATTGGTGTTTTTAACATTCACTGAGTGTTTCTTTGTTGGTGCTTTGTGTGCATGCAATTCTTCATTAGAATGAGTTAAGTAAGAAAAAAATGCATTAGAATAAGAATGCATTAGAAAATGCATAAGAAAATGCAGGCTTGCATTACAAGCCTGCAGGCTTCTAATATGTGATTTAAGATGAAGGAAACAGAAAAAATGCTCACCACACCCTTAATTGAGGCTTTAGTATTTCTTTCATAAGACAGCTGCATTTTTGCACTGTCTCTTTGGGGGAAAGGAAAGCAGAGTGATACAGAATTACTGAACACAGTACTATATGTATGATAGCAGTTGAAAGAGTCACAGCTTCACCAGAAGGAGTGAATGAAGTGTTATTTCAGAGCACCATGGCTTTGCTGTCAGGGTCATTTGTGTCACCCCGATCTGTAAAAGACAGCTTGATAGGGTGAATACTATTCATGTCTGAAGGTACAACTTCAGTTGGGAATGTTTTCAGGTTTCATGTGTCCAAAATGAAGACAGATTCTGCAGCTGATATTAGCCTGCCCTTTTGCCGCCACCCTGAGTGATGTCATACATAGCTGTGATGACCCAAACAATGTGTACAGAGGATAAAAACATGCATTTGACCAATTTAACTGCTACCCACTGAGCAATTATGATCTTATGCAAAGTCACAACTGTGGTAAATACAACATAATTACTTATAAATGCAGAACAGATAAAACTTAGTTGTCAATTCAGTGAGGCATGTGCACAATTAATAGGTAAAGGTAATTACCATAAATTATGAGGAACAAGCATAGCCACTGTGCAAGCCTTACATTGCCATTTTGCTACAGTATTTCATCAGTGACTGACAGAGGTGGTTTTCATGATGAACATGACTTGAATCTTAGGCTTTCACAAGAATTCCTATAATAACCTTCAACAGGAAGAAGCACACGCCTGAAAATACTTGTCAACAAATCACCTGAATTTCACTTCTCTAATAGCTTCATAATCTTAAGCAAATTCAAGCTGGATTGCTAAATCAAAATGTTGGATCTCTGAATATTTGTCTCTGGAACAAGAACAAACTATTCCCAGAGAGTTCCATTATACTTCTTCTAGATACCAAGCACGCATCCTCAACTAAATGCACAGACTAGACAATATTATTGTATGTGTCTCTTTAAAGCAATACCCATGTTTGGATAGTCCATGCACCTTTCTAATGGTAATGGACTAATGGTGACTGCAATAGAAAAACAGAAGAATGTGAAACAAATTTTTAAAAATCCATCCCTTCTACCAGTGGATTGGGACAGATAGAAATACTGTCTTTTTCTGAATTTCACAATGAGTTGATTTTTTTTGTTTGTTTTACAGTCAGAAAATAATCTTGCTTATATTATTGACTTGGTATTGGGGATAAAGGATGATTACTGACCTATTCTTTCCTGTATTTCAGGCTTAAAAACTTGTGCTTTTAGTGTGCAACTCTTGCAATACATTGAAAGATCTCGATTGTCCTGCTATTCACATCTATACTTTTATTCTGGATAATGGGAAGATAACTCCCTTTGGAATAGCCTACACACTACTATAAAAGATATTTTAAAGTCATGCTATATACACTTCTTGCTTTGACCATTGATATTGTTGTAATTTTTAAAATAGTTACAATATGCTAAAAATAGTTCAGTCGTGTTTGTTCGAAGTCTAGTTATAAGAAACTGAAAAACAACATGTTGGTTTATGAGTAAAGGGCAAAAAACCTGGTTTCTTTTGGATAGATCTCCTTTGCTCCCAGTGGTGGCTCTAATGCTTTCTAGCCATGGGGGTTATCAACATGCAAGCAGTGGCACTGGGCTTGGTGCTGGCTGTGAGCCAGCTGCCAGCACTTTGTAGAAAGGGCAGCAGGAGGGAAAGATTTTAGCAAGGCTTGTGAATTTCTGCTGAGAGTAAGCCAAATTATCCCCAAGGTAAGAGCTGCTCCTGATTTCTGCTGTAATACTACTTGATCTTCTCTGTGTCTCTTATAGTACCTTTAAAAAGGAAAAAGAACAGCCTTTAGCTGAAGCTGAACCACACACTGCTGAAGGTTTTCCTGATTTTTACACACATTATACATGTATATATATATGTTATATATATATGTTTTATGCCTTCAGTGAGAGAATATCTTCTATTCACCTCTGACTGCCATAAACGTAACACCTCTCTCCATTATCCATATGTTGATGAGCTAGCCCACATGGTGAAAAATCCCTTCTGGGACTGGCAGGCAGCAGTCACGCACGCATCAGTTAATCTCACTAAGCTATTACTGCAATTAATAGCAATAGGCAGTAGATTTGCATTTAAAATCTACACTTCAGCATGAAACAGAATCCTGCTTTAGAAACTATTAATAATTTTCTGACCATAATAAAACAATTTCCTGCACTAATTGCATTCCAGGGGCCTCCTATAATTTAAATGGGTTGTTGTTAGAAGACTCTGCCCCCCTTTTACCTGAGTTCAAGGAGGGGTCAAGACTTACTGTATTTTCTGTTCTTTGCCGTCAGCATTTCTGTTTTTAAAGAAAATCTGAAAAATTTATTTTGTAAGGACATATTATACATGTAGGTTTTTTGTTGTTTCCAAGTGTAACTCTTGAACAGAATGAGGGAAAAACTAAAAGTTAATAAAAAATACAGCCTACTGTCCCCTTCACAGAGTAGGGAAGGTGAGTACAGACCCCAGTACCAACAGCATTGCAGACTGGCTGTTGGACATGAAGGATTTAAGAATCAAAACTTGCATCAACAGACATGACTGAAGCATGTGTGAAGAAAGGAAAGATATACAATAATTTCAGGAAAATAGAAGGAGCTTCCTAGGCTTTAGGAGCTGATGTTCCATACCTTTAAGGCAGCTGAATTCTATGTATGTGTTTGTGCATGTGTGTATGTTTAGGTTAGAAGTGAAGATCTTGTGAAATAGTAAGAGCTCTAAAACAGTCGTGTTTTTCTCTCAGAAGAATTTTGCAGTCTACTCAGATCTGTGGCTCTGTATAAGCATGAAAAAGTAACAGTAAAGAGCGTTTATTCATAACTGTTGTTTTTCTTTGCTTGAAAGCTACTTGTGGGCTGCACTGGCAACAGTTCTGGATGTTAACCACATTTTATTGTTGTCTAACACGCCACATTAGAGAACATTTCAACTTTGAGAGAAAAACATAACTATAATTCCCTGCTAGTCATGCAGCACAGACTTCTGTGACAGCATAAAACATGGGTTCACTGTAACTGTGGATTTGTTATGTGGAACCAAAGGTGAAGCACATCACAGTGAAATAGCTTTGCAACTGTAAATGGAAATAATGGTTGGAGAACATTGTTCTGCTCTTCCTTTAAGGTGTTTCAGCTGAAAAGACTAAATGAAATGTATGGAAGTAAATGAGACTCATTTGAAAATAAAATACAGCCTTTAAAATGGTGGTTACAAATATGAAGTAGATTACTGTATTTAAGGGAGTAAAGAATAAAACTCATGGGTTATTTTGCTGTGGCTGTTCTTCAGGACTTGCTGGAAAGTTTGACCTAATTTTAGAATGCAAAAGAGAGCAATTAACATGACTCAAATATGAAACTTCAAAGAAATTAGATTTCTTTTAGAGAAAACTAATGCAAGGAAAAGGAAAGCTAAGGTACTTTCAGCACATTGAAAGTGGAAAAAACCGACATGCACAGGCCACCTGAAACAGAAATTTCTAAAAGTGATAACAAAAAAAGATAATCATATGGCTAATATTATCCATTAACCCTGCTTTTATATTCTGTGAAATTTCAAGAAAAAAAGAGGGAGATACGAATTCTTCATAGTTAGGACAACAAGTATGTTTCTACTGTGGCAAGATACCTGTTTCAATCTAAGAATATTTTCTCTTATCCTTCTGTTGGTAATGTCTATGAAGAGCCTGGCTGGAGACTCAATAACTTCCTTGTAAGACTTTCCCCCTCAGTGACAGGACTGAGGGCCCCCCATGCCTTCCCCCCACATGCAGAGCTCTGCAGTCACTTTTGGTACATTAGGTTACCCTGGCAGCACTGTCAGTGTCCCCAAGGAGGAGCAACAAGGGTTAACCATCTGTGAGCTGGGCAAGCCTTGCTGGTCCCTGTGTAGAATCCTAGATCCTGGCCCTGACAGACAGCCAAGCTGACAGACAAGCCTCTGAGGACATCAGCTTGGATTGGTGTAAGGCCCCAGAGCTCATTCAACGAGTCTCTTAAAAGGATTTAAGATGATTTTTTGCAACTTGAGTTAGATGCAAGGGAGAAACACTGACAAGATATTCTCAAGAGGTCAAACAAATAAAAACTTTACTGGCAAACTCCAGAAAATAAGTGAGTTTCAGCAAAAGTTTATAGCAATGTTAACATAAAGTATTTCACAAAGTGTTAATTTAGCAAACTCTAAGCCCATTCCACTTAGCAAACTCCAACCTGTCTGACTTTAAGTTACTCAAACTTTGAGAATAAGGAATTAGAAGAGAGAAGAGATATAGAAAAGAACAAATATAGCTGCCACCTGAGAGAAATTCCAAGAAGAGGTAGGGTCAAGACCTGTGTGTGCCTCATCCTCTGGCTTACATATCCATTGGCTTTCCTGGGCCCTTCCCTGGGTGGGACTTCTGGTCATTTGGCCACTCAGGAGCTGGGTTAGGCTCCAGAGGTGGAGTGTGGAGCATTGCCTCTCGTGTGCCAGGGACTGGCAGCCCCTGCAGGGCTGGGGTGCAGGCTTTACAGGGGGTGGGAGTGTGGGGCAAGGCATCGCCTCACCAGTGCAAGGACTGACCTGCCTCTTTCCCCACACATTCACCTGAAATGTTTCCAGCCTGCAGTCCCCTCCTGTCTCTCGCAACTAATGTATTGGTGCCTCCTTACCTCGCAGAAGGGAGCCTTCAGTAATGGTCTCACTTGTCTTTGCCCCCTTCTGTAGACACCAGCTCTGGGCTGAGCTGGTTCTGAGGGCCTCCTGAGGAATTTTGTTTGCCTTCAGTGATGCCCTGAGCAGCTGCATGTCTGCTGGTCAATCACAAGTTTCCAGCCTCCCCTGACTCAACAGCCCACCCATCCCTGCCTTGGGAACGTGGCCTCTGGCCATGCCTGCTCCCTTTTTATGTCTGGCTCAGCTTCTTCCCTGCAAGGCTCAGCTTCTTCCCTGCATGGCTCAGCTTCTTCCCTGCCCATGTTTGTGCAATATTTTCCCTGATGGTGGCCGCTGCCTCCTCTGTCCCCACAACTCCGTCACTGGAGAGCACAGAGCTGCTGCCAGAGCACATGGAGACCTCACCTCGAGCAGCAGCGAGGTGCCAGAGGGAACCGCAGAGCGCAGGGCAGCTGATGGCATAGCCATTGTTGTGGCCATTGGAGTGGCAGGGACTGGGTCCTGCCTGATAGCCAGACTCACAGCAGGTGGTAGCACGGGTTAATTTTGTGTTGTGTTGTGTGCCATGAGCAAGCCCTTGGTGACGAAGCCATGGCACTTTTTATGGTGGAAGCTGACAGCCTGTCCCAGGGGAAATCCCTGCTCTTTGCATGCTGTTTGTGCAAGCCTGGGCCATGGACAGCCATTGGAAGTCAGCTGCTGGGCTCGAGGGGTCTGCAGACAACCCTGTGAAACAGCCCTTGCTCTGACTTTCTTGTTTTGCTTCACTATTTTTTTTTCTTTTGGCATTATCTATTTTTAAACAAACATAAGTGTTTTTTATGACCACAGTTTTATACTGTTAAGAAATGTGTTCCTTATTAATAAAAATAAATACAGATTTCAAATAGCAAATTAATTGTTCTGATTTTTCATGACTGGTCCTCCCATAGGCAATGATGCCCTCTCTTTGAATGTTGTAAGATAGTTCTAATTAAAAGAATAACAGAAGATGTGAAAGATGTGTCCATGAAAAAGACCAATAGCTTGAACAGAAGGATTTGGTTCCAAGTTGTGACATAACAAAAAAGAATAGCAGAGAAAGAAGGAAAGCATTATTATAATCCTCTTTATGCCTGAGTCCATGCAAACTGCAGGGGGTGCATTAGACATAGAAATGTATGGCGACAAAAGTGCAAGCGTTAGCAGTGCATGTTCGTGAGCATATTAAAAGTTTTTATTATTTCTCTACCTGCCTTTAAAAAGTAAGACTTACAATTGTGTAGGTCTCAAAAAGCTTTAAATTTGCAGGCCTCCATTCTGAAGCTGATGCAACTGAAACTCATTGGAATAGAGAAAACCAGTAGGGAGTGGAAAGAATAGATGGAGCTTGCCTGTCAGCTGGGTTGCAGACCTGCCTGGGTATCTGCTTAACATTACAGCTGAATCTCAAACCTTTTAACATTCTGACATTCATATGAAGTCTAGTAAACAAAAAGACATGGAGGGCTGTATGTACACAGTGAAGCTAGCTAAAGCTGAGAGGATTTTATAGGCCAAAGATCTTGCCTGTTTCTTAGGAAAGCAAGCCTTAGGAATTCATAGGGAAAGATAAGATACAGTTTCAACTTTTGTTCTAAAGGCTTGGGTAATGAGTACTCTCCTTTAGGGAGAAAGCAATCTAGGAAACCAGCTCTAGAGGTCAGATGAAAAAGCTGTGTCGAAGTGCAGTAGAAGGATTATAAGCAAAGCTTGTGTTCTATAAAAAAAGATTATGTACTGTTACAAACAATGTGAGAATCTTAATAGGTAAAACCACACCAGTGGCTTATGTTAATAGCTGTGTATCTGTTGTATGTAGCCTATTTTTTATTCAAGTAGCATGTTTTTATGGGGTTCCCAGAAACCTGGAGCCTGCTAAATATTCTTCAGTGCTTTCTCTCTTTAACTCCTTCCATAAGGGTGGACACAGAGCAATTGTGGCAATTTTACCGCAGATCATTTGTTTAAAAGGTTTTCTGTTTAGCAGCGTGAATGTATTTCCCAGAAGAAGCCAAACTGGCCTCAAATCCGTGGAGTGTATTGTCTTGAAAAGCATCATCACTTGTTGCCATATTTAGATAAAAAGAAATAAACATCAGTCAGAATTAAGTACCAAGTTCTGTCTGCTGTGCTCCCTGCGCTTGCAGCAGTTACACATAGAAAGCTAAAGGTAAAGCTACGGGAGGCCACTAGCTTGAGCTTGTTTGGTCTTCCTCAAATTTTAGTAGATAGTTCAGTCTGGCCTCAGATTTAAATTATAGTTTCAGGAATCATGAATAAACTGTTCCTGTACCCGCCTTTTTTCCTCCTCACAATTACAGATTTTACTCTTCTGTGAGGTCTAGGGTCTCAGATGCCTTGTGTTAGCAAAGCTCTGAAGAGCTGACATAGCTTTAACCTGTTCTCACATGTCAGCTTTATTATATGCTGAACAACGTGGGAAAGAGAAACAATCCAACAATAAAAACAACCCAACAATAAAAACAACCCACCTCCAAAATATCGAGAAGGTAACAGAAGGATTCAGGACTGCAGGAAGGGGATATTCAGCGCAACTTTGCTGTCTTTTAGCCAAGCTGATCTCCTAAGTGGATGAAGAAAAAGAGATGGTTAGATATCAGTATTTCAGGAGTGTGGAGATAACTGAGTGGTTCCTTGAATCACTGGGATAAGCGAAAGCTATGCAGGGGCAATTCAGGGCAAATGGAATGAGAAAAAGATTTTGAGCTCAGGAAGAGTGGCTAGCTCAGGAAGGAAAACAAACAAAGGTTAGGGATTGGAAATAATTCTCTAAAGCCTTTTCTCAGAGAAATGGTCCTGTCTATAAAATGTAAAAAGCTTTCTGTGCAAATTTTTTTAAATTAAATTTTCTGAAATTTACACTGTCAGGCTTATAGCACAAAATAGAATTTTTATTTATTAGATGCATTTAAAATTATAAAATCTCTTTTTTTGGAACACTGGTTATTGATTGGTATTGCTTGACATTTTTGGTCTATTTTACTGTGTGCTGTATGTATGCCTATGTTGCTGATTCTCATATAGTACTGAGAATTTCAGAAGAGCATTGTTTGAGATTTGACCACAGTGAGTCTGACTTTGTAAATAGGTTTATCCAATGTCATAAAAGGATAAAATTCAGCATACTCTTACAGTGATATACAGAAGTTCAACATCAGTAGTTTTTGTTTTATCCCAGTATAATTTTTGTTCAGAATTTAAGCATATATAGTGATGTATTAGCTATTGGCGTTGTCGCAACAGATTCAAATTTTACCTGTTTTGGAAAATAGAAACAGATCTGTGACCTTCAAAGATATTCTAAACTCCTGTAGAGATGATTCAGTGAAATTTGATCAAAGTGAAATGGAATCAGTACTTATTATGTGTTGTGTATTTTATCCAGGTTCATATTGTTGCACTAACATTTTTCACAAGATGGATGAATGGTTAATATTTCTTTACATTTTTATCAGTCTCATGAAGCTGATCAAACAAATAATTGTATGCTGTGATATTCTTGAAATGAGACTTAAGCATATACCTGCTTCTACAAAAATCAAAATACTTAACTCCTGATGTTACATGTATGGAAGAGGACCCTCATTTTTAAGTCCTTATGAGCAGATAAATGTAGTGATCTCAGTTTAAATACTGGCCAGTGAAAAAACCGAAGTACAAGATTGCATTTGTGTATGAATAGGTACCCATGTGCATGCTGAGTACTCTTGCCTTGCAAAAAAAAAGGAATGAAAGGGAGCAAAAAATAGAAAAGAGAGAGAGGGGGAGAGAGAGATAAAAGGGAGGGAACAAGAAACAAAGAAAAGAAAGGAAAAGAAATTACGAAAAAGAAATTAAGAAATAAGTAAAGGGAAAGAAATAAATAGGAAGTTGGAAAGAGAGGAAAGAAAGAGGGAGAGAAAGAGAGAGAGAGAGAGAAAGAAAAAGTGAATGAGAAAGAGAGAGAGAGAGAGAGAGAAAGAAAGAAAGAAAGAAAGAAAGAAAGAAAGAAAGAAAGAGAAAGAGAAAGAAAGAAAGAGAGAAAGAAAGACAGAATGAGAAAGAGAGAGAGAAAGAGAGAGAGAAAGAAAAGAGGGAGGGGAGGGGAGGGGAGGGGAGGGGAGGGGAGGGGAGGGGAGGGGAGGGGAGGGGAGGGGAGGGGAGGGGAAGGGGAAGGGGAAGGGGAAGGGGAAGGGGAAGGGGAAGGGGAAGGGGAAGGGGAAGGGGAAGGGGAAGGGGAAGGGGAAGGGGAAGGGGAAGGGGAAGGGGAAGGGGAAGGGGAAGGGGAAGGGGAAGGGGAAGGGAAGGGAAGGGAAGGGAAGGGAAGGGAAGGGAAGGGAAGGGAAGGGAAGGGAAGGGAAGGGAAGGGAAGGGAAGGGAAGGAAGGAAAGGAAAGGAAAGGAAAGGAAAGGAAAGGAAAGGAAAGGAAAGGAAAGGAAAGGAAAGGAAAGGAAAGGAAAGGAAAGGAAAGGAAAGGAAAGGAAAGGAAAGGAAAGGAAAGGAAAGGAAAGGAAAGGAAAGGAAAGGAAAGGAAAGGAAAGGAAAGGAAAGGAAAGGAAAGGAAAGGAAAGGAAAGGAAAGGAAAGGAAAGGAAAGGAAAGGAAAGGAGGGAGAGAGGAAGAAGTGGAGGGAAAAAGAAAAAGTAGAGGAAAGGAGTGGAGAAAGCACAGAGGAGAAGAAAGAAGGGGACAGGAAGAAATAAAAAATACAAAGAAACCCTTTTAAAGTGTAGTCATATGTCATCTGATGGACCTGAAGCCATGTATTCACACAGCTTTTCCATTTAAATAAGAGCTGCATCTATCCTTGCCAGGTATGGCACAGGGTGCTGAATGTTAAGAGGTTTCTAGATAAATCAGACAAGCTAGATGTAGTCACAAGGGAAATTTGCAGCTTTCACCCCAGCTCCAGAGATTAGTTGACATATTTATTAAGATGCCAATTTCATAATTAGGTTGTAGAATGTCTTCCTTCCTTTCCATACAGTGTGATTTCTATAAAGACTTCAAACCCATTCGTTCTTGCATCTAGCTTTGATTAAAATGCCTAACTTTGAAAAAAATGTTGAGCCAAATTGACTAGATACGTACCAAGTGCTTTCATCCTTACAGCTTAGTCTTTCAGGCATTGATCTATATGCCTGCTTAATACGATTTGACCAAAACCTTTATGTCTAGTTTTATAAACTCTCAGTGTTAACCTTTGACAAAAGAAAACTAACATCAGTTTTCAGATTCATATCTGAATCCATGACAGGTGTAAAAAATTATCCTATATCTTTGCTACCACTACCAGAATAAGAAAGAATTGTGTGAAGAAGAAAGATATGTTTGTATCCTCACATGTCTCAAAATTCTATTCACAGATTCTAGTTATGCTCACTACTATGGTGATTCTTACCTGGAATTTCAAGGCTTACATTTGAACATGCAAAACTTCATCCACCTGGAATTTAAGACCTATAATCCTCATGGACTTCTCCTAAATATTGAACAGAGCCCAGAAACAATACGACATTTTTTCATTCAGCTTGTCATCAATAATGGTACTTTGCAGGTAAGGCATCAAAATCTCCTACTGAAGGAGAAATAAATAAAAGTTAGAATCTGTAAAAATTTTAATATTTTTTACTTTTCTTACTCTAGAAGATAGTAAACAAAGCTACAGAGATTCCTGACATCTTAAATATGTTAAGGAAAACAGTTGTCAACATGCTGTTATGTCCAATTCTTGACTAATATGATCAATATGACTCACAAGAGTACATATTATAACACAAAAATAAAGAATATAGATGTTGTCTTTACATGTGATACAAATTAAGTTATTGTATTTTATACCTAAACTAACTGAAGCTCCTCACATGCAACTTCATTGAAATTGTCATAAGGAAGGCTATGGAATTGAGTGAATTGTCATATGAAAATTTACCTTGTTAAGGAATAGAGTGTACCTTTGTTACCATGTATCTCTGAGTAGAAACTTTTTACTTCATCTATTATTAAATCACATTGCACAGGATCAGGAAAAAGAACCATTTCTTTGGCTTTCATGGACAGACTAACTAGGAATGTATTTGTTTATAAACTTTAAGGAGTAAAGTGTGTATCATGGTGTATCTTTACCTTTCGCAAATTATTCTTTCTTTTCTGAGGAAGAGATAAAGCTTGAGCTTTATGAAGAGAAAGGCGGATACTAAAGAGGCTATAAAAAGATACTAAAAGAAAAGTTATTTTTCCCATAATGGATCTCCCAATTTCCTGCTAAAAATTTCCGAAAGTACCTGTAATTATATTCTTCTGTAAGAACTGTGAAATGTCTGTTAGAAACAGCATATTTGTATTATATTTGCCTTCATGTTTAGTGACCATGACCATATTAAACAGATATATAAACTGAAGATAAACAGAAAAAGAAAAAAGTTACTTTTTACTTTATTTTGTTATATTGTGATTTTCTGTCTCTTATTATATTGTGACTATCTTTGTCCAGAACAAATGAGATTAGTTACGGGCAGGCAGTTATCCAAGGTTCAGGAAATATTGACAGTTTTAAGTTCATCTTACTTGTATTCATGGTAAAGTAATGATGCAGAAAAATATTTTTCTAACATATCATAAGCACCATAAAATATGAAAGTACTTTAATTGACACAAATCTATTCAGAGACCCCAGTGTGCCGTGTTAAAACTAATTGAATTCACTTAATCATTCACAAAGCTGGTCAATTAAATGTAGATTTAAAGCCCAATGAACAAATGGTTCTAAGCTCACAATCAAGCTACAATTACAAGTAGACAAACCATGAAATCAAGTGCTTGTTCACATTAGTATAGGAAATTAAATGGTGCTCCAAAATGCTCAAGCCTGCATGCTACATTACATGTTTGGAAGTGTAAGGAAGCCATAAAATGGTAAGTAAAATTCACCCGTGGCCAGTGTTAATTTCAGATGGGTTGCAGATGGTCAACTTCTTTGCAAATCAGACCCATAATATCTGATTGTACAATACACAAAGATTAAAGCATTTTCATGCAGGCTGGGAAGCTTATATGTGTTCTTGTATATTTCTGGTATAATAGACTTCCTGATCCAGAACTTTTATGAAACATTAATTTTCCTTGATACACATGACATCCTTCAGGCTTTTATAAAACCATTTATTACTTTAAAATTCAAGTTTCTAAGCCTTCAACTGTTTAATTATTATAAATAATGTAATTAAAACTTTTTCCCACTCTGTAGTACCAGTATTTATGTGATGAAGCAGCAGAAGTCAAAAACATCACTACCACTGCTAGAGTAGACGATGGACACTGGTATAATGTGCAAATTAGGTAAGTTTACTGTTGTCTGTTTCATAGGTGTTTCAAAGATTAGATAGGTTGGATAGATGGTAAATTCCACAAATATTGCATCTCATTAACTGTGAATGACACCTGAATGTGTACAATAAAATCGTGTTATAGCAGTGTTGGCCACAACATAGCCTTGGAAAAAATGCTTATAACAGTGATCATCACATCCCTGATGTGCTTAGTGGAAATAAATTTATTCTCATTGAAATAATTTACTGTAGAAAACATAAACATTCAGTCAGGGAAGATGCTGTGCAGTAGGTCCAAGCTACTCAGTCCAGGAAACAGTTGAATTTGCAACAATGAGAGTGTGAGTAATAGAAAAATCTTGGAAAATAAAGATAGGAAGAAGCAGCACCATGGCTTTCATTGATGTCACTGACTTGCAACTCATAATAGGATATATGATTCCTGTAAAAGTAATACTTGCAACTGAAGGAGAATAAAATGAAAAGAAAATTAGTTAAGTAGTAGGATTTCCATGTTCTTTGTACACAGATGTATCTAATGACCAAATATCCATGCCCATAGAATCCACAGCCTTGGAAGTGGAAGTTTTGGGTTCACTTTATAGGACGGTTAGGCACATAGTGAGCTCTCTGGTGTCTAGTTCCTATTAGGTAGCTTAAAATAGGTCCAGTCATCTTGTCCAGCAAGAAGAAAGCAAGCTAACTGTCTGCTTGTCTCTCAGGAGCAAGTTACTCCTTAAAAAGTTTGTGGAGGAGTGCAGAAGGAACAAAAATTTTCTACTGGAATAGGCCTTTTATGACTATATCAGTCCAAACATTGTTAAATGGTGAAGTTTCGCAGGGCAACACTGTGTCTCTTTCCTTCTATGGGAAATGCAGTGGAGTGTGTGTTCATTATACTGTACCTTGCTGCCTCAGACGTGGCAGTGAGGAGGACAACAGTTTGTTACGGCATTTCAGCTACCATTACTATCATAATTTTTTTCTAACAAGTTAAACTACACTCAAAGTCTGGACCACTCAGTAACATACACAAATCAATGCAAGGAGCAAATGCCAGTAATGCAGTGAGGCTGTGCTTATCACCCAAAAAGGGAACACCATAAACCAAACCATGCTGATGGAAGCAAAAAGCAAGTGTAAGCTCCTCTTGGACCAGGATGAAATAGAGATCAGTATCTCTAAGACACTGATAAAGCGAGTTTCTCTAAAATGTAATAACATATGGAATTCTGTTGATTTCCTAGTTATAGCTCCCTCTCCATATCAAAATAGAGAAAGTAGATTGGAAAATAGTTTTTAGAGAAGCTGTATAAAGATGATCAAATCATTAAGCAGCTTCCATATGAATAGAGACTAAATACTCAAGTACTTTGCAAGTCCATTAAAGGCAACTAAGAGAGCATGACAAAGACAAAGAAATCCCAAGTGACACAGAGAAAGGGGATAAGAACTGCAGACATAAAATTTCTAGGTATTTAGATAGTTTAAATCCATTAGAATTCAATCGTTATTCCTTTGTTGTTCATTTTAAGAAAGATTTAAGATCCTGAAGGAAACAAAACTATGCATACCTGAACCCTCAGTAATGTGGGAGTCCTTACAAAAAACAACCTTTCCCCTGGTGCTGAAGCATTCGAACTGCCATGTCATTGTCATCACTCAGAGATCCACTAATTACCATGATGCGAGTACACTTATATGCATTTTTCCCTAACTCCATCAAGCAGAAAATAACTTGAGTCTGTAAATCAGCCCATGACAAAAACCCATGACAAAAGAAAACCAAACTGATCTCTATATTTTCTTTTCCTTTTGAGCCTAAAAAGAAAGGAAGAAACAGTTACCTTTTTTCATTTGCAGGAAGTTATTTCAGGACAGCTCAGGAAATAAGCCACGCTTATTTTTGCTTCTAAAAAAGTATAAATGCATACTGTTTATGGGATTCTGGCCAGTTACTGAGCAATTAATAATTAATCATTCTACTTGCTTTAGAAGACTGAAATAGTTCTGGATATTGTTTTAAGATGACATTCTGCAGATGACACCAAGTCATGAGGGTAGGTTGGTTTGCTGGAGATTAAGAAGACTGCAGAGGCCTCTGGGCAGACTGAATCAATGGGCCAAGGCCAGTTGTGTGAGTCTTAGGAGAAGCAGCTGAGGGAGCTGGGGCTGTTTAGCTGGAAGAAAAAGAGGCTGAAGGGAGACCTTATGGCTCCCTACAACTCCCTGAAAGGAGACTGTAGAGAGATGGGGATCAGTCTCTTCCCCCAGCTAACAAGAAATTAGACCAGAGGAAATGGTCTCAAGTTGCACAGGGGAGGTTTAGGTTGGATATTTGGAAAAAAATCTTCACAGAAAGGGTTGTAAAATTCTGAAAGAGGCTGCATAGGGAAGTGGTGGAGTCACCATCACTGGAGATATTTAAAATTCATGTAGACATGGTAGTTAGGGGCATCATTTAGTGTTGGAGTTGGCAGTGCTGGTTTAACAGTTGATCATGATGATCTTGAAGATTTTTTCCAACCTAAACAATTATCTGATTCTATGATTCTAAGATTTAAAAGCTTAGTGATGTAGATGTCAGAAAGATTTGGAGTTGCTTTTTACTGTCATCTCATGCATTTTCTCATGTGCCTAAGTTAATTAAAAAGTGTATATCCTGTATATATAGGCTTTACATGTCTTTTTCCTTTTTTGACAATTAAATATATAATGTCGACAGGTTTGATAGAGTCAGTCCTGAAGTATGTGTTAATTGTTTTGTGAAGTTACCATTCCATTTAATCAACTTCAGTGTAATACAGAATAATAAAACTTAGAATAACTTTGGTGAAAAATTGCTGTAATGTATTCAGCAACTTTCTAGAGGTTTGCAAACATTTAATCTTCTCAGAACTGATTTTCAGTGTGATAAGTAAGTTAATTTTTGAACAATGGTATCTGGGAAATTGGCAAAGTTAAATGGGAATGTAGGAGATACTGCATATTATAACATAGTGGATATGCCCATGGGATTTTCTTTGTTGTGCATATGTTAAGTATTATGAACAGAGACTGTGGATAATAATTTTTTTTATTCATATTTTTTGAGAGAAAATGCTAATTCTTATTACTTAATGTAATCCTAATTGTTTGGAGCTCTTTTGATGTAGTCCTGTGGTGGAAAGGTTTTTGTCTTTTCAATTCAGGAAAAGCAATGCATTTCAGCTCCTGAAGATAAGCCATCTTCAAAGAGTATACTCCCTCTATAATATCATATAAAATGAATGAAGTAGACTTAAAAGTAGTGAGTGTTGTTTAATGTAAGTTTAAGTATGGTGAAAATTAGATAGTGATTGTATCTTCCTTTTCTGCTTACAGGAGAACATTTTACTGCTTCCTTTATTCCACAGAAATAATTCCTGGTGTGAATAAAAGAAATGTCACACAGTCTAATGTTTGCAAATAAGCATACATATTACTGTCAGACAGTGTGCTTTATCCAGTTCTCATAGTTCACCACAATATTCGTGCTGAAAGTAAAATAGCAGCATTGCTGAAAAGTACATTTTTCATGATGACTGAATATTGTGACTACAAAAATTATAATAATTTAATAAATTTAGATAACAATATAAAGACTGTATTTGCATCAAAATCTGGGATAGCTTGGATAATTTGGGTTAAGATACAACTTCTTGCATCAGATTAGTCTAATTCATGGCATTGGCTGCTAAAGCCAGCACGTTGCCAAGGTTTTCCTCAGAGCAGTGCCTCAGAGTTCCATTTTATGTGTAAACTACTGTAGTTGTGTACTAAGTCTGTTAATGGAAGTTCATTGCATCTGTTTCACTCACATTTCAGACTATTGTTTTGGTTTTCTTAAGCATGTTATCAGGGAAGTGAAAGAGCTACAGTGAGAAATGGATATGGGCAATGTCCCACAGGGATTAGATTACTGCAGCTTATTATGAAGGGAAGGGAATGTTAGATTCAGGCACTGCAATGTTTACATGTTTGGTTTTGTTGTGAAGATACAGTTTTCTTACTGGTAATGCAGGGGATGTTCAACCACAATCTTCTCATTCCAGCCTTTATAAAATTGCCTCCATTAACTTCTTTAAGATATCTCTTCTTCAATCTTTGTCATCAAAACACGTTGATAAAATAGCATGTATTGCAGAAACAAACCAAACTGCTGCAGCAATATTAGAAATTTACCTTTTCTTGGTCCACTATTCTTTATTTCAGTATTGATAAAAATAGTCTGTTAAATTATATGAAAACTATTTTTATTTTAATTTTAGTCTCAGATCACAATTTTCAGCTGCTTTAACAAATCTGTCCACTTATAAATTGATTATGCAGTAGATGTCATGAATATAGCTTCATTCTTTAACATGAGTCTATCCACTTTGAAATTTTTTAAGTTGTCCAAGATCATTAGGATCAGAAATCTGGTGTAGGTGCTCCGTCAGTGTAGAAACTGACTGCAAAATCTGGCAATTGCTTTTCAAAGAGTGACTTATTCCTCTCCTTTAAGTCCTATTGTTTGTAATTTGAGCTTTGCACTAATTACCTATAGGGCTTTTGATGATTGATTGTCTGCCTTTTGAGATGTAAAAGTTTTCTGATTGTTCTAGTCAGAAAAAGATCTTTCTAATCATGCCATAATGCAACATATGCTCACTCAGGAACTTGTATATTGCTTGGTTTTGACAGCTTTTTATGAAGGTCTGAGATAATCCATATGGTGCAAACTATGCTGTATTTATTATCCTTCAGAACATGCTACAAACCTCATATTTTCCCTAGGGCTTTCAGGCAGGTAAGATAAGCAGATGATAGATAAAGTGGTTAGCAAATGCTGCAGATGCCTCTGTTTTGTCTGTCTTTGGTTCTTTTTATTTCACTTTTATTGTAAATTCCTACTTTTATTTTTTCACAAAGGTGCAGGACTTTGACCTTCATTTTTAGCGTAACAGCATATCAGTGAAGAAGCCATTCATTTGTTGTTTCATGTACCATGTAAATGTCATATACTCTACTTAATGAAAACGTACTTAATGGGCCATATCCTCAAAAGCCAATGTAAGTCAGACAGTATTGTTAGCAATTGCTGCTGCTTAATTAGAGAAGTGTATTCAATATTTATAAAATGCAGTAAGTAATATATTCTTTCTATAAAATAGCTTCAGGGTCTTTTCATTTTTTTGGCCTCTCCCAAGGAATCTGTCAATGGGCTTGCATCAGCTGTGAGAGGTTTTAGTATTTGGACATAGCCTGTTAAGTTATAGCCTGTTTTGTATTTGTTACCAATACAAAAGATTTAGGAAGCTGCTGGACATCTAAACTGGCCATTGACAGGATCCTCACAAACATACTTTCTTAGCCACAGTAGTGTTGGTCTTTTTTCAGTTCCTCCTAAAGTGCCTAGTATAAAACTATGGGTGAATGAAATACAAGTGCTGACTTATTTAATAATTTCTAATTTTTATATGGTCTGAGACTTTTCCCAGGTCAATGGAGCTTACTTGGAAAAAGTTCAGTTTATTATATTAGTCAAATTTATTTATGATGTATTAAGTTTGGTAAAAAATGACATTTGTATTTTCAAAATTTCACTGGATCTTAAGTCCTAAGTAGGTTATGTCTGCTACTCAATGTCCAGTATACATTGCAGAGATGCTAACTCGATGAAAACAAACTGGCTTGAGAATACAGTTTAGAAATAGAGACATTTTAGTTTCATATGGAATAAAATTATTGAAACTTTGGAAATATTGATACTGATTTCAAGACCTGGATTTGTGAGGTGGAAAATAGGAATGAATTGATCATTAAATGCTGTAAAAATTGAAAGTATTCTTTTCCCATTTTGGTTTGGGGATTTTGGACAGAGATAAAGAAATATAGTGTAAAATATGTATAGTAACTATTACACAGATGAACAGGAAAAATGAAAAATATTCCCCCAAAACAGTATTATTAAATACTTCTGACAGGAAAAAGATACTGGCTTTGTAACAGCAGAGATTAGCTATTGACACAAATAGCTCAAAAAGTGGACAACTAACTTCTAGGGGCTGAAGGTTTCTGTTATACTGTGACACGGTTACTGCCCACTAGCAGAGCACTGCCCACTAGCAGAGCACCACAAAAATGGTAATGCTGGATTGAATCAACAGAATCAAAGGAGATTCTGATTTATGAACTGAGAAACTGAAGCCAAATAAGAATCAAAAAACACTAAATAGAGGAAAGGTTTTGAAATCTTGCTGGTCAGAATATATATGATTTCCAGTTCATTCTGCTAGTGTACACAGTACATTTAGAGAGAATTAATTTGTTTTTATTCCTTTAACAGATAAGTGGAGGGGAACCAAGCCAATAATATTCCCTCCTGTGACTAATTTTATTTTTTACTTTATCTCATAAATACTTTATAATTTAAATATACTTTAATGTATCTTTCTATTTGGAGGTGAAGTGTTTAAATTATGATGCTTCTTAAGAATAAATGCCCAATCAATAATGGTTTTCAGCTTATATTATACTTTTATCCAAGAACCTAATGAGTCTGGACATGAGCCAGTCACAACAACCCCAGGCCTTGCTACAGGCTTGTGGTGGCTGAAACGCCTTCCAGAGCAAAAGAACCTGGGGGTGCTGCCTGAACATGAGGCAGCTGTGCCCAGGTGGCCAAGAAAGGCAATGGCATCCTGGCCTGGATCAGCAATCAGTGGCCAGCAGGACCAGGGCAGTGATTGTCCCCCTGTACTCAGCACTGGTGAGGCCACACCTCGAGTGCTGTGTCCAGTTCTGGGCCTATCAAGAAGGACATCGAGGGGCTGGAGCATGTCCAGAGAAGGGCAGTGGAGCTGGTGAAGGGTCTGGTGCACAAATATTTCAAGCAGTGGCTGAGGGAGCTAGGGGTGTTTAGCTGGAAGAAAACGACATTCAGGGAAGACTTTATTGCTCTCTATAACTACCTGAAAGGAGGTTGTAGCCAGGTGGGGATCAGTTCCTTCTCCCAAGTAACAAGATGAGAGGAAACAGCCTCGAGTTGCATCAGGGCCACTTTAGGTCAGATATTAGGAAAAATTTCTTCACAGGATGGGTTGTTAAGCAGTGGAAAATGCTGCCCAAGGAAGTGGTTGAGTCACCATCATTGGAGGTATTGAAGAAAAATTTAGAGGTGACACTTAGGAGCAAGGTTTAGTGATGAACTTTGCAGTGTTAGGTTAATGGTTTGACTTCATGATCTTAGAAATCTTTCCCAGCCTTAATGATTCTATTTTTCTATTATAATTCTCCCTTTTCAATGACTTAGAGCATTGTGGAAATGATGACTTTGTAGATGCTAGAGAGGAATAACAGCATCTGACTAAAATACACAGATAAGCAGGCTGATGCACACATAGGCTGAATACTGAGAATGCATTGATTATATCTGCTGCTGAAGAATTGGTAAGGAAAGAGATAGATGATCTATGAATTTATACTTACTCAGTTTCCTTTGTGAATAAGCACAGATTTCTGTAGCTGAAGATCATTTTTGTGCACAAATACCAGAAATAAGTTTCAAGTACAGTGCATCACTGCAGTTATCTTCCATTAATCTTAGATAGTTTTAAAATGCCAGTTAGATTGATTTTTTTCTTAAAGATAACGTCTTAAACTTCCATAGTAGAACTACTGTACCACAACTAATGGTTATACTTTTGTTTGAAGTGTCTTTATTGTGAAAAACAAAACTGTATTTTATTCCTAGATTCAGAATTTATTCCTTTTTTTCTTTACTAGAAATTGCCTTTCTCTGTATGTCTTCATTAGAAAAAGCAAAGAAACACATGCCTCTCTTACTGACTGCTGCATATCACTAAATGCCTTATCTGTTAGAGTTATTGTCTCAACAATTTATATATTTGATGGAGGCTTTTCCTCAGGACATGTCCTTAGATTCTTCTCTGTTTAAGAGTATTTAAGTCCTGTTCTATCCCATGTGATCTATACAATAGCTCTTAACTCTATTTTTAACAGCATTAATTTCACAGAACATTCAAAATTTTCTTATCATAATAACTCCAATTCCTATTTTTAAAAACAAAGTAGTAACATTATCAGCCTTTTAAGTAAATTTTAAATATTATTTCCTTATAAAAAGTAATAGAACTTAACAGTATCCTATTTCTGAAGTGGATAATGGTTTTAGGAAAGCAGACCTAACCTATGTAGTACACACAATCCAGTATTTCTTGTTGTACACTACAGTGTGCTGAGCTCTTTGATTTCCTAATCAAAAGGATTTTAAGAACTCAGATTTTCACATGTGATATCAATACATTTTATACAATATAGGCATATTAGTAAGGAGTAAATATACTAGCTATCACAAAGGAAGCTTAGTGGAAAAAAAAACAAAACAGTGTCAGTTTTAAAAATATTTTATAGAACTTTTTTTCTCTCTGTGAATGAATGTATGGCACAATTTGAACACAGCAGCATAAGGCAACATAAGCTACCATTTTCATCTAAGTTAAAATTTCTAAAATTTCTTGGGTTTAGATTTTTCAGGCCAGGAGTGAACACTTAATTGACCACCAAGGGACCACTAGTTTGACCTCTTCTGTGCCATAAATGATGAATATTTTGTTGGAAGTCGATGAAAAACATAGACTTCATTTAAACCAAGCCCTTCTATTTTTTAAAAATTTTCCTAAATTACACTTCATTGTGGTCACCTCCTCCTAAACCCACAGCATTGGTGGGCAGTTTATATATACAGATCATTCTGTCTGCCAAATCCCAGCCAGTACTTCGGTAAAGAGCTTAAAATAAAAGGTGGGTAAAGATTCCCTTCTGACCCTGTTAACCCTGTCTCAGGTATTGAGGTAATGCTCAGGATGGAGCAAGCGGCGCAGACACATGAGAGGTGTAAATCACTCTCACCTCAAAGATATTTTTATCTCCTAAATACCTTTCACCACTGTTATTTGAGACATATCCCAGAGGATGGAGAAATGAAAATAATTAGCCAGCTCTGTAGTTGGGAGAAAAATGCTGTTAGGCTCTGCACATTGCATCCAGAAACCTGAAAGCATAAATTTTTATTAAAGTCATCCTACTGCAGCAGATATGAGGCAACATGAGTATTTGAAAGATGATGCAAGCAGTCCTTTTCTCTACTGAATAAAGTGGGATATGCAAAGAACAGGACTGGCAGTATAGCAGTCTTGTTTACTGAGACAGTGCTGTGTGAATTCTGTACACTGTAACTCCTACTTAGGAAGAAGGAAACTGGCTTTCTACTTTATCCCACATGAATCCCTTTCAGTCAGAGTTATCTGGAGGCAGGAAGACTGTACCTCCTCTGAAAGCAAATAAGCTTTTTTTCCCTGAAGGCCAGGATGGAGTTTACAGAGGGTCTGCAGCAACAGCTCAGACTGAGAAAATCCTGGAGAAAAAAGAGCAGAGTCTGCCTGCTATAGGTGTCAAGCGTGAAGGTGAGCCTTGTAAGACCATGGGAGGAAGGAGATTTTGTTTAGGACCAACTGTATATAGTAGAAATTTTATTCAAGTTAGAGAACAAATTTGCCTTCAAGGCGTTTATTTATTCACACTTATTGCTACTTTTTCATTATCAATAAAAGTAACCTTTACGAACCTAGTTATTATGTGTGCTAAATAAAGTCTGTCCTTAAAGAGGGGGCTCATTTGTGTCTTTTTGGTTAAGTCACTTTAACAAAAGGGACACAATTCAGAATGCCTTCCAAGGAACAGTTTTGGCCTCAGAACACTTTTTTTCATGTTTAAACCACTTTATTCTTCTTTCTTTTTTTTGGCTACTGACCAATGTTGCCTGGGCTTAGAGTCATTTGCCTAAGCTGCTGGTTGAGCCATACCTATAACTATGTAAGAAATGACAGCAAGATTATTCAGACTTTATGATATCTACTGTACATATTCGCAGCCCTCCACTAACTTAAGAATTTTTTTAAAACTTTAGCTTGGAGCTTGTCTTCTTAAAAAGATCAATTTAATTTTCTTTCAGAAACAAGATTTCTGTCAGTAAGCAATCATGGTGCTATACTGATGCTACATGATGATACTCCTTTGAAACCATGCAGGAAAGATCTCACTCCTGCATTGCCAGACATGGCAGAATACCTTTTGCTGTTCTGAAGTCACTACAGTAATTACTTTTTTCATTCAACAAGAACTAAGATTTCACAGAAAAAGGAAGTGGAAATGGACAAAGCATAGAAATTATGTCAGAGAAACTTAACATTAGTATTTTCACATCTCGCAGTTAGTTTCCAGTAATCGAGAATGGTGAAAGTAGACTTTCTGCTTACACAGATGTATGAGTATACAAAAAACCCACCCTGCACTGATCAAATCTTCTAATAAAACAAAAGTTTAAAACATAGTGCACTTTTTTGCAGCTAAATAATGTTATTTTATTTTGCATCAATGCAATGTTAAAAAAGAATCTTAATTGAAATCAAAACCCATTTTGAAATCAAGGTTTAAGATGTTGCAGATATTTTTTAATTTTCCAGAGTGGCTATTTTTCACTAACTTCTCACAAATCCATAGCGAATGAGAAACTGCCTTTTCCTAGCAATGTCATTGAATGCAGTGGATTTAATTACACTAAATTGATCATAATAACAGCTAACAGAGATTTAATACCACCAATTAGTTTGATACAAACTGTTGTTTTGCAGCCTCTTTAAGATAAAAGCTTAGTCATGCCACATCTTGGGTACAAATCACATTTGACACATTCTCAGAACTCTATCATCAAAGCAGACACTCAGACTTTAAAATTTAGAATCATGAAAGTGACAAATCTGTGGTGTACAGTGATGTTTTCTTGTGCAGATTGTTTAACTGAATAAATGTTTAAAATGTTTCTGTCATAGCTACTTTCTTTTGCTTTGGATCTCAAAAGAAATCATTAGTGTCACTTAGAAGAATGAAAATTTTCTACTTTATCTTCTGAAACAACTTATTGCAGGGACAGAAACATAAAACCAGTAAAATAGGACTCTTATAACAGGCAAAAATATGTCAAACTTTGTTCTGTATTGTTTTCTGTTGAACATCAGAGGGTATTTATGGATATTAAAAGTGGGTTCAGTGTTCTATGGCTTGCTTTGGCCACATGTCATAAACATAGAACTTAGTAAGGAAAACACAGATAGAGACCAGAAATAGTGTTGGCCTGCAGAGTCAACATAAATATGAATTCCCACAATGTAACTATCTTCTTATTCAACACAGTCTTTAAGTTTCACTTAAAATTATGGTTTTGCAGGTCTAGATCAAGTGCTAAACCTTCTACTGTCTGAATACTTGAATACAGTACTTTCATTTGAGCCAAGTTTTTCATGAACTGACACTTTACTTACATCTATATCAAGTTTAAATAAGTGCACATCGTTTTCTAAGTTTAATTTCTATAAGTGTATCTATAGTTGGTATTATGTGAGCAGCAAGAAACTACGAGCAGGAAACTGCGAAGACAGAAAGGGCCAGAGGCATAGATAATTGTTTTTTCTGTAGTTAAATCTGTAGTAGTAAATTAAACTGAAATCTGAAGGCTAGTCTCTGGACTGAGGCCAACTGGCAGGTCTCAGGTCACGTCTATAAAAACACAGTAAAATAGTTTAGTAACATGAGTTGCAAATGTTTCCCAAATTGCACTAATCTGTGAACTTTTTTGAGTTTCAGAATTGGAGGTAATACCTAACCTCTGGGGTAACTGTAACAGGAGCAGAGATGCCTGAAAACATCATCTAACTGAAATATGAATAATTCCATGTCAGGATTTGAACTCCTGTTGTAGACCTGTTTAGTGTAGTAGTGTAAGTGCACCCTCTGCAAAATAAGAAAAAAACAGTACTGTATATATGTATGTATGTATGTATGTATGTATTTATTTATTAGAATATGAAATGAAGTTTATTTCTTCCCCTCCTTGTATTATTAGAGAAATTTACATCATTAGCTTCATTGTTCTTATTTGTTTAGTTAAATCACAGTCTAAGACCAGACCAAGAAATCCAGTTCACGCCCATAAATAAGTCTGCTGTCAGAGACAATGAGAAAAAATATATTGTTGACCAATTAATTTATGTGCAACATGAAAGTGTGTGTTAACTGGTTTCTCAGTAGGGTAAAGTCAGTACCAACAGACAAGAAAAGTCTAAAATTATGGATCTTACTGCAGAGTGAAAATGTAATGACTGTAAATGAACCGGTATATGTTCTATCTAAATAAATCTACTGTGGGTAATAAGAGATTCCGCCCTATTCTGTAAATGTTATTAGTGTGGGATTGCAGGGGTTTTCTTTGCTGAAGGAAGGTGTCTCAGGATTGTAGAATTATTGGGGAATTCAGGCCAGAAGGGACTTCAGGAGTTCTTTAGCCCAACCTCCTTCTCAAAGCAGGGCCAGCGAAGAGGTCAGACCAGGTTGCTCAAGGCTTTATTCAGTCATATTTTGAAAACCTCCAACACTGAAACCTGCAAACCTCTCTGAGTAGAGATGTCCAGAAGTTACATTCCTAAAGTTGCCTCAAAATCTCTTGAAAAGCCTTAAAGATTTCAAAACCAGTACTAGGTCAAAATTGATCCCACCTTTTAAAGTGCATTAAGAAAAAGTATCTCTTAATTGTAGTGCCAGTGAGTTTATTGTTTTGTCACAATTTTGCAAAATAAACATTCTACTGCAAGGAGCAGTTTGAGTATGAAACCAGAAAATGTAAATCTCCAGATACTGAGAGAAAAACAAGTTGTCTTTTTTTTAAGCTAGGAAATCTTTAAATAATAATTAAACATATGAAAGTGAAATATGTTCTCAGCTTTAATTAAACAATTGTCTTCAATAAAATTGGGGAAATTAGGGTTTGGGTTTTTTTGTTTGGTTTTTGGTTTGGTTTTTTTTTAGAATATATGATAATAAAATTTCTTTCCTTCTGGTGGTTCACAACTCATATTTGGTATAGAGGTTTTAAAATATCTTGTTGCTTTTGTTTAATAGTCTGAATGCTAATATTACCTCCTAAATAGTTCAACAGTATTAGTGAATTATTTATTGTTGTTTAGCATGGTCACATTCAAATGAAATTCCTAGAGGTGAAAGTTTCAAACTTGTTTCTAGAACAAAAGATTTCTCTTTTCTATCAGCAAAAAACTGGTTAAAGAATTTTTATTCCCAGCAAGGCTGTACAGCATGTCTGACACAGTACTTTTTCTGACAAATCCCCCATTCCCTCCTCCTTTTCCACCATTTGTTTTGTTACCTTTTTACCATTTTATGATAATCCTAAAAATGTCATTTAATCATCACTGAAAAATGTCAGAACGTAAAGACATTATATAAAAGGATTTGGATTTCATACAGACATTGCCATGTTTAGGGACTGTTATATCAACAGTTATCAAATTATTGTCTGACCTTTCCATCCTTCTAACCTGCGAGGCATTGAGCAATGGATTTAGTACTGTTTAGACAGAATTCATCTTCAGGTTATAATTAATAGGCCAGTATTTAATCACTACATTTGTGTCATTACAAATGAGGAAACTGTGAACTATTACTGCTGGCTTGGACTGAGGCACAATTACTGGTAGCTTACCCAGCAAAAGTGCTTGAGAGTTGCTGTATGCATTTCCACATTTATAATTATGCAAAAAACCCTGCCATCTTACTTGACCTTTAAAGCACCTAATGTGCTGATTGTAGAAAAAGTATTTTAAAAGCCTGATGGAAATTTCATAGAGTGCATATGTGACCCAGTGATTGTATCATCAGCAAACACTAAACAATAATGGCTTAAAGTCATTATTCTAATTTGGCCAGAGCCTGCTAGATTCAATCAAACACAATCAGAGGTGCATGGCTGACATTCTAACAAGCTTAGGGCAAAGGCAGCTCATGCTTTGAATTGCATTAACTTGTTTTCTGACATCAAATACTGGGAATTAATTTCAAAAATTTTTTTATATGTGCACACAAAAATACTTTTGCATATCAATCATATAATCTATAAAGGACATGCTAAAAAAATATCTAAAGCTAATGTAAAAAGAGCTACATCAGTATGGTGTTTGTGTGATAGAAGTGCATACATGGCCATGTAGCTAGTTACAGCATTAACATCTCAAGACCATGTAGAAGAAATAGTAACTAAGAGAAAAACAGAAGAGAAGTTATTTGAGCAGCTGTACTTCACCTAGGACATCTGTCAATCTGTAAAAAAAAGCCTGTCAGCCCTGATGCTCTTCCATTCCATCTTAAAATTTTGCTGCATTAAAACAAGTCTGATTTAAAATATTTCTGAAATATTGCTATCTTATTATTATGCTTTTATTCATTATTGCAATATCATTTTATCAGGAAGAGAATAAATTATAGATATTTACAAGATAGAAGTCTTTCCTTTGGAGTCTCACTGCCACTTTCTTCTGTAGAATGATATATCCAAGATGCTACACTGGGTTCAAACACTAGTAAAAATTTCTTGACCATTACAAGTCGAGCTACAGAGAATGATTGTGCCAGTTACTCACATCTTCAGCGAACTTCCTTTGTAAGCCATTAATGAAAACAATGTGTTGCAGAACCCTGTGTGTGTGCTTAGACATACAGCCATTGTATAATATCCACAAAACATAAGAAAACATTTCTGTCCTTAGTTCTAGACTCATTTAGCTACTTTTTCTCATTCATGTTAGCTATTAATTATCAAGTTCAAAAAAATTTTTGAGGGGAGAACAAAACATCCCCTGAATCCATCCCTTAAGATGCTAGTTTTTAGTCTACAGAATCAAAACCCCAATTTATTTCTCTTCTTCATTCTTGATTTTAGCAACAAAACAATTTTTTTATTCTTCATCTGAAGTTATTTACCATAGGATGGACAAACCATTTTGCGTACACAAATATTTATAGGCCTTTTTGTAAATATATGACACCATATTTGCATATTGTTCTGAAAGTATCTCAAAACAGAATTATATGGAAAACATAGAGAAATGTTTGCAAATGCTGCTAATGTTATCTCTCCATTCTGTCAGTTAAAAACACATAGAGGACCTTATGAAATAATATTTGAGAATCCATATATTACCATATGACAGAAAATAGTTAAGGAAACTTTCTATGCTCTTTTTTGTAAGAATTTTCAGAAGGTAATTTTACATTGTCAGAGATAATCTGAATTCATACTTTACCTACTGCATCGTACCCAAATTCCTTTTACAGAGCTGTGGGTTGTTGGTTTGTGGTTTGGTTTTCAGTTTGGTTGGTTTGTGGTTAGTTAATTAATTTGTTTGTTTGTTTGTTTGGGGGTTTTGGGGTTTTTTTGTAGGTGCTATTTTCACATAGGTTTTTTATGACACCCATTTTACAAAGGTTCTTGAATATCTTTAAATATAGAGCTGATTGAATTCTGATTTGTTTCACGTACAGAGAGAAGGGTAGGCTGGAAGAAATTCCTCCATGAAAGACTGGTTTAGATCTGATATTTCTTTACTGTTCTTTCTTACATAAAGTGATTGCTGCCAGCTGGTTATCAGAATGCAAATGACCTTTGCATCATTAAAAAAGTTGAAAGAAACAAATTGTTTGCTTGGTACCTTCTGTTTATTGTTGAAAATTTATGCATGTTGTTAATGGCAACACTTTAAAGAGGATATGTGGATGGGGGAGAGAAATGGGAATGTATATAACAGTGTCAGGGCCTAATATTACTGACTTCAGCTTTAGGAATGATGCTTTTGAAGATAAGTATTACAGATTATTATAGTACCTCTGCACTTTCTAAAATGCAGCTTGTTTTAAATTGCTTTTGTGGTTTGTATTTTGTGTGTGAGTGTGTGATGAGAAAGAGGGATATTTAAAATATTTCAGGTCAATAGATGCATTTTTTCTTTAAATTACAAAGTCTTCTTCTTATTGTTAAAAATGGTCTAACTCTTTTTATTCAGTCATTATTATATGTTTTGGCTTTTTTAGCAATTACATTGCCCAGATTTACAATATGGCTTAATTTTAATGGAATTTCAAACCCCAAAGACATGTCAACTTACAGCTTGTTAAACAGCTTTTATATTTATAGTTCTATAATATAAAACAGCTAGTTACTTGATTTTCTTTCCTTGTTGGTTTAGTAACAGTCTAATTAATTTGTCAAATAGATAGTAATGTAAACGATATATGGTAGTAAAATGTGCCTATTTCTGAATTTGTGCAGGCAAGGCATGGTACCATGTGACGCAGAAATGTCAGTCCTGAAGTTATCTTCAAATACAAGTATAACTAGAAATTTCTGGTCCAGTTCTTTTTGGGTTGAAACAGGATCCATATTTGTTGGTGGTTTGCCTCATCATTATGCAGCAAAACAGGTATTTATTATTGTTGTTGTTGTTTATTTGAATTTTTATTATTTTTAGAAGTGGCATGTTGAATGTGATAGAGCTGAAAAGATTTAAACCATGCAAAAAATAAAAATTATTTACAGCTTTTTGAGAGTTGCATCTAAGGGATGAGTATAGTCCCTTGCAGAGTATTACTCGTGTGTGGGACTTTGGTAAGTGAACAAAAAGAATATTATTGTCTAAAGTCATGATCAGAAATCCTCTTTGCCTTGGGTAGGCAGAGTAAAGGAGCAAATATGATCAAATTTAGAGGAGGCACCTGTTACCTCAGGTGCTAGGTCTATGAAGATGTGAAAAATATAACTGCACTGGGTTCCAAAACGAAGGAGGCTCTGTTTGCATCCTGTGCTGGCACAGACTGGTGTGTGTAGAAAGGGACCAGGTGAGAGAAAGTTCACCTGTGAAACTGCATTAATTAAACTGGTTTTGAGGGAGCTCAAGAGCTTGAATTGGTGGGGGTCTGTGCGCAGCTTGGGTAACCACGCATGTGGCAATGAAGAGTAACCTGCAGTGGGGCTAGGACAGAGCTAGGGAAGAATAATACCTGCAGGGTCATGCAGAGAGTTGGAGACAAGTGGATCAATACTCAGCTGTTCTTATGGAGGATTTTGGGATAGAGTAGTCACAATAACAGGTACACATCACTTAAGTGATTTCTGATATGGGGTTTTTTTGCAAAGCAGGATTACTGTAGTTAGCAATTCCTATTCCAGTTTATGACACTCAAACTCTTCATGCTTATACAGATCAAAGACCCAGGCCCTGTAATTCATTTGAGACTGGCACCCTACGCCCAGGGCACACTTGGTCCAGCTGCTGGCAGCATGGCCCCCGTGCAACGCATCTCCCAAAACAGCTGGCTCAGCCTTCTATGTCTTCTCAGGTGTCTGAGTAGGGAGTGCACCTCTGCATCTAAGGAGCTATTGTTGTAGCTATCTATAAATTTTTTAAATTAAATTGTTGACATAAGGTGCCAGTGGCCTCACTAGCCATGTAGCTCCAAGCCAGTCTCCAACTTTCCCTTATCTAAAGCCAGCCTATGTTGCTACCTTGACTAATTAACTCTCTTGTCTCATTCCCAAATATGTTTCCAGAATGTAAAAGTGTACACCATTGCATAACAGACTATCTGTGAGTGTTTGCATGTTTTCCACATATAGTGAAATAAATTAAACTGTTAGCACTAAGTTGGTGTAGTGGGAGTCTCATTAACCTGGACAGGGATCTTTGGATAGGCATCACCCCACAACTGTAGCAAAGTTAGTCTGCAGGGGTTTTGTTTTCCCAGTGCACAGCAAAAACTGGATATTTGTAGTCCAGTTGTCATTTTTTAAGCCATACTTTCGGGTAGGCTTCACCCTGTGCAATTGATTTAACATTTTTATTTCTGTTCCATTCTTCAGTAAGTTAAGGTCATCTTATAATGGAGCAAAATAGAGTCATTTTAAGCACCGTTGTGTTTTTGACGCTGCTACTTTAATGCCGCATTTCTAGATTGCTTTCACCTTATAATAAATAGCACAGTAATCAATGATGTGACAGGACTGTTGAAATCCAGCTTAAAAGTTCTTGTGAGTAGGTGCTTTTTAGGCTGTAAAATATTCAGCAAGAAGTGTTCTTCTAGGTAGCTCATACTGACATTAAAAGAACACATCAACTAGTATTCATAGTTATACAACTTTTCCCTTAATTTGAATGTTCATAAACAAACAATACCTTCATCTGAAATATTTTATCCTGAATTGTATATAGAATTTTATTTACTACAGAAATGTATCTTCAAGAAATGTTCTATACTAATGAGATACATTAAAATTATATTTTCAATGTTTAAATGACCTGTCTTCTAGAAGTTAAGAGAAATTTTTGGGGATACCCCAAAGAATTTATAGTGAAGACTTAGAAAATTTCAATTCATGTAGTGTAGTTTGGAGCAAGAAAAAAGACGTTTGTTTGAGGGATATAGTAATAATCTGTATATGAGAATGAATTTTGGGATGATAAATAGCTCTTTACTAGCTAAAGGCCAAACAAAATCCAGAAAAATAAATTTACCTTAAGGAAGTTCAAACAGCAATAAAACACAATGGTTTAAAGGTAATTTACTGCTAAAAATTTTGCCTGTGTATGTGTTGGATTGTCGTATCAATATGGGTTTTCTTTCTTTGTGGATGTTGCAGTTCAATTCTGTTCTTAATGCAGGATTAATAGGTGAGATGTTGTGGCTTGTTATATAAATTAGGTAGTAGATGTGGGACATGTACAAGTGCTCGAGTTGGTGATACTTAGACCTCTGTTAGTACTTGGAAAGCAAATGTTCCTATAACTTCTCCAAAAAGGCAAAAATATATCCTCTACTCTCACTTGCCTCTCTAGTTTTCCACTGAGCTTTCATTTCTTTTTGTTTGAGATGACCTCAACCTTGTATTTCACTTAATTTTCTTTGCTTATTTGTGATTTTTGTGTTCGTTTTGATTTAGTATCTAATTTTTTCCTAATTTTTATGTTTTTGTAGCTTTAGGCAAGTTCAATTTTCCTTGGCTTCCCTGTCAGAATCTGTAGGCTCCAAGACAAATATAGTCTATAAAGGCTGCTTTTCTTCCTTTTTGTCAGGGAATGGAGAACTGTCTGTCCAAGTACTCTTTATGTGGTCTTTTCAATCCCAGCAGTAGGAAACCACTCCAGAAAGTTTCTTTCCCATCAGTTTAGACCCAGGTAGTCAGGCTTCTATTGTAAAACCTTCATCATCCCTGAAACAGAACAGGTCTGTTTCTGACCTTCGTCCTGCGGTTTGCTTCAAGGGAGATTTCTGCTCCAGCTGAGACTCAGCTTTTTCTGACAAGTGCTCTGATCACTCTTGGAGTCAAGTTTGATAATGACCCTTGTGATATCTGCAGTATTCACCTAATAACACATGGTCTTGTTTTAGCTCCTTCTCTCAAAGGAGTAGTTCACTCTGCTGTTGGCTCTCTTACCTTCCAATATTGTGGAAGTTGCAGAGAACAGTAACTTCGGACCCTGGACTCCTTCAGTTTCTGACTAACAGGAACTTCTAGCTCTCAGTAGCAAAAACTGTTTACACAGGAGTCCCCTATTACTGAAATTGGCTCATGTTAAATGATTAACTTCTAGGCTAGGTTCCTCTTCCTTTCGTTTTGATTGAAGTTTGAGATGATCTGCGAAGACCTCAGGGTAAAATATTGTCTCCTCTGATGATTTCCTATACATTTTCCTGATCAGCTCTGAAATGTCCATGCATTTTTTCCACATATTTCTTATTTTTTTCTGTGTGTTTATTATTTGGTATTCCTTACGATCAAAGTGCCCTCAACATGTCAGACAAGGTGCAACAATTCTGCTCATTTCCCTAGTTGTTACCACAGCTCTCTTCAGGAGATCAGAGCCTTACGCTCAAGCAGTGATGTGTTTAAAAGAATATCTGTGACATCTGGGGAAGCAATGCTGTAATACCCAACAGATTTCTTCACTATTCAGGAGATTCCAGACCTTCCAGAGCTCAGTCCTAGTGTCTGTGGTTGGTGGTGAGAAAAACTAGAGCAAGATAAAGCTACAGACTACCCTAGTAAACCAGACATATGAAGTACCATGGATCCAGAAGGATGCTAACAAGCAGGCACCCCTGGCTGATGCTATTTCGAGGCTACTCTCCATTACCTCTGAAAGCCTGGAGCAGTCAGAGGAGGTCCCTGACGACAGGGAAAATTACAAATGTGGTGTCATGTTCATCTTCAAAAAGTCAAGCAGGAAGATGGGTGACCGTGAGCTGGTCAGGTCAAGGGCACAGCTATGTTCCTGAGACAAGTATAGAAACAAATGAAGGACAAGCAGGTCCTTGGGAACATCCAGCATGGATTTATGAAAGGGAAACTCTGCCTGAGCAGTATGCTTACATTGCCTGTTGAGATGACTGGCTCTGTGGGAAAGGGGAGGGCAGTGGATAATCCTTTGTGTCCCAGACTTAGCTTCACTCCCAGCTCCTCTATCTCCTCCCTCTGAGTGGCACAGGAGGATGGGGAATGGGGGTTATAATCAGACCCTAATGGTTTGTCTCTGCCACTTCTTCCTCCTACACATCTACAGTTCTCTTAGCAATCCACAAGCCAAAGATGGAAAAAGTATTTGCCTTCCTGTGAACTCTGAAATATCTGAAGATATGGGTAGAAAACAAGGTAACAGATCCATGCACTGAAACACCTTGAATGAATTCGTCCAAGTTCAAGCACTGCAATCTGTTTCATGCACAGCAAGAAATTGTTTTTATGACTCTGTAAGCTGTCCTTTGCAAAGTTTAGTGGATTCATCTGAAAGTGTAGGCAGGAAGAGCTGAACAGTCAGGAAGAAAGCTAAACTATAAATAGCTGGCTGGAAGACATCTTGTCCTGCTCTCTCTACACAGTGAAAAAAATCTCCTTCAGTCCTGTGCCAGCTTTCTTTATTACTTATTTTTATAGTATATCCTATTTCTTTGATAAAGAATATGATGGGAATAATTCAGAATAAATGGCAAATCAGTTAAACAGTCAAACAGCATCATCCTTCTAAAACATGAGGGGTTTAAAGCTGTTTATGATCACTGTTTTTTAAGACATAATCAGCAACAGAGGAAGAGAAACCAAATTATACACAGAAAAAAACCCTTTTTGATCAGAGATTGAAAAAGGTATTATTTCTGAAATCTCAAAACATGTTTCAGAATAATTAATTTCATGCTAGCTTTAGTATCATTAATTGTTTACAATAGCTTTTTCTCTGCAGAGAAGATTGGTACACTCAAAGGGAAATTAAAGATTGTTTTCAAATACCTACAGCAGCAGTTGATTGCAATAATACTGTTATTTCTGCTGCTATAATTGCTCCAGTAATTTATATTTCTAGACTTAATAGTATTTTACTATTGAGAATGTGAAATGTCATTACATCTTCATATTCCTTTTCAACTCAAGCAGTTCTCTATAATTAAACTTTGCAAGTAGTAAAACAGGGAAGTTTCAGGAGGAAAGGAACCTTCTGTACCAGGAGGGCAATCTTCTAAATAAAGATAAAAGATTAAGCGGAATGTGTGCAAATATGTATGTGGGCATCAGTTTGTTACCAGTGGGGAAATGGCAACAGGTAATTGAGTGATATGCTCAGGATCATAGTGTGTTAATGTTGTATCTAAGGTGAGATGGAAGTCATTATGCATCTAAAGACTCAGACTGAGAGACCACAGTAGTCTAGAGGGAATGTATTTTAAATACAAATGTGTAAAATACACTGTGCATATGTAAGAACACATATAGTTTTCCTATGAAAAAAAGATAATGTGATATCACAATCATATGTACTACCCAGTTTTAAGATATTCTCAGTTATGTATATGTAGATAAAAATGTTTTAATAACCAACTGCTAAAACATAAAAAAATTACATTCTTTCTCTTTTAATAACTCATCCACAGAATTCAGTGGCATTGAGTGAAGAAATGGCCAGTGTAAAACAGGTGTTACAAAATACAGAATCAGACCCTTAATTTGGAATGATCCAAAAGCAATTTGTGCTATGTTACAGCTGCTGTGCTTCCATAGACTAACACAACAGTAACCCTTCTGTAACTGTCTAGTTAGAAACAGTTTATGATCCATTTCCCTTGCCAGAGCATTGCAAAGCAGTGGGAGAATTTAGTACAATCTGTGCACAGTGTTTTAGATTTGATTATCCGGCATTCACTTTATCTGATAAATCTTGGGCTCTGACAGCAACTCTCCCATTATAATTTATAGTAATATTATATGCACATGATGCTTTAGCATCCTGCTACAATAGATGTTGCATGTGAGCAAATTACAGTGGTCTTGACCGAGTTAATGCTCCCTGGGCTGCAGTGTTCAGCCTGAGAAGATTCCTGGGGAAGCCAACAAAGAACATCCAATCTGTCACAGGATTGCAAGGCATACTTGACTGTTACGTGGCTGCAACTGTTTGCTACAGTGGTATAAACATGAGTGGGTAGTTTGAAACCTCAGAGGGGCCAGTTCTTGAAGATCCACAAATTTCCTGTTGTTCCACAATATATCTGAAATTTTCATACTTAACTATTAAAAATCATGTTTTGTAAAATAATTTTTTAGGCAGACTGGTTATAGCTTTTGTTTGTTTGTTTGTTTGTTTTCCTTTAGATCATAAATCTTCCTAGGAATTGTCCAAAGGATATTTCATATTTGCTATAATTTAAAGAATTATCTGATCCATCAGTTTAAGCTCTAATTCACAACAGACTAAGCAGAAGCCAATTACCAGGCATTAGCCTTCCTTCCATGTATAGTGAAATATAGGTGTTTAGCCTGTAGTAGCTATGCACTAGAATTTAAGGTTCTGCTTAAACTGGTAGAGAAAATGAAAATGAATGGTGTTGACTCTTTTATCCAGAATCTCATTGTGGTTTTAGTGCTAAATTGCTCAAACTGTGAATTGTTCCTGTTTGTATCAATTCCAGAATCTGTATTTTTTTTAAAAAAATAGAATGAAATTGCTTGTCCTTACATTTATGCGGTTCCCTTTTAATTTTACTTCCCCTGCACACATTATGCATCTTCTAAGTCCACTCTGTTGTCAGGTTTATGATTTGCAATATTCAGAAAGGCTCTTTCAAGAGTGTTTTTTGATTTGAAATGCATTTTACATCCTGAAGAGCATCTGACTTCTTTTTGAATCATGACATGACAGCCTTAGATCCTGACAAGTATTTATTTTCTGATGTCCTACTTAGCATATGCTCTGATTCTGCCTTTGCATCACCTGAATGCTTATCTTAATTAAGAGCACCACATTTTGTTAGTCAAGATATTTTATATATTTATGCACTTTTATACACTAAGTAGGTATTTGTCACATCACCAAAAATACTTCTACATGTCAATCTTTCATTGGCTACTATCACAAATAGTGCTATTTGTTGTTTAGATTGATAAGTCATGGTCTACAGGCTCTGTTCTTATATAATTAATCATTTCCCTGAAATCAGGGGCCCTGTCTCTCTAGTGGAGATATGTTTTGACTGTTCTGAATAGTTTGTTGTGATCAGCAAGCTTTTTAGCATCAGCACTTCTTACATTGTCTGATAATTTGTAAATGTGTTTAACAGTATAAGACTCATTGGGCAATATTTGTTGCACCTAACCAGTGTGAAAACTCACCTAGTATTGGAAATTTTTGTCTTTTATCCAGTTTGTTCAACACCCACACAAAAAAAAAGACATTCCTATATTTCCCGTAATTACTAATTTGCTTTAAGAACCTTTGCTTGGGAACAATGTGAAAAAAGTTTTGGAAATTAAGTTGGCTCGGGTTTTGGGAGACCATCTTATATAGGACCATTAATGTGTTCAAGGGATACTAAAAATCAGGGAAGCATAACTTCCTTAAACAGATTTTTAGATTCTTTATTTTATATTGTCCCATTTTTTTGCACTTACCTTCTTTATTACAGCATTCAGAAATTTTCTTCTGAATACAGATTTGCTGGGTTTTAGTTTGCCTCAATCATTTTTTTTACTTTAATGGTCCCTTTTGAAACACTGGCATTGTATTTGCCACTTTCCTCTATGTGATTTAAGTGAAAACTTATGCAATACTTTTGCACAGTTCCAGGTTTCTAGTTTTCACATATTAGAAGTATTTGATGAGCACAAAACAACCCCCCCAGGGAAATGGCAGATTCCCTGTCACTGGAGGTTTTCAATACATGATTGGACAGGGTGCTAGATAATCTCACCTAAACTCCCTATTAAATGAAAGGTTGGACCAGATGATCTTGGGAGATTCCTTCCAGCCTAGGATGTTCTATGATTTTGGGGCTTAAGTACCTTTTTCAGCCTAAAATAAAATATATTCCAGAATATTTTTAAATATGCATAATAGTAAATTTAATTTACCAGACATTACTTTTTTAAACTTTCACTTGTATTTTGGCCTGAAAAATGGCCTAATAGTCTTCTTTATGCTGCTACATCAGCAGTCAACTTTTTTTTTTTTTTTAAAAAGTCATGCTTGATTTTTTTTTCCTACTTGATCATATGTAGTTACTGAACTCTATGGAAGTGTTCTTCTGTAACCTGCCAGCATTTTATCCATTGAGCTTTCCATTTGCTTTTATCCTTACTAACCTTGTCCTGAGGCAGTTAAACCTTCTGGTGGATTTTTAAGTGTGATTTGCTTCCAGGAGAACAAAGTTGAGTATATTATAGTCAGTGTTTTTAATATTTTGGAGGGGTTTTTTTAATGATTATATATTAAAATATTGAAACATATTCTTTGACTACCTTAATGTAAAACCAAGAGTTATACCTCTTGCAGTTTCTCTAATGGTTCCAAGAAACCATTATTTACAGCATCTAAAAATGTAGTCCCTTCAGCATGTTTTGTCATGATTTCTTACCAGACTGCTTGGGAGTAATTAAACTCTGTTATTACTGTCTTTTCTGCCTTACTCCTCCTAACTTGCTTTAGTATTTAATAAATGCTATCATCACCTTGGTGATATATAATAAAGCTCTAATATAATATTTTTCTTTCTGCAGGAAATTTTAGTGCAAAATAATTTGTGCAAGTTTGTATATTTTTATTTCACTACTTTTGTTATATTGCCTTTTTCTGGTGCAGCCTACACCTTACACGATTTTTACTCTTCCATCATAATACCCCAGTGTTTATGCTTCTACCATCAAGATGCTTATCATATTCTTATTGTTTTACTGCTTTTTTCCCTTTTTAGAATTCAGGTTTTTTCCATAGACACTTACTTTTCTTTTGAAAATAAGTAATATTTTAGTGGTTTGGCAGAAAGAGAGTTGTGTTTACACAAAAGTTTGTATTACAATTTTTGTAACATATTTAGTTCTGTCATGTATATTTTGAATTTTTAATTTTTTTTGAAAGTTTTTCCAGATAAAGAGAAAAATTTAATGGAGTTAGACTAGTAAATCAGGTTAATGTAATTTCAATATACTCTAATTATGTCTACTATATAATGGTAATATACAGTCTTGCTTAAGCCATTGATCCGAACAGAAATACATATGAGATTTTAGATATTTTGCTGAAGATATCCAGTGTTGCCCTGTAGGATTCCTTGTTACTAATGTGCCAGTAGCCCTTACTAAGAATGTGTTCTTGTTTGCTCTTCAAGGCTAAACAACACAGAGTAGTGATACCATCAAGGAAAAACCTGCAATACTCTATTGCTGGCTTGTGTTATTCTTTTTCAATCAATCTGTATGGAAAAGGCTGGAGATCATGATCTCGGACACTGACACTGCAGCCTTTGAGGTATTAACTTAGAGGAAAGAGGTACACACAGGGAGTGTTGTAGTGAACAGAAATATTTTACTAGTATTTTTCTAATTAGATTAATCAGTATACATATAGTCACATTATTGATTTGCTAATTTTTCTTCTTGTATTTCAGTATGTTCATGTAAATATTTTGGATAATTCATTACTGATTTCTCTACTTGAAACAAGTTTGAATTCTTGCTGAGGATCAATATTAGTACTGTGTGATCCTTTAAAGAAAAAAAACCCAAACAAAAACAGCTTATACAGATCACAGAAATCTTGAATTTTGCTAGTTATAGTAAATTCTAAACCTATACTATTAATCAAAATGTATAACAAATGTTCCTAGTATGTCTAATAAAGTCTGAATTTATAATATTAAAAAGGTAGAATGGGAGACAAAAAAGTAAGTATAAAGGTTCTTCAGTACTATTTCCTGAATGCTTCTTGATAACTCTATACTGAAAAGTAATGTTAATTTGGGTGATTTTATTAGTTACCATTTGCAGTTCATATTTTATTAGGAAGATATTAAGAGAAGTATTTTTTACGTTTCTAATATCAGACTTGTTGATTGTGAAAATGTACATTTCTCCAGCTGTATTCTGTGATATTTTTACTGCTTCTATTTTAAATTTCAGTTTAAAAGAGTTGGTTTAGACAAGTTAGAATTTCACATATGCATGCATGTACATATGAATATATTTAATATTATATATAGAAATAGTAGTGTTAGTAATGCAAACACTGATATTAGATTAATAGAATGTTTATTAAACTTTTCAATAAAGTCTCCTAACACCATAACAAAATAACTTCAAACTAGAAAGCAAGAAATATCCTTCACTGTGTTAAATGCACAGAGCAGATAGTATTGCTGATGAGGAATCAAGGTTTTTTCTCACTGATTATCTTCTGAATCAAATTAAAGGGGACACTTAAGGTTATATAAATTGAATCATTTTGACAAGGCTGTGCTTCACAGAAGTGCAAAAATCTCATTAATATCAACATCTCTACATTAAAAGAAAAAAAAGCATTTGCATTCCACATGTATAATATATCAGCAGTCCATAATAGAAAGTGATTACTATAAACAAGATTAAAAATGTAATTCACTTTCATTAGATAATGTTAAAATGCCAAGATCATTATACTTATTACAGAGCTACAGATCACCCGAACTGGTGATATTATAGCTACACTATATTCTTGCAGGAAAGAAGCCAGTGAACTTTTAGAAGTTCATGACCCAGGGCCATCTGTGCCACAGTCCTTGGCTAAGGGCAGCCACACTGAATCAGAGTATTGAAAGCAATGGATTTGCACTCCAAAACTCTGAGCAGGATCAGGATGCTGAGCCAAATAGATTATTACTGTTTCTTGTTTCTATGAGATTCTTGATATGCATAGTTTTAACTGTGTTCTCTAGAAGCTCTTTTATGCAGCTAGAAATAATCAGAGCTCTGTGTGCATGGGGAAATCAAATTCCTGACAATTATGAGTCTAAAAGAAAGGGAAAAAAATTGCAAAATCTTTCGGTGGTCTTAAATAACGATGGTTGTGCCACTGTCTCACTGAAATCCCCTCAGAATTTGACTTTATGGAAGTATTTTTCTCAAAAGAATGTTAATTGTTTCATGATTTCAGTGCCTGGACTCAGATTGCTGTGTAATAAATGCTTGATGCTAACCAGATAGCATCCTCGGCAAATGAGAAGACTGATACCAAGGCATCACTGAAAATTTCTCTTTCTTGTTCTCTTGAGATCATTTCTAAAAAAGCATATGGGGTAAAGGGATGTAAACAAACTCTGTATTTGGAGAATTTAATAAGAGATTTGAATTCAGATTTCTGTTTAGTATGGAAGAAATATTTCCTTTTCTTTTTGACAAATATCTCATATAGAGGGAAATAAGGGTTTGGGAAGCAAAAGATAAAATAAAAGGAAAATAGTATGATATCATTCAATTTCTAAAGGCAACTGGTGAGCATGCTCAGATGAATAGATATACTGTAAAAAAATCTGTTTGATAAAAAGTGCGTATCATGTATTCCTGTGTGATACCAGAAGTTTTTGCTGTTCCAGTACCTCTAGGGAGTCTGTTCAAACTCTTTTTCTCCTCTTAGTCAATATGTAAAATAAAAGAATGTCTGCAACCATTTCACACTGCACTGAGCTGAAATGCTCAACAGTAAATACCAGATCATTCTGCCCCATGAGCTTTTTTGACTGGAAAGAACACCTTCTCCTGGGAAGTGAGAGGGAGTCCCTTTCCCTCTTGCCTGGAAATTATGTGAGTTGGTATGGAATAACACTGGGGTTCTGGCCATGCCCCCACCCCAGCTATTGCAAAAATCAACGTTGTCCTGGCCAAAGCCAGGACACCATAAGACCAGCTTTCAGGAATCCCAGGTCCCCAAGGACAGAGGGAAGCTCTGGAGCAAGGAATAGTTACCACTGATGGAGTCAGCGTCCCAGGAGGTGTTTAAAAATAGACTGGGTGTAGCACTTAGTGCCATGGTTTAGTTGATAAGGTGGTGTTAGGTCATACATTGGACCTGATGATCTCCAAGGTCTTTTCCAACCTAGTTAATTCTGTGATTCTATGAGAAGGACCCAGTTAGGGATCCCTTAAACACAGTGGTCATATGTAAGTCTCTGGGGTTTGATGGGTTGCACCCAGGAGTGCTGAGAAAACTGTCTATGCCATTGTGAGATCACTGTTAATTATCTTCGAATGGTCGTGACAATTAGGAGATGTTCCTGAAGACTGGAAAAGAGCTAATATGATCTTTGAGAAGGGCAAGAAGGAAGATCTGTGAAACTATAGGTTAGACAACCTCACCTCATTCACTGGGAAGGTGATGCAGAAAATCCTCCTGGAAACAATTTCTAAGCACACGGAGGTCAAGAAAGTCACTGGAAGTCATCAACATGGATTTAAAAGAGGAAATCAAACTTGACCAGCCTCACAGCCTCTGCAGTTAGGTGAGTAGCTTGCTGGACAAGGGAGAGCAGTAGATGTTGTTTACCATGACTTCAGTAAGTTTTTGACACTGTTTTCTATGACATCATCATGACAAAACTGACAAAGTACAGATGTATATAAAAGCTCACAGCGAGGTGGATTAAAAAAAGTGTGAATGACCAGGCCTGAAGTGTTGTGATCAGTGACACAAAGTCTGGTTGGAGGCCAATAACTAGTGAGGTGCCCCAGAATTTAATAGTGGGTCCAATACTCTACAACATCTTCATTAGTGACCTGGATGATGGAAGAGAATGCACCCTCAACAAGTTCTAAGATTGATTCCAAACTGGAAAGTGGATAATTCTGCAAGGGGTTGTGCTGCCATCCAGAGAGACCTCAACAGGCTGGAGAAATGGGCTGACGGAAATCTCATGAAGTTCAAAAAGGCAAAGTTCTACAACTGAGGAATAATAATCCTATGTGCAAGTACATTGTGGTGCCAGCTGACTGGAGTACAGCTTGGCAAAGGAGAATCTTGGATTTCTGGTGGGCAGCAAGCTGTCTGTGAGCCAGTCAGGCACCCTCACAGTGCATGGGTGGGGATTCATCCTCTCTGTTTGATACTGGTGATGTTGTATCTGAATTAATGTGACCAGTTCTGTACCTGTCCAGTACAAGAAACATCTGGACTTACTGGACCATCTCCAGTAGAGGGTCACAAAAATTACCAAGGAAATGGAACATCTCTCATATGAGAAAAGACTGAAAGAACTGCAACAGTTCTTTGGTTTTTAGGTGCCTTCCTGTCACATCACCCCAGGCCTTTTGCTCACTAACTCTCACAGGGACCCTATGCAAAAGTATCTTAATTTCATCAGAAAGAAGATGATGTTTTGATGATATGTAAAGATATGATTTGATTATATGAAAAGATACGATTCTGATTCTGTGGAGATTATTTCCTTATTTTGAAGAATATTTTTAAAAGGGATGGCACTGTTTTGAATTTCAATGTAAGTTGCTTTTATTAATTTGCAAGTTCAAATCCAGGTTATCATTTGTGTTTGTACGTATTGACAGGCCTGCAAAATCAGTTTTTGTCTTTCCTCTGTGAGGACTTGTATTTTCCCATAGCTGCCAGGTTGACCAGATGTTAATATCTTCAATTTGTGGCTGATGTTGCCACTTAATTAGTCCACAGTTCTGCATGTTACCACAGGATCCTGGCAATACCTACAACCCATTTTTGTTGGCAAGACATCTCCTTGATACCTTATCTTGATGTGTGGGCTGATATGGGAGTTGTCCTGGGATAAAATTCTCAATGTCTGTGTGATGCTTTCACTCTTTGGCTTTGTTATTCCCTTAGTAACATTAACCATTTGTCTCCTCTTCCCATTCAGTGTGCAAAATCCAGGGCAGTTATAGACATTTGGAATGATTCCTTCTGCTGAGCATGTTCAGTTCTTTTTAGCCAATAGCTTCCCATGTTCCCAAATTTCCTGATTTACCTGGAAACGAGGTAGTGTGTATATGCATAACACTTTCTCAGGTAGCTTGTCAGGTGCTTCAACTGCTTTGCCTATTATTCATGGTCTATTCTGGAAGTTCTTTTTAAAACGTGATTGCTACCTTGAAAGTGGCAGCAGGCAGCATTATGGGGAGGACAGCACATTCAAGCAGGCTGCTACACAGGATCTGGAGTGTTTGATGGAGCTATGCCTTCATACTGATACCTTAAAGGTTGATGCAATTCAAAATTAATATACCTTTGAGAGTTGTAGGTATAGCTTTACCACCTCATGTTATGCAAACAACAAAAAGAAATAATTGCTGTTTTTCTGGAAGAAACGGATCTCAACAGATGGCATCATCTGTGAAGATGGCATTTCATTAATTCCTCTGTGTGGCTCTTTGAGATCATTTTTTGAAAATTTCAGCAGGTCTGGTTGATGATAAGTGAGAAGTAAGGCTTGAGCAGTTAGCAGACAACTTTCATGAGCCCTTAGAGGATGTGTTTGGTATCAGTCCATTCCCGCAAAGCTTAAAGCTTAAACTACGGTGAGGTGACTTAATGCAGCAATGCTCTTCAGTGCTTGCATCCCAGACATCTGTCATCTAAACACTTTGAGTTTCTTCCAGACACTGACTTGAACACTGCACTCTTTCCAAGCAGTGTCCCAAAGCCTGGGAGGAAAGGTTGTAATCATTCGTTGAATAAGTGTACTCCGGGAGCTTCTGTAACAAGCTTGATGGCAGACTACTTGGACTGAAAATGTATACAGGCACACTTCCTTCCAAAAAAAAAAAAGGTTTCACACAGAAAATTTGTATGGCTTATCAGTCTGGTTTACCCCTTTCAGTCTCTTTTTTGAGCCAGAATTACATCTAAGAGTCATGAATAGTGGCCACTACACTCCATAAAAGCAGTGAAGAAGAAAAAAGAAGAGCTAGGATTTACCCCTTGGAAAAGGTGATGGGTTGACCATGTACCAGCAGACACCAGTTCATGGCCTCTAATATTCCTTGGTAGTTCTTAAAGTGGTAAACCTGATGGTGTAAACCTAAAGGGGGATTGTGCAAGAGCAATTACTTCCATGTAGTTTAGGCAGGACCCTTTCAGCTTCAGGAGAAAACAGACATTTGATAAGGCAGTGATATATTTGACAGCATGTGTGTACTAGTCAGGCAGCAAATGCAATGATTACCCAAATGACCATTTCAATCAGCAGCTCCCTGGATTTGTCGGCCACTCTCCTGTGTTTGGTTCGTCTCTTGCAGAGTGGTTCTTTATGCAATTGATGAGACTGCACAAATATTGCCTTGACTTTCGTTATGCATTCCCCACAACACACAGCTAAAATCAAGAGCTAATCTCCTTTAACTATCAATTTACTCATCTGTTAACTTGTTTTTTTGATAAACGTAAATTTTGAGGCATCAAGTGTAGCAATCTAACCACAAAACTCAATCTACATGAGAAACAAGCATGTTATGCAGAGTTCTTACCACGTTTTAATAGATAAAACTGATCTGAATATTCATCTATTCCTATTTTATGTAAATGTGATTTTTCTCAAAGTTTTTTCAGCAGCAGAGAGATTGATGCCACAAACATGGAGTTTTGGGTGTGTAACTTCATCCTATTAAAATGCAAATCCCTGAGTTTCTCCTCAGGAAAAAAAGAAGACAATTTGCTGCTAAATCCCATTGAAAATTACTTTTACCGATTAAACTTCTGTGCTTTGGATGGCAAGTGGAGCAAATTGTTGCCATTTCTGATAAATACAAACTCAGTAACCAAAAACATTCATGTTGCTAGAAAGTACACTAAGTTAGTTTATTTAATTTTCCATAACCATGCAGTGCCTCCTGAATTGTTAACAATTAAAAAAAAAAAATGTTTACTCTCACAGCTGTATTTTTACAGTATTCTGCTACAGTAATTTTTGAGGTTTATTTCTTACCTCTGTCAGCATTTTTGCTAGTGTTTGTATCACTTTGCATATCTGTGACATCTTTAGTGGCTGTTGTGTTTCCATGCACTGAGTCACGGTAAGCATTGCATCAACTACTGTTATAATGTGTCTGCGAAATTTTGTATGATAAATGAAATGTATCAATATGTGTTGATTCTCTGTACTGGATCTGACTGGGATGCAGCTAATTTTCTTCACAGCACTCTGTATGGTGCTGTGTTTTAGACTGGTGACCTAAGCAGTGTTGCTAATGTTGGGATGATTTGGCTGCTGCTGAACATTGTTTTCAGAACATCAGTTCCTCCTCTGTTTCTTGCTCTTACCCCTCAGTGAATAGATGAGGTGTGGTCAAGAGCATGGGAGGGGGCACAGATGAGACAGCTGATCCTGGATGACTGAAATGGTATCCCATACCATATAACATCATGCTCAATGATAGTTTTTCCAAGGTAGCTGTTTCTCAGGGTCTGGCTGGGCACCAGCCTGCTGGTGGTGATTGCATTTGCATCGCTTTCTTTTCTTCACTTACTAAACTCTATTAATGTCAACCCACGAGTTTGCTCACATTTTTCTTTCTTCTCTCTACCGTTGTGATGGGGGGAGGGTGGAGCAAGAGAATGGAGGGACCTTATCTGCCAGCTGGGTTCTACCCTCTAGTACACTGTCACTTCAGAGGGAGCTCTGTGGCTAATATGTGTCATGTGCTCACAAAAAATCACACAGAGTATTTTCCCTTATACTTCCGTTAGGTGTCATTAATAATTTGTAGGCCTGCAGTAGACTTTTCAGTGTGCTAAATACCTTTCCAGAAGTGAGAGCCCTGTCTGACTAGCTGGTGAGAACAATTCCTTCCACGAGGAACTAATATTTTTATAAAGAATAATATATCCAGAAGAAAGTTCTATTTACTATCTAGATATGTTTCAGCCTGGCAGTACTCAATGAACATCAGCATTTCTGAAATTAAAAGAGCATAGATAATGCTTTGGACAAGATCTCGAAGTATCTATTAGTAGAAGTAGCTGGTTTATAAATTGCAGAGAGATATGCTGAAAGGTATTCCAGCAAGAAAATTGTCATATGAGGTTGTATACCTTTCCTAATCTTTGAGTGAAACAAATGCTGAAATCTGGGGTTTTCTCATGGAATGTTAACATGAGGATGGATAAATAATGTCACAGCTGATAGCCCCTTGATCTGTCCTAAATTGCAGGAAGTTACTTGGCCATGATAATTCTGCATGGTTTTCTTTAACCAGAGAAGACCAAACTCTTCAAAATAAGTAACATTTCATGTTTTCATAGAATAAAAACTGGAACATTTAACCTTTTCATAATAAAAGCTTAGTATGAAGTCAGACAAAGTGGACCAAAAATGGCTAGACAAAACCCTCACCCACCCAACATGATCTTGCAGGTGGGTTTTTAACCTCTCACTGCCCCTCTGAAATTTATTGAATTTGCATCTTCTTTGGTCCTGTTTTCTTCTTCATTATCTCTTAGCCCACATTCTGTGCTCTGTTCTTCTAAGAGTAGTTTCAGTTTCTCTGCTTAACCTGCAGGCTGCTACTTCCCTCCTATGCCTATTGTCTTCCATCTGGATTGTTACCTAGAAACTTTTTTTTTTAATCAGAGCCCACTCTTTGGCTCATTGTGGAAACAAATATTTTATCTTTCTATCAATGTAAATTTTATGCTTAAGGGAGCAAAATGCTAATTTTAAATAGAAGCAAATGAAATATTTAGCCTATTACAAAATCACACTGATACACGACTGTCTAGGAAAACCCTAGAAATGCTTTTCCAGTGTTCATAAGACCAAGGCTTTTGGCGGCAGCTGCAGTATTTGTGGTCCTGTTCCTCACTTGTAGTCTGTCACTCTTCTCCATGTGTTTGAAACTTGTGTAAGGTCCAGCTCAGTTTGAGTTTTGGCAAGTTTTATTTCATCATTGTGCTTTCTACTTCCAACATATATCCTTTGCGGTTTCCTTGTGTGTGGGTTAGTGTGTATTCATTATTCCCAGTGCCCTCTTCCAGCAGGTGATTGCCAGACATTCCTGCCATTTTAATTAAGGAAATTTCACACCTTCCATCTTTGAGGTTTTCAGTTCTTTATCTGATCACTTTAATTCTGTGACTTTTCCTTCCAAAAAAGAAAACTGTCACTGAAGATGTAGTTTTGTTTCTCTAGACTCTGTTTAAATTATGGTGGTTCCTGTTTGCTTCCAGAGTTAATCTGAATGATTAGTGTTTCTGTAGTGTCCTTGACATTTATCAATCTAAAATGTAAGGTTTAGATTGTTTTTTTTAGGCTGAGTGTGTATTTGATGAATAAAAAGACATCAAATGTTTTGTTGAGGAATAGAGACTACCAAATTTAAAAGCATTTGGTTTCCTGTTATGCATGCTAAGTTAGTCTCACAGTTAAGTGATTTTGCCTAGAATCTGCTTCCCTAATAATATCAGCAATCTTTCTCTGCATTCATTCTCAGCACAGGATCTCCCATTCTCATTGATCTTCTACATATAAGTTTTCATTATTTCAGTAACAATAAATTGACTTTGTGTTTTTTGACAGCTCTGACATTTTGCTGTGTTGTTTCATTCATTTTCCCAACAGCAAACAATGTAGCAGAGGCAGATATTATAGAAAACTGTAGTAAATGGAGGCCAGTCCTGATCCCTGGCAAATAAGCCCTTCAGTGCTGTTTGCTTAATGGCTTCACTCTAAACTAAGTATCTGAATGTACCTATTGGGCATGCAGGGAACATCTGAGCCTGAAAAGTGGTCAAACAATGCATTTGCCAAGACAGCAGGAAATGCACTCTGCTCTGAAGGTAGAGGTTGAATAAGCTGTTGTAATATAGAGTCATTATTAAGAGAAGAACATGGTGATCACATTGTTTGTAAATTTGTGATTTTTGGTGTGCAAAGTAAAAAAAAAAAAAAAAGAGGAACAAAGGAATTGGCAGCTCTTCTGCATTGGAAATGCAACTATTACTTTGTGCTCTTTCATCTAAATGAAATGAGGTTTGGAAATGAAAGAATAGATGAGGAGGAATCAATTAATGAAATGGAACTTTGGGGATCATTAGCACAAAATCTTTAATTTCCAATTTTATTAGTATTAATGGTAATTTTTTTGAAAGCAAAAAGGAGTAAAGATAAGTTACTCTGTTGGTGCCTGTCACTCTCTTCTGTGGTTTAAAACTCTCTCTTTACCTGGATTTTACTTACTTGACTGTGTGTGAACCCTATAGCTGGTTCTCAGAAATGAAAGGAACTGCAGCAAGCTGTTTGTGTATAACAGTAATAGAAAAAATCAATATGTGAGTGTGTCATTTCTCACTATACAGATTCCCATTCCAGGTTACAGAACACTGTTTTACAGACAATTGTTCACAGCACAGGCTTAATAGTATGAAAAGAGAATAAGAGTGGAAAAATTAAAACCAAGTACATTTATAAAATGTATTTAAAAATAACACAAGTTAATTACAAGATGAAATGCCAATATAAGCTTGAAATAATAGGAATACCCTGACTATTCGCTTAAGCCTATATTGTTTGGCCTTTGTGAGCTCATAGGTAAGCAAGATCTCTGGCTAGTGAAATAAACTGCGTGCGCACTTTGTTTTGATTTCTTCTTAAATATATTATCACAGAGGCGTAACCAACATCTCTAATTGGCCCAGCCTTGGCCAGTGGCATGTCCATATTCAGACCCATCAGAGATTGTCTCTGCTGGACACAGTGGAAGCTTCTAGCAGATTCTCACAGAAGCCACCCCTGTGGCCCCCCTGCTACCCAAAACCAGCCCAAGCAAAAACAACACAGAGGGTGTCTGAGCACTGACACAAGTTGCTCTGATTGGTGTGGGAGCCTCCATTCACAGAGATGTTCTAAAGCCATCTGGACCTGATCCTGAGCAATTGGCTGTAGGTGACACTGTTTCAGTAGTGGGGTTGGATAAGGTGACCTCCAGAGTTCCCTTCAAACCTCAGCCATGCTGTGATCTGTTTACTGTTCTTTTTCCTAGCATCCTGTATTGGTTGCTGCTATTGGATATACTATTGGAGATATGCAGGCTCAGTGTCAGGTGAAGACGGTTCTTTACCCTCATCTAATATTTCTGTTCCTAAGAGAATAGTAGGAGAAGAAACCTGAATTATTTCACATGGTCAGATGTACTTTGATGTTGCAATAGAAGCCTAAATGGCTGCAGAATAGTGGAAGGGAGGGTTCAGAGTCCTCTGAGTACCAGATCATACTGTTATTAATAATACTTGTAATCTCTGTGAAGACTGAAGAGAAAATGAAATTATTTTATCTTAGAAGGAGGTATATTGCATGAACTTTTTTTTTTTTAACCTCATTCAAAGGGTTTTTAATAGTGTTGACTTTTTTGATTTTTGGAAAGTTTGTTTTCAGCAAGAAAGAATATGAGTGAAAAACATACAAATGCATTAAATCTCTGGAAAGGGAAAGTGGCTGACCTTGTGGTGTTTGTCCTGCATGGCAGCCTGAGGTATATTGATAGTAAAAATGAAAGAGGTAAGATTTCATCTTGAGAAGGATAGAGAAGGTGAGCATTGAGGCTTAAAGTAATGCTAGGGAGGGAGAGGAGAGAACTCGCTTTCAGGATCTGAGTGATGGAAGCAAGTAAAGAAGCAGTTTACAATCTGCCATGCATGTTTAATTACTTTAATGTGGGGGGGGTTTTTTAAGTGAAGAACTTACTTCAAACTTCCAGTTTTTGGAACATAGTTTGATTTCCCCACTAGAGCATCTAGTGCATAATGTGGTTTCATGTGAGTCTGATCTTTTTGTTTAGTCTGGTTTTCCTGGGGATCATCAATTCCAAATAAAATTTGTAAATGCTTTAGGTAAGGACTCTAAGAACATGAAACTCAGGGAAAGTATGAGAATTTCAGGATTAGGTGTGTCTTTTGACAAGTACATGAATAGCATACAAGTAAAGGTGGGGCAAAATAAAATTTAGAGCTAGAGCAAAAGGAAATGCTCCACTAAAACCAACATCAGCCTTTAGCAATGAGTAGGTAATACAGTTCAAAGCTTTGAGAAAACACATATTGTTGTAAGTCTCTCAGGACTGTGGCTCTCAAAATGGAAATTCAAGCTAAACCAAAGAATTAGGTAACTAAATCCAACCACTTGCCTCACTCCTTTGCTAAAAGCTTTTGTTTCCTCAGATGAGATAAAAGAATAGGTTACATGTCCACTTCTGAGTTGTGCCCAGTTAAGCTGCCATTAATCTAAATCTATGTTAATACGATGAATTACAGATACACTTTAATGTTCTACTACATTTGTCACGGGGCAGTAACACTGAACTGAAAGACAGAGCAGACAACAGAGAGTAGTAACCTGCCAGTTGTTTCATTAAAAGTTAACTAAAGGTTTAAATTTTTAGTCATTGGTAGAGTTTATTTGATTTAGAACACAATAATTCATATTGTTTTGCTCCAGTAAGATAATTAAATGCATTTTGGAAGTCCGTGGATTCATCATCTTCTTGGCGCATCATGGTTAACATTTTTATGTGATCTGTCTACTGTAGATACACCTCTGATCACATAAATACATGTGACTAACCTCTTGGTATCCTTGGAATGCCCACATGCTCCTAAAAACGTTGTTATGTGTCAGGCAGCTCTCCTTGTTACCATGTTGCTAACACTGTAAACCACTACTTCTCACCTGGTCCTGATACATGCCTCACTGGATTTTCTGGAGTGTTTTGGGAAAGGGAAGGCATTTGCTGAAAGGCGTAGTGTGCCAGTTGATATATTCCTTACCTAGTGTGTGCGGAATACTGTGTTACCTTGCAATGCCTCTTGTCTTAAGTAATTGGACTAGGAAAAAAAAAGTATTTAAACTGTAAGAAACCAGAAAAACCACTTGCATATATTTCTAAAAAGGGTACTGGCATGATATAAGAAAAGCACAAATCATTAAAATCTATGAAGACATTTTCCTCCTCTCTCCCTTCTTCAGCTAAGAATCTTCAGTTTTCTTAGAAGTCTGACAAAATTAGGCTTTTCTGAATACCATAGACCATTCATTAAAGCAAAACCATTTTATCAGAACATTTTCACTTTTATGGGCATTTTTTCATTCTGAAGAATATAGATGACATTGTTTTAGATAAGGTGTTATCTCTTCTAGTTCAGACAGATGTAAAGCTTGTCTGAACTCTTCCCTTTTTTGTAACTCAAAATCTATAATTCTCTAAGTGTTTCACATTTAATCTTAGTTTAGATACAGAATATCCTGACTCAAAACTGACCCATAATAATCATCAAATTCATCAGCATATAAACACATATGCTTGATAAAAACATCTCTTGGGTTCAATGTTTGTAGATTTGAGTGATTGGTTATTGATTGGACAAGAACCAGAACTACAGAAGTGACTGACTTAGACTGAAAACTAGTTCATGGTGATGGACTCCAAAAACCTTTCCTTAAGTGCTGTAATACTATAACAGGCTAGCATGGTGTTCAACATGTGTAACTTCAGTGTCATTCTGAAAAGGTGAAGTGTGGGGAGATGAGCTGATTTCCACAGTTGACAGTCTGCACTATACAAGAAAGATAAGTCCATTTTCCACATTTCACTCTACATTTTCTAGTACTCTCAGGCCAATATATTTTCCATCTTTCTCAGGGGCAAGGTATTGTACCACATTAAACAGAGAGCATTGAAAAAGATAAATTACAGTAGTTTAACTAACTAAGAATCGCAATAGCAAATGCAGTAAGTGAATCATGCATTATGGTTATAAGCATAAACACTGAAATTGTTTAGAAAAAAGGCAGGCATTACTAGCCATAAAGCTTAGGAAGATCCTTCCTCACATCAGAGTCTTCATATCCCTTCTGAAATGCAACATTGCACTTGTTTAAGTGCAAGCCAAGAGCAAGTTTAAAAGATAAGGATTCTGGCCAAGGATGAACTTTCATAAAAATGGCAAGGGAATTTCACAGTACTCTTGAATCTTTCAGACTTACTGATTTTAATTAATCCTTTGTGGTTTAATGAACCATTCTGAGCTAGAACTGTCAGAATCATGGAAAACTGACAGTGAAGCACTTACGTTCAAGTTTTAGACTGCCAGTCAATTTAGATGAGGAAATGATGCAAGAGAAATGTGAATGTCTGTTATGTGGTGAGCTGGTTCCATATGAGTCTGGGACCAGGCAGATGACCAGTCTGGCTTCCACTGGGAAGCACAGCAATGCAGGAGGTGGTTTACCAATTCAGATCCAATGTGAGAGGATAGTCTTAGTTACCTGCTCTACAGCACAGGAGACTGGAAGAATGATTGACTTGCTGATTTCCCATAGCAGAACTATCAGGGTTACAAGTTGTGCAACCCCTGATTTGAGTGGTTAGAACAAATGAGAAATGAAGAGCAGAAATGTAAACCTGTACCACCCTAGGCAGTTTGGGGATTTATTTTGTCCCCCTCTCCTGCCTGTTTTATTATGCTTTACCATTCTTGTTTCATGAAACTCTAGTGATAGGATTCAATATCCATGGCAGATACAATAAAAGCAGATTCAGGTTAATAGCAGTAAGTTGTTTTAAAAATTCATTAGAGGTAGTTCAATGAAAAAAAAATCTGGATTTCGCTTACATCTTGAACCCCTTTTAGTATAACCTAATTAAAATTATTTTGGAATGTTTGGCTCAGAATCACAATTTCAGTGTAAAATCATCTATTATATTAAAATATGAATTGAATGAAACTGATGTTATGTGTAGGCTTATATAGTATTTAATTTCATGGCCAGGATGGAGAAGATTTCAGTTCCTTTGTGTTTCACCTGATTTATTTATATGATAGCATGTAGGAAATTTTATCAGTACATATTCCCCTCTTGCCTTCCCATTTCTATACTAGTACTAGGATAGAAGCTGAAGCAATATTCCTTCTCCCATATTTTAAGTGTTTTCTTTTATTACTTTTGTTTGAGAGCTAATGCTATTTTTAATTTTCCTACACATTCTGAAAAGTCATTAAACTCTTTGGCTTGTACACCATTATCTAACAATCAAAATCTTTGTGTATTAAAATTTGAACTGAATATGGAACGTGTTATTAAAAGCAAATATTAGAAAGTGATGTAATGAACAGTATAGATATGTCAGACACACACTCCCCTGGCCCTGTTACTTCAGCAGGACTTCTCAAAGGGAGGTGCATTTCTTTCTCATCAGTAGCTATACAAATTAACCAGACTAGCCTTGTCCTTTTTGCTTGAACTACCACCTGACTTAAAATGAATAAGGTTTAATTTTTATTAATTGATTTTTAAAAAATGAAAGTCAGCAAGAACAAAAGTGTTACCTTTCTTCTGTCAAGGTGATGTCTGAGTCACTAATGTTGATTTTTAAGAAATCCTTGAAAACTTTTGGGCTTGAAGAGAATACCCATCCCATATATAACATGTTGCCTTCAATGCAGGCAAGTTTCAGTGCTCAGTAAATGAAATACAAAGGCAGAATAAAGTCCTGTTGGATTAAGCACATTCTGTTTGCCTTGTTGCTAATTTGGTAGTCTGTATAGTTCTATTTTCTGCTGTATGTAATTCAGTATCTAAGACAGGAAAATAGGTTGTAAAATTATATTTTTAAAGAATAATTTTTTCTTTAAGGGGAAGCATCACCACCACAACCCATGGAATTTAGGTGTGTTTTTGTTTGGGTTTTTTAAATATTATTTTTTGTTTTCAGGTTATTTTTTGTTGAGTTTGATACTGAAGTTCAGTTGCAGTAGGCTTCAAGAAGGTTAAAACTGAGAGGGTTAGCCAAATTTGTATGGCCAATTTGAAGAGAATACAGAGGTGAGATTATGATTTGCTTAATTTCAGAGTTCATTAAGACTGTTCCATATGATTCTAATCACTAGCAGAAAACAAAACTGGAGTACAGAAGCTGTTATCTAGCTTGAGGGGGGTTTTGAGTTATTGATTTCCAAACTGTTCACCATGATTTTAGTAAATACAAGTTAATATTTTATTAGAGTATTCAAAACTGTTCATGTGAGTTATTTTATTTGTTTGAAGTATTGTATTCAAAAGGTTTTTCAGTCTACTGAAGAGAGTTCTACTAATCAGACTCCAAAATCAGACATATTTCAGGAAACTTTTTCAAGATGTGAAATTTCAAGAAGTGAGTTTCAAGATGCGAAAAACTACTGAATCGTGTATTCTGGTACACTGTAATATCTATAGTGAGAAATTTTAAGATATATAAAATTTATCTTGAGTGGGAACAAGTGAGGAAAGATTGTGCTATGCTTCATTTTCTTTCCAGTTAATAATTTTTTAAAAATAAATTCTCAGATCATAAGCCAAAACCTCATTATATTATTTATTAATCTGTAATGAAATGATGGCATGTAAGTTCATTTCATTAGGAACTCATTCTAGGTTAATTCTACCTAACAGCAGCTTAATTTGAGCTAGTCAGTAAGGGATGTTAATAAATGATTTGGCATATATGTGTGAACTTTTCCTACAAGGTAAGTATCTGTACTCATTTTTGTCAAGTATAAAGGGCATTTAAAGAGCATGGTTACTATATGTCAAACATATCTGAATAGATTCTGAATAGTGAATTTTATTAAACTAAATTTCTGGTGTTGCTCTGGCCCTGACATTTTCAGGCAATTTAAGTGTTACAGTTTGCCAGCATGTTAATGTATTTTTGTAAATGGAAGGGAAGTCTACATTTTAATATTCTGCTAAACACAAAAAGCATCTGTTCTCAAAAATAGCAGAATAAAAGCTGCTTACTTTTGATTTTATATATATCAATAATTCTTATTCCTATATATCTCTAAGATATTAATTTTTTGTATAGAATGCATAGCGGAACAAATGCAAGTAGTTGTTTGACCAAAATGTTTATAATTCAGTTATAATTAAAACAGAAAGTAATTTTTTTTAAGATTGCTTTAGAGGAATGCATTACCTTCAATATATGCACACTGGAGGCCGGCCAGAACTGAGGGGAAGGAAACCACGTTGTTTAAATATTCACTGTTTTAGTGCTCGGGGAAATATGCAGATAAACGTTGATTTCCAAACCAAGTGACTAATTTGCTCTTCAGTGTGCAAAATGGATCATAGGTTGACATATTGAATTTTCCCTATACCAGAGTCTTGAAGGAACTTAACTTGGCACAGTAGCTGTCATAAAATCATATTGCATCTGACCTTTGCATTTATTGATTTCTTTTGTTTTCTTTTTTGTTTGTTCACTTTTACAATCCCAAGAAAGAGGGCTTTTGTTGAAAAACATGCATGGTACGACTGGGACAATCATAAGAGGCTCAGGGAGAAAAAAGGAGCAGAGCTTTATGCTCATTTATGTGGACAATATTAAAACACTATTCAGTTGTTCATTTCTAGATGTGCAAATTTACAGGTCCCATGTAGTTTCCAATTCAGAATCCTGTAACCATTTCTGTCTGTGTTCATAATAAATTTGCAACAGATCCTGCATCCTGTTAATTTGAAAATTATTTTATTTATTATTTATAAAAGGCAGTGGAAAAAAATAACAAGCATCTCTTCTAAAAATTGTGAAGCTTAGTAGGGCAATATATCTTCAAAGATTACCTGGTATATTTTGTTATGATGATGGCAGCAAAAGCAGACTGCTGAGTGTAATATTTGGCAGTCCATGACACCTACTTCCATGCCAGAGAGGCTGGCAAAGGAGGAAGAGAGTGTTCTATTGTGTGTAATCCATATCAGTAACCTCTGCCAGCCCTTGTGGTATGTCAAATAATATTTTTTTCTTAATATCCAAAGTTAACTCGGAGGAGAGTGTTCACATCCAGTCCTTGAATGAGGATTTTGTTTCTTTTTAAGTTCTAGGAAGCTTCATTGTGAATCTCTGTGTTTGTTCCACGGAGACATCATCTTCCTTTTGCCGCCCTTGAACTTTGCTGACTTTCAATGCCACCTTGTAGATAGTTATATAACCTTCCACATTGTTGCAGTGTAATAATATATCTCTTTTAAAGTCTTAACTTCCTGTAAGCCTTTGCTGCTAAGGAAATAAACAATGAACTGTTAGTGAACTTCTTTGAGCCCTCCCATGAGTTGGAAGGCCAGTTCATTCTGTTTATAGTGTATGGCGTGGCGCAGTGTGTTATGTTCCAGAGTGGTTGAGCAGCACAGAGAAAAGCAATTCTCCTTGCTTCAGCTGTGTTGCATTTGTGCAGCCTATCTCTCTGCTGGGAGGGAGACAGTTCTTCTTTCCCTTTAATATGATTGATTTTTGACTTGACCCCATTTCGACTTGTACCATCCACAACATCCTATGGCAGAGTTCCACAACTTAATTTTGAGTTGTATGAAAAGCAAACCCTTTACCTTGCTTTCATCTTCTCACTGATTTATGTCATTTCGTGTCCTTTTGATCCTGTATTTTGAGAAACTGTGAAAACTCTTTATTCATCTCCACACTATTCTGTTCTAACTCTCATTGACAGTGAGTTTTCCTAACTGAAGATTCCTGATCTACAGTCACTCTGTTCAGAAACTCTCAAATATATCATCATCCTTACATACCTTATAATTTTGCATATTGTGACATTTTTGCCTATTGTGAAATCCTATTCTCAGGATTCAGTTTTGCTACCCAGACTAATTCAGAAAACATTGAGCCACTTAAATACATTGGAGGCCACGGACCCTAATACCGATTTGCAGAGAGAATTTCTAGGGGATCTCCATATTGAGAACCCTCACCACTTATTCACAATTTTTCTGCTTCTGTTTTAACCCTTCTCTTAATTTATCGAAGGCCTTCCTGGTTATCCCAGGGTGACTGAGTTACTTTATAATATTTTAGCACAGAAACATGTTAAAATGCTTTGGAAATCAAAGGCTATGTGCCAAGACATCCTTTTTCACATAGTCAGTGTTCCTCCTGTGAGGTACAATTTTCCTTTTCAGAAACCATCTCAGCTATTCCCCTGTATATTACATTCATTTACATATCTGTTAATGCTGTCCTTCAGTATAATTCCTAGTCATTTGTCTTGAATGGAATTGGGACTTACTGATCTGTAGTTTGAGGTGTGTCCTTGCATACCCTAGTCTTTTCCCAGTTTTCAAAATCATGAAAAGCAAAAAACTAAAACACTCCTCCCCTGCCCCCAAAAATCCATATCCACCATTCCCATGGTTTGGATGCCATTTTAAGTGATAACCACAGTAATTTCCCATAGGAATCCCAAGCAAACACTATTTGATCTTTATCTCTTTTTTTGCCACTGTTAACTTTTTAGATTCTTTCAGAAAACATTTTCCAGTAATAATTCAGTTTGAGACAGATCTCTGATGTACCCCAACTAAAAAGGGGTTCTGTCATGGGAACCTCCCAGTACTACCCTTCATTAAATTTTGATTTGGTGAGTCATTTACATTTCCTGCTAGAGCCTTGTGTCTTTGAACATTCCCTTTTTACTAAGATGGTCTATTAGCCCTGAAGCCTTTCTGGCAGGCTTAATGCTCCTGTTGGGTTTTAAAAAGCATTTAATGCTTGCCATTATGCTTTCAGCAAACTGTTCCTCAAGATATTTTTATTTTTCTTTCTGCAAGTATCTAAACCTGACTTCATGTTCAGTGTTAGAAATGGGTCCTCGGCAGTGCATAACAATTTACTGTTCTCTGTGTTTTCAGTGCCCCTGCAGTGATTCCCATTTTTAGTAGGTCCTTAGGCATCTTTGAAACATGATTAATGGTACTAGAACTCTTTTGAGCACGGAAGTAGTAAACCAACAAATTTCAAACCTTCCCGGTTTACCATTCCCCATGACCTGTATTTCTCCATAAAAAAAATAAATACTTGATTGTGTTCTTAATAGGCAGGGCAGTGAAATGTGCACAATCCAGCGTTAGCTTAGCAGAGCCAACAGAAGCAGCGTTTGTATGACAGCTCACCATCGCTCTAAGTGATTCGTTTAGATGTGTAAACAAGTAGCTAGTAACCAATCTACTGCTTAGATATAGAGAAGTAGAAGATGTATATAAGTAGCCTTCTGATCTGTAATAAACGGCTTTCACCGATCACATTGGTCTGCGTGTGATAGACCCGTGCCTCCGCAACACTTGATTAAAGTTAGAGAAAAATACTTTTTGTTGGTGTTTCACCATACTTGTTTTGCTGTGTGCTTGTCCCAAGCTCTGTTTTTAATTGCATTAGTTAAATTTAAGTCAGAACTGCTAGTCTTGCTGTGATTTTTTTTTTTCATACTCATATTTTCAGTAGAACTTCATTAGAGAAAAAATGGAGACCAGGAGTATGTAAAATTATGCTACAAATATTTTCATAGAAACTGAATAACTTTTAAAATTGATCACAATAACAACAACCAAAAGAACTGTGTGCATTTTTCCTTTGTAGATTTCTGGACCTGTCTACAATTTCACTGGCTGTATAAAAGTCGTGGAAATCAATAATGTGGGACCTTTCAGCTTCTCTAATGCTGTGGGAAGAAGTAATGTTGACAATTGCAGGTAAACTGCCATCTATGCCTTTACAAATCAGAAGAAATTGTTTGTGCTGATTTTGCTTTCTTCCTTACGTAGGGTGAACATTTTAGATAATTTCCTCAACAATAGTAAAAATTAAAAAAAAAAGGCAAAACCCTAGAGAGACAGCTATCTTGCTTTCTTTTATGCTTTTGAAACATTTTCTTTATGGAAGATTGGTTTTTTTGCAGAGTAGTTCAATTAAGCTTGACAGCTTATTTGGAGTGAGTTGCCACCCCCTGAATGCTGAAATAGTGTACTAAGAAAGATGATCTGCCAAAAAACACAAGAATGGGAAGTGGGGAGATGTGCTGGTTGTGTTTTGCTCACGATTTTGGGACTTCCATTAATCTTGTTGCAAATATGGATGACTTGGTGCCGCATTTACTGTACAAGAGATTGTGAAAAATGCTGGTAAGCATTGTTTCCGAATACATTTAAAAACCCCAGTTGATTTCAGTTTTGCATATTCACATTGCTGTTGGTCATGCATTGATTGATACAAAAGGCTATGCAGGGGAAGTGGTGTACATTAGGATTCTATTCTGGGATAGAATAGGTTTAAACATGGAAAAGTGGAAAGCAAAAGAAAACAGAGGTGAATTGAATTTGTAGATAACGAAGTCTTCCAGACCACAGTGTCATTTCAGTCATAGGATGTACATGTCCTAGGTTCCTGGAGAACATTATATATGGCTTTTTATATATGGCTTTTTTCCCTAAAATTTACAGAATAATTAAAGTAATGCTCATGTGCCTTCTTAAACAGTATCTTAGAAAGCTAGTAGTAACCTGCTAGATTATAAATTAAAGATCCATGAGATCTGAACTCTGCACTCACCTCCACCCCTAACCCCTTAATGAACCTACACACATCCCACTCAAAGTTATAAAAGGAGTGTAAACCCATTATCTAAGGAGCTACCTGCACCAAGTCTTAGCCATTTAAGGTTTTGCCAGCAAAACTTACTCTGAACACAAGGTTCAGTTTGTTACCCCTGCAGAGACCTGCCGCCATTTTTATTTAGAACGGTAGCTCAATGTCATCTACCTGTCCAAACTTGATGAAAAAATAAATCTTTGTACCTTTTAAATTCCCCAAAACATTTTGTTTGGAACATATTCTCTAAGTGCATTTAACAAATGGCTGTGGATCTAAATCTTTCACAATATAGAAAACTCTGACCTCTGTTGTGATAAACTCCAGATAAGAAAGAAGCAATGTCTCCTCTGTTGTCTTTCTGCACAGTTTCAGTTTTTCCTAGTCAGAACTATGGCATCCTTCAAAATGAGTTTCACGTACTCCTGTCTGTGAAACTATGTCTCTGTGCAAAACAGAAATTTGTAAGGTTTAAAGCAAGCAAGGAAGCTATTCATGTCTCATTCAGGTGGAAAAACTTTGACTTCAAGCAGTATTTACATATGAGAAATTAAGTAATCATGGTAAAAAAAATAATAAACTATCTCTGGTGTTTCCTCTGGTTACTAGATTAGGAAACTGTTTTCCATTTTGCATATGCATTAGAGCTTTGATGTCCCACATCCTAGGCAAGAGGTAGTTCTGGTTTTTAAACTACTAAATAAAACCAGGATAATTTAAAAATCAGGACTGTTACTATCTTTTCTACTTTCTTTCATCCTCCTTAACAATACTTTCACTGATACAAGTGCTTACATCCGTGAGCTTTTTGACACCAGCCTTTTTTAGTTTTTCCTATTGAACAGTTTATATAATCATTCCATTAAGTACCAGCAGTCTTCAAGAAACAAAAATACCAATGAGAACAGCATTGTCCAGTCTGCATATGTAAAGAGGGATATAGACAGGAAAGACGAGGCTTGTAAAATTTTTCTTTGTTTCTTTTAGTTTTTTATTAGTATGGAATGTTGTATTATCTGTTATATGACAATCTGTAGAATTATATACCAAGATTTATTGCATTTTTGTACTGATTCTGATACTTCCCTCCGTAGTTAATTAGCATACAAATATGGCTTATATGGTATAATATTACACCATATTAGATTATACTATATAATCTTTAATAAGACATTAAATATTGCTTTATTTGAATCAGAGCACAGTGATTACAGTCTAGGACAGTTTCTTGCAAATATTTATTGTGCACATGTTGCTGGTTAGGTGAGTCAAATGACATGATTGTATAGATGAACTGTGGATATAGTGTTTTCCATTAAAGGATGTCGTAAGACTGTTGGGCCTTCTCAATCCTCTATGCGACATAAGATGTCCCTTTTACCTTTTCACCTCCCTGCTTCTTCAGAATGCTGCAAATGAGCCGAACAATGTCCAGCTCCATGCAGTTCACACAGACCTGGCACCATCCTGGTCCAAATGAGTAATTCCTGTCTGTGAAAAGCTGGATTTCAACAATGGAAGTTGTTGTAATTAGTCTGTTGAAATTCAGAGTAATTTCAACAGATAATTGAAATTATTCTGAATTTCCCTTGGTGGGGAGGGAGATATGTAGGAATGGACTGCATGGAAGCCTGGCAAACATTCTCCTTACTCATTCCTGCCCTGTGACATATGAATTTCATAGCCGCTCACACCTGGCAGCTAATATCATTGTTTGCTTTTCAATTTAGATATAACCCACATTTGTCTTGACATTATCAGTCCTTACATATAGTCTGCTTCCCTGAAAGCACGTAGGAAGCTCAGCTGCCATTCCCCTTTTGCAAGACAGGCTTCTGGGGAAAATGGATTTGTTTTGAGGAGGAAGGAGAAAGTCATTTAAAGAAGAAAGTCATTTAAATAGAACAATAATGGTTTATACGCCTTGCAAATATGAGTAGCTAGTGAATACTAGAAAGCCTGATGTACTTTATATTACATTTTCAGAATTCATATGGTTCTGTAGATGCAATATTGCTACGATTGGAGCTGCCCAATAGTAGCAGAGATCTCTACAGTGTGGCAGACAAAGCAATCCAGTTTCTTCCTGCAAGCGCATCCCTGTATTTGTCACTCAGTGGCACTAATTGTTTCTATTCTTACTGTGGTAGTTTTTCTTTAATTGACCTTCTACTTATCATCACCTATTTGTAGACTTTCAATCCATTTGAATGCCCTGTTTTTGCATATTTAGCATACTGTAGTGGCATTCATTTACTCTGCTAGGTTTTGTCGTCCTTGGTGCTCCAGCTGCATGGATTACTTCATTATTGTGGACATGGTGATGCTTCTTGAAATTTATGGGTTTGTGAGTAAATTTTAAGCTTATGATTTTTTAATAGGTTTGAAATTTACTCAAATGTGTTCTGCCATCTTTTTATCTGGATCTATTTGAATTTTAAAATACCAAAAGGATAATCTAATATGTGCAAGGAATATAGAGAGCTCTCAAAAACATATTTTAGAGATAGATCATTAACCTTTTCAAAAGTATTGACATCATTACTTCAGGATAAGGCAGTACCTTTCATAGGATATTATATACTGCATATTCCTTATATCAGAGATTTACATTACTGTTTAAAAAATGTTCAGAATTAAGAAAGGTAAAAAATTGCACAATATTAGTTTTACTGGCATACATATCTGGCTATCTACTGTCAAAAATGCCCCAGATATATTAGGGCAAGGATGCTATTTGATCCTTTAAAATTCATGGGTTTTAATGCAAATATTGTACACTACAACGGAGAGAGAATTATTTTAACTGGGTAGAAGTAAATCAGAGATGGGGGCAACAGGGAAATTACTTTTCATGTCATTTTGGAAGCAGGTGTTTAATTCTACTTAAATTCAGGCAATTGGATAAGATCGAAGACCAAAAAATTGCAACAATCCTTATCATTCTGAAAAATGCAAGATTTCTGTGCATACTCAGAAGCACTGAGGTTTCAGACATGAGATTTTAACTCAGTTAATCTGTCCCAGGTCCTTCTGCTATTCACACGCACCATTGTTTAAGCATGCAGTTCGTAAGTACACTATTACAGGGTCCCACAAGGACAGAGAACAGGTAAGAGGGATGTACTGCACTGAAGGCTCATCAGAACTTCCTGCCATAAGTGCAACCAGGGTTAGGAAACAGGACATGGCAGAATAAAGGTTTGGGCAGGGGAATGAGTTTGGCTCTCTGAGAGCAGACTGGCAGCCATAAAGTACTCTGGGCTATGCAGCTTTGGCTTTTAGGAAAGGCTGTAATGGAACCATATCAATTAGTCAAGGTAAGCCTCCAACAGGCAGTATTCTAGAATTATGCTAGACTATATAATTATGTAAATCTTGTCAAAGCTAATTTTAAGATTCTCTTTAAACTATACCTGTCTCAGAATTATGAATATACAGGCAATTTTGAATGACATTATATAATGACAAATAGCAGTAGTAGAAGGACAATTGAAAATCACAGATCTCTGATAATATCTTTTAAGAAAGTAAATATCTTTTTTTTTCCCCCTTCTTCTGAAGCAAGATTCTTGTGTTGTGTTAATGCAATATAAAGCTTCTTAAAGTGTTTCAGAAAATGTTACTGGAATAGATTTGCAGGATAAATGACTATCACTTTCAGATAAAGTTCAGATGACAGATATAAATGAAGCTTTGAGTCCCAGTATTAAAAGCTGGTGTTTACTGCAGTTCGTTTCTGTTTTAGTGTCTGGAAGCAATGACTGCTATATATTGCTTTAAGAGTTTACTGTAACAGTTTACTGCACATACTAAATTCAAAGGTTCCAAACACACACACACACATATAAAATATATAAATATACATATATATCTGTACCTATCCAAGCCCTGTTTTTTCATTAAAAAAAAAAAAAAGGAGAATCCTAACTAGGAAACAGAAAAATACTGTTTACTGTTTTCCTAAGACAAGCCTTATTGTTGGATGCAAATGTACAATAGTGAATTGGACTCTCAGAGAGGAGCTAATAAGCTAAGTTCTTCATTACTGCCCATTGGACAGATTTTTGGCAGATTTTTTTAAAGATTTTACTTTCCTATTAATTTATCTTAATATGTGTTTTCCAGGCTGAAACTGAGCTTTATTTTAGCAAAGGCTCTCGTTACTATCTGCATTTTGGAAAGAGGCTCTTGAAAGTGCATTACCCAAGTTCCATTCCATCAAGAGGACTGATGGTTTTCCTAATACAGGGCAATTTTCTCAGGAGCTAAGCAATACATTTTGGAGAGCTCTACATGTTTTCAGTAAGCCCTCAGTTCCACTTTCCCCTCACTTATGCACTTTCCAACAAGCTCCAAATCCCCTTCCTCATGTGTGAATGCTCCCTTTTCCATTCTGCAGTTTTCTGTGACATTTTTACAAACCTCCCCACAGAACCCAACACCTTTGTCAAGTCAGTCTCCTGTGCAATTTTTCAGCATTTCTCCCATTGTGGAACTTCCTGTTTTTCAGTATATTATTAAACATCACAACTCAGAGCATCTGACACCAGACATCTGAAGGTGTTTGACTTCTGTCTTTGGAATGAACTGGATACTCTAAAAAGGGGAAAGTTCATCTGCTGAAAATTATTTTTCAGCCAGTTGTGAAAGTCCTACTGTTACCATTCCACTTTCCAAGGAAAGTGTTTATGCATGCTGAATGTTAGAGTTCATCCTAAGAGTCCATACACGATTCAGGTAAGCTTAAAGAGTTTTTTCATATGAATTGACCTGAACTGAAAAATTTAAAGTCAATGAAACATGCAAGCTGGCTCAAAACCAAAAAAGAAATCACAGAGTTCCAAGCTTAAGCTCTTCTGCCCACTTACATCTTAGTTTATGAATAAATGCAAGATCCTTTTAAAAGCACTGAGCATCTGTTACATGTGAGAGACTCCCAGTTATATTCTTACATCCCAACATCTCAATTCTTACGTTAACTGTTTGTGTTTTCTCCTTAGCAGTTTAAAGTTATGTGCTTAATTCTGAAACATGAAAAAAACGACAGTAGAACATGTACAGTGCCCATCAACATTGTAGAAGAAAATGATTAAATGAAGAATACTGACACTACTTAGTTTTATTTATTCAACAGGTTTTATGAGTTTTCTCTGGTTAACATTGAGATTGGAATAAATATTTCTGAAATACATAACTGGCGATAAAGCTTCAGGAATATCATTCATTTGTATTCACCACATACATGATGCTTGATATTATGTTAATAACATTTCTGTACAATTCTAACATAGAGTGATAATAAGAATTTGGTCTTCTTTATGCATTTATGTTTTTACTTCTTTTCTCTCTCATCTATTGCTTTTGCTGGCTGATAACTTTTTCTGTGTGTTTGTAATTGTCCCTTACTCCTTTTCCAGGGCCTAGGTTGCTTTCATATGCCTTCATCCTCTTTACTTGATTTGCCCTTCTTGATTTCCTTCATCTTTTACATTTGTTTGCAATATTTTATTTTCCTTTGTGAGTTTTGCTGTTCTGTGCAATTTTCTTGCTGCTTTCCGTGCGTACAATAGTTTTATTTTTCTGTTACCTTTTCTTCCTCTTCTGGCATTGCTGTTTATATAATGACTTTTCAGTGATAGACTTCAGTGTTTAAAAAGATAAACAAAATAAAGAAGTGACAGATGTAATCTTTCCCACTGTTATAAATCCTCAAGATCACTGTAAAATGTTATACAAGCCCTTTATCTCAATCTTTTGAAGTATTCTGTGAAAATTGTTTCTGATGGATATTAGATTTGTCAAATATATGCAGGTGAGATAATCTGTGTTTGTAAACATTGCATTTCTCTGCTGCTTTCTGGAAAAGATTGTCTCTCATCAGCATACCACAAAACTATAATTAATCTTCTTTGGGAAAACTCTGTTTCTAGATTAATAATAGTATTTGGTGGTGTTTATCTTGACCTTATTTATCCCTCTGTAATTTGAGGCATATGCATTATACCAAGAGAAGATTGTTCCTTAATTCTGTCAACAAAATTCAGTGGCAGCCACAGTCTGTTAGTTTATGTCTGTAATGAACAATTGTATTGAAATTGTGATTTCTGCTGGAATTGCCAGGTATGCACATGGAAACTAATAAGACAGATCTTAAAGTATACCACTCAGTTTTTTCCTTTGATTTTTATCAAGGAGACATTTACAAGCATATATGCTGATGTATGCATACAGTGCTTAAGTCTGAGACAGTGTGTTACTGAAAATAAATAATATCTCAGTTAAATACTTTGGAAAAGACTCTGACACAGTTGTGCAAAAAGGAAATATTTTTATGAATAAGACTCACAATTCTTTTTAATGAAATTGTCTTTCTGCTACTGCTCATGTGTACTTCATTATGTTATAAGATATTGATTTCATGTGCTAAAAAAAGAAAAGGCTCCAGTGCTGGAGTGCTTTTGCACTCAAGTCACACCTTTGGATCTATTTTTGTTCATTTATACAACATTTAATGTCTCCAGTTACTGGTGAGTCTTACTCTAGACTACTAAATTTACTAACGGGACTTATAAAGCTCCTCTCACCTCCAATGCTTAACCATTGCATATAAACTGATCCCTTCAAGCATCACAAAATCACAGAGTCACAGAAACACAGGATGGGTGAGGCTGGGAGGGACCACAGTGGGTCATTTTCGGCAGAACACTCATATCATAGAAACAAATTTGTTCACAGTAATACATGCAGCTCTGAGGTCCCCAGCACAAGACAGACATGGACCCATTGGAACAAATCCAGAAGAGGCCATTAAGTTGGTCAGAGGGCTGGAGCACCTCTCCTATGAAGACAGGCTGAGAGAGCTGGGACTGTTCAGCCTGGAGAAGAGAGGGCCCTGGGGAGACCTTACAGGACCTTTCAGTACCTGAAGGATGCTTCCACGAAGGCTGGAGAGCAACTTTTTATGAGGGCATTTAGTGATAAGAAAAGAGGGAATGACTTTAAACTGGAGGGGACATTTAGACTAGTTGTTAGGAAAATATTCTTTTTTGTGAGGGTGGTGAGACACTGAAACAGGTTACTGAGAGAAGCTGTGGATGCCCCAAGTCTGGAATATTTCAAGGCCAGGTTTAATGGGGCTTTGTGCTATCTGGTCTAGTGGGAGATGGCCTGGCCGATGCCAGTGAAGGGTTGGAGCTAGTTGGTCTTTAAGATGCCTTCCAACCACAATCCTTCTATGACTGATTCTAACTACTTTGGGAAGGAGAAATATGTGTCAAAGGTTTCTGTTAACAACAAGAGTCTTTATCTGCTCTGGGCTTTTTACATTGAGTGGTAGATTCAAAGCCCCACAAACTGTGATTGGTGTGCAAAGTTGCTGTATCTATCTAAATCACATTCATAAAGCATGGAGATGAGAGACACTGCCTGTCAGATGCCTGTTCAGTAGGTCATCACAAGTTCTTACGTAGGAAATAAGAGAGTTGAGTATACAACAGAGCTCAGTGAACAAGCATGGGGAAATTCTGGGAGGCTTTGCAGTCCAAAGTGAATTGTCCGCACTTGGAGTTTCCTCACTGTCAGGACTGACCAGAATTAGAAGGCTGCTGAGATAGTTTAAAAGACTTACTGTAATCTTTCAGCCTTTCTTACCTGTAGATTATATGGTTGTTTAATAGTTTGAAAGGTGTTGGATTTCAGCTGTACATTTTTAGCTCCAGCAAATGAGAAGTTTTACATCAAAGACCGTAGCTCCAGGAACACTACAAGTTGGGTTGCTCTACCTTACCCACAGTGTTCATTTTCTTTTGCCAAATTGCTCTGAATATTTATATTTCCCTGGAAATTCTGTCATCCAAACAAGCACTGTGCTTGAGTATTATTAGCTTTTGAAATTTAAAAGCATTAAAAAACACAAGAAAATATATTTTAAAGATTTATGGTACTCTTTTTTTTTTCATTAATTAATGTAATGTCTTCATTTTACAATGCAGCACAGCTTCCCCCAAAACAAAATAATATTATTAATATGAAAATAAAAAGTGTTTCATAGAATTAAAATGAAAAAAAAGGTTGAGAACATACCAACTTTCCTGTAAAACTTAAGCAGATTCACAGAATAGAAGTTAAATTTAAAGCCATTTTTCAAAGTTCTTAAAATTTTGCTACGTATGTTTTTCACAGCATTAATAATATCATGTGTCATAGCCATTGAAATACTCTGTGGAAACTGTCTTAATTCTTAAGAAAAATTATCTTAGTGACAAAGACATCAAGTGGTATGGTTCAGTAGCTTCCTGAAATAATCATTTGGGCTTGTAGCCAGACAGGTATGTGAATAATAAAATCCTTTTCTTTTACTCTCTTAGAATAGAAAAAATAATCTCAGTTTTGTTCTGTCCATCTAAAACTTGGTTTTAAAGATGGGTACATGTATGGTTTGACAAAAATTGTGCTTTAAGAATATTGCCCTATATATCCAGTCTTACATCTATTATTAGCAGTGGTTAAGAAAAGCTAAGTATATAAGATAAGAAGTTGTCTAAAAACAATCAAATGTTAAAAGAAATTATCTTGCATGCTTTCTCTATTGAACTACAGTCACTCTTAACTTTAGTGCTAGCATTTGCTGTCATTCCAATTACAGAAACCTGGAAATAGAGAAGAAGTGTTTTATTATATACTCAGAAATAATTAAACTTTGGAGCAGGTTTCCATGACTTCCGAGTTATGTGCAGAAAGTGCCTCGTAATGGAGCTGTAGTTGCTTCTGTTATTATACCAGACTGCATTGTGAAGAGAGGCATATTAGAGAGAATAAGTAAGAATGAAAGTCACACTGAAAGAAATAATTTCCCTCCTGGAAACTTGAATTGGTATAATACTTTCTCTTTGAATTTTGAATTTTATACAGAAGTAATAAGAAATCTTCAGAGTTGCCTTCAATTGCTAACAGGCAGAATGTGAAGAGAAAAGTTTGGAAGTTCAATTTTATTCTGTCTGGCAGCTTTCTGCTGGTATCCATTCTATGTCCTTCACTGCCTCAGTGAATGGACCACAGACCTCGTGACTTATAAAGTATTTGTGAGATTTTAAAAATCTCATTTAACAAAAGTGGAACTATCAGCATCATAAAACCTTGTGTGATTTTATAGAAAATAAAATCCATCACAAACAATATTCCACCTTTTGAAAAAATATTTCATGTATTTTCTACAATTAAAAAGACTGAGCTTCTCTTTGGCAGAGCATTTTTATGACAACACTTTGTTTCAAATCTAAAAATCATCAGGAATCAAAATTTTAAAGACAGAGTTTTTTTAAAGATTCCCCTTATATTCTTGAGATCAAAAATATGTTTTTTACAATGTTCTGTATTGTGAACCTATAAATCAAATGTTTATACATTAATATGCAATTAATTTAATGAATTTAATAAATACATATTTAAATTTTAAAAAAGCTCATCTAAAATTGCTCAAACATTGCAGCTTTAGTTGAAAAGCCTGAAAAAAGGCAGTATTAGTAACCTTTTTGAAATTAACTTTGTACAAATCTTTGTATTTGAATTACTTTAAAGAGACCAAACCGCAAATGGAGAGCAATATCCTGAAGAGTTACTTTTAGTTAATTAGGCAAGCAACTCAATGTGATCTTCTGGAGAAAAATTATAAATGTGATTTCTGTGTGTCTGAACAAGAAAGGATGAAGACAATTTCATTTCTGTGTATACTATTGATTGTGATATTGGTTGTACTGTATTTCATTCTGTCCTGGTGTGCAATGCTGCAGAACCTAAAACCATAAAAGATATAAAGCCATGAAATATATAATTCAAAAACCCACAAAGAAATTGGTGATATTTTTTATAAAAAGGTATGCAGAAAGATACTTTAGTGATTCAATGTCTCAGGGTTTTTGCTGCAGTATGACCGTGGGGATTATGGTGTACACAAAGGTGGCACACATGTTTAATGAGGAGAAGCACAGGATGCAGAATAGGTTTCTTTAGCTCAGCAGAGACCAGAGTGTTAGAACCAGTGCTTGAAAGACGTAACCAGGAGGTCTGCATTCGTAATAAACCCCCAAAATAGCTGTAATATAAATGTTGATTACAATTGTTACAAACTACCAATTGAAGTGGTGGCTTCTTCATGTGTTACTGTGTTAAAATTATATTTCATGTCGTTCTAGAAAGGGTTCTCTAGGCAGCCATAACTTAGCGCAGTTGTAAGTGCAGGAAATACTAAGACCTGAGATGAACGGAAGAGATGGAACTCTGATTTAACTTGCATTTAAAAAGAAAGGAAGTGATTATGTGCAGAAAGGAATTAAGTGATAGATAAGCAGTAAAGAATAAATACAAAGCACAAGATGCAGACATGGTTGTATATCTGCTGTCTGTTGCTGAGTCATAAATTGTCTTACATTCTTATTATCAGGAAATCTCTGCATCTTAGGTGCCATCAGTTAGCCCCTATAATATAAAATGGTAAATAAATGGGAACAATGTGTAATTATTTCTTTAAAAATATTATTATTTCTTATTGTAATACATTCTTACTTAAATCACTTGGTGAATCAGGTAGTATATGTATTGGCTGATTAATATATGAGGAAGTTATTATCTACAGTGAATAAATGGGCTTCTCAGGAGAGCTGCTAAGCAGAATTTTATTTTCTGTAGAGGATAGGAATTGTTTGTTTAAGGTTGTAATATTAAGTAATGCAAGACTAGAAAGATATATCATCCTTCAAAGGACCTTGGTGGTAAAGTTAAGAAAATAGTCTTATCCCTAAAACCACTTGGTTGCAGTAGAAAAACAATAAATTAACCAGCAAAAGAAACATGAATTTCCCTCAAAAGTTCATATAAATATTTTACAATTACCTAATTTCTCAAGACCTAAATTGATTATAAATAGTTTATATGTTTTTTTCTGAATCTGTAACCTGCAGGACGGTTAAATCATATCCTGTCTGACTCTTGCTCTGCAGTACTCTAGATACACAGTGCATCAGTGCCCCCTGCAGCCTTGAAACACTACTATAAGTTTAAAAAAACCCAACACTATTGATCTTTGTTGAAACAACTATTCAGAAAAAGAACAGCTTTAAATCCTGTTGTATCCTTTCCTTTTTTCTCCTTTCCTTTTTTCTCCTTCCTTCTTTAAAAGTGAAATTTCAGCTCTTGGGTAAAGAAAAAATTCTTCAGAAATGTAACCTAAATTTCAAGATAGACCTTGATATATTTGTGAGAATAAAAAGTCCTTTTTTTTTTTAATCTTCAAATACACAGGAATATGAAAAACAGAACCAGAAGCATAAGTAATTCAGAATATATGTGTTAACTTTAAAATGAATAATTATAAAAAAGAAATTCTGGCTCTCAGAAGACCAATTTCTGTAATGTGCAGAATGTTCAGTGTATAGAAAAATACTGCTTTATCTGTGCTAAACTGTAGGTATTCATGCATTTTCATCTATATTTTTTAAAATTTGCTAAAAATTACTTTGTGGGTTGTTTCCTCTCATTCAGCTTCTACTCACATGTCCCCAAAGTCATTGGCAAACTTCTAGACACAGTATTAGTTATGAGTATACAGATTTCTGTTGAAACTCTGAAGTTTGAACAAAGCAATGGTAGGCAATAGTAGAAATCTAAAGTAATATATGTATGTATGGGGAGAAGGAAGGTTTTTAGCTCATAAAACCATGAGTTGTTAAAATTGCCAGCAGTGCCAAAAAGAGGGCATGAACATAAATAAAAATAATTCTAAAAAAATGCCTATCTCTATGCTGTGCATGAATTTGTTGAGATGTACGTGTTTCAGACCAGTTTTCTGAAGCCAGATTTTCCCATTTTCCCTCTCTATACCCACGCTAATATTAAGAGGTAGATAGGAGAGGATGCTGTGCTGCTAGAACCCATGCAAGGTCCTACTTGACAAAAGTGTGACTTGGCATTCCTTAACTGCCAAAAAATTCCTTATTTAAATAGCAAGATATAATGTCAAAATCTTACCTCTGTGAGGATGAAGGCTGGAGTCCAAATGACATTAGTCAATTGAAAATGCATTAATTTCTTAGAACTAACTGTCTAACATAGTTCACTGATGTTATAAAATTGAGTAAGTATTGTATAGAATTTATAGGAAATTATTAAATCTCTTCTGGGCGCTATAAACATAAGTGTGACATCAGTAATTGGCTTCCAGCATTTATCAATTATAAAATCCACTTCATAAACCAGAAGATAAAAAGTATTCTTGACTGAATTAAAGTATATGGAAGAAAGTCTCCAGCATTCAGAACTCTTAAGTGGTGAGATAGTTCTGATTGCAAGTGAGATTAGTTCTATTCACAATAAATAACTTTTTCCCCTCAGAATAAACTTCTAGTATAAACAGAGTAAGGTAAGTTCTCTAATTTGGGAATATGACCATGCAGCCTTGGACAGGTTTTCATCAAATTTGATTAATTGAATAAAATTACTGGTTTTTACTTAAAAAGCTATATTTGTACCTCCTAAGCCACATTAAGCCCTTTGCAAATGTCAAAGCACAATCTACTTGCCATGGTGGGTTTTATTTTCATAATTTAAATCTGTAGTTTAGATATTTTAAATCTTGATTACTAAATGAGATGTCTAAATTTTTCACAAGGAAACCAAGTTGTCTTGGTTTAAGTAAGAAAGTAAGCAAAACATATCTTACATGTACATTTTATAACTTTTAACCTCCTGACTGCATTAATGAAGCTGTTTTGTTGTTATTATGATAAGCATTTCACTGATATTTTTAAACCTGACCTGCTTTGATATAATGACCCTCTAAAATCACTGATATCAGTGCTTTAAGTATAGCTGCCCTTCATCATTTAAAGTTATTCAAGAATAAATGGTTGAAAAATATGGTCCGGTTTGAAGGCAACAATGAGAAGTACTGTCTGCCATTGAGAATATTCTCCCAGTTTTGCATCAGGTTTCTTTTTTGCTCTTGTTTTGAGACTTGTTTTGTAATTGGAAAGACCAGTTAGTTTTGCAAGTGATGTTGCCTATTGCCCAGTCATAGCCACATGCTCAAACCATCAATGACATTGCATTTGGGTTCAGGCAGTGTTTAAGATAATCAAAAGCTGTTAGGATCAATGGATGCAAAATATCCAAAACTTCCAATGTTACCTGGAACAGCTTGACCACCTGATAATTTCAACATAGCATTGTTTTAGTTTATTATGTTTTCTACCCCTCTATGATCTTGCCCTGTCACAGCCTTTGGGCTGTTAAGAAGGTGGGAGGGTATGAATAATCCATTTACAACATTTTTCTGTTAAATCATCCAGGTCAAGACAAATCAACTCCTTAACTATTCCATAACTATTCATAATCCTAATCAAAAGTGAGTAGTTTAATGAAGAGCAGTGGCATGTTTTTCTTTTGCTGCACTTGATCTTAGTTCCTGTGCAGTCTTGAATATTGCTCACAGTTGAAAGACAGAAATCTGCTGACAAGGCACCTGGAGTTTCCTTATTTCTTGTTTATTGTTACCTTGGACTTAGAGAGGGCAGACTTTGGGTGCCTGTTCAGGTCTCTGTCTCAGAGACTCCCTTAGAAAACAGTCCTTAATAACAAAGAGGAAAAGGCTGAGGTACTTAACACCCTCTTTACCTCAGTGTTTAACAGGAAAACCAGTTATCCTCAGGGCTATCAGCCCCCTGAGCTGGTAGGAGCAGAACAGACACCCTGTAATCCAGGAGGAAGTAATTAGGGACCTGCTGAGCCACTTAGACACTCTCAAGTCTAGGGGCCAGATGGGATTCACCCAAGGGCACTGAGAAAGCTGGCAGAAGAGCGCACCAAGATGCTCTCCATCATTTATCATTGATTTTGGCTAAGTGTGGAGATCCCAGATGAGTGAAGACTGGCCAATGTGATACCCATTTACAAGAAAGGCTGGAAGGAGGATCTGGGGAACTATAGCCCTGTCAACCTGACCTTGGTGCCAGGGAAGGTTCAAGAAATGACTGGATGTGGCACTTACTGCTGTTGTTTAGTTGACATGGTGGTATTTGGTCAAAAGTTGGAGTCAATGATCTTGGGGTTTTTTTTCCAATCATAATTATTCTGTGATTCTATGATTCTATTTTTATTGTGTCAAATGGGTGCTGGATGTTCTAGAGAGAAAAGCAAGTGCTGAAAAATAGGAGTTCCCAAAAAGGAGACATAGTCTTAGACAAAAGAAGAGGGCCAGGAAAGAAGAAGGTAAACATCCTGTCTGGAAGAAAGATCCTGGAAGTGGAGGAGGGTACTGAAGACAAGAGATGTGCATGGACATGAATACCAGGGGATGCACAGGGACCGTGGCTGGTAGCAGTCAAGGCCAATTACTGCAAACAGCACCTCAGTGTGAATCTGAACACGACTTTCCACTAGAGCTTCCCAGACCAGCAGCAACCTCCCTGCTGGATGGGAAAGTGGAAACCCAGTGAACATAAAAGGACATGGGGGAGTGCATGACACAAACAAGTAGGGTAACAGCTCTAATCTCATCAGTTCTTAAGTAAACCCCAATACCCAGTTCATCTATGGGCTGCTGTTTACTCTCTCATCTGTGTCATGCACTTTATTGATTACAAAATCTTTTTTTCCTCCCATAAAAAATAACATAAGGCCTATTTTAAGCTCCTTATCTCTTCTTACCTTGTAAAGTTCTATTGAGGATGTTTCCACTACTGTATTTTTTTCATTCTCTCAGTTAATATTATGGGGATTTTTTGACCTGTCATATTTACAATGCTCTTTCTTATGCACTCAATGAGAATGCAGTAATATTTTAATTAAATGCCAAATTACTGATGAATAAATGATGTTTGTGTTTATGCATGTCAGCCATTCTCCAGCATTAAGATACAATTAGAAATTAAGTCTGGAAGAAAGACTAGATGATACACAACAGTACTCTGCATTTTTAACTCCTTCTGTACTAATAATTTCTACATATCTGTCTCATCTTGCTTTCAGGACAGCTTTTATGGTAATTTCTGTAGTGTGTGATACAGAATAGCCTTTTTTCATTCCTATTTCTCTCCAGTAACACAGTCTTTGAATAGCAAAATGCTTTCTATCCAGGAATCTTAATTAATATTTAGAAAATATCATGGTTTAATCCCAGCTGGCAACTAACCCCCATTCAGCCACTTGGCTCAGTCCTCCCTGGTGGGATGGGGGAGAGAACCAGAAGGTATAAGTAAGAAAACTTGTGGGTGGAGATAAAAACAGTTTAATAGGTAAAGTTAAAACCATGGAGAAGCAACACATAACAAGGAATTCGTTCATCACTCCCCATAGGCAGGTGGATGCTCAGCCACCTCCAGAAAAACACTGCTCCGTCACTTGCAACATTGACTTGGGAAGACAAATACCATCACTCCAAATGTTCCCTCTTCCTTCTTCTTCCCACAGCTTTATATGCTGAGCATGACACAATGGGATGTCCCTTTGGTCAGTTGGAATCAGGCTGTATGCCCTTCCAACTCTTTGTACACTCCCAGCCTGCTCACTGGTGGGGTGGGGTGAGGAGCAGAAAAGGCCTGGACTCTGTGCAAGCACTGTGTGGCAGTAAGTAAAACACCTCTATATTACCAGCACTGTTCTCAATACAAATCCAAAACACAGACCCACAGTTGCTACTGTAACTCTGTCCCAGTCAAAACCACCAATGGATATCTCCCCTACTTCTATTAAGTAGGTAGGAACAATTTTCAGCACATGGGGAAACTAATCCTAAAAGAAATATGGCAATTTGTCTGTAAAAATTACTTAAATGCCTAAACTATTCTTATGTGAGACGTCAAAAAGCAAAGTATGTACTCTCAAAATTGCACTTTATCTGTAATGTAATCAGGGCACATTGAATTTCCAGCCTGCCATTCATTTCTGAAAACACCTTGATTCTCTTAAGAGTCCTCCTCACCCTTGTTAGGATCTGAGAATGCCTCTATTTTACAAGTGTATCTCAGAGAGAACAATATCTCCTAAATATTTTCAGAATAAATTGAGATGAGACTGTAAAAGACATGTCCAGTGTTGTACCTTCCTACTTTCTGTTTTTGTTCTTCAGATCAGTGGTAAGAGCACTCTTCTGGTTTATCAGATTCTTGACTTCAGTTCTATCCTTAGCTTGGTGGAATTATAAACACGCCAGTCTGCTCCCAGAAGTGCTGTAAAAACTCCCCAAGCCAGCCCCTTTGTCTGTTCTGTCCTGTATGGAATAAGCATTGACTGGGTTGAATGGAGAAAGGAAAAGTGTTCACACATAGTTCCCAGTCCCTTGGGCTAGAATATTTACCTGATTACAAATTTGTATTTTCCCACTGTTTTAAATTGTTCTTAAAATATATCTCTTGAAGCTTTTCAGGGGTTTTTCTCTTGTCAAAGGAGGGCACTACCCATCTGGAGAATATTCACTGTGGGCAAAGACCAAAGTTTGGCTACTATAGCCCTGAAAATTACAATGCAAAACTCTTGCCTGAATGAATTATTGCTTAGGAAACCAATTGCATATTATGATCTAGAAGTGCTTCTCCTTTACCCCTCACAGACACATTGTGCAACAATATTGCATAGGTAGATCATGCATTTTGGAGTCTAAATTATAGATGGCATCAATGAGGTGGAATATCTTTACTCCTTGAACTTAGTATCTTTGGTAAGCAGTAGTGCCTCCATTCTGTAATCGTGATTTTTGAGATAGCTGTCATAGCATCTCTGTTACAGGAACTCAGTTTATCCAGTGCAATTTACTCAGGCATTTAGGACTGGAACAGAATAGTTATATTCTAATTTTGCAGACCCTTTGCAGAAGGACAAGTATAGCGTCTTGTTAAAAAACAAAATAACATTTTTCATCTGCTGAAAGAATCTTCAAGGATAGAAGGAAAGTATTTTTTCCCTTTCAAAATCCCTAGTTTCAAGAACAAAAGTAGTTGCAGAAATCAACAAAAAGATGAGTACTCAGGCATTTCAAGTGCTCTTTTTCTGAACAGCAGCTAAGATGAAACTGGTGAGAGGTTTTCCAACTGTGATTATTGACTAAATGTAAAAGAAAAAGGTGAAGTTCAGACAGATTTGAGATTTGTTTAAACTTCAGAAAGTGTAAGATTTGCACGTTGGTCCACTCAGTGCTCAGTAGTTTGAATGCTTTTTTGGTTTTTTTTAGTTTAATGTTTGGATCATTGGTACATGTAATGTTCTACATCTAAGTAAAGATCAGTGAACATTTAATGCTCCCTTATTTCTTCAAGCCAGCCAAGTAAAAAGGTGACTGGATTTGGTACAGAAATTCAGTTCTCAGTTTTAGCAAAACCATTGTTTTAACAATTGTCCTAAACTTAGGGACTAAGGATGTTTTTCAAGTATCATATGAGAAACACTTACTTTAATGTCTTGTTTAGAAAGTTTTTTGCTATTAAACTTTCAACATAAAGTATTATTGCCACAATAACTTACTTATCGATTGCAAAGTTCATGGAATCTGTATACTTTAAAGGAAACAGAACAGGAATATGTCTCTTAATTGTGTTTCTTTTTCCTCTTTCCAATTTCATCTATCTGTAGCTGACATTTATTCCCATATCTAGCATTACTATGCATCCTGGAGTTTAAAATTTTCTTTGTATTTGTAAACAGAGCTATCATAAACTTCATTCTATCTGTTAATTTCATTCTCACGTCCTTGGCTGCATTGTATATTGAATATATTATTTGCATTGCTAAGAGTTTGCACCATTAAATGAGATTCTGTGCATGCAAAAGCAGTTGCAAATAATGATGTTATTCCAACTGCGAACTTTTTAATGGAAAGCTGCAACTACAGTATCACTGAATTTTGCTACCAAATGTTGTGGCTCACAGGAGGGGGAAGCTGGGCTCACAGTCTGGAACATACACTGAAAATTTAATTTTTTAAGAGATATGCCTGAGCATATATCACCTCTACTGAGAAAACTGACCCCCAACTCTTCCAAATAAAACAAAAATTGTGATGGGTGAGGAAATCAGATTCACATATAAACTGCAGAATATAAATAATCCATATCTGGTAAGCTCTTGAATTGTTTTCACAATTACTGTGTTGAGTGATGTAAATGGTGTCTCCAGGAGGGTAAGTGCACAGATATACTCCTCTGTGGATTCATTGAAATCAGTGAGATGCCATTTGAAGTACTCTGCTTGACAGGGTTGTGAACAGTGAAATAAACAGCCTGGAAAAGGCTTTATTAATTCTTGCCAAATTACATGCAAGGCACTAGGTATTTATTCCTGTTTAAACCAACATTTACATGAAGTGCAGTTGTTTTCAGTTTCATAAGCTTTGAAATTATATTATACAATGCATGCTAAAGCTCTTGAAATATCTTTGTTTTGGCTCCAAATTTTAAAGCATTCGCTTAAAATAATATTCTGCCACAACCTAAGAAAAATGGCAGATACACACTATTCCACTGAAGAAAATTACAAATAAAAGCAGTTGCTTCCCAGCACAAACTACTTTATTGACAAGATAAAAATACAAACTTCCTTATCACACTCATATCAGATAAGGCTAAATCCATTACTCCGGTAATAAAATGTTAAGTGCGTAAGTACCAGAAGATATAGGCAGAGGAGATGTTATCATATCACTGGGACTCCCGTGCCATTGCTTGTCTCATCAACCTGCTTCATGGGAAATGTCAGAGTGCTTCTGTAGACACATCTGCCATCAGCCTGATAATGAATTACTTGGGGGACAAGTCTGCTCTCTTTGCAGGTCTCAGTTTGAAGTCCGTTATACAGATAGATCACCCTGGGAAAAAAAAAAAAAAAAAAAATCCTTTCTTATATTTTGGTGGAATTTCTTGCATTTCAGTTTTTGTCCATTGCTGTGTGTCCTGGCCACCAGCAAGAAGCATCTGCTGCCATCCTTTCCCCTTCCCTCCGGCCTCAGGTATTTATGCAAATTGACCAGATACCCCAGAGCCCTCCTTTCTTGGGGCTGAAGAGCTCTCATGGCCCTGGTCACTGCCCCACTGCAGGGGCTAAACTGGCAGCACACAGTTTAGCCCCTGTCAAGGCTGCCCTCACTGCCAGGCCAGGGCACAGCTGGGCATCCCAGAGGTTTTGTTAGATTTTTAAGCTGCAGTGCCTCTAACTCCACACACTAATAGTTTCAGGCTCTTATTGAATAGAGGGGAGTTTATGGGAGAGGGAAGCACATTTGGTTTGGGTATGGTGCTTTTGGCTTAACAGCGTAACAACAAACATGACCCCTAAGTACTCTATTCCTGCCATTCCGTTCATCATACATCTCCTTGAGTGGCAAACAATGTAATATAAAATAAACAAGACTTCAAATTGCACTAACGTCTATGTTTAGACAAGCATTTCAAGCTTACATGCACTCAGCTGTGAAACAGAAGCTTGCAGGCCTTTGAAACTCAGCTTTTTGAGCTCATTTTAAGATTAAAAACAATGTGTTGATGCTTGCAGCAAGTTAGAAGATCTTTGTGTGCATTATTGACCTTAGAGGCAATGACAGGCTGGGAAATTGAAAAGAAAAAAAAAACCAAATATAAAATTGTGGCCTTGTTGTGCAGTAACAGTGAATCAAGTTTTGCTTGATATGTTTTTGTTACACTTTGTCAAAACTTTTAACACCTCAATTACTATTTTAGTTTAAATGCTTCCCAGCTCTTTATTCAAATGATGTTTTAGTTAAAATTCACTGAGCCGAGGCCATTGCTTATTCACAGCAGCAGCTTGAATGGCTTGCGAGCGCAGCTGCAGATGTTTGCCCCACTAACCAGCCCCAGCAAACTCTTCTCCGCTTTTGTGGTGAGGCAGGGAGCTGCGGGGTGCCTGGAAGCAGTGCTGGCACGAACACAGTCAGGCACCATCTAGAAGCAAAACATCCAGAACAACACTGCAAAGGCTGACATCCTGTGAAAAATTAGCAAATGAGCCGGGGAGAAATCAGCCTACCAAGGAGCTTTCCTTTCTTTCTTCTCTGCAGATTGGAATGTCAACCAAAAAATGAAGCAAGGCTGCATTACTTGCGCTCATAAAATTTCATTTAAAGCGCACTGCTGTGATTCTATTTTACAGAAAAACAGTAGCTTCCCGTCAGAAAGGGAATGTGAAACTTCCACAGCTGGAAATCAGTGCTTTCAGTGGAGACAAGGATGCACCTGCCAGTCAGACAGCTCTCCCTCTTGCTGAGCATTTTACCCCGACAGTAGCTGTGACCAGATTCAGAGGAGTAAATTTTGCAGTGATCATGTATAGGATTATCTGTAATTAGAAAAATGATCTCTTTAATAGCTAGTAGTAAGAGCTTAGTTTATAGCGTGTTTATTCCCCAGGTTTTATGTAGTTTTTGTTGACTTTTTTTTTTCAGGAGTAACTGAAAAAACAACAAATACCAGTAATTGCTCCCAATAAATTTCTCCTGTAAATGCCTAAATCTTTATGTAAACCTACTATTAGTTCAAAGTTTCTACAACATTTAGGTTATGCTTTGGGACAAAATCAGTATTTTTGGTTTATTTATTTTTGATTAATGGTTGTAATGCCAGCAGGAGACTAAGCATTTTTAATTTGCTGTGATAGCCTTGTTGAAGATAACATGTGTTAGTGCACCCTTAATGCTCCTCTGAATGGAATAGCCTACATGAAGTTCATGTTAGTTATTCCCTTAGAAGAACTGAATTGTTATAAATCCAGCAACTACTTTGTTTTCATTGTATTTATATAAATGGAAATGTTGTTATTCTATGCATCTAAATGGAAATAAAGAGGAAGTCACTTATTTTCTTAAAATTTCAAGCCTTTATCAACAAGTCCTCAGCCTCAAAAATATTTTAGGGATTTGTTTTCAGCCACCTTGATGACTGCCATTTTTCAGAATGCTTTTCTCTCATGTAAAGTAGATAGCTTTTATCTGCCTTCAAATCTTCATTGCTAAGCACCACAGTGTGTATGTTTTGGCTATTTTGTGTTTTGGATTCAGTTTGCGTCCCTGCTTCAGTATCCCATTCTAATGTTTTCCTTACTATTATGGCTCTGCACATCTCATCTTTACTGTCACATAAGCCCTGTGTACCTTTTATTCTTTCCCAGGCTCCACTCTTTTCTCAGTTACTGTGTCTTTCTTTGGGTCCCCTTAGATATTTAGTTTGCTTTGAATTATTTGTCTCCTTCCCCTGTCCGGCTTCTTTTCCTTCCTAACTGCCTCTGGGCATGTATCCTTTTTTTTGCTGTATTGATAATTTAGAGAAGTAAGTTTTTAACAGTGACATTTACAGACAATATACTTACCTGGGTTTTTTCATGATATTATGAAGTTTGTTAGTACTTTTTAAAGTATGGATTCCAAAAAAGTAAAATATTAAAATCAGTTTTCAGGAAAATGGGAAATGTAAAAAATTTGGAAGCTAGACTTAAAAAGACAGATGCATGGAGTGATGAATGCAATGTCACACTGAAGGTGTCCCATCACACTTCTGTGTCCCTGTGTCCCCATCTATCTTGTTGCTGCAGCTGCACTCTACTGGAACATCATCACTATCAAATGCTACTTTTTAATACATACTCTCAACTCTAAAATATGGCGAAGCAGAAGTTTTAGCTGATACAAGAGCAGGTGACAAAGAAGGGGAAGGGCACAGCAGGGTCCAATATATGGGGTTTTTTTATTTTTATTTTTGTAAAGCATGTTTATGCCACCATTTTCACCAAAATAGGTATGAATTTGGCTGTTCATGTTTAACACATTGACAAAAAATGCGGTCTTCTTCTAAATGTGGTGCCTATAAACCACTGTATTAAGCCCTTAATTTCTATGCTCTGTTTTGCCCTAAATGTTAGTGACATTTCAGTTCAACCTCATCTCCCTTTTACAGAGTCATAGGTTTGAGTTGGAAGGGATCCAAAGGACTAGTTCTAACCCCACTTCTATGGCCTGTGGCAGATTCCACTAGGCAGGTTGCTCAGAGCCCCAGCCAGCCTGGCTTTGAACACTTCCAGAATGAGGCATCCACAACTTCAGCTCTGGACAACCTGTTCCAGTGCCTCACCACCCTCACAGTAAAGAATTTTTCCCTAATATCCAATCTAAACCTACCCTCCTTCATCTTAAAGCCATCCCTCCTTGTCCTGTCACTACATGCTCTGACAGAAAGTCCCTCTTCCAGCCTTCCTGTAGACCCCTTCAGATACTGGAAGGCTGTAATATAAAAACATAAGAGAAATACTCACAAAGTTTTAAATTACCAAGGAGGTATAAATAGTAAGATATTTTATTAGATTATAGTTTCCAAATTAGAATTTAGAAATAGAAATTGCTTTCTGGGAAAAAAAAAAATAGAATCTCTTGAACTTCAGAAAATGAGAGAAGAATGCCCATGTCATGTAAAATTCAGTGAGAACATTTTTTTTGTTCTAAAAGCTTATTAAATAGTCGTGAATCTTCTTGGGACTCTTGTTTCCTTTTCCTTTACCCTCATCATAGTAACTTGTGTGATGCACATAAGTTGTTCTGCTTGGTAAATCGGAAGCCTTAGATTTGCCGTTTTAGTGAGTCACAAGTTTGGCTCTGTGGTAGAAACAGAAAACAGTAATAAACAGAGTTGACAAACAGATGATATTAAACAGTCTCTCTTTTTCTTCACCTTTCCCCCTTCTCCCCAATATTCCTGTGAAATAAAAGGTACTGTGTTTCTGTACTACAGCTTTTTCCCTAGTGCTGTGCATGCTTGATCTACTTGTATGGAAGTCTTTTCTTCGAGAACGGCCTTTTAAGTTTTGGTAACTTCAAGCAGTATGATATTTAATAAGTGAAGCCTGTGTTTATTTATCAGCCATTGTTGACATCCACCAAAAATTAATTATGAGAGCACATAAGCTGTGCTACTTGCATGAAGGCCATTTCTTGCTCCCTCACAGGAAAAAAATACCTTTATTGTGGTTTTGCTAGATTTTGGGATGAGGATTTGATTTGGGAATTCCTCATGTACTCACATTTTCTTAAGTACAGTCTGAATTTCTATTAAAAAAAACAAAACTAATGTCATCAACTGAAATTTAAGTGTAGTAGCAAAATCAGATTTCATTATTTTTTTGCTTTGATATGTTGTCTCTCTCCTTTCAGAATGTCTGTACCCACACATCTGTTAACAGCATTCCCCGTGGTTTCTTCTGACGTGCCTCACTTGCCTGAAGCTGGTGTGCCCTCTCAGATCTCACCTGAATTGCCATCTGTATGCCAGGAAGGATTGTGCCATAACGGAGGGACTTGTCATCCTCTCTCTCTGCCCACTGGGGCCACCTCGTTTCTCTGTGACTGCCCACTCCATTTTACTGGGCGATTCTGTGAAAAAGGTAGTTGTGAGTAATTTTTTCTCTATTAGTTGTGAAATGCCAGTCTTATTATTCTTTGGAGGTGAAAACGGGGAAGAGGTATTGGTCATCATGTTTCTCTGCTTTTCGTCCCAGTTGCTGCTGGTAACTGAGGAGCAGATTCATCAAATTTGAACAATACTTTTTTGCAGTGTAAGTTAGGTGATATCAGTCAGGCACGCTCCTAAGAGTTGCAGATTTGAGTTAATTAAAAAAATACTGCATTATTTGTGCAAAATTTTTGTGAACAATTTTAATTCATGTTTTTCAGTGTATTATTTCTGGGGCAGAAGAAAATTAACTTATGAAAATAAGGAGATTTCCTCAGAAGATTATGTGTTCCATTTCTACAGACTGGGTTTTTTTCATCACTGTGTCTGATGCTTTGTTGAAAAAGGCCTTTCTTACCCTTTTTTTAACATATTACTGTTGCTCATAAAGTACAGATCAATCAAATGAACGTATTTTAATTAGAATTTGAATAAAAAATATTTCATTCAGTAATTTTGGTTTCCTTGTGAAACAAATCAAGGCTGTAAGAGAAACTGATCAATATTTCTTTTTTTTTTATAGTAATTGCTTTCATTATTGCTTTTCAGAAAGTTCTTTTAAAGAATAAATTTCATAGCTGGCTTCAAAAATTGTTTTAATTTTTAAGGTATCATGGGTTAGAAACTACAGTAGATTATTCTCACAGCACTAAAGAGCATTCCTGGTGTACAGGAAAAGAACAAAAAAAATTGCTAATTTATGGTTATATAACTGTGTCATCCTCCTAATGAACTTCCCATGGTATGAAGTAAAAGCAACTAGAGTTAAAAATGCCCTTGCCAGACTGCCAGTGTATCTGAGCTAGCATCACCTAGTATTAATGTCTGAAAATAGGTCATTGCACTCACTATATGTGAAAGCAATCACTGACTGTCAGCTCAAAAAAAAATTTGTCATGTGTTGCTTAGATATCAGAGAATATTTTACCATTTAGGCTTTCTCAAGTTTAAAATAAATCACATATTTGCAAATTCCAAGTGTTAAAATTTAATTCCATGAGTATTTTCTACATATTTGGTATCTGGGCATACCCTTTGCACTTGCTTACAATACCCTGCAGCAGTGGAAACTGCAACATAAAATAGCAAAACCAAAAATGTATGTTTCCATAAGACATAAAAGATTTAGTTAGTGCTTCAATGAAGTATTTGCAACATTTCAATAAAGTGTTTTATTTATTTACATGCATCTTATGTGCCAGAATTCCCTTCTGTGTTCCAAATAATGCAGCTGGCTTCCTTTTTACCACCATCGTCTGTGGTATTTTGGGTGAGAGCAGGTTTTGGCTTTTTCCAAGGGAGGAGTTAGCACCAGGAGTTAGTGATGTTCAATTTAAGCAGGAGTTTGACAGACATCATGTGGTAATAGGCCATATCAGTATGTGTGCACAAGCACTCTGTGGGATTCCACTGGTTCCTTCCACCAGTGTCTGATTGCTGCTTTCCTCTGACCTTCCAGCTGAGCTGTCAGTCTCCAGGAGTCTTCTGTGGTTTGGTGTTTTTAATGATAACTGACATAACCTGTGTTTGAATTATATTATCTGGGCTGAGTACTTACTTCCACGTGCCACAGACTTTGGGGGAAGTACCTTCTGTTTGAGTGGATGAAAAAGCTATTTATGTGTTGCTCACTCAAAAATGCAGCATTCTAAGCCATTTTCTCCTTTGAAGCTTGACCAGCACAGACCAGCAGAGCTCGTACAGTGGAATGAGTTGACCTCCAACTACACTTCCATAGAAATTTGTAAAGTTTATTTTAGTTGTGTAAATGAAGGGGTCCCCTTCTCTCTCTCTTTCTGTGATTTTGTTTCAAAAATCATGTGCAAAAATACAACTGAATTATGACTACCTGAAGAGTAAATTGAGAGCAGGGGACTCATACACTAAGTTGCAGTTGCAACCAAATCTCTGATGGTAAGCACTGAAGCTCCCTACATTAGATACACCAGTAACCATTCCATTCAATAAAACAGAATTCAAGCTTTAAAGAAACCCTGAAAAAAATAGCTCCTTTGGAGAATTTAACCTCATCTTCTTAATCATATCTGATTAATATTTCCACGTAGGCTCTCTGATAGTTCTAGCACTGGACGAATAGCATTTCTTGTCTTTTTCTTTTTGTGTGGAGAAGATGAATTAAGTTCTCTTTTCACAGAGCTCTGCTTTTACCCTCTAAAACCCCCTGTTCAATACAGGGAACAGCCTCCTCCTTTTTGCTAGTGCTGCTGGGTCAGCCAGGGCTGCAGAATGTGACATGCTCCTCGGCTGGGAGCTCACTGGGGCAGCTACATCCAGAGCTCATGCTGTCACATTGCATCTTTATATAGATCAGAGTATGACTGGCTGTATCCTGTAGTTCTGAGCTGAAAAGTAACTGCAGCATGGAGTGATTTTATTTAATCCTAAAATTTCAGTGAGATTGATAGTTTGGTCTAAGGAAACCAGAAATTACCCAACTGAACTATCATATTAAACATTTGATATTCAGAAACCAGTCATTCAAGAAAGTTCAAGAGAGCTCATCATTACAGGATATAAGAACATCTGCAATAATTTTATAATTATTTACCATAGACTTTCCAATGGAGAATGTAAATTATCATGTATGCAATACAAAAACTGTGTTCCTGACAAAGAAATTTTGCCTTGACTCCTTAAAGGTAGCTGTGTTCTGTTTTAAACATGCTATTATGTATACCTGTCCATTCCAGCAATATATTTTCATTAATCATCTTTGGGATCTGCCTTGTACTTACCATTAACCAAATTTCAGCAAGAAACTCATCATACACTTACCTGGCATATCAACAGTTGTCGTGGGGTACACAGGGTCTTACATCAAACCCTCTGTGGATATCTTGGCTTCCCTAGAACCTGTGCATTGCTGCCATAAGATACACTTAGTTTATTAGTAACAACTATTTTTGTTACAGTGTATAAGAACACCTAGAGTGAAAGCAAATGAACATCATTATCTCAGTTGTGTGCTTCAACTTGATGTGTATTATTAAAAGCAATTTCATTTTTCTTTTCAATTGTTCCTTGACTAGTAAACTCCAGGAGATTTTTCTGCCCTTACAAGAAAAATGTTCATGTCGTAATTGTCCTTATGTATATATTAGACCACGACCAAGCCAGTTTATCTAAATACACAGTATACTTACTCTAAACAGATACCTCTGAAATATCTCTAAATGACAGTTTGGAAAAATGGAAGTCTATCTCCATTTTTCCAAGGAAATAGGAAAGCATGCATACGAATCAGTGTATTTGCCAAATTCAAACAGAAGTTATCAACACTGGTTGTATACCAAAGTGACAAAGCGAGGATTTAGTCTGAAGCATGGAAGGGAAACCATTTGAGGCCTGAGATCCCTTTAATACTACTTTCAGTAACTTCCTTTTTCTTTTTTTTTTTGTCTTTTTTTTTTTTTTTTTTTTAACTACAAATTACCAAAATTACTTGGAAATTAGAAGTTAGGGCAAGATGCTTTTTAAAAAGTATTTTAAAATGCAGCATAGAAAATCTGCTTGCCATGTAAAATTAATCTTCATTGCTCAGTGGTGAGTGCTACATGACTCCTTTCATGCAATAGAAAGGGAGAATTTTATAGGCAGGGAATACTATGAAGGGTAGATAATGTATTCTTTGCTACCCATTTTTCTTTTTCCTTTCTGTATAAATAAGATTTTTTACTTTAACCTGAAATGTATCATTCTTTCTTTATTAGCTAACCTGTGTTGTCTGCTTCATTGTGAACTTCCCACACGAGTGGAAAAGATGCAATGGTTCTGCTTTAGCATGAAAGCAGATGGTTGGGTGTTACTGGAAAGTTCATAGCGATAGGTTTGGAATATCACTGTCTTGCATGTGCAAAGATAGTATGTCCTTGACTATTAATTACAAGATTAACATTTTTAAAGTCTCCAAAATTTTTAGTATTCCGTAAAAGTTTTCTAAATTGTTCAATAAAAAGAGTAGTTAAATGTCATGTGTTAAAACCAGGAAATCTGTTTAATTTGATATGTTGCCTGTGTATATTCTGTACATTACTTAAAGGTCAACTCCTTTGACAAAGCTGCAAAAGCAGCAGTAAAACGAAAGGCTGTTGCAGGCATTTATGTTGGAACAGTCACACCCTAAAGACTTTGCTACATTTGTTCCCCAGGATACACTTGTTGAATTCCTGATTTGTTGAGTAATACTTGATAATATCACCCTGAACATTAGAAGTTTCTCTTATAGCCACTTTTCTAGACATTCTTCTTAGCTTAACATTTCTAACTTGTGTCATTGACTACCATCATTCATCTCGGACAAGTCTGGGGGGTTTTGTCTTTATGTATTTGGCTTTGAAAAGAAATGCAGTCTGTCCAATTTCTGTTATTTTAGCCACATTTAGAACAATCTCATGTCTCCAGTAGAGCTATATATCTCTTTAATAACATTTATACTGTGTATGTATGATTTAAAACAAGTCTGTGACATTTTCCATCAAAAAGAAAAGTGAGCCAGGGAAAATGATATAAACTTGTTGAAGAAGGACAATTGCACTTTCGTCTCCACATTCAAGTTTCGAGTTGAGGCACCCAGAAGGAAAAAATGGGATGTGGTTACCCTGAAGCCTCTGTTTTTCCAGGGTTAAAGCGTTCTTCCACTCATTTTGTCCTCCTTCAAAATGATTCATACCTTGTAGGACTGTGAGCAGGGAAAAACTAATGTGTTTAGAGATATCTATAAATTGTGTCAGTCATTAATTTGATGTCATTAACCTCAGTTTATGTCTAAACTCATGAGATATCTATTGATGTCCCATAAATTGTATTTGTGTATGTAAAACTTTCAAATGAATACTCTAGTTTTTGGGCTAGATTTGAAAAAAAGTAGTAAGTTTTCCCTTCAGACCTAATTTTATTTTTTTTTAGGGAATGGGGATGAAAATTAAGAACACAGTAGGTTAGTTAAGAACACTCAAGAATTTAGCCAGAAGTTAATTAACTTCGTATACTGGATTTGATACACTAGTTGAAATTATAGCAATTTTCCTAAGAAATAGCTAGCCATTCCCACAGTTTACTTCATTCAATAAAACTCAACAGAAATATTATTTGACTGAGCAATGCAAAAAATGAGTAATATAAATTAATTTTCTTCTCTGCACTTTCAGTTGTGGATATAATTTTGCACCTTGATATCAGGCTAGGAAAACCTTGTGAAGTGTAACTCGTTAACACATCATAATACCCTGTCTCTCTGAGTAATCGTATTAGCTGCATAGTCACCTGGACTTGGCATATGGTCCTTGCTTTTTTCCTTCTTCGTTCACAAAATTGTGGACATGTTTTTGAAATTGTCTAAAATATCTCCAATCCGATGGCATCTTGTTCTATCAGTTTCATTTTAACGTGGGTTAATTTGCTGAAGTGCTTTTGAAATCAAAGAAAAGCAGGATTTTGAGGGAAAAGAAGCAGAGCTCATGAGGAAGAGGTGCAGAAATTTTAGACTAATCCTTCTTCTACTCTCCTGAACACCTGTTGAATTTTACCACTTCAAAAGCAGGTGTCAATATGGGCTTTCATACAACAATATTTCATTTTCATCTAGTTTACAAATTATGTCCCAGGCTCAATCAAGCATGTAAACTTTACAGGTCTTTAATTGTAAGAGTCTAAGGAATCTGTGTGATTCATGTGCTTTATGTTCAGGATGAAGGTATTCTGCTACATCAGACCCTGAATTAGGATGCCTGCATTCTCTTACTTGTTTGGTCATTCATGTAAGCTTATCACTTAAAAACAGCCTACATCTCAAATTCCTCCAGAGGACTTAATGAAAATGTAAAGGGATGTGACAGTTTTCTGATTGTTGACTTAAACACGTGATTAAATGAAAGATTAAGATACACCTTAATTATACCTAGAGGGAAGATAACGAGAGCTTGTTGAGACATGGAAACAGCTCTTCAAAGCACCAACCAACCAACTCTTAAAAACTGCTGTCCCAGTGTCTGTAAAGTTACTTATGATTGCGGCTGCCATCTACCCACAACCAGTGAGCTCCAGAACAGCTATAGGGTCTACTGTTATGGCATATAATAAATATAGAGCAGTATGGTATACTCTAGAGCTATAGGACCCTCTTGCTTAACAGAGATGTAAAAAAATTTTGTAAGTCTGTTCTGTGAAATAGATTATGGAACCTGTTAGGCATAAGTTGCTTTGAGGGATTATGGTGAAAAAAGTTAATAATTATAGAAAATTTTTATGGAGTTGTCAGTTTGCTAGTACATGCTCTGCCTTGTATTCACATCCATTCACATCCAATCATGAGACATTTAAAATAATTGAGTATTGGGTTTTAGTATTGATTAAAGTTGTGTATTTTTATTTAGATTTCATTAAAAATGAGCTAACTGTAGCATTCTGCTATAAGTACTTGAATGAATGAGCATTTCTGGGGAAAACAATTGATAAACACAGTAGAAAACTCTTTATGTCCTCATCATGTAGATCAGACCTGTGAAATTTGTCATTTCTGATACTTGGCTTTTGAATCACTGTTTCTTTAATGTGTGAATGTTTTCTTGTCATAATAATTTTTAGGAGAATTGTAACAATGTGATAACAAACACTATTTTGGGGAAGAACAGATAGCAGAAAATGAAATAATGGTGAGTTTGCAATTTGCAGGGAACAAACCTTCTTCCCTTCATTTTCCACTTGAAAATGTCAGTATAAAAGTTGATTGTTTCTAAAGCTTGCAACCTATTAGGCTGCTTATCTCCCAGCTCCTTTGAGTCATTTTTCATTTGAAGGTAAAAATTGTTGCATAAGTTACAAATAGTTATTTTTTCTTCCTTCTCCATTTATGGCATTGTTTTGGAAAAACCTTCTTTCAGTAACTCCTGAATTGCAGCCATTTGTTCTATTGTGCTAACATAACATAACATAACATAACATAACATAACATAACATAACATAACATAACATAACATAACATAACATAACAACATAACATAACATAACATAACATAACATTAGTCAAGGCATCGGCAAAAATGTTGTGTCTCCCCCAGCAATGTGGCAATGCTTGTTTTCTGAGCTTGACTCATTTGAGTTCTTCCACAGGAGATACCATGTAATAAAGCAGGTGAGGTATTAAATAATGTTTTTGAGCTTTATTATGTAACCTGTAAGAAAGAAACATAGAAGACTGTTTTTACAACACAGTTAATTCAGTAGCTAGAAATAATCTGTGTTCCTGAGTTAGGATAACAGTGTGCTGTACTACCTTGACATTTTGATTTCAAGAATGTTGTCATTAAAAACAGAGGGGTTTTTTCATTCCTGCAAACAAGCTGTGCAGCTCTGGATGTGCTCCCAGACCACACTCGGGAACTTTAAGCCACCTGAGAGAGTGAATTGAAGTGAACATCAGGATTCTCTAAGGATGTCGCTAAAGTGTCCTGCTCAGGACCATGTCAGCTGGCCAATCCTTTCAATCCCAAGGCCAGTGGCCATTTTGGAAGGATGCTGGCTACCTGCATAATGTGGCTACAGAGAAAATGGCTTTGCTATTTCCTGGCCTAAGCATAGGTTTGTGACTTAAGCAAGAAACCCCACATAATTTCTGATTAAGAGTGCCTGATACATTCCTTTTCATGCATCTTCATGGAACACTGGTGCCTGCATTTACATAAAATCTCAAACTGCTGGTGTTTAAAGAGGAGGAAAATCCATGACATAAATGTTAGGAAGTTACTGTTGTGAGGCTCCTCAAGCCTCCAACATCCCTCTGAGGAAGCCAACTTCTTTTATGTAATATAAAAAGCCAGTTTTCTTTCCACCATTGTAGTTTCTTTATATTTCTGTAATAACATTTTGTGGTGATAAAATATGCAAGTAATTATATAGCAAAAACATTTTAGCTATTTATAATTTTAGCTACCCAGGAAATGTAGGATTCAGGAGGTGAATTTCCTAATAGCACAATATACTTATATACTTAAATTCTACATGGATGTAAATCAGTTCTGTGCAGAACATGGGGAGGTTCAAAAGCTTGTGAGCATGTTGAGTCTCTCTGTGTTTTAGTGGAATTAGTGAAAATACTGAATACATCATCAAACAGAGCAAAGAACTGAAACATTGCCCAAACAGATAATCTGTTAGATTCGTAGTTCAGACAAAAACTTGCACAAATGAAAACAATTTTCCTCTGTGAATTGTATTTCCCTGCCTCAAAACCTTTCTTTAATGGATTCTTTAGCCCTATGCAAGAAAAAAAAAACCAACAGTGTATTATAAAAAAAAAAAAAAAAAAAGAAGAAACTTGAATATTGAATACAATAGAAAAGATGCAAATACTGAAAATAAACCCAAGGAAAAAAAGACAGGGATCCTAATAGTTTCTACCAACCAAAACAGAAGACTATTGATTCATCTTCCAAAGCTGTTTTCCAAAACATAGCACTATTCTTAACACTATCTTATGGCAATAATCATAAATAAATGTCTGTTTCTTTTTACTCATATTACAATCTGTTTCAACAACTGGTGAACATCAGCAAAATAAAGAGCATAAATCAATCAAAGATTTGTATGAGTAAAATATGTACAATGCCATAAAGCACAGCCACAAGCTTTTTAAGTTTCTTTTAGAGTTTGACAGCAGAAGCCCAGTCTCTGTTGTACACCTGTGTCTTCACGTGCATTTTGTCACGTAACAGGGAACAGGCCACAGGGTTTTGTGTTTTATGCAGCACGGTTGCAAAACTAAAAGGCTTATGACTGTAGGTTTGTCTGAGGTTTAAATTATGGAGTTGTTGTTGTAGTAGGAAAAAAACATAAGATGAGAGTATTCCTACTAAATACATGTGTACTTCTTTGGCTAAGAGCCTTGGAGAGTCACTACACAACCCTCTCTGTGCAGAGATTCTTATATAGGAGTTTTACAGAAACGCCTATTACATTAATTCTGCTCTTGATATAAAAGCATTTTAAATCACTCATAAAAATATTAATGCAAAGAAAAGGTGCAGAAAATCAAGAATATCCATGCATTAAAAAAATCGAGTATGAAGGGAGCTTTCATTCATTGCTCTTTGAAATCCAGCAGACTACATTAATTTCTTCCTATAAAGATGAATTCAGAGAGACTCAGGAGAGGAATTGAGAATATGAAATTCATTTCTAGATTATCTGGATCAGTCTCCCATTTTTTGACATTTCTGGAGACCAACCTGACTGCAATTGAGAATAAAGGAGAGAATGTCAGCACAGATTTAAAGCCAGAACATTCCCATAAATAATCCAGCTGCTGATGCTTGTGGATCTAAAATTTATCCAGAGATGTTGGGGAGCCAAAGACTAAGAATAAAGTTTGTAGAAACTAAATATTTTGATCCAAAATATTGGCTCAAAAATATGTCTGTTTCATGCGTCACCCCTGATATTTTTGGTTGGGTGGTTGGTTGGTTGGTTTTTGGGGTTTTTTTGTTCTGCTTTGTTTGGGATTTTATATCCATTAAAAAGCCTTTGGTCCCAGTTAGATATGTTAAATGTTGATAATATTTAAGACAAGGAAGGGGGAACAGGATAAAGGAACTACTACTGTGTCACTTAACAGCAGACAGGACAGATATGTGAGGTTGTGTGATAGGGCAGCTGAACAATGAATTTTTTTTTTTAAATATGAATCTAGAAAAGGAAACTAAACAAGCAGATATAAAGAAAAGTAGTCATCAGCATTACACTTAATCTTGCTAAAGTTCTCCTGAAAGGATAAAGAAAAAATTCTTGGACACAGGAATGCTAACAAAAACTCAGAACTCTCTGAGAAAGGAAATTAATGTTCTGTATTTGCCATCTGCACAAACCCTTTCAGCTTGCCATGTTAATCATCTTATCTCAGTGCAGGGAATACCTGCTGCTTTGTTGTTGCTAAAATGAGGTTTCAAATGGAACTTTACCAGCCCCTGCATTTGTCTGCATTTTCTGTTACCTGTGAAAATACCTCACAGGTTTTCTGCATTTCCAGAACTGCAACATTCTTCATTCTTTTTTCCGGTTCCAGCAGTGGCATTTGAAATCCTGCTGCATTGTTGCAGTTTCAGCAGCAGTAGATTAATACTATGCTATTACATTGCTGTACCTTATTTTTCACATGAACAACTTGCCAAAAACATATAGGACTCTATGAGTAGTGATGAACCTTACTTGTAATAATCAATGAGGCTTAGTCACTCTGCATGTCATTAGGATTTTTGTAAGTTCTGGCAATATCTTCATTTATCTATGCCACGAATTTTTGCTCATAGCATGCTATTTTCATTTTCTTCTTTAAAAGATGCTTCCCTAACAAAAAGTGTCTTTCCCCTAATCGTTTGATTCATGAGTCTTTTTTAAAAAGTTATAATCAATATCTGCCTACTAAAAAATAAAAAGTGAGGGAGAAAAAATTCTGAAAGCATCTGTGACAATACTGTGATGCCATTAAAATACCCTGTTAAAACCAGAAATGGTTCTTACTGACCCTGACCAATGCTGTTTCTTCTTTTCTACTTATGTTATGTTACAGACCACATAATAATATATTATATCTTTATTTATTTTCTGTCTCTTTTCTCCCAAATAGCGATAAACTAGTTGTATGCTATTGTGTGTATGCGTATTAAACACAAAAATCTGAGAGAAATATTATATTTCAATTTCATAATAGTTTTGTATCTTTTCCTTCTACCTTTGGTTGTTCTTTTATTCTCCCTTTTTTTGTTGTAGCTGTTACCGTCCTTTTTTTACTTGCCAGGGCAGTGTGAACAGAACTAAGAGTCTGACTCAGCAACTATATTTTTTGAGCCCCAGTATAAAGACAGGGGCATTTTTATTGTCTTGTATTTGACAATTTCTTTGTCACAGAATCACAGAACTTTTAGGTTTGGAAGGAATTTCTGGAGGTCATCGAGTCCAAACTTCTTGCCAAGGCAGGGTCACCTAGAGCAGGTGACACAGGAACACATCCTGATGGGTTTTGAATGTTTCCAGAAAAGGAGACTCCACAGCCTCCCTGGGCAGCCTGTTCAGTGCCCTGCCACCCTCAGTGTAAGGAAGTTCTTCCTCATGTTGCGATGAAGTTTCTTGTATTTTAGTTTATGGCCATTGCTCCTTGTCCTGTCACTGGGCACCACGGAAAAGAGCCTGGCACCACCCTCCTGACACCTGTATTTGAGATATTTATATGCATTGATGGGGTCCCCTCTCAGTCTTTTCTTCTCTGGACTAAACAGGCCCACCTCTTGCAGTCTCTCCTCAGCAGAGAGATGTTCCAGACCCCAAATGATCTTTGTGGTGTCTACTGGACCCTGTCCAGTAGCTTCTTGTCTTTCTTGTAGTGAGGAGCCCAGAACCAGACACAGCACTCCAGGTACTAGGGCCGAGTCACTCTTGCATTTGTACACTCTTCCACTTGGGTAAAGTCTACTTCCTGGTGCCTGGCCACTGTTACAGACTTGCCTCACTCTTTTTGTATTTCAGCTATGTGGAAAACATTTCTGATTACCAGTCCAGACCAGTTTCAATTATCGAGCTAAAATTAAATCAAGTTAATTTTACAGATGCAGCAAAGCATATGTGAGTATGTCATGTACCAGCTGCCACGCTGCTTTTTGAGGCAGTCTGAGCCATGCAGCACCCACCCAGACCAGCATCTGTCTGAATTAACCTGCTCGGTTTGCACCAGTCGCAGGAGATGCATTCTGTGTTACAGGTGTTTATATTTTACAGTGGTTGTGGCTACAGGTGTTTGTAGTGGCCCCTGTGGTGGGAAGGTCAGGTCAGCAGAACTTTTGTACCCCATTTAATAGGGAGTGTAGGTGAGAGAAGTGAAAGTGAGATTCTTTGCTACTGTGTTAGCAGAAAAAAATTCTTTTACCTTAAATACTCCTTCAGTTTTCTCCTTTTATATGTTATCTACACACACTTTGTTTTCTCTGTGGTTATTTATAATTGATAATGAAAATAACTTTAAAAATGAGATAATGCTTAATAAACAAAACTTGAATTCAGTTATTTCTTGGTAGTATTTCTTGGTACAAATCTGGGTGCAATATCAGAACCAGTAATATTTAGTCCAAGTCCTACTTGGATGTTTTTCTTAAAAGTACTTAAATGTTTCCTTGTTGTCATCATTGAATGAAGGCTGAACAATGCAGCTTCTTTCTTTATTTAGGGAAAAAAGATTGGGTTTGGACAAGAACATGTGTCAAAAAACCCCAGTGAGTTTTCCAATCAATACTTCACTATGTAGTATTGTGAGGTCCTATTTACTTCCTTTTCTAATCCTGGGATGTCTGATCATTCCGAGCATTGGTTTGCGAAAGCCAATATCCTATCATAGCAAGCAAGAGGCTCAATTTAATTAGCAGCCATTGTGATCTTCAAAATTAATAGAACATGGTGAAGGTGAAATGGAAAATGCCTTGAAAATTCGAGGTTGAAATTTTGTTAACGTGTGAACCACCTAAAGAGACAATGCTGGGAAATATTTTGAGAATTTTATTAAAAAGCTGAATACTATCAGGGAGATTATTTCAAAAAGTATATCCAAATACTTGTGTTACGATTTGACAATTACTAGCACTAATTATGCTTTATTCATACTTTCTTTGATTGTAAAACCTATGGCCTGTACTTTTCGCTGTTCTGATGGTTCCATAAGCCCTTCTCTGGAAATCTGCAGTAGCTTGTTTCTTATTTTCCTTGCTTTTGTGACCAGTGGACTATCATGCATATGATACAACAGAGAATAAAATCCACCACCCAACTTAGTTTGATGCTCTGCATGTGTCACATCAGAGCTACAAAAAGGACCAAGAAAAGGGGGAAGGGATTTAAGGAGGAAGAGTGCATATATTCTGAGATGAACTGAATCATTCAGAGACCACAAAAATAGTTTTCTTTGGCTATACATACTGGATTGTCAAGCTGAATCAAAGGTAGCAAAGAAGAATACTCTCACTAAATTGGATTATACAGAGAAAGAGTTTGACTTGAAAGAGATCAGTTTTGGAGATAAATGATTTCCCGTAGCATTGCAGAATTAGTTTCCGGAAGCAAACTATTCAATTGTTTGATGTTAACAGTAGAAGAGGTACTTGCACTAACAATGTTCAGTGTGAGGGAAGAAATAACAAAGCCAAATATACTGAAAGAAAGGTATAATAAACTGTCACAAATCAAAGATTGAAACTGTTTCTCAGTCAACACAGAGTGTGTTTGAGGAAAGAATGATCAGATAAACAAGAGAAAAGAGCATTCTTGTCTCCACTTCCAAGTAAACCTACAGTCAGGTTTTTAGCAGGGCAAAAACCTATCCCTAGGAGCAATTTAGGAAGAGTATGTCAGGGTACTAGAAGCAGCTCAATGTGTGCTCTGTAAAAAACTGATTTTCCAGTTACAGATGTATTTTTTCCTATTGTAGTCTGACATGTTCAGTGCGTTACAGAGAAACTGTACCTTTAAATAGCATAGGAGACTAAAAATCAAGTTGACCTGTATTCTTGAATTAACCCCAAACCTATTCTATGACTTTGGAATGCTGTCCTCACTGGAATTCTTGGTGCATTATCATCTATAGGTTTTGAGGTTTTTTGTGGGATCATAATGATGTGATTCTGCTTGATAATTCATAATTCACTTATCCATTCCTTATCTAGATGTTTTTTTAAAATTTCTATGGTTGTCTCAAGGATGTTATTTACATCCTTTCCTAATCATGGGATGTCTGATAATTCAGATCAGCTGCCTTTGAAAGATAATACAATATCATAAATAGCAGGAAGCTCAATGAATTAACAGGTGCGGTAATCTCTCAGGTCTCACACATTAAGTGAAACATATTTGACAGCAATCACATTCCACAAAGGTTAATTCCAAACCCATTTTTTCTGCAAAAGGTTAGCAGAGGAAGTCAGTGTTTTCATAGTCTGAACCTTAACTGTCCTTAACTCAGTATGGGACAGTGAGCACAAACTCATCCTCATGAGAATGCTTGTCAATAGAAACATTAGATTGTGAATACAGATACTTCTGATTAACAGTTTTAAATCCACTGCCCAGTACCTAAGACCAGCCACAGAGGATCTGATTCATTACGTGTTTTCACAGAGCACAAGCTTTTAATTTTGTTTCTCTGAAACAGGCACATGTATGTTATCAGCGACTTTTTTTCTTCTTTCTTTTCCCAGAAGAAAAAATTCTTTCCTCAAAGATTTTAAAAGTCAATGCATTAATGTGAAAAAGTGACTTTAGGATTCACCTGCACTGAACAAGCTCTAAATACACATTTTCCTATATCAGCACTATCAATGTATATCAATTATCCATAATTCATTCTTGGCAACAAATCCTATTTTTTATTAATAGAAAATATGCCTGTCAGTCTAATAATAACATAAATGCATTTTATTTCAGTTTCAATGGAATCAGTTGCACAAATAATTTTAAAAAACCTTTGTCATGTTGCACCTTTCCTTGGTGATTGGCTGACACAAGAGAAAGCATCATCTTACAAGTTGGATACACAGCATATATTCAACATGTTAAGAAGCATATAGAAAAATCTAAATTCAGAGTTTATATGGCTTGGTACAGATTTCAGACTCCTACAACAAAAAAAAATCCAGGTCCCGTAGTATAAGTGTTACTTGATTTGCTATAATATATGCCTGTTTCATGATAAGATAACTTTTATTACATCATATTCCAGATTATGTTTCCCTATTAGCCTTTTGAATCATACTTTGACCAGATGCTGCATGATTGCTCCATCCTACACATGTCCTTATGATCAGTGACAGATGATCATGCTCTGACTTTGAAAAATCACTTATCTTGAAGGAGTGTATGAAGAAATCATGAATAACATAATTTTATTAGCTTAGGAATTCACACATTTGGGAAAATTAGCACCATCTGTGTGCATTAGTGCAGCATCATGCCTAGTAGATCAGATCTGATTCATGCCCTGCCAACTTTGAATAGAAATCAGTGTTTTTTCTGCACAAGATCATGCAGACAGGCCTCTGTATGTCCGTCCAACTGCTGTTAATTGCTGAACACCAGCAATATATTATTGTCAATATTTTAATACATGACTACATGCCAGAGGACTCTGACTATGATAGTATATAAATAAATACAGTAGTTTTATTATATGCCATATTCTCCATGAGGATGAGGAGAAGATTTGTCTGGAAATTGACCACTCTAAACTAGACCATGTTTTCCTTGACTCACCAATCAGGTCTACAGAACACCATAGCAGAAAACTTCAGCAGACATACTGTCCTCAAACCATCAGTGGGAAATCAAAGGCTCCATATGACAGCATATCTTCTAAAGACCTGGACATAGCCTTAGGTGTGTATATATTTAGGCTCTGATTAGTTCCTAAAATATAGGTGCCATGTAGGATTCAAACAGTTGTTTTCTAGACTTCAAATCCCTTCAGCTCCCCTCCTCAGCATTCTGCTATTCCTCTTGAATCTCTGATCAAAAAACAAGGAAGCTCTATAAATAAACAGACAACCTTTTACAAGCATCACAAACAGGTTCACTTGTCTCCATCAGAAAGCCATAGGACTTGCAGTATAAGGGGTACTTTTCATGTTATTTGCTGAGATACTTCAGTAGGTTTCTGATTCCAGTGAGACTTTGGTACCTTCCATCTTGGAGAGTTTATTAAAAGTGATATAGAGCAATTTAGCATTAAATTTGGTCAAAGATTGTTTGGCTGTTACCGACTTCACTATTTGTGTCAAACAGATATCTCCCATCACCTCTTAAAGTAAAATTATTGGCAGTTCTGATTTAAAAGGTTAAGTATTTAAACCAATTAAAGACACAGTCCCAACTAGGAACATAATTTAACATTTTTGGCCTATGGAACCATCTTAATGGGTGACAATGTGATCCCTCATAAGCCTAAAACTAAAAGTCGCTTGCAGTTTGGCAAGAAAATAGATTTATGAGCTGTGATTGCACTTTTCTTGTCATTTACCTTTACAAGAAATTACCATCCAAGTTGTTGAAAATAATGGAAATGCACTTTAATACAAAGTCTTAATGTATCAGTACTAATTCCTAATTTTTTTTGCTTTTTGTGTTGTGAGAGCTGGTAACAGCTCTCACACGTTGTGTTATGTTCTTGTCTTCTGGCTTCAAAACATGAAATCATCCAGATATTTGCAGTACTTTTTGCAGATGTCTTGAAAAGGAATGAAAGGCAAAGCTGTCTGAACTTAGTCTGATAAGATCATTTTCATCTGAATAAAAACTTGCTATTGAGTACTCTGTCACTTAGAAGTCACTTAGCCAGCACTCCCTGGTATCACTGGAGTATGTGTTCAATTTGAATATTGATACAACAGCTGCAGGCATCTGTTTATATTTCATGAAAGCTGCTGTCATTAGATCTTCAAGAGGTTGAGATATTTCTCTGTTATTTTTTCTCTTAGCATAGAGTATAAGAATTCTCTGGTGCCTTTTGCATGAAAAAAGTTCAAATAAATCTTCATACCGAAATATACATATCATGTTTGTGTCATTAGTGGAATATACAAATAGGAAACACATTTTGAAGTATCTGTGGTGATTAAGTTCTTATTTTCTAATGCATACTCCAGAAATTATGAGAAAGTTATCTACTATATAATTGAAGTTATGCAGATATCTGAGCTGTAATTTACAGAACTTGCTTTTGACTTATGTATCAGTCCTAGATGAAGTACTGTGTAATAGGGTAATTTTGCTACAGGAGACTGTTCAGTATTATGTATACAAATTAAACACTTGATGAAGAATTTGCTACATTAAATATGCAAATTAAACTTCAGGAAGACATGTAACTGAATTAGCACTGAGAAGTCCTTGGTATTCTGTGTATTACTTGGAGATTGCTTCAGAGAAAAGCCATGAAAACTTCTGCCCAAGAGAACAAAAGTCTTTAGGCAAAGTTTGATGAGAAAAGTATTAATAATAGTCATCAAACTAGGGTAGAGGGGAACAGGAAACTTACTGTGCTTTGGTACTATTGATTATGGCCTCCTAGAATGCTTCATTATCAGCCAACTATGCATTGCTTATAAATGCATTAGAGTTTTGGGACAAATCAGTCATTGTTAAAATTGGCAGCTTAGTCCCTAAAGACAGTGTGCAGAGCCTAGATGTGTGTTGTCCCTCAGTAACATTCCTCTTGTATTCATACTACTTTCCAGATAATTCTTTTACAGGCTATAAAGTATCTTATTGATTGAGCTCTGAAAGTTGTAAATGTGATTTATGAGTTATATTTGATTAAAACTGTGGTTGCTCTGGGGGACACAAGGATTTCTTCCCCCCTGGTCTAACACTGAGTAAATTACTTAAATCCATTACCTGAGAGAGTATGCCCTTTAAAAAGACTAGTAAAAATGGAAAGTTGCATTGGAAAACCATATAGGAGAGCTTTATTTTAACCAGAGTGCCAGGCAAAAAAAGATGCATGAGCTTGAGACAACTAAAACACTGCAAACATTACTCACTACCAGGTAAAGTAATGCAGTTTTTCCAGCAATTTTGTAAGTACAGCAGTTTGAAGATAGTAAAGTAAAATTTGACAGCAGGGTAAGTAGCTAAGTTGTCACTACTGCCACTGTCCTTTTAATTATACTTTTATTTGATGTGCGGTGCCATGTATCCTGGCAGGAAGGAAACTTTATCTTCCCAAAAAAATCAAAATGGGAGAAGACTAGCTTTTAACCAGACAACACATTTTCCTAGCTTTTTAGAAGTATTTGGCTTTCAGATTGTTTACATATGAAACAAGAGGCCTTAACAGGTTTTGGAGTTGCACTGCTTTTAAGTTGGAGCCAAGTGAACATAGAGTGAAGATATGTGATGTGTGTTGGTGTCTTCTACTAATTAAAATTAGGTGTTTTGTGAATTCCCACATGACTTATCTCTTGTGGCTGATATCCAGTGAGGCTATAGTCTGTAAGTTTAAAAGAAAAATGTCTCTCTCTTTATCTTTAGTCTATAAAATTGGCTAGAAGACAGCACTTGCTCTACCAATTGATCAAACTAACCTTGCAATATTCTGTAACTTCTTTCCTATATTAATCATACTCCTAATAAACTCATTTAGCAAGAAGAATATTTCAAGTCGTTGTATTTCAAGGTGTGAAGGATTCAGGAAACTAATAATTAAAGAGAGTTGAAAAAGCATACTTAAAAACTGATTGGGTCACTTTTCCCTACTACACATGAACTTTCATTTTTTTAACATAACAATAGTATTAGTTGCATCTTTCTTGGGCGCAAGACATAAATAGCTGTATTGATGTAGCAATTGATGTAACAGAAACTATGTGATGAAATTTTTAAGCATGTGACAAATTACTGATGAACCTTTAGGCATAAATTCTTATACAGTCTCCCCATGAATATCCTGTCATCAAATCACTGCCAGCTTTACGTACTTCTTACTTCAAACAATGCAAAAATTATGTGCTTTCTTCTTTTGGATCAAATGTGTAATTTGTCATAAAAATATTTAGCCTGAACTTCAGGATGGACAAAATTTAGTCAAACACCAGTTTTCAGCTGCAGACAATATTTTCTTACTTTGTTAGGTCCATGGACTTTCTAATATGACAAAATGTACACTAAAACAGGTGTGTCACTCTTGAACATGCTCTTTTGTTTTCCTCAGAAAGCTCTACATGTAAAATAGGCTCTTGTGAAATGTTGCATTGAGTTTTCTCAACAGAAGAGACTAGAAAATAGCAACAATAATATTTTTAAAGACTTCCGTTTTTAATTAGTTCATCTTAGCTTGAACCTACCAGCAGCTTTAACTAATGTTGCCAAATTTTGCAACATAATTTCAAGAAAGCAGTGAAGTCACACAGAGTTTGTTTCTCAGGCTCACATATCCTCTGCTTTTCTGATGTTTAAGATTGTATTTGTGATATTAAGCTAAGTCTTCACTTATGCAAACAGAAGCCTGTAAGCCTGTTACCCTAATTAAAAAAAGGCTTAACCGAAGCTCTGGAGGGGCCTTCAATTTGATTAATGATTAAACAGCTTAATTTTGATACTTTTTGGGGGGTTTTGCAGCTGCAGGCACTGGTTATTTTTTCTCATAGTCTCATGATAATTATAATTAGTGATGCATTTTATGTTAGCTATTTTTACCAGATTTCAAGAGAATAGACACTTTTTATAATAATGGCTTGAGTCTTCTGATGTTTTCTGCTGAACCAATATATGAAAAATATGTGCCTCACTGAGTGATAGCTTGCATAGATTTTACTCCTACTGCTCAGTAGGAGTAAAAGTACCAAAAGACAGGTTTTAATTAATTAAGAATGTATTTCGTGTTTTTGTGTTTCCATTTTACCTCTGCATAGCTACATAGGTACTTTATTTACCATACTGCGCTCCAAGCCAGCTGTAGTCAATTATATGCCTGTCAGCTGCTGTCTTACCTGCTAGTAGGAATATTCAGTGATTGATCTCCTAGATTATGCCCTTCCTATTTCACTGCATGACCAAAACTGCAGTCTCGGTGGTTCTGGAGCCTCGGAAGACTTAGTGGCTCTGACTTCACACAGCGCTGTGCAGAGCCAGTTTTCTGAACAGATCAGTGCCCATCCAAAACAGCAGATAGTACAGTTCTTTCCTTCTCTTCCTTATTCTCTATTGTGCAGGCATTGCAACTCCAGGTAGTAATACAATTTTAAAATCCTTAAAACCGAGGAGTTTTTTGAAGTAACTGTCCTAGTATCCTCTTATATGTTTGCTTGCTTGCCTGCTCAGATACCTTTGTTATTGCTTGCCACTGGCAGAAAGGATTCATCAGCTGTATTGTGTACAAAAGAAGAGGAAATATTTTTTATAAGACTATTAAGATGCTAAAGGAATTTAGGAAATATGAAGTCTTAAATCACCACAGGGTTATTTTTCATGGACATTGCAACTCAAAAATGTGGGAGTACTTGTCTGTCTACACGTACTCTTTTCAAATCTGAAAACACAGAAACTGTAAATGTAATTTAGCCATAACAGTACAGGACACTGAACACTACTCCAGAAAATGTTAGACTTTGATTGTCAAGATTTATAACAGACTCTTCAGTGATCAAAACCATTCTTCTGCTGAACAACATGAGGGAAGGCAATTGTGAGTCAACTGCACAGAAAGCTACAGAAATAGAACAGGAGACAAGTTCAAATCAAGATTTAAAAAACAGGCTCAAACCATGAAAATATTGATATGATTTTAAATTATTCCTCAAATAAAATTAATTAATTTGAAAATATGTGTCTATGCCATCCATTAAAGCTACAGTCAAGCTTGTACCATGGGCAGAGCTGAGTGTGAATCTGGCCTTACACCAAAGCAGAACATCGGTAGTGGTGCCACGCTGCTCATGGACTTCACTGAAAATATACTTTGCAATGAACTTCATTATGTTAGAATTTAATATGATCAGTGTGGTAAAAGCAATCACTTTATAATTGTCAGTAAGTCCTTTTCTAGTAGCCTTTCCTTGGGAACACTACAAACAACAAGTAAATTGGGATATAAAAGTGCCTGAGAGGATGGACACATGGAGACCAAATGGACTCAGGCACAGGGGCACTGCTAGTGCAGATCTTTACCACTGAGTGCCCAGCCTCCCTGGCCATGGTGGGCAGCCTGGGAGGGGAGCCAGGCAGATCAGGGTGAAGGTTCCTCACAGAAAGCCCCAGCTCCTTGGCAGCAGTAGCCATGGTGGTGGCAGTGGTGTCCATGCAATAAAGTTGGGGAAGGAGGCGGGACAGGTCAGAGCAGCACTCCCAGCCAGTCTCAGTGCTTTCAGTCCTTCAGTGAGCAGAGCTTCTGTCAGTCACAGGAGCAGAGAGGGAATACCCAGCTCTGGCTGAGCCAAGTTCCCATGGCAGATGGCTGCAGGCAGCCAAAGTGTGGCCACTCCCCATCTCTCACTCTGGAGGACTCTCCACAGCCAGGGAAGAGTCAAGCTGCCATTAGCGCTGAGAGCCAACAAGGTTTAACCCATCCTATGGAGAGTTAAACTCAAAGCTAAAACCAAACCCAGAGTTCTGGGTGTTATCCAGGCAGTAATGTGTTTGTTTGAGCCCATTGGGCCATTGCTGAAGGTGCAGGTTTCCTGACTGTCCTAATGTGCAGGACTGACTGCTCTTCACAAGTGTAAACACTTGAGCAGGAACACTGCTTTTCCACTATATAATGAATATTTAAGAGGATTTTTTTTGGCAATTGTCTGTTTTTTCATGATGCTGGAATGGTAAACTCATATGTGAGTGTTAATTGTATTTCATTGGATTTTGTTTAGCTAGGATCTGCATATATTTCACATTGACATTATTTGGATTCTTTTAACACTAACAATAATAAACTGAGAAATTTTATAATGAGCCCTCGTTTCATTGAGGCTGAAACATCAGCCTAAGGCAAAAACAACAGAATTTTTTCATTATTACTTTAATCTAACACTGAAGAGAAACAAAGATGCAGGAAAACAAGCGGTTTTTTTCCTCAGATGCACTTTAAAGACTTGAGATGTACAGAAGGATTAAAAGGTAAAGAAAGTTGTGAACATACTTGAGGGTCACATAAGGAAAACTCTTACATTTCTGATTAAAACTGAACTTTTTAATTTATAGCAAAAAAACAAAAGTGGAAAATCTACAAGTGCTTTATCACCACTTTATATAGCAAAATTCTTACGTGTCCCTTTACTTTTAAAATCACTTTCCCTAGTTGCAGTGCCCTTTCCTTTTGTTGTCACTCCAGCCCAGGCTGCCAAATACAGCAGGCTTAGATTATCCCACGGGGTTGCAGCTGCTGCTGGGAAATTTTGACTTATTGTCAGTGCCAATCTTCACTTGGTAGTAAAGCCCAAACAAAACTGAAGTCTTTGAACCCCTGTGGATCACTGCTGTCTTTCCAGTGGGTGTGCCATTTTTCCTCCATGGGCATAGGAGACTTGTACATCTTCACTTGTTTTTCATGGACAATAGAGGTTTTTTTCCTAGGGATTTCTTTTCATTTTCTTGCTCAAAGTATGCTGCTATTATGTGTCAGCAGTAGTTGCAGTGCAATCATCTTATGTTTGCTCTGAAAGATAGTAATAAAGATTAATTAGTTTGAGAGCAGCTGCTTATTGAGGCCACCCACACTTCATAAAAGTTCAGAACACAGTCTTTTTAAGGTAGTGGTGACTTAGTGGACCTGAGCCTTCTTTCAACTCCTATTGCTGCCTGCCTTACTGAAGGCTTAGTGCATGATTTCTTCAAGACAAGGTGCACAATTCAGAAGTACCAGAGAGGTCTGAACATAACAGAGGCAATTCTATCAAACCTAGATATCTGCAAAGTAAAATTAAAAAAAAAAATAAAAATAATAAAATATTTTTTTAAAGTCATTTTCTCCATTAACAATATCTCAGATTCTGGATATCCTAAACTATCTGCCTAAGGAGCTGTGTCTGTCACTGGATTTGATAACAGAATATTTAGCTGCTATTTCAGGCACGTGTCATCTGTTGCAGGGCCTTTTCAACATTTTGTCATCAACTGACAGACTTTCCAAAGCATCCAAACTTCATGATCCCACATAAACTTACACCCATTTTATATGTCATTACTACTGACAATACCTCCATTAAAGAAGTAAATAACAAACATTGATAATTTAATCTTCTGCCATTTTTCATAAAATTTCTGTGACATTTCACCTTATAAATATGCCAAAGTTAGCTAGCTGTGTATCACTTCATAAAGGAACCCATCCTCTCACCACCATTTCCAAATTGCTTTCAGGTAAGAAGAACACAGACTATAATATTGCATATTTGCAGAAAACTTTCACTGTCTAGATAGGTACATTTTAGAGAATGTTCTGGACAGTTGGAAATATATGGTTGAAGAGTAAAATGCAGGTCCATCACTAAGGAAGGGATCTCCAGTGTAAGATGTGGACATATCAGGTTATATCATCATTCAGATGAAAGCTTTGCTGATGCTGACAAAATTGTAGCTGACTATTTTAGGGCTCTGGCCCATCAAATGATAGGCAATTTTTTCACTTGAATCCATTGCGGAATGTGATACAGTCATCTTTTTAAATGTCTTCTCACTAAATGCCCTGATTTTGTGATGCAAAACTTGGTGCATTTTTGATTTGTTCACTTCATGGATAATTTTTTTGACAGAGTTTCTGTTAAAAGAACTTATTGCAGTAGATCACCAGCCACAGAAGATTTCCACTTAAGGAGGAAACTGCCTCTTATCTCCCAGTAAATGATGTACCATGAAATAAATTGTAACTGATTTTGTGATGTGCCTTCCATTACCATTACTTAATCATAAAACTTTGCAGAAAAAAAACTTCCCCAACAGCTCTTAATATGTAGAAGTGTCTCACTTGAACAAGAGAAAAATACTATCATGCAGAGTGCATCTCAAAACCCACTGATTGTCATAAGGCACTTCACTGTTTGTCATCACTTGCATATATTTAATAGATAAGTTGCCATATCATTTTCATTATTTATGTGTTTTGCCAATGATTTCCCAATGAACCCTTATAAAGTGATAAAAGTAACTATGCATGAAATATCCATTAAATATGTCCTTTAAACAAATGACAAAATGATAGAGCCAGTTTCTGTCTTTTGCTTTTCCATATTACTCTATTCAATTTCCACTTGTTTTCAGTGTTCTTTATCATCAGTTCTGCCTTATAAGGCTTTTTTGTTTTGGTGGGGTAAAGTGTATTTTATTCATTACAGTGATGAACATTTCAGAAAAGTAGAATTTGTCAACACAGATTCTACTGCTTGCATACTTAGGGTCCATTTCAGGGGATCTGTCAATAATTTGAAGAGAGTACTGCTGTAAAAATATATGCTCTTCTTCAGGAACAAATGCAGGTTTTGTTCTGTTGATGGGAATGAAAGCTATCTGTTTGTAACCAGTTAATTTTGGTGACGCAATGCAGCCTACTACAACTGTCACGCAAGTTGACAAAACATCTTGGTCCAAAAAATTAAAATCTATTAGGATTTGTATGTTTACTTTCACTAGCTTTTGGCAGGGTCTGCCTGCAAGTTGAACAGCTAATCTGAGTCCTAACTGTTGCTTCTCTGGCACAGTCATATACTTATGTGACAGAAACCTGGGCTTCACTGTTAATGATAAAATTGGTGTACTTAGTAGATTTCTTTTAAAATGGAAAGTAAAGAAATTGAGATTATATTTAAGAAACACATGATTCTTAGAATTTATTTATCCTTTGCAATGGCAGGCTGTTTTTCAGGATTGAAGAGTTTGATGCAGCAAAACTCTTAAGTTCCCAGCATCTTCTCTCTGCATGAGCAGTTTGCTTTTAACAGGTGCACCATCAATACTAGCATCCTAGTCAATTACTGACAGTAACATTTAGAGCATTTATCTCTAGCACATAGCAAATCTGCCTCCAAGCTAACTAATGGGTTTAAAATTATTCATAGTACAACTTGTTATGGTGTGATACTGACACTGAATCAGAAATTAAATTTCAGATAATTGAAAGCTCATAATCCCACAATGATGTCCCCAGTGCCACATTTTATGTGGTTAATTGGTATACATAAGCAGCTTGAGACTGGGCAGCTCTTGGTGCTGTGAGTGTGTGGTAAGCAGAGCTCCACCTCCCTGAAGCACGACTTTATTTTTTGTTGCCCAGTCTACTTCCCAGATGCCTCATATACAAAGCAGAAATGGCAGCTCTCTGTACATCCCTCAACAATTCTCACTCAAGTGGTGAATGTTGAGCTAGATGATCTTTAAAGGTCCCTTCCAACCCTAGCCATTCTATGATTTTAAGTGTGGATGATGGTTATTATTTCTGAGGAAGAAAAGCCAATTGAGTCTAGCCAGACTTAATTTGTGAATGTGTAATTTTCTTGTTTTCCTTTAAATCTCTACAGTTAAATTCTAGAACTCTAGTAACATCCTTTGGAAGAGAGTCAGATTTGACATGGTCGAAATTTCAGTTTGTTTCATTTAACCAAATGCTGAACTACTGAAACTGTATTCTCAGTAAATGTGAAATAATGCCCCACTGATACCATGATACAGTATCTAGCCCACCTCTGTGTGTGGTAGAGGTAAGGAAATAGAATTAATCTGTTACAATTTATTAGACCAAATTTCAGTGGTCAATTTGCATCAATATGCAATGTCTGTAGAGGCTGGAGTGCCACATCAGATGTCCTGAAACTGTGACAGAAACTTTCTCACACAAAGTGATGCTACTAAAATTCCTTTGTAAAACACAGAATCCTGAATCCTGGACAAAAAGCATTGCAATTTATTCCTGTTATTTTATGTGACAGTACACTCACATAAATGTAGTACCATTTAGATTATCTGAAATATAACCACTGCAAACCTCATAATATTTGAGAGTTATTTATTTTTGTATGAAAAATTCTGAACAGCATCATGCCAAAATACCTTATGCATGAGAAAGTAAGAACTCTTTACAACCTGATTTAGCAATGATAGTCATTGAATTATAATAATATAAACTATAATCTAATGCAGAAAGCATTAATTAAGTAAGAACAGGAGACAAAGACCATAGAAGCTTCTGTTGAGTGTTTGTCAGGGGTTATTATCATTATTCCTATTTGGGACTAATTAAGCTATCAAGGGTGTTCTGGTTCTTTAGAAAGCCATGGTTTCCACATGTCTATGCCAAGGCAGTACTTATTCAATGGTTTGTATAAAATCTTAAATCTCTAAAGTTTTCTTTTTTCTAAAAGACTGAATGCTTATTTAGCTTTTGGAAGCACAAAATTGAATGCATGAAGTAAAAGGCATATTTTTAGATAGTTTTCAGAGACTTGGCAAATTGTAAGTCTACTGTCTAATTTTTCACCTAATTTAGGATATTACTGTAATCCAGAGTGATAAAAGTTGATTGTGCAATGCTCTCATTTGTAAGATGATTTAAGTTAACATGTTTTACTGTGCTCTGAAATGTACTGAAAGAAATCACCATTCACATGATTAGATCTTATTCGAGGGCACAGTAATGAGCAGCTGAAGAAGAGTAACATTTTAAGCTACTGCATCTAATTCATAAATGAACATGAATATAGTGTCAGCATTTCCACTATTTCCAAAATTGTAGCTCATTTAGAAAAGATTTTTCTGCTGTCATTTTCAAATTAACAAGTTCTTCTTGTTCTCTCTGTGTATGTCCTCTGATATTCTTTCTTGGATGAGTTAGTTAAACTTCAATTCCTTCATCAGATGGTAGAATTTTTGAGAAGAACAAAAATGCAATGAATTGGGGCATGAATTAAATTACTTTTACAGATAAAGAGATGAGTAGATGTCTCTGGATGAACATGAGGGTTTTGACCAGGAATTTCTCCCATGACACCAGAATGGAAACTCTGTGGAGAAATAATCAAGGCTTCAGGGCTTCTTGAGCTCTCCCTGTAAATTTATACTGGTAGAAACCAGTTTCTTAACAGCTGATACTGTCTTTTATTTCTTTTGATGTTAGAAATGGTAGTTTGTTATCTTTTGCTATGCCTATATACTTTTTAGTCGTCAAGCCTTTTTTTTAATTTACAGTTGGCAACAGTAGAATCAGTGCTTTCATTATTCTCAGCAAATGTGATGAAAGTCACAGTAGGTTTTTTTATTTTTCAAATTCTGAAGATAAATATGAAGTTCTTCAGAAAAAAAAATCAGTTCTGGAACTAATGTCTTGAAGTGTAATGCACAACTGCTAGAAGAATGCCCAAAGAATGATTTCCTGGAATTCGTATTTTCCGACAGGTTTGAGCTGTTTTGTCATTTTAAGGGAGGAAAGAAACCCTCACCCTAATTGAAATAATTTGGGATTCTTCTGCTTGTATTTGTCATGTAGTGAAATTAAGCAGTGGTACTTTTGTTTTGTAGGAAATTGTAGATACTAAAATTTACATGGTGCAAGTCACGTGACATCTGAGTAACAGCACCAAAGGGACAAAGGGTGGATTTTGTGTAAATTGTCCACTTTCATTCAGTGTTGTGATGATGTTATTTTGATTTTGTATACAGAATTTTGGTCTTGCTTTGTTTGGTTAGTTTTGTTTGTGGGAGTGCGGGTTCTGTGATGAATGTGGAATTTTGCTGATAATTCTTAAACATGGGATTCATAGAGCTGATGTGTGGAATGTAGTGGGTTTGCATGGCCAGGTTTTAGTCGAAGGAGGCTACAGGGGTGGTTTCTGTGAGAAGCTGCCAGAAACTTCCTCCATGTCCAGCAGAGCCAGTACCAGCCAGCTCCAAGACAAGTGTGCTGCTGGCCAAGGCTGGGTCAATCAGAAATACTGGTAACACCTCTGTGATAACATATTTAAGAAGGTAAAAAACCTTATTTTGCAGATGTAATTGCAGCCAGAGAAGAACAGGGTGAGAATGTGTGAGAGGAACAGCTCTGCAGACACCAAGGTCAGGGCAGAAGGAGGGCAGGAGGTGCTCCAGGTGCCAGAGCTGAGGTTCCCCTGCAGCCCATGGTGCAGCCCATGGTGAGGCAGCTGTGCCCCTGCAGCCCATGGAGGATCATGGGGGTGCAGAGATCCACCTGCAGCCCTGGGAGGAGCCCCACACCAGAGCAGGGGGATGCCTGAGAGGAGGCTGTGACCTGATGGGCGGCCTGTGCTGGAGCAAGGCCCTGGGCAGGACCTGCAGACTCATGGAGAGAGGAGCCCACTCTGGCACAGGTTTCCTGGCAGGGCTTGTGACCCCGTGTGGGATTCCATGCTGGAGCAGCCTATCTTAGAAGGACTGCGCCCCATGGAAGAGTGACCCACTCTGCAGCAGTGTGTTCCCCATGGGAGGGACCCCACACTGGAGAAGGGAAAGGATACCTCTCCCTGAGCAGTGATGACACCTTGTGATGAGCTGACTGTAACCCCCATTCCCTGTCTCCCTGTGCCACTTGGGGGGAGGAGCCAGAGCTAGGAAAGTGTTTTTAAGGTCTTATTTTATTTCTCATTATCCCGGTCTGAATTTGTTAGTAGTAAATTCAATTAATATCTCTAATTCTAGTCTGTTTTGCCTGTGATGGTATTTGGTGTGTGATATCTCTCTGTCCTTATCTCCAGTCATGAGCCCTCCGTTACATTTTCTCTCCCCTGTCCAGCTGCAGAGGGGAGTGACAGAGAGGCTTTGGTGGGTGCCTGGCATCCAGCCAGGGTCAGCTCATTACACGTGTATTCAAAGAGCAACACATATAAATTCATGAGATAAAGATTCCTTAAAATATATTAAATGCAAAGACAAAATCTTTGTCTCATAAAGTCCATGAGTTACAAATCATTGAAGGCTGGCAGACTATTTTTTAGAAGCATCACTGTGTGCTTGCCATGTTTCTATCCTCTTCTGTAGCACCCACTCGGCCCCTGTCATAAAAAGAATCCTGGGTTCAGCAGTGTCTGCATGACCTGCACTTTTGATATCAAGATTTCAGCTCAGCTCATATGCAAGTTCCATCTGTGTGATATCTTGGCTATTTCTAGCCACAAAAGTAAGTGGGATGGCTATAAGAGTCTCTTCATATGTGTACCTGCCCCAGATGCAAGTCCAAGCTGGAGAGTTCAGCACTTGAGAACAGACTCACCATCTTGATACTTCTGACCTCAGATCCCTCATATCTGAAGTTTCAATACCTCAGATCCCTCCTTCATATTACTCCATTTGGAAATCACATTTCTGATGTTTCTCTTAGCAGAGCTTTAATCTAAGACCTGCAGTGGCTGGTTCCCTCACGTCCTAGGAAAGCAGAAGGATTTCTTCTCTAATTGGAGAGAAAAAATTATTAACTTATTTTGTTGACCCATCAGGACTTTAGTTTTTTGTCTCCTTGATACATAAACATAAGCAAAGAAGGATCAACATGTTTTGGCTCCAGATACCTCCTTATGTAAATATGAGAGTCTAATCAAAGACCAGGCAATACATTTTTACAGCAGTAGTTTCAGTTCAGTCACCACAATTTTTGTTCCGTGGCAGAGGTTTATGTCATAATAGCAGATAAATTCATTTATTGCCAAAAAGTAAGGAGGCTACACAGTTCTTAATATATATGAAAACTTCCCATAGATTAAAAAGTAGTTATGTCACCTTGTAAGACTTAGGTGATTGGAGAAGGTACTAGTCTATGTTCATGTTATCATTTTCTCTTTTGTTCCTCTTCTACAGTTTTAGACAAGTCTAGCAAAGCCAACACGGTCTCTCAGCAAGACCACTACTCTGTGGTCTTGGCAATGCCAGCATGATTTACAAATTCATTTTCTATTTGAATATAATTTTGAAAATGTTTTACTTATTTCACACAATTTGTTCTTTAAAATCATCATGAAATTACTTTCAAAACATTTCCTGCTCAGAAACAAAGCAACATGCACTATATAATGAGGTTGTAAACATTGTTTATTTACATGCTGTACATACAAGAAAAAAAACCCAAGTTTTTGTTCTTTGTTCCAAGATATGAAAAGAGATTAAATTTTTTATTGTATTTTATGTTATTGATAATAGTTGTCCCCACTTTGTGGTAGTAGTCACTACCTTAAATTGCTTTACAGTAATTTGTCTTTATTTTAGATTCATACTACTGTGTCTGATATAAAAAAGCACAGTAGAAAAACAAGCCAAATGGCAAACTTCAGATTTTATAGACATGCATTAAAATACATGTGAATTTAAATCAGTCTAAACAAGACTGCTCACTGTCTGACTCTACTAGACACTAGATAATAAAGGTAAAGAGCATTTTGCAAAATGACAGATATTAGTTATCTTGTGCCTTACATCCAAGTTATAAAATGGAAGTGCTATACTAATGATATGAGGTTTCTTCTTTACTGGTTTCTTTTTTTTTAACTTGTGGTAAGTTATTTGAGTTGAGGAAAGTGCATAGGAGTATTTTTTTTCAAATAAGTGTTTTCATTCATATTTTTGTTTTAAAAATCTAGAAGTAATAGCTGACAGTCCAAAACTAATTGAAGTGATTTAGTGGATAAATTAAATTAAAGCTGTGTTGGATCATTTACCTGCAGTTCACCCATTTTTGTACTTTTTAGTAGGTTTGTTACCAAATGAATGTAGTAAAAACCCAGAAAACCAATTACATTTTCCAATATGAAATCCATCAGCACCAAGACTGTTAGGGAGAAAACATCTGAGGTGTGACTTCACGTAAAATATGATTCAAAGAGGAAAACTCAAACAGCACTAAAATGCAGAATGTACTTTTGTTAATAATTAGATATCACAAGCTAAAAGGGTAGGTGTTCCTTATGCAGGGACATGTTCTTCTGAGCATATTTTGATATTTTATCACCCTTTCAGTGTGTCTTGAGATTGTGTTTCTTTCAAAAGAATAATCATCACTGCTACTGCTCTAAGCTGCATCTGAGCTATGCTGAATGATAGTTCATTTAAATGTTGTTTTTTTCTCTCATACCAATTTTTCATCTCTGATTAGAAAAAGAATTTCCTACATGACTATTTATAGCCTAGCAGATATTAGTAAGGCAGATGGGGAATGTGTATTTAAAAGTAGCAGTAAATATTATTTCAGTATTGTTTTATTAACTGCTTTCTTTTTCATGTATCAGAAAATCATGATATTGGGTGGCATTAGGGGCAGAGCTGTGGCATTGTAACATTTTATAATTGCTCATTATTGGGAAAAAATTACAGAAAATTGATATTACAGTAGTGCAGGTAGTTCTCAAAATGAAACTTAACTCTGGCCCTGCCAATGACTTTAAACAAAATTTCCCATCCTAAAGTACTATGTCCTATTAGAAAGGAATTGTTAGCAGCTGTGTTTCGTTATATAAGAGCAGAGGCTGGGAGAGGCTTCTCTATGCACAGTTCAGGTCCATAGTTTCTGGAGGTAAAATATTAAAAGTGTTACTCAAGCTATGCTTCTGACCCAAAAAGTGAATATAGCAAATTCTTGGTGCAGCCTCTAGCTATTCTTCTTTGATTGTACCAGTGATGCAGCTAAAATGGTGTGATTTATTTTGTTTTTGCAATGGCTTTCAGAAATATTGTCTGTCTCCTCTATTTCTCTTTTTCAATTCCTCTCATTACATTTGGCCAAGCCTGTCATTCTAAAATGACTTTTCAGATTTTGCTGGAAGAAAAGAGCAGTTGGTATACAAACAGAACTGTCAAAGGAGTGATACCTCATTTAATTCTAATCTAGAAATACTTGGTGTGAATTCTGTTACCTCAGATATTTCAGACATTTTTAGAAATTCTTGCATTTGCCAGTCAATGAAGATCTTGCTGTTTATTTTGAAAGTTCCCAGTTCAATCTTGGGACTCCAAGCAGATATATACTTCCCAGCTATTATTTCCAGTAACCAAGGCTGAGCAAGGAGCTTTGCCTTCTTTTCAGAATTATTAATAGTTGGTTTCTAAAAAATGACAGCGATCTGCATTGCAATGTTTTCTAGAGAACCTGAAAGTATTTTTGCTAGAACACTGTTGTGGTTTAAGGAGCCCAGAGGCAGCTCAATCCAGCAGAGCTGTTCCCTCCCTCTCTCCCAGTGGGATGGGGAAGAGAACTGGAAGGTAGAAGTGAGGAACACTCTTTTCATCACAAGTCCAAAATACAGCACCACACAGCTCTGACTCTATCACAGCTAAAATGAGTACAGCCATGCCATTGAAATTTACTGTGAAATATCTGGGGTTTAAAGCTGAAAGTATAACTTTATAAGTCCTGAACTTCCTAAAGTAGCTCTTGACCTTCTAATTAATGCAGCAAAAGACTGGTCCATGGAACAATTAATTCCATTCTAAATTATTGATTCATTTTAGCTATGCAAAAGCAAATTTAATCCTTTTATATTTTGATAGTATGTTCCAATATCTTTGGCTATAGAATTAAGTTAGTGCAAAATGCTAGATAAAATGTTATTTAATATGTATCAGCTGTAGGTCAGTGATAAATGGACCAAAGTAGAAAACAGCAATCCATAAAACATTGGTTATTTCTCCATCAGTACATCAGACTGTAGGTTTATTCTGCTATATGCCAGTTATACTATATGGCATAGTTAAACTTAGAAGTATTTGACTTTCTGATCTTTTCTGCTAATTAACTGTTGCTGCAGTGTGACATCAGTGCTTTTGAGTAAAAAAAATGCTAACCAGCCCTCTTGTATATAGTGTGTTTTGTCAGCAACTCTAAGGTCAGAAATAGAAATATACCAGCTGAGAATCTGGAAGTGTTTTTAGCTTTCCATTAGTGAGGGCAGCAGACTTTCTAGCTCCAATACTTTGGGATTTTTGGTATCACATAATCCTGATGAACTTCTTGCCTTATGTGTTTCTGTCTGCCTTAGGAGGCAGCTGACTGAAAGATTGTCAAAGCTAAATCTAAAATTTATATAAAACCTGAGGTGAAGTATTAATCTCTCAGTCTTGGAATAGGTGAGAATATATGTTCTGGAATCACAATGGATGGAAGGAAGACAAGACAATCAGAAGTGCTTACTTTTAAAAGAAAGGCATTACTTTGTTCATTTGTTTCCTTATTCTAATGCATCAAAGTGAAGCCCCAATAGTTTCACAAAATAGAATGAAAAGTTAATATTTGTCCATCAAGTATGCTCACCTCTCCACTGCAAGAAAATGTTTGTATCTCCGTTCATTTTTTGAAATTTTACTAATTTCTCAGTTTCGTGTGTAACAATGAAGTAATATTCCAATGGAATATATAGGTGGATTTATTTCAAATTTAAAGAAATAAATATCTGACATTATAATGGAGTTTGTCTTCCAAGTTGTCATGATTTTATTAGAACAGGACAGCCTAACTGTCACAATAAAATCAGCAGCTTCATTTTGAAATAATCTTTCAGAGTTTGTTGGGAGAAGAGAACATCTGATATACAAACATAATCTCAAATTTGGATGTAATATATGACACAAAATTATTATTTGTGGCTTGACAAGAAAGATGCAAGAATTGGTAGGTTTGCAAATGTCAAGCACAATATAAAGTCACTTGTCATGAGACTCTGGGTTCTGGTGTGCCACAGTGTTTTATTGTACAAAGTGTTGACCCAAACCACAAAAGAAAAAGAACACTGGATGCTGCAGACACACACAGAGGAACAGCAGAGCACAAAATCTCAGAAAAAGTAGACTCTGTAGTTTTCAACAGCTTCAAGCCACAATATTGTTTCACTTCGTAACCAGAAATAAATTCTTTGAGTCCTTAAAGTGACAAGGATTCTTGATACGATATCCTGACACAGATCTGTTTTGAACTGCAGTTCCATAGGGTCGTATAAAGTGAAGAGTAAGTTTAAACAACATTATTTATACTTTTAACATATCTGTTTGGCTGTGATCTAAACAGTTCACTCAAGTGAAACAATTTTCCTTTTTTTGTTGTTTTTTTCCTACTCAGACTTGAGAGATTATTCCATGCACCTTTTACACTTATGAGTAAAAAATATTTCTGGGCTTGGTTTTTTTCCCCCATATTTTCATTACTTTTTCTTTCTCTGGATCAAACCTACAAAATGGTTCTGGACTCAAAATTTCTGGCTCTGATTATGATGCCATTTTTCTTATGCTATTTGATACCAGATTATAAACTTGAATTTTAAAATGTCCCACAAACGCATTAGATTGCAAAAAACTCACTGGATATCCTTGAGAAGTTGCCATTCAGACAGGTGTGCTAATGAAATTATTTAAAACTAAAAATTGCTGAAACACTTCTGTCTGAATATGGGAAGTAAATTTATATATTTCATAGAAGTTCTTACGGTCAGTTTCATTCTGTCTTTCACACTGGAATGTGTACCAGATGGATTTATGCCTGTATTTCGTATCTAAACTTTTGGCCTGGAAATTTCTTTTTTAAGACAAGAGTGAAAGGAAGGACAGACTATTTTATCTTCTTCTGGTTGTTGGAAGTAACATACGTAAAAATGTGCAGTGTGAAAAAATAATAAATAAAGCAGAATAACATAAACAACTGCAAGTAAAAAAGTTAGTGCTTTCACAATGTGTTCCATTGATACTTTTTAAGTTTTGCTGGAGAAATATGTTCTTCACCTGTGGAAAAGAGTTTGATTTTTTTCTTTTAATTTCAAGTTGGAACAATAAAAACAAAATTGGATGCTTACTGGGACCTGGTACTTTGAGATTATTACCATCAGAAACTCATCTCAGCTTTTCCAAACTTGAGACTGGTGGTTCTTCAGTCTTGCAGAAATTCATTAGTCTCAGGAACAAGTAGGCCATTATCTGTAAACCGCTGGATGATCTGATGGGTGTCCTGAAGTGTAGGATCTCCTTCCTCAGACCTGGGGACCAGGGCATCTGAAGATTTCTGGTTCCTAAGCAAGGAGTTTGGAACTCTGACCTAGTGGACAGCACAGACTCCAAATTCTTTCTGTTCCATGTTGGGCTATTGGGGAAACAGGTGGACAGTGTAGGTCACTTTTTAGGACAGGTCTGAGGACTTTTAAAAAGTCATGTTTTAAGTGTAATTGTGATTTCTCCTTGTCTTTTGGTAGTTCAGGTGTTTTTCTAGCTGAGAGCATGATTCCTTCACATGGTGTAAACCAGTGCTTAAGGATGTCCTACCTAAAGCATGCTTCTGTCCCATGAGTTCAGCTGTGATATTTTCCAGCAGCAAAATGTGCCTATTATGATGGACTTTTTTCTCGGATCATCCACAGACATTTGTACTAATGTGAGGAAGAATAATTTAGCAATGCAGCAGAAAGGGTCATCCATATTTCAAATGTATACTTTGTTGGCTTTGGCCTCAATTCCAAAATGCGTATAATTTCCTAAATTTTATAAAGTCATGATGACTTATCTCCCCTCCTTTTCATTACCAAGTTGTTAAACAGGTCTCATAGTGGAAAACTGCTAGAATTATCACCTTTTCCCCCTAAAAATAAAGTCATTCCACTACATGAGAAAATCATTGACATCCATGAAAGAAATAGACAGTTTGAAGGCCTATGAGAGAATGCAACACATTATTTAAAAATAGGTATTTAATTGAAAATAAGATACCACAAGATTAATTCCTTAGCTCAACAATTACTAAAACAACAGAAAAAAAATCAAGAAATTTTTTAATAATACCTGTCTGTTTTTCATAATGAAGCTAGGTGTACTTGAGATCTGTTGCTGTTTCATAACTTGCTTAAGAAATTCTTTTTTACATTGTTTTGAGTAACAAAGATTACCTTTGTCCATGAAAAACATTGCTGTATTTGTATTGTTGCCTGGAAGAGATGATTATTTACCTCCTGGGATCCTTTGTAGAAATATCTGTGCACACAAGAAAATGTTTCTTAACTATTGGCAAATGCTGGAAAATAACTTGTCATTTCCTTTTCATCATTCATGTCATTTCACTTAATGCATTTTCCAAACTATATTCTGGTGTTGTAGCTTGGGCACCTGTATTTGAATTATTATCAAGCAGAAGTTTTGCTTATCTTGAAGCTAGTATGTTTTAAATCTGTTGTAAGGCACAGAGAAAAAAATACTTTGTATGGACATACTTTTCTGTAGGATAAAATTATCTCTGTCCTTTCATTGACCACCTTGCTATTAATTTAATTTCAGCAACCTGCTTGAGTAGTTCTACTTACACCAATACAAAGAGGGTAATAGTAATGCTAAAATTTAATTCTGTACAGTTAAACAAAAGGAATATTATGGTATGTGATGAAATCAATAGGAATGTGGTATTTTGCAGTAAGTGGGAAAAGAGTACCAGAAGTGATTTTGAACAAGATGTTTTAGTCTGGAGTAGCCACTTTTCAGGTTCCCTGAAGTGCTGTTCTCCTGCCCTTTCGGACAGAACCCCAAAATATGAAAGAAATCTTTGTCTAAAATTATCCTTCATGGAATATAAACCACTAAGTAACTATCTGTATAGCCAAAAGTCAGATCCTCTCAGCAAAGAAAAAAAGGGTTGTAAAGAGATCTGTTCAAGAAGGGTGGCTTTCTTCATTGGCCTTTTATTACCTTTGGGCCTCAGTTTAGGGAGGAGCTTTTGGCCAAGCAGAATGGAAAGGGAGAAAAAAATGGGTTTGGAATGCTGTGTTTGCAGCCATGCTGTAGGCTTCTTTCGTCTTCAAATAGAGTTTGTTCTGCTGCTCCTTGGGAGAAGTCTTCTCCCTCTTTCTTCCTTCTCAGAAGGAATTTACACTGACCCGAGGCAGCAGCTATGGCAAGGCACTTGGTATCTTGTCTACTGCTCAGTCACTTCTGCTTTTATAAAACCACAGAATCATAGAGTGGTTTAGATATGAGTCCTTTAAAAGTAATTTGGTTGAACTCCCCCTAAAAAAAGCAGGGACATCTTTAAGTAGATCAGGTTGCTCAAAGCCCTGTCCAAAAATCCATGCCAGAGTTTGCACAAACAAGGCAAGGTACAGGGATATTGAACAGTTGCTCTCTGTATTTCACCTGCCCCCCCAGGAAGGGTTTGCTAACGCTGGAACATCAAACCAGTGGAAGAAAAGCAAAGGGATGAACTGAAAGCTTTAATACTGAACATCCCTCTCGTCTGGCACCTCTGCCAGTTATGTTTTGGAGGTGGGAGAGTGAGGGTACTACAGTTAAAGACTATAGCCAAGATACTACTAAACCTAAGATGTCAGAGAGTATTGCTTTTAAAACTTGGCTGAATAAGGCTGCTAAAAAATTAAGAATTATGCAAGAGTTTGTGCCTGTTCAATTGGCCACCTCATTAGTTTAATCCAGATAAGTTTTCTTACTTGATTATAACATTATTTTGCAATTTCAAGTGACTGTACTAGTTTGTGTGCTTACAACTCTGAGCCTAATTTAAAATACTTTAGAATTGTTGTTTTTGGGATTAAGCAAACATGGACATTTGAAAATTAACATGCTTCCCCTGAATGTTGCTGTCTTGTAATTGCCAAGTTAACAGCAAAAAATATTACAATTCAGATTTGTTATTACTGTTTTGTTGTTGTTAGCTATTAACACAGTAAATATATTAAAAATCAATTGGAAAATACTTTTCTAAGACCAACATTAGATATGGTCTAGTGTAAATGTTTTAAGTGATCATTATATGTAAGTGGTATTTCTAGCTCTGCAATTCCTAACTAATGTAATAGTGGTAAAGGTTAGGGAATAAAGGAAAGGAATAGGTAAGATGTCTGTATAGATACTTCTCCATTTTATATTTTTGCAATTTAGGCTAAAAAAAATTAAATTACATTAACAAAATTGGCGGCAAAAAACTGCTGTTTTCTAGTCCTCAAAGGAAAGGGCAAACAGAGTGAAATATCTGGTTTTCTAATTCATGTTCTGATACTAACTTCATTTGTTAATAATTTTAACCTTTAAATATTCTTCTTGGCCTGTTATTTGTTGGGTTTTTTTCCCACCAAATGCTTGAGTTAGCTACATGATTCCCAAAAGAAGTCATAGCAAGGTCTTAATATAATTAAGAGACGGAGAAGAAATTGCTTTCATATTCCTGCTTTTTTTGCACCCTGAACTTGTGAACACAAGTTCAGATTAGAATTCAGATTAGATTTACACAATTCTGTAAATTATGTACCTACATAGAGAAATAATAATAGGAAAATCTAATCAAAATCTCATCAAAATCTCCCAGGAAAGTAATAAAAATATGTTGCATACACAATGTAGCAATAACTGTGTTATTTATATGAACACATTAAATATAGCGTTCTTAAAACTACAGCTTGCATTTCACTTTTAATATTGATCATCTAATATCTGGTGCCAGCCATATGACACATTAGTCTCCAATGTTATCCAGATGGAAGATTCCTCTTCAAATGTCTAAATATGACACACACTGAAAAAATCTGAATATTTTTCCAAATTAAACTTTTATAGCCAATTACTCTTCAAGTATTTCTAAGATCCTTTGGGATACGAATGTTAGTTTATGTGTTCAAGCACCATTGCAGAGAATAAAATTAAATTTAGATGGCAGAGATAAAATTAAAGTGACTGAAAACACATTGATACCCCATAAAACAAACAAAAAAATGGCCTTGGAATTTTGATAAACATATGAATTACAAACATACAAATTAAATGTGTTCACATTTAGCTGAAATTCATTACAAACCAATAGAAAATGAAGTTATTTGACCCACTCATTTATGGAACCAAACAGTTCTCATTATGATGAGTAATATATGATCTCTAGTGCATCAACTTGCTATGAAAAGAATTAATTTTCAAACATATTATGAGAGCTGCCTCTTTTCCCACTGAAAAACAATATTTTATTCCATTTACTTCTTTTACCAGTTCATTAGATGTGAATAAAAACTGTGAAAGCTCATGTTCAAGTAGATCTTCTGTGATATTTTGCAGTGCAAGTATATTAATGAGGGAACTTCAAAAGAATTTTACAAGTCTTGCTTCATTAATTTTTGCCATAATATGTGTCACAGCGACCTTCAAAGCACCCAGCATTTCAACATCAAATATAGTAGTGCAATATGACAACTCCATTTTAAATTATGGTTTCATATTAAAAGTCTGTTTTAGATTTTTTTCCCTGTAATTGGGAAAGATAGAAATATATAAATTAAGATATAAAGGACCTTCATTTCCCTCCTAGATGGGGTGCTTTTTAAAAATAGATAAAACTGGTGTTTTTGCAGGAAGATCATATTTCCTGTCAAATATGTTGAGCTTGAAAAAATATTAGATAATAGCTTCCCAATTTCCTGTATGTCAAATTCAGGAAAAGAGAAGCACTTATGCATCATTTTGAATGCAGGTGGTAAAATACATCTGATTAGGTACAAGTATCAATTAGGAACATTCTTTCCGCTTCAAAATCCAATGCACTTAGGAGAAAAGTAATAAATTTTGGAGATGAAACTAATCAAACAGAAAAAGAAAAATAACTGTGTTGTTTTCAAAATTATCAAAAGACAGGCAGTAAGATGCTAATTCTGTTTGTGGATTTGAGCTAACAATAACTAGATTGTTTGGGAGTTTTTCAACACCCAACGTTTTCACTATTTTTTTTTCTGTTGATGTGTCATTTCTGTTTTCACAAAATCTTGAGCTAAATATGAATAAATAATTTTCCTTTTTCGTTTTTCATGTCAGGCTGTTGTACTTGCTGACACACCTGGGCTTTACATGTCTATGCAACATCCAGAAAAAAATAACAGAACTTAATAATTGCACAGCACATCTAATCTGCACAGTTTAGAATGTTTTTTGCCCCTTAACCAAATGAATTTCTTCTTATTCTGACACATTTTTGTCCTTTCACACATACACAGGAGTTGGCTGAATTCTCATCAGTATGTATGCAATAACTTTGCTGGTGTACAACAACTGAGGGTCTAGGCAAAAAAAAAAAAAAAAAAAAAAAAAAAAAAAAAAAAAAAAAAAAAAGTGAACCTCCCTCCCTAAAATGTGAGATTGGAAGAGGAATATTGAGGGCTACAAAACAGGAACATGAAAATATTTTTTTTCTTCTTTTTGTGGCTCTCTTTTTCACAAAGCATATTAACATCAAACTGTTTTACTGTGACCTTGTTTTGTCAGACATGCAGCTAACTCTTCAACTTTTGGTATTTAAGGAATGCTAAAACTATAAAACTTTTTTTCCTTTAAATAAATCTAATAACATATTCACATTGGGTTAGTCTGCTTATTGTAATACAGCTGTCAAAAGAGGAGTGTAACTTGAGGTGCTAGGTAATGAGAATTGCTATATGCTTCAGATATCTACGGAATCATTAATTTCTTTTATGTTAAATGTTCTGCATCTCTCTCGGTTTCTGTCATGCAGTCTTGGTAATGATACACAGAGCAGAACAAGTCACACAAAAATCACAGGCCAGACCAGGCCAGGAGGGCATTTAGTTCAATATCCTGTCTCAGAGAAAAAACAGTCACTCTTTGAAAAGGATATATAAAACAGGACAACTGCGATTTTCCCCCAAGTGAATTACTTCAGTTTCCACCAATCAATGAACTTAGGATTTCCTGACCTGTGGTTCCATTATACTTGCTAGTCTGGTGGATTAGTTTTCCTGTAATGTTCTTAATTTTTCATCATTTTTTAATATACTTCTGACCTGCATAGTATCTTTTGGCAATAAATTACCCCAAACATTCTGCAAAAGGTTAATAAGAATTTCCTTTTGTTTTTTAAACCTGTGACACAATAGCAACAGTAGTTGAGTAATTGAGTGTCCCTAGCTTCTTTGGTCCAAGACATGGAGCTGCATTTCTTACTCACGTTCCCCTCTGCATGTTGAACAGGCGTGGTCTGTTTCTCCACCTGAAGCCATGCCATTCCTTTGATCATCCCTGCTTCTGTTCTGTGTTTCATTGCATCTTTGCAGGTGCATGTTGGTGGACATCTTCTGCTTTATTTTCCTAATTTTTTTAAGTCCTTTCTCCTATTACTACTCCACTTGTATGACAGTTTCCTTCTATGAAAATGAATTGATGTCCTGCTCTTAAGGATTGATTTATGTGACCCATTGCCTCTCAGTGTTTTCTCTAGAGTCTTCACAATTAAATGTACTGTGTTTCTGCCATTCAAAGGTCCTAGCAATCTGCAAAGTAAGAGATTAAATCAGTGATCTGATTTCAGACCTCCCAGCTGATGGCAGAGAGCATTATCAACAAGGCACCAGGCTGGTCTGATAAAGGAAGGCTTGTGCATTTTATTTTGTAAGGATTTTTTGCTTTGTGATGTAGGAGTTCAGTTACACCAGGAAGAAGACTTTTGTGCATTGAGACGAATGAAAGCAGCAAGAGTGAGATTTATTTTGTTTCATATTTTATTGTCTTGAAACAGCTGAACTCAGCTAATCAATTATTTCGTAGGAAATGGTTACTGGATTTCTGTACTGTTGTAGCTGCGTGTGATGCTTTATGAAACACCCAAGTCAGATTTCATATGTACCAGACATAATCCCTAGGAATTTTCTGAATCATATTTATTTCACTTTGATTTTCTTCACACCATGAACATGAGATAAAAGAATGCATTGCTCTAAGGTGGTTAAATTTGGTTGCTTGTGATATTCTGTGAGCATGAGATGGATAGAGCAAATCATGTATTCATCAGTCCCTTGATATTGCTGCTTAACTGACTTTCTGCCTGCTGGGAACACCTCCATTCTTGATAATATGGAAAAGGTTTGCTGCGCTGCTCAACAAAGGCTTTATCACCTGTTCTTCAATTATATTCTCTGAGTGATGGAAAAGAAGAACAAGCACAGAATCTGTCCCTAAGTTTCAGAGGATGTTTACCACTGTAATTGAAAGATACAAGTAGCAAATTCAGAGTTTAAACCCATGACTAAATATTCTGACATCCTGTTCAGTTCACATCTCTAACATTTCAACTCAGAACTACTGTACAAATTTGGTTTTGCCAAAAGAAAATCCTTCTGCGGGCCATCTAGGTCTGATGCACAAGCAATAAGAATGAGAATTGTTCTCCAGCCTTCAGATATTGCTGGTGTGTATGTTTACAGCTAAACTATTGACCCTCAAGTCTTTTTATAGCAAATAGAGAGAAATAGGCAGGTTTAGGTCATGACTGCGTAAGGATAATCACATCCTAGGATTACCAATCTATTTTCATTATTAAAGAGGACCAAGGACATTCAATGAAGTTATCTATGCTGTGAGTTGTAGACAGACTTATTCAGATGCTTGGTCTGATTTTTCACACCAGAAGATGAATGCATTTCTTCTCTTCCTAGGATTCTGTGATGCTAAAAGCCTTTCTAAATTTTCATTTGAATTTATTTAGTGATGGCTGGTGTGGTTGATGAGTCTTACCATCTTCAAGACTGAAAAATCTATTTGAAATAGAATTCAACCAAATTTAATAGAATTCAACAGAATTTAATAGAATTCAGTGCTAAGTCAAACTTGTCATAAAAAGCAAAGAGCGCAAAGGGAAAATTAGAGGTAGGAGAAAAAACAGATTCATTCCATTTTACTAGCAGTGGAAAACTATATTCTTCCCCATACTCCTTATTTTCTGACTAAGACAAAGTCAAGCAGGAAAAAATAAAAATTTGTAAATGTTTCTCAACATTTTCATGTTGTACTATGTGTTATTGTGAAAATTGTGGTACATACTATCCCAGATAACCTATTTATTTCACTAGAAAATCTGAGTATTCAGCTAAACTGGGAAAGTATCATTCCTAGCAATGTGTTTGTCAGGTAATTCAGACCCAACTCTGTAGTCTCTGTTACAAATTTTTTCTCTTGAATTATTTGCAATCTACTTTTTTACCCTTAAAATGTTAGAAAGTTTTTATTTCTTCTTGTATCCCAGTTAATTGTATTGAGAACGCCTTAGGGTGCATGCACTCCATTCACTTTGGAAACCACTGCCCCAGTGGAGAACAGTCCTTTGTGGTTGTGAACAAAGCTGACAGTATCAGAGAGTGGATCCTGGGCAGAATAAAGTAACTACTTCTTCTTGTTAGCCTGTCCTGTGAAATGAATTAAATGCAAAATTATTTATTGCCAGCAACCATCTTAAAATATGAAGATCTGAAAATATTGCCAGAAAGCTATACGAAAATACACTCATACTGTGGTAGAGAATTAGCCTATTGTAGTTCAGCATATGCCCTTCTTTGGCTCTGATTCATGGATCTTACCAGTGTGCAGTCATGCTTGGTGCTGCATGGGACTTTAATTTCTGCTAATTAAGAGTTTAGTAGTATGAAGGAAGTGGAAAAATTCAGTCCAGACTAGCAGCTTTGCCCATAGCATTCGATCTGTGTACTTTATCACAGACACAGATTTCAGGTTCTTAATACAACAGACTCAATCCGTTTTCTCCCACTTAGGCCCTTCATCCAAGCAGAGGACTAATCCCTGTGCTCTTGGTGACCTCTTTACTGATGTTGTAGACTTGCAGCAGATTGCAGCTGTTGTGCAGCTTTAGGGCAGAAAATGGCTGTTAAGGATCAGCAGGCTAATAGCCCGCACACCATAGGGAAGAGGATGTGCTCTGCATTTTGGCATTTCTGGATGGCTTTTTTGGCCAAGTATGAATTTGTTTCTGGTGCAGTTTCTGTGTTTGCTGTGTCTCTTCCACTGATTTCAGAGAGGACTTCATAGAACTAATGATGAAGGTCTTGGCTGCTTTGGGCACAGCACTGCAGGTGTAGGCATGTTTTTCTCAGTAGTTTTGCCTATACATCAATGCAAAGACTTCTGGATGCAAGGTGCAGGATTTCCTGAAAATTTTGAGTCTTTATGGGAGATCTCTCCTATGAAGGGAGCTATCCTTCCTAAAGGACTGATGAGATTGTCCTTCCTTTCAAGATTGCCCATATATCACATGCTCCCTTCCCCTCCTCATTTGTCTTCCCCTTCCTTTCACCTAGCTGAAAGAAACTTCACAGATTAATTTTAACTTAGAAAATAAATTGTGGACAGTTAGTCTCCAAGTCGACTAGATTTTTGTTTTGCTTTTTTTTTAAACTGCCTAATAAAAGACTTTTTAATACCTTTAGTTGCTCGGGGTACCACTGTATTGTGAGTACTGAACTACACTGAGGAACTGTGCTTGAAGAATAAGAATTAAAGTTGACTGCACAGAACCTCTCTGTGAAGGATAACAGAATCACCAATCACTGAGTTTGGAAGGGACCATCATTTTGAGACCATCAACTCCAACCGCCTGCTCAAGCAGAGCAGGATCACCTAGAACAGGTTTCTCACAACCATGCCCAGTCAGGTTTCGAAAATCTCCAAGGACTGAGGTAGACAAACCTCTCTGGGTAACCTACGCCAATGTTTGACCATCCTCACAGTCAAAAAGAGCTTTCATGCACTCAGGTGTAAGTTCTTAGGTTTTGATGTGTGCTCATTACCTGTCAAGTGCACTGCTGAGAGATGTTTGGCTCCCTCTTCTCCACCCCCATGTATTTATAGACACTGATAAGATCCGCCCAAACTTGCTCTTCTGCAGCATTAGGAGTCCTGGCTCTCTCAGCCTTTCCTCGTATGAAAGAGGACCCAGCCCCTTAATCATGTTTATGGCCCTGCACTACGCTGCTAGCTCTCCTAGTACTGTTTCTCTTGAAATTATGAATTTAATTAGGCAAGCAACACTCTCATAATCGTGTAGGTCTGCTTCTGATCTGCAATGCCACTGACCTTTTTTCATCCCATAGTTTCTTCCACTTTCTCCAACAATCCTGACTTTTCCAGACCTGTGATTTAGAAACATAACTACTCATTGCTTTCCATCCAGACTTTCTTTTGCTCTCACGGTATGGGGGTTTTTTAATGACTGTCCTTCAATATGTGCTTGTTTAACTAGGCCTTTCATTTTGTCCTTTCTTCTTAAGTCCAATAAAAACAGCAGAGAATAAGCAGTGGTCAGATTCCCAAACAACCAAAAAATTAATAAAGTGAATACAAATTTAAAAAAAAAAAAAAAAAAAAAATCCAAATCCATGCCATGTACTAGTCATGCCTATGTGTAATTATCAGTCACAAATCCATTGTATATCTTTAGTTCATTAAACTAAAAATTTCTTCAAAAAATATTACCTGAACTCAAAATATTTTTCTTGTTGCTTATTCCTTATTCATATCCCTGGTGATGAATCTGGGCAATCTTCAAGGTGTATTGCTTAAATAGGATGCTTAAGGCATCACAAAGATATTCTGCCCAACCTCAATTAGTTTTAGTCTATTTTTTCTTGCATTAATGATATTATTATCACGTCTACAGGGTAAAAAAAGCCAAAACTATAATGACTAAAGTAATTAATGCAATAAACGATGTAAATGTTAAGCCTTCACACTTAAAATTTTTCTCTTAGTAATTATTCCTTTCCAGAGTAGTGTAGAGGGAAAATGCATATACTGCCATCCTCTTTATAATGTCAAACCCAGCAAATCTGAGTATCCTGAAAATGAATAAAAGCTGGGTTTCTTGTCTAGAAATAAAAATGAGAAGTACTTCACAGGGATGTCATAGGACAAAGATTCTGCACTGACACATCTGTAAATATTAAAATTTATGACAATCTTTTGAACTTGCATTTTCTACCAGTAGTCCCTCCTATAATGGTCTTTGCACTTCTGATAATAGGCAGATGCCAGAACTTCTTCATTTTCTGCATGTTTGATTTGAATGTTTGGAATTAAGTAAATTTATGAGCATGCGCAGCAAATAATGATGATGCTATTCACAGGTACTCAAAAAATTTATATTTTTAAATGTGCTTCGCTGATTATATTGTGTTTTATTACTTCATTTTGTAATAAATTAATAAAATTAACCCTTTTTTGTTCATTTCAGACACAACATTGTTTTTTCCATCCTTCACTGGAAATTCTTATTTGGAACTACCTTCTCTGACATCCGTAGCTGAGACCAGGACTGCATCTGGGCAGGAAACAAGCAATCTGACGACTCTGTATTTGACAGTGAAAACAACTGCTCTAAATGGCACCATTCTTTACAGTGAGTACCAAAGATACTTGAAGCTAAGTATCAGTTTTAGCTCCTTCAGGTCCTTATTAACTTTAGTGTACATCAGCTGGTATTTCCTCTTCAACAGCAAAATGAGTCATTAAAATGCAGTAGAAGCCTTTTGGTATTCTAATGCATGCTGCATTATAAAATTCAAACCATTGTTCCTTGTGTTCCTCTGGAAATTTCTTTAATTTATGACTCATTGAGCAAAACATAACTTACAACAGAAAATGCTGCTTCCTGACAAGAAAGAACATAGTAAGCATATAACTTTAGTTGTAAGTGTTACAGCTCTAAAATACAAACATTGAAGAAGTTTTGAACAACTTATTATAAACAGCTTCTCCATATTTTGGTTGAGTCTTCCTTTTTATAATTGTGATCTTGGTTCCAAATTCTTGATATATAGAACTATCTTAAGTTCTGCAGTTTTGCCATATTTTGAAGTACTTGCTGTGATTTCACACTTCAGAGAATTCTTTTGTGATCCCCAGAGAGTATACTTGCAGACTTGGATGTATGCCTGTTAATACTACATAAAAAAGTTGCTTCTTGCCTGCATATTTCATTCCTCAATATATGGCATAAACTTCTGAGACAGAAGTACACTTCTCGCTAGTCAGCAAGAAAAAATAGACTTCTCTGCCAGTTGAGTGTTTCATTATATATTTTATCTTCCAATTTCTTGCAAATGGAAAACATGGAAAGTGAGGTGATTTCTTCCTGAACCCAACAAGAGCTAGAAAAATATGTTTATTTGATAGATTTACTCCACAAAGACAAAATCATTAGGAGCATTTTCAGTTCACTGCAGCTCCCTAGGGTTTCTCTACACAAAGAAATCTTGTTGATGTAATAATTTTGATTAAATTTTGTTGCATTTATATTAATCTAGTAGGAATATATGTGAATTCACCTGAGCTATGTACATAGTTATAAGCCAGGGTTAAAAGTAATATAAGCTTAGTGGCATTATTTAGCTATGCCTTTTATTTTTATCTGTACTACACTTAACTTAGATGTGAAACACTCTAGCCCCAAATTGAAAATTTATGTTTACTGCTTTTCAAAATAGTATCTCAAATCCTTGTATGTTGTATCTGGGCTGTTGCTGCAGCTGCCTAAGCTACAGTGCTGCAAAATTTGCTAAGAATCATGGATAAGTGGTGATGCAGCAGTTCTTTACATTGAAGTGTTTTATACTTGTTAGTTATTTCAATTTCAAGAGGAGTTATTTGCCCTTGAAGAAGAATTCAAGGAAGGTCACTGGAAGTACTTTGAATATATTTGGCATTTAGTGATTTTGTTTGCCTCATCACTGCAAAGTAATTTGGCTCCAACCAAAGTTAAAGTGAATCTCACTATCTATACATAAGCCCTGAGTAAGCATCTCTGTGAAACAAAAAAACTGAAGAAACCCCAAACCAAAAAGAAATAGTGGAAGATTCTCTACTATAATCAGGAGAAAGTGGTGTTTTCTAAGCTAAAGGAGTGGAGGTCATTCAGCCTGGAGAAGAGAAGGCTCTGGAGAGACCACATTCCAGTCTTTAATTACTTAAAGGGAGCTTCTAAGAAATATGGGGCTAAACTTTTAGCAAGGCCTGTTGCAATAGGACGCAGAGTAATGGCTTTAAACTTAAAGAGTTTAGACTCTTAGTAGATGCAGACTAGATATGAAGAAGAAATTTTTTTACAATGAGGGAAGCAAGTCAGTGGAATAGGTTGTCCAGAGAGGTGATAGATTCCTCATCCCTGGAATCATCCAAGGTCAGGTTTGAGAAGGCTCTGAGCAACCTGATCTGGTCAAATATGTCCCTGTTCATTGCAAGGGGTTAACTTGCAACCCAAACTTATCTATGATTCTATGACACTATGATTTTCTTTTCTAGATAATGTAGTCATCCTGCTTCTAATCTAATTAGATATTAAAACCTAATAACCTATTCAGGTATTAGTTCATACTGTCTGTGGAAAATTGTTAACATGGTATTTTTCAGGGGTTTGCGTAGATTTTGTTACAGTATTTGAGGACTTCACATTCTTTCGAATATTTGTCTTTCCACTTTCTGGAAAGACAGAATGGCATTCATGCAGATCCTGCAGTTTTTTGCTTTCCAGTTACCCATATCAGAAACTTCTTCCTGGGGGAGATCCAGGAACTTGGGATAATTTTTGTATATTTTCACCCAGTTGTTTTACTCACTCTTTCTTCACAGGTTCTCAGGAGCACCTCATACTTGCATTCTCCTTCTTTTTGTTTCCCCTAGAATGGGATTTTAACTGATTTGCAATATTCAACTCCTTTAGTAACCAGTAGGTTTTCTATTAAGGTTAGGTTTCTGCTAAGCTAAATAAATGAATAAATAAAATATGGGTCTCTGTCTGGCTGTGGAACACAAACACAGAAAGTAATGGATGACTGTATATCTTGTAGAAATATGATATTATGTTTAAAATTAGATACGTCTTTGCTTTACATCTCTACTTTATCAGTCTGCCCCTCTTTCAATAGATCCAGTTTCTTCTCCTTTACTCTTTCTTTTTTTGTCCTGTGTCTCCCTGGTAATCAGATTCCTTTCCAAATATTACAAATGTGTGTTATGATTGCCCACATCAACATTCTTATTTAGTTTTACATTAATGTAAAATAAAATATTATATAAACTTGTAAACAAAAATCTCTCCAGTGTTTTATGAATGAACACCGTGTGCCTATACAGATAATTCAGAATTTTAAAATTATTTCTGCATGCAGGCACCAAGCTATTCTGTCAGATAAATATCCTTTGTGAATTTATATGCTCCCTCTGTAGCTCCTTCATCCCCATTTTTTCTCCTGCTCTGTCTTTCATTTTCCCTTCTAACAAAAAGAAGGGAAAGAGAAGTCTTCCCTTCAACTGCAAAAGAGAAGCTGCTGTTGTCAGCTGTTCCCTTTTTAATAGTAATACAACTCCTGCTTCTACTGCTGCTTTTTTGAAGCTGTGTTACCATCAAACATCTGAGGAATGAACTGTCAGCAGAAAGGCTCATGCACTCACCAGGTACAAGAACCACACCCTTCTAAGTGTTAATGTTCCCATCATTTTCAGATTCAGTTAATAAATGCACATTAGCAATCGTTTCATAATTAAGGTTACAATAAACTTCACACATTCATAAAGAAAAAACTCTCTATTTGTCAAAATAATTTTTTTTAAATAGGAAGAATATCACAGTGATCTGCTTCTTTCAGATGTACTTTACTAGAAAACGGTTACACATTTTGATTAGTTTTTTTAAAATTAATCCACCTTCAGATTACACATTTTAGAAACACACCTGTTTTTACCAGGTGGTGGTGAGGTTACATCTGTTTGTCTGGCAGATAATTAGTAAACATTTAATTACAGGGAGAAACTTCAGACAAGATGGTACCGATATACAAATGAATTTGAATCAGAAAGTTTGCCTAGAAGAATATAAAAGTCAAAATCATAAGGATAACATAAAAGGATTAAAACTTGCATCTATCTTTACCTGGTACATTTGCCAGTTAGGAACAGAAAAGAAGATATTTTCTGTTCATGTGCCTTAAAATAAAGAGAAGGGAGCACTTAAAATTACCAATGCATTACTCTAACATCTATTATCCATTAGTACAATTATATACTTGCAAATATATATAAGGCAAATAAAATACATATAAAAATACAGCAAATAAGCCTGCTTATAGAGTAACCAATAGGTAGAATATTAGAATCATTACATGTGCTAGGCATGTCACTTTATTAAGTCAAACCATACTGTTGTTAAATATAATTTTCCTATTTGATGCCTTTATTAGTAAGAATTTTATCAACAATTGGTTGAGATTAACAAATACTAAGGACTAACTGGTTTTTGTAGAGGTTTTTACTTACGTTCTTAATACCTATGTTTTCCATAATTATTTCAGTATGTATTTAAGAAACATCTGAATGGTAACAATAAATGGACTAAAACTGTCTGGAATTTTTGCAGTTACCTTATGTTTAAATTTTTGATAGAATGTGACAATTACATTTGTGCCAATAAAGATTAACCAACATTTGAGAACTATTTATTTGTTGAATACAGATTGCATTCATAAAATTTCTATTCTATTCCTAATGATTTTTATTGTTTGCATGATTAAATTTCATCAACATGTCAAAGCAAATTATGATATTTAGCCACAAAGAAAAATAAATTGCTAACGATCATAAAAACCTGATACAGTTGTAAAATTTTACTTCATCATTTTCACTTTTAACAGACTCAGCATAATGCTGCTCACAATCCCTTCAAGGGTAGATTGTTTAGCTTCTACTATATATGGTAGCCTATATCTTCTAACAAATGGATTTCAGATTTCGCAGCCCATGTTTATAGCATTCCTTAAGGACAACAACTCCCTTTCATAAGTTGTGCTTATAAATTATTTCCTGTGCTCTCAGAAGCTCTTTTCCCCAGATCTACCCATATTCTACTTACCCTTCTGAAACTACATATGTAGTCTATTTGCCTCATTTCAGCTGGCATTCTCAAGCGGAGCCTTTCACAGCATCCTTCCTCTGTGTCAAAATATATTTTCTTTCTTAATAAAGCTTATCCCATATTTTAATGGGAATTCAAATCTGTCTTTTAGATAGGCAGTCATTTAAGCCCAGTGGTCACTTGCTTTTTGTCATACTGATGTACAAAAATAACCTTCCGGTTTGCAGATTTCTGTGAAAGGATGGTTACTGAGATCTGGTTTCTTTAGCCTGAACCCCTCACATAATCTTTGCTAAGGTCAAGATCGTTTACCCCTAATATCCAGCAAGATTTTTTACTCAGATATTTCCTGATCTCTGTCTGTTCCCAGAATCTGTTTTGCTTAAGACTTGGGCTTTTCCTATGAATGTAACTTCCATATACACTAGGCAGCATATGCTCTTTCACATTTCACATTTCAACAAAATTCTCTGCCTCATGTTCACTGTAGAAAGATTTAAAGGATTGTCCTTTCAAAGGATTTCATACCACCTAGCAAATAATATGAAGAATGCTGTTAGTCACCTCTAAGCATGACTTAAAAGTACTCCCTGGACTGAAGTTCAAGCAGCAACCCTCACTGAGGTTTCAAGGAGTGATGCTGCCTTTGGGAGAGCTGTCCCAGATTTTTTTACTTTGCTGTTGATAATAAGGACCTTCTTCTGAGTTTTCACAAGTGGGCAATGTGAATGGGCAGAGTCACTGGCAGAAGAGAATAAAGCTGTTCATCCATAACCTCACTTTTTCAAAACGTTATATATATTCACAACTCTCCCCCACTTCATTCTCTCTGAGTCAATGTGACTTACAGATTTACTTACTGGTAGAAATTGGAAATGCTGGGAACAGCATGTGCAAGGAGGGGAGAAGATAAGGAAGCAAATAATGCAACATGTGCGTGTGTCAGTTATGCTAGGGTTAAAAAGCAGTGCAATAGTGCAATATATTTTGAAAGAGAATTATCAGACTATTGTAGAAGGAAATTGTAAAAGCCAAAGGCATGAAATCCAGTCAAATTAAAATAGCTTTGGAGTTAATTAGGTATTCAGAATACAAAATATGTCTAAGCATAAAAGACTTCAGTAGGTCATCAGGATTTGTAACAGACTGAAGAAATGCAATCTTGACTAGAAAGCTTCTCTCAAGGAGAGAGTTTATGTTGTGAACTGTTTCTGCTATGAACAACACAAAAGGAAATGATCAGGGAGTTGCAAGCACTGTTGTCTCTCTCTATGTCCTAAAAGATTATTGTTTGCATTTTGTTTTGTCCTCTAAAATAAAGTTGATAATTTCATCTTTACAAACAGCTTTTCTAAGTCCCAAGTATACTCTCATTCTTTTTACTTTTCTGAATAAAAACTATTAAAGGATATTCCAACCTGTGGCCCCCTCCAACAGCTCCAGGCTGGGGAACTCCTACCCAGCCCCTCCAGGCTCCTACCCCACGGCTGAAACCCAGCCCGGCTCCCAGCCCTTCTGTCCTGCTCCAAGGGTCTCCTGCTGACTGATTCACAGGTGGACTCACTCAAGAATCACCCACCCAAACCCAGGCACTCTACTCTTGGGCATCCCCCAAATGCCAGCATAAAATTTCTACCTATTTGATACCAGTGCTTGCGCCCAGGGCTTCCTACTCAGAGGCAGTAGTACATCAAACAAATACGTGCAGTAAATTCAATTTCATGACCCAGTTACCGAGTCTTTTTTACTTCAGTTAAATATAGTAAAATCAGTGAAAAAAACAGATTAACTTTTTAACAATTTGCCTTAAAGGGGAATAAAAATTGTAAACAGGAACTGTCTTAACGGTTATGTAAAGTGAATACAATTTAATTCCATGCGCAAATTCACCCAATATAATTTGAAACTGTAGGTATCAGTCTTTTTTTTGTAGAAGAGCCATGTATCATGCATCATTTAAATAGAAATATTTTGCTGTCATTTTTACAACGTATAATATACTATTTAGTGGAAGTGAACTTAAGCATCTTTTTATTCTTATTTTGAAGAGTGCAAGTAAGAGTATGTCTGATGTTTTGTAAATAATTTTTCTTCTCATCAAGTGTGAAATATATCATTAATTGAGAAAGGTGCATTTTTCATAACCTTTAAATATAAGAAAGAAATGTTCTCTTATAATTTTTGTTTTCTATAATTCATTTGAAAAGCTGAATGAATGTGGTTTAGTTTTTTAATGTCACCTTTCTTGCCTTAATGGTACTGTTGGATATAGCATAAAGTTCACCTTCAATTAATGTGAAGGTCTCTGTAAGATTGATGCAACTGAAGTGGTATTAAGTAAATTTTGTCATTTGGTTATTTTCTTTTAACTCTTATCAGCTACATACAGAGATTTACAAAGTCTGATTTTTTTCTCACAGTCACTCAAGAAGAGTCCTGTATATGGACAGAAGAGTCCTCACTGTCACATAGGCATCGTGACAGGTGATGGCCTTCCAGTAGTGTGAAATTGTTCTGTGAGGTTCTACACTTTCAGGAGTGTGACTATCTCCATTTTTGTTTTCAAAGCTGGTGAAAGAAATTTTGGAGAGCAGTTTCTTCACTTGTATCTTGTGGAGGGAAGACCCAAAGTTCGATTAGGCTGTGGAAGCTCTCGGAACATTCTGACTGCGTCCCTCAACCAATCTGTTAGCAAGGGTATCCTCGTCCCTATCACAATAAGGTAAGAATTTACCACTGGGTTACACTAAGAGAGTTTTAGCCATCTATATTGAGCAATAAAATGTGATTTCTTTTTTATTCTTTTTTTTTTTTTTTTTTACAATAAAAAGACAAGTGATATTGGAAAGCAAATTTGGAAACCTTATTCATGAGGTGGTCTCCTTGACTGAAAATATTTTAGTTCACCCTGATCACTTCAGTCCTTTGGAGAATTTATGAATCATTCAAAGTCCAGATACATTTACAGATAAAGGTTAAGTCAGTTTGAGAACTGAAACAGTTTAAACATAATTTTGGAGGTTACAAATTGGGGGGAGGGGGCTCATATTTTATGCTTATTAGCACATTGGATAAATTAGATTTGTCATCAGAATTTCAGTGCTAAATATAAGACTAATTTATTGTTTAAGATGAAAAATTAAAAATGGGCATACTAACAGCATCTCACAATGCAGGGTGGACATGGTGACTTTAAAAGTCTTATCCAAATTAAACTATGATTTTAAAAGCTGTTATATCTACATTGCCACTGTACTGTCAGCATTATACAAGAATGGCTGATCACTACTATCGTTTTTCATCTCGTACAAACAGTAGTTCTCAGAATGGTTCGTTTATCATTTTGAAGAAGGTATTAGTATCATGCTGTGGTAATGAATTAACTCTTCCAGTGATGGAATTTCATATGTGCAAGTCAGATAAGTAAAAGAGAAATAATATAGATTTTTGGATATATTTATAACAGTAATGTTAAATAATGGTAAAATATTCAGTCATTACTTCAGAAACATTTTAGAAATAATTCTGACACTTATATAAAATATCAAACTACTGTGATTAAGATGATATTTTATTTTTTACATAGTTTAAGTATTAGAGATAGTTGCTGCACCTGAACTGTAAACATTTGTGATGTGAGGGAACATAGTGCATAAATTATTAAATTAAAAAAAGTTTTAGCTAGAATTATTTTTGCTGTTAGAGGATGGTATGGGAAAGAAACTGTTGCAAAATTTACCATGAAACACACATGTTAGACTTCTCAAAATTGCCTCTTTCTACCAAAAAAGGAGAATCAAAGCATAATCTGAATGTTTTCGTGTTTTCTTTCTGAGCTGTTTCTCTGTGATGTAAATGTTTATAAGTTCTACAATGAGAGAGGTTTGATGATCTCAGTATATAGAGTGGATTGATGTGGAGAGAAGAGACTGTTCAGCCTTTTTTTGTTAGATTGTATGTTTATCCCATAAACTTTACCACTTTTCTTAGAAACAAACTTGTTAGAATATAAATCCTCTTTTCAATATATGGAAGGCTAACAGGATCTGCCATTTAGAAAACTGTTTTATTTCCATCATATATTTCTTCTCAGCCACAGGTCTCTACATTACTCTTTTTCTCCTTTGAAAACAAGGTTTTTTTTTTCCTTTTATGCTGAGTATTAACATCTAGTATTACTGGAGCAAAGTCACATAGCATACATTCTAAACTTATTAGCTGACAGCATATTTATTTTAGGATTTTTGTTCAGATTGTAAAAGTATATAAAATTTACAAAGAAAATTATATCACTTCCTCTCCTTTTGATCTAGCAGATAAAGAGGTTTTTTTTCTCTCAGAAGATACTTGATAGAGTTATACAGCTCAATCCTAATAAACTATTCTGAGTTTGTTTTTTAACCCCAGAGACGTCTCTTGTGTGAGACATATATCAGATAATTGTCTGCACTGCATCAGCTGGGGTAGCATTGTCTCTGTTTCATATGCTTAAGCCATTAAAATCCTGTACAGATTTCAAAGCCTAATAATATTAGCAACAAATGAAGCTAAATGGCAATTAAAAAATTTATTCTAGTTGTAGAGTTCAAGTTTACACTGAAAAATTTATTTCCCTCTTTTTCTACCTTAAAATTAAAACCTCTGTATTTATGGCCTCATTCTCCTTGTTGTGACACTGAAAAATAATGTCAGTTCAATTTACACATTTCCTTTGTTTACTGGAATGTTATACTGCTATCTTTGAAACAGTGGCATACTAAATAACTTGCAAGGCATGATTTTAGACTGTGACTGGCAGGGATTTACATGAATTTGGGTTTATGGGCTTGGCCTTCAAAATGACTTGTGATTGTTCTTGTGAGTCCTTCTAAAATGTAGAGAAAGCAGTATATCCTTCACCAAGCAGCAATAAAATTGTAATCCTTCAGCAATCATCCTTAACCTCTGTCAAAGGAAAAAGCAAATTTGACAAAGCATTTGTAGCTTCCCAAAATCTTGTATCATAAGATATAAAATATGAATCCATGACAAAACTGTTGATTTGTGTTCTCAGTGGCTGTTGGAGATAGATAATTCTATCTGTATGGTTTACCTGCAAAATTAACATGTGGGCTTTTTTTCCCCTGTGATGCAGGAAAAGAGTCAAAGACTGGAATAAATGACCAATTGGGGAACAATAGATTTGTTACATTTGACTTCGAATAAGTTTTGAAGACCATATTTGACAGTTATTACAGTTTTGGACAAAACTATGACTCCAAAGGATAAACACCACAATTAACACATCCAATAACATCTATAGAAGCAGATTTTCTCCTGGTCAAACTTCTTCTTTTTAAATCTGCATGTGCAGGAAACTAGTACATTCCCACAGTTTACAGCTATTGCTTTCTTTTAACTGTATGATTAGTTTCCTTGGATATGGCCATTTTCTCAAACCTGATGAAGATTAAATGAGTTTTAAATGTTCAGTCATTGTCTTTATCGTCTTTCTGAAATGGCAGCTTTATAGAAGAAAGTCAATAAAGCTGTGATTGCTTACTTTTTTGCCTTGCCTAAAGAAAATAGAAACCTGTTTCAATGCAGTCTCATTCATTGTTTCCATTTCTGTTTATTTTCAGAGGATTTGATTACTGGTTTGAAAATGTGCATTCATTTGAGTTTAATTTTTTGTGGTTTCATAATTGAGATTGTACTTTTTTTTCAGTTAGAGCTTTGAGCCCATACTTGAAATGTAGTTTGGATTGGTTTTATGGATTTGTTCTTTAAAGTTATTCAAAGAACATTAATTCAAACAGATTTCATTCCATGAGTGAGTTCTGAAATGCATTTGCCTGATGTAAAATTTACTCTACTTTGTAGTTAAACTGATATGACTGTCATGGGGAAAATGATGTTTCTTCAATTCAGTGGTTGAAGGAAGGTAAATTTAACAAAAAATTAAGGTTGAAGGTAAATTTAACGAAGATTGAGATAATCAGGTCAGCAGGATTTTGATTTTTCTTGATAGTACAGTGGATTTTACCTTTTAGAATATGAGTACTGATATTTTTTAGACATCTTTGACTTTTTGTCTCTAAACGATATTTTTGTCTGTTCTAAACAGTGATATGACACAGCAGGTCCTTTCTGTTTGGGAGATACCAAGATTTAATTAAAATCTTCCCTGTATGTGATAGCATCACTCTTTTCCATCTTATTTACCTGCAGAATTTTCAGAATTTTTCTCTGGAATTTAATGAACATTGTGCCCATCCCCACAGAGGTATATCATGATATTATGTACATTTACATTTCATGTATCTTCCAAGTGAACATATTGAAAGCAGTTGTTTCCAGTTTTCTGTCACACTTGAATTAGTAGTATGGATGTGAGCATTTACTGATGGCTGAGAAGGGCACCTTTAGCTGTCCTTAAAAGAGTTTATTTGTCAAATACATTATCCAGTTAAAGTTGTCTGGCCAGCTCTCACCTAGACCATGCAGTGGTACAGAAGCTGCTGAAGTTATTATTCGGTCTTCCAGCTTCAAAAGCAGATGGCACATTCTGAACTGTGAAAATCCTCAACATGCTTTTGTACATGCACATGGAAACTCTGGCAAGATGTAATGTACTAGCTACATGTTTATATTATCGGTATCCATGATTTTACCTACACTTCTACTTCTTCCTTTTCCACACAAGAGGAAAATCATTGCTTCTACTATTCTACAAAGTTTTTTATTGCATGTGCATACTGAAAATGTGTTTTTTTAAAGCATATATAAAACACTATCTGTACAATATGTTGGCTTATTTTGAGAATGGCATTTACCTATATAATTTCATTGTTTCAGAGAAATATAGGTATTCCTATTAGTGCATATATTTAAGTCCTATAAGTGCATATATTTTTATTATTATTTACAGGTATTGGGTGTTCTGCATAGTGTGAAAGTATTGTTTAAAATTACATGAAATCAGTAGACAAAAATCTCAACTAATTTTGTAATGTCTTGCTATTGTTTCCAATGTTACCAGTTACCTAGGAATATAGGATTTTTTTGTTTGATTATTTGGAAACATCTGAGCAGCAGGTTTTGTACCTCAGCAGGTACATAGTGTAGCCTAAGTTTCATACTTGCAACACTGAGTTCCAGCATAATAAATTATGTGACAAATGAAAAATGGAAAGGTGATTTGGTAAATGACTTGAGTCAACTTGATGCAATATTGCCGTCATCTCATCACACCTCATTTTTCCAAAATTGTTTGAAGATTAAGAGTGAAAGCAGTCTGGGATAGGTTTATGAATTGTTATTCTCTCAAAGGAATTTATCAAATTGTTAAAGAAATCACATTTAGATGTGGTCTTAAGAAAGAATATTTTACATACTCTATATCTTCATTTTGAATTTTAAGTCAGCACATATATGAATTATATCCATGTAGATGTTGTGTTGCATGGAACAGGAAATGTTGTCAGATACTGATTATATTTAATAAATTGTGGTGAAGAATTGTAATTACTTTTAGAAGGACATATATACAAGTACATGCATTTATGTTTGCTGTATTTACTATAACATTTGAAAATTCCACAAAATCATTACATTTGCCACTATACGGTAAGAATGTTTCTGTAGTGTATGCCTATGTAATGTTTGTTCTGTGGCCTTAATCCCAGTTCCATCAATCCAGCTGTTACAGTTTTACACAAGTAAATCACTACATCTGTTACTCAGTCTCAAAAATAGTCCCATAAGAGATGCATTACATCAAGATAATGAATATAAATTCTTGTATATGCAACTTTTTTTTTAAATTGTAACATTGGAATCAGCTAGTTAAATGATTCCATGTGACATGCTAACTGGAATAACTCAAATAAGAAAATGGATTCTCATAAAGAATATAGAAAAGATTACCCTTTGTGTTTATTTCAATTTCCGCCTTTGTGTATGAACAGAACATTCAGTGTATTCTGAAACATTTTTTTTGCCTTCACTCATCAGCGGTATGCAATATTTCATCAGTGATCTGTCAAAGCCAACAAACCAACTGCTATGGCTGTTCAAGCTCATTAGCTACTGGCTTGAAGAGCAGATGTTTGAATTCCGGTACCCTTCATGCTCTGGCTTTACGCTAGATGTTCTTACATTAACTGTGCTTACAGGAATGGCTCAAGAACACAGAAAGACAGAATCAAATTGTTCTTTAGGCTGGAAAGGACCTCTTGAGGGCTTTCCAACATTTCTGCTCGAGCAGGGTGTCCTGGTTTCAGCTGGGATAGAGTTTTCTTCGCAGTAACTGGTATAGTGCTGTGTTTTGCACTCAATATAAGGATAAGGCTGATAACACATTAATGCACTGGTTGTTGCTAAATTATGTTTATCCTAAGACAAGGGCTTGTTTGTTGTGTCTCATACTCTATCAGTAAGCAGGTACACAAAAAATCCCATTAACTGATTTTGGATGGCTTATTGCAAAGCGGCTCAGCACAGACTAGTTCACGGTATATGGTATCATAGCAGTTCCATCTTCCCTTTCATAGTGTGTCATTGTATATCTATCACAGAAGAAAAGGCTTTATCACAAAATAAGAGATATCTACTGTGTTTTCTTATGCACAAATTGCGTAGTTGCATTAAATGTCATTTGAGTTCCTACAAGGATGTGCATTCCAAAAGCTAAAAAACTGATCAAAATCAATGATTTAAGAATGTTCAATCTCTTCTCTTGCTAAGTGTCCGTTTTCTTCAGCCCCTTTCAAAGATGTTCATATCAATATAAATTTTAAAATGTGAGCTGTATTAAGAGTTCAGTAATACAGAGGAGCCAGACCTCCATCCTGAACAGGGCTCTGCATCACAGGTGGAGTACTGTGACCTACCTGAAACCACAGAGGCAACAGGATAAGGCAATGTATATTTACCATACTTCAACGATAAATCTTTGGAAAAATATGAGATCATTGATTACTTACATTATTTAAGAACAATTCTGATGTGTTGTATCTACTCCATCTAACCTCACCTACTTTCAAGTAAGGTATGAATCTAAAGGAATGTATCTGTACAAGTGCATCGATTTATAGCAAAAAATTAAAAATTCATGCAATTCTCAGACACTTATTGATCACTAGGCCTTTTTGACACTCAGCTGAAAGTCGACAGTGTATCTTTAGGTTACCTCCCTCGGTGGCCAGTGTTAAATGGTGAACATGCTGAAAAATTGAAGGATTGGATTGCAAAATACTCTTTATTTCTTTCTCACAATCTTTTATCCCATGGAGAACTCCTTTTTTCTGTTGCAATTACTGCAACTTCAAACCTATTTAAAAATCATGATTTTGTTGTTTTAAGTCTCTAATATCATGAAAAATAATACTGCAAATTATTATTTGGAAAGTCTTGTTAGCATGGCACACCCTCCAATCTCCTTTAGAACATGGAATTTTAAAAATTAAATTTTGTTGGTAATCTTATGTAATCAATTTTATGTCACATTTGGCATTCTGTTAAATTCTATCTAGGGGCAAATCCTGACTTTTAGCTCAAAAATATGCTCTGATCATGAGCTTGAATTTGATGTAGTGAATTCTTGTTTGCCCTTCAATGTCCTGAAAAAAAAAAAAAAAAGAGCATCATTTAATCTCTATTCCTGAAGGTATCCACCAGAATTTAAACTTTTTAATTGATAGAATAAGAGATACTACAGATGACTGTATTTCCTAAAGGAAAAAAGGATAGTTGTTATTTTTAACCATATTATCTGTTTTAAGGATTTAACATATTTCATTTGAATTACCAAATTTGCTAAAGGGTATTTGTATTTAGAAGCAAGTTCAACTTAGCATAATAAAGCAAAATCAAGTAACACTCAAAAAATGCACTAACTTTCACAGTATTTTATTTTGGATTGTGTTTATCATTGTAGGAAGAATTAACTCTTCCTAAAAGATGCTGATAGGCATAACTGTCTCAAAGCTATCCAAAATAATTAATCATTCACCACAAAGATGTGAAGATTCAACTTTCCACTAATTTTCAAGAAATACAAAAAAATGTTTTATGATGGTGAGCAAGAAATTCATAGTTCTGAATAAACTTCTCTCATGTCAGTGGTCATTTTGACATGAGTACAGTTTTATATATTGACTACCCCAGTGAGGACGCCTCTATAGTCTAGTGATAGAATGGTTTTCTTCAATCTCTCCTGTGGTTAGGGTGCATTCATGGCCAAATATTTTGTTCTTCCACTGTTCTCCATCTTTAGTGTAGAGGACCAGACTTGAAAATAATAGTGAAGTTGGTGTTATCATTTGGTGTTATTAGTTTGGAGCAATGCTTTTATCATGTCCGTTTTTCCTAAGTCAAACACTTCCATAATATCCCTCATACTCGTACTAGAAATGAAGTGCTAAAATAAAAAGGGCTAATAAGGAATGCTTCAAAACATTGTCATATCAATTTTCACATCTTTAAACAGGATCAGATGTTTAATGACCATGGTAATCTCTAATGTATGTTCAGTATTTCATTGTTAAGCATATTATAAATATGTTGGTGATTAGATATGTGAATAGATTGGTAGGTTTTCATGCTATAACCTTCACAAGGCATGACTAAAGTATTGTATCATTCAGAACGTTCTAAAACCTTCTTGTTTATCAGACCCTCTTATCAAACATGACAAAACAATAGCTAACGCAATTTTCAGAACAACCAGAAAATTTCATTTTCCAAAGAAAATTCTAAGATTAATAATCACATTAAAGAAACAGATTCAATGTGCTGTTGACAATTGCAGTAATTAATTATTACTTTCTTAGTGAATGATGCTGCTAACAGCAGTTATTTCTCTATGAGATTTTACTGAACCTCTATGCCACAATTTATTAGGTCTTCTAAAGACAGTGATTTGTGAATTTACCGGAATTAAGGTATACATTATAGCATATTTAATTGTCTTTTATTTTTAGAATTGGCTATGTTATAATTTTAAAATTCCAATATTCAAAGAAACTCTGGATTTCTACAAAATAAATAAGAAGGATAAAATTCTAATAGTCTGTATAACCCAACTTCCATTTTCTGGGCACATCTGCTTTGGAAATTATATTATTTGCCTTTCAGCAATGTTACAGATAAAGCATATGCAAGTGGTTTTTTATTATATCATGGAAATTCTAAACTGCATTTAACCTAAATTTCCAAAATTTGCTAAGGTCTTTAGAACTCTCCCTTTCTGTATTATAGGAGACACTGCTTTAATGCTGCAGACTTGTACATAGTTTTCTTTTTATTGTGTGCTGCATAAAGTGTTGTATTCCAAGTACTGTTGATGTGATTTCTTACTTACTGCAGTTTCTCTATATGGATAGTGATCCCATATGATTCACTTTCCATCTTCTTGTGTCTGGGTCAGACTGAAACAGATAGCAAAGATTTCAAAATATTTGGCTGCTCCCTCTGTTCCAGGGAAGAAATGGGATGCATGGCCCTACTGATCTGCTTGGAAGGAAGAACAGTTATTTCACATACATGCTAGTATAAAGGGATTTCAGTACTGCTGAAGGGACACTAGGAATTATGCATGGAACAGTGCTGATATCAGTGACATGAAGGAAAAAAGTAGTCACTGGATCACAGAAGGAATAATAATAAAATTCTGGATAATCTGATATATTGTTCAATATTTTTATCATTCCAATATTTATTTATTTATCTCTAATATATATATTAAATTCTATAAAAATTCATCATCTCAGTGTCCTGTCACCCAGTGATTTACACAGAGGACTTTTCAGACAACAGTTTAGTTTCTTTCAGTTTGGCACTGCACATGGAACTATAGCAATGGAGTACAGTGCCAAATGTCTTGTGAGGGTGCTGTGTTGCCTTCTTCCTAAGAAGTGAAGTGGTAGTTTACACTATTACATTTGTGAGCTCTGAAGAGCTAAACAACAAAATAAAACTGTGAAGGAGAAGCAGTTTTTTAATTCTCTTTCTCAAGCCCGTTGTTCTGTATGTGAAAGATCAATACAGAAATAAAATTGGTTCCGTGTGCTTATAACAATTGGCAATTCTCTACAGGTTTGCTTTAGCTGAAAGCAATAGGAAGTGCTATTTGCTCTGCAGGTATTGAAAACCAGTAAAAAAACCACAACCAGTAGTCAGAAAGCCTTTGCATGGATGTCCAAAAAAGCAGTAGTAGAGGGAAGGGCAAGAAAATGTATCTATCTCTCAACAAACCAGTTTGGCTCTCTTTGATTCATCTCATGAGCACCAACTGCAGGAGTCAGAAGGCAGGGCTCCAAGAACAACAAAACAGGAAGAGAAGTCACACAGGCCAGACTGCTGTTCAGAGTTAATTTGAATTTTCTCCTGTGTGCTGAGAAGAGAGCAGTTCTTGGTCTAGGTAATCAACTCCTAACTCAGCAACAAACTTTCAATATGGTTTTGAAAAATTTGGTTTATCTTAGCTTGTTACTTAGTTCGCACAACTCTGAAATGGGAGTAATATTTACCTATCTCCAAAAGATGTTCAAAAGACTAAATGTTTTAAGGCAAAGAATTTTAAAAATGTGATATTGAAGTTCTGGTGCATAATCTGTATTTCATTCTATGCTCAATCCATCTCTGTGACCAAAAATTGTCGCAGGGCCACAGGTATACTTACTGGGGATCTTTGTTTCATATAGTTCATTGGATAACCCTTTTCATGGGGGCTGAGGGACAGAAAAAACAGCTATGGTTATTCTTTATATTGCTATAACCTTATCTTTTCTAACTTTTTGCTTTCTAAATAAATGTCAAGAAGATGTTTTATATATGGTTTTCATATATGGAGAGAAGAAAGAACAAAATAGGACACCAGACAGCTGATTGTTTCAGACGAGCCAGTTTAGGTCTAGATTTGCATCCCGGCAGTAAGAAAATTTGATGCGGCAAATTGATTAAAGAGATATTGAGTAAAATTCACACATGCATTTATTAAATAGTCCTCCTTGATAGTCATGAAAGAGAGAGAGAGGAAAAAAAGAGAAATGTCAACTTCATCCTTCAGAGAGAGAGAGAAGTATCCACTGCATTTTTCCGAAAGTCTGAAAGAAACTCATTTGTGGAACACAAGATAAGAAGGAAGGTATTTCTCTTTCTTTAACTGAAGTACATCGATTCTGTGAGGAATTTGTATTTTGGTATGTAGTTGATTCAGGTGGGAGAAGTTATTTTACTTCTCTGTCCACCACTTTGTCACTATCATTAGCTTGTTCTTTGAAGCACACATTAACCTGGCTTTTTATTAGACTGTGAAGTGCCTGTGAGACTTCCTTCTCTGCTTGCTCACCATTGTGTACCACTTGCCTTTTGTCCCATGCTTTTTAGTTTTGTTGATCTATTTTCTATGGAGCTACTGATGCTGCTGTTACATCTGTGATCACCTCCATCCAAAGACGCTTTGTCATTTTGTGACCATTACTTGATCTTGTTCTTTCCTTGGCTGGAAATACAGAATTTAATGAAAATGCACTTCACTGGAGGCTGATTGCAGAAAGTAATTTAAGCTGTGGGTAAATGTAGCAGAAACTAGAGGGAAGACACCTTCACCAAACAGGCTAGGCAGGCGGATTTGTGCTAATATATAATTTAATACATATATTTAAAAATATCTGGGATTAGTTATCAAAGGTATTGTTGTCATACTAGGACTGGCTGAACTGTGCAATAAAACAGTTAGGTTTTTCAGCTGATGGATTTGTGTCCACATGTCAATAACTTAATCATTTAGCAAAGTGCATGCAAAGGTTATAGAAAGAAGATGTACAGAGTGCAGGTACTTGGGCACAGGCAGTGGGGGCTGCAGCAGGTGGGTATTTCACAGAAGAACTGTGACACATGCAATGCTGGATGACGGGAAAAATGTGAGAGGCAAGGAGCAGCAGAGAGGAGCTCTTATAGACTGACCTGCATTCCCCACCCTTCTGCTCTGTTTGGGTCGGGGAGATACAGAAGTAGGGAATGGAGTAAAGTTGAGTCTGGAAAAAAAGGGGATTAGGGAGAAAGGGTTTAATTTTTCTCTTTGTTTCTCACCACCCAAATCTATTTTACTGCCAATAAATTCAATAAATTTTCCCATGTCAATCCTGTGATGATAATTGGTGAGTGATCTCCCTGTCTTTATCTGGTCCAGGAGTTTTGTCGTCGTGTTTCCCCACCCTCACTGTCATGTTGAGAGGGAGGGGTGAGAGAGCAGCTGGGTGAGCAGCTGGCAGCTGATTGAGGTCAACCCACCACAGAAGGAACACAAGAGTGATATTGAACAGCATTTTCCTGCCTTCCTTCCATGTGTAGTTGTGTAGGCAACATATACATATATTTACATATATTTATAACATAAATGTGACCTCTTCAGTTTATTTAAATTTTTTGTCCTGTCTTGTGTTGGATAAGGCTGTTTTCTGCTGTTCAGCAGACTGTAAGTGTGGTTATATTGTAGAATTCTTGTAGTCATGTGGTGTCAGCATATAGTGAACATAGAAAAACAATTAATGTCTTGTGCTGCTGGTGCTAAGGTCTTTGCAGAGGTGTGAAAAATATCTGCTGCATTAGAGAGTATTTTCAGGTACCGTAACTGTTTTAACAGCTGTGACCAGGTTATCTGGGTCTGTGGAAACCCTGTGCTTTGTTATAAAATAGCAAAACTTTATATAATGCCAAATCTGCATTTGAGCTCACACTTCAAGTGAACTGTATTAAATAGTTATGTAACTGTTGGAGATTGGGAGTTCATGAAAATAAAAGTATTCTTCAGGTTGTGGACTGCCTTTTCTGGAGGCTTTGCTCAAGTGCAGTATCACATGTTTGTTGTGCATTTCTCTCTTGGGGGAGATGGTGTTTCTATGGCACCAGTTCACATCTGTGCCTTGGGACACGCGTCCCGGTGGTTTTTCTTCTGCAGTTTCTCTGCAGTTTGCAGCACTGCTCTGCCATTTGCTGTGGCGGTGGATGTGACTTCCTACTGCACTGACGGGTTTTAGTGAGAACCCCAGGAACCAGGGATCTATACATTGTCACAGAAATTGTTTTATCCCCCCTACAGTTCACATTGTCTTGTCAGAGCTGCCAGCACCTAGCAGACCAATAGCAATGAAAGATGTGAATGTGAGAGCCACAGTGTAGCATGCTGTGCTGCTACTAAATTACTCAGCGGCAGTTCAAAACACCTTCAGAAAGTACATTTTCTCTTGCATTTGAATACATTTTATGTAAATCTGACATGTGGTTTGGCCCCTGGGTTTTGTTCCCAACACTGTCAGAAACAATCTTCTGCAACCTCTTTTGTTCATCCATCTGGAAAATAACAGGATTATACTTGCCTGCCTTCTGGGGGAGGTATAAGTTTTGCTCAACAGCAAGTGTTGTGAAAAATACAAAACTAAACACCAGTCTGTGCCTGACATAAGCCAAGGAATGTTCTGACCATTTCTTTTCCTGGCTGAAAAGCACTCTTCCTCAACCAAAGACGAAGACATTGGTTATTAAGACTGAGTTTTTCCTTCACTTTTACCAGAAGAGAAGAACACATTGCTTTGTTTTAATGTATTTATTTCAGTCAAATACTTAACCCTGTAATGTTGCAAGATTTCTGAATGTATTTCATGGAGGTAGTGAATCTGGCACTTTTACCTTAGCACTTTGTAAATGGCATTTCTTTAATTCCCATGTGGAGAAGCAGGCCCACAAGCTGTTTTACTGAAAATTTAAGGTGGGGATATGTGTGCAAAAAAAGGCTCCAGGTGACACATGAGTGGAGTTTGCTGGTTGCTTGATGCAGACAATAATCACAGCAGCAGCCTATGCCAAATGAAGATCCATGATTTTCAATTTTAGAACTCAGTTTGGTGATGCACTGTGGTTAATGCAGTATTGTTGGTCTTGTTAAACACTGAGTTCCTGCTCCAAGGGTTATGAATGCTTTCTTAAAGCCCTAATATAATTCCATCTCTTTCCTTTTAAACTCTTTAACCTTCAAATTTAAGCTAGAAAGTTTGGAATTCATTATGTGGGGTTTTGTTTCTTTCTTTATTTCTTTCTTTTCTTTTTTTACAAAACACAGAACTTATATTAAATAATTGTGACATTTTCTACTTAATACTAGAGTAATGCAGTCAGCATGACCATTTGCTTTGGCTGCAAAAAGCCTCAGAATGATAAAAGGTAATCCTATGGTATTTAGGTGTTCACACATTTCAATACAAGAACATTCATTCATATAGAATGGCAAAGGGCTGTCTATTATTGCATATATTACATTTTAGCATTATGTATTTTCAGCCAACAGAACATCTGTGATGTTTTATTTTCTTGTGTGTTTTACACTGGTCAGCATCTTACAGATTTTGGAATTAATATCGCTTATTAAAGTCCTCTTTGTTCAAGGAAGATAATGTCAGTCTTACTAGGCAGGCAGTTGAACAGAGAAGTGATTAATTTGGTTTGATTAGTTCTGAACTACTGTAGAAATTCTGCTGATCTGACTCAAATACTATCTTTTGGGGGATTTGGTCATTTGGGTTTTGGTCAGGTCAGATCTCTCGCCACACTACCTGAACAATTTCATCAATTGGGCACTATTCTTTTTGGTAGCAGCACAGTCTCATATTGACTATTACTGCTGCTTATTAACAGCAGATTAAATATTAAATATTTTACCACTCAAGCAAGTATGCCAGTTGGATCCAAAAAGAGGCCTAGACCTTGGAAAGTCCTCTCATTCTTACTCTGAAGAGTTAATGTGTAGAAGACAAAGATTTTTCAAAGAAAATGTATCCAACACTGTCAGAATTAGTTCACTTCATGTCATTGCTTTATGATTTAAAGTTATTAAGTGATTTGTCCATACAAGTTTTATTATAGCTGATCATGTTTTCTGACAGATTGGAAGCAAGGTTGTGGGATTTTTCTGGTCTCCTTGGTCATGTAGTATTACGGTAGTGATTAAATGGTGAACATGTATTTTTGCTCTCACTTAGAATTCTTTCTATGATATTATGTCTTTTTTCCTTTCATGCTTTTTCTTTCTAAACTACTCAAAATCTGCTGTCATTTTTCTCAGTTATGAGCAGGAAGACAGTTAAGTACACCAAAGGTTGTGTACTGAATACAGACAACCAAAGGGCCAAAGCATTTACAGCTACATTAAGTAGGAAATGAAGCAGCACAGAATTGTTCCGTTTAAATTCAAGATGAGCTGCAAGAAGGTAGTATATTTCATCCCACCTTACACAAGTTCTTGAACTAAACATGAACTAAGATTTTGAGACCTGCAACTTTCACAGCATAGTGCTGCTGCATTTTCAGATGATGAAATAAATTATATTGCCTAATAAGTGGGAAAACTTTATGTACGTATTCTGTACTTTTCTAATCGCATTGAATGCCTTTGAACAAAAGGTAGACAAAAATTCAGATATTTTATTCTTCCAAGCTGCATATTCAATTACTTGAAATCTTTTCCATGTCAGGATCTGAGAATATCCCTGCTCATTTTAAACCCAGATACCTGAGGATGGTTCTATGGGCTCCAAAGAATGTCGCCTATAAAAACACTGTGCCTTAAATCATTATCATGGAGAGTAGATTCCAAAATGTTCAGTTGATCAAAGATGAGAATTAAAAACTTTACCTAATAATCTTTCTGCTCTATCTTTTGCAGTTTTCCCTCTAGAAGTAATCATGCTCTCTTTTTACGTCACAGTAGGGTTCATATCTGATTCAAGCCAAATAAGGTCTGTTTCTTCCCTACCTACCCAAACTGTTACATCAATCTTCAGCAGTGACAATAGAGGACAAATACAGAACTTCCTTTGCTCCCTCAACCCTTCCTGCATAAGAAAAGGATGATAAAAGGAAGACAGGGAAAAGAAAAAATTAAGTAATCATGAAGTAGATTTTCCATAAGTGGTACCCCACACAACTTATTCCATTTATCTAATTATGTGCAGCCCGATTTATAATTGAATCATCAGCATGTATCATGCCTTTCGTAGGTCAGGCACAGGTTTTCCTTCCTTCCTGACCAAATACTAGCCTATTTTGTTTGCTTATTTGTTTTATTTTGGTCTAAAATTTAAAAAAACAGTGCAATAGTTGTTTTATGAAAACAGTGGTAGAATTAACTGACCTAATCCTGCTCACCCTGTCTTCCTGCCAACTCTCTTCCTCTGGCACACAAATGAGAGGCAGATGTACAGCCAGCGAAGTTTTCCAGGTTCATCATTAAGCAAAGCACTTAATATTGACTGAAAACTGGCAAATATTTGACTGCTGCAATTTAATCAGTGCAATGGGTATGGTTCTTTAAAAGCAAGTTGTGTTTAGATTAATTCTTAATTTCTAGTAACTTCACGTAAAATGAATGAAAGGATGAGCTTGTACTCATTACCTGGTGTATTTGGCATTCTTCAGACAAGATATTGGGCAAGTCTATTCATCTGCCTCAGTGTTTTTCCTGTGATACAAGATTTACAGAGATCTTTTTATTATAAAATTCATTATTAATCACAAAGTGCTGAGATGCATAGAGGAAGACTAAAACAATTTCTAAAAATAACATACATTGGATAGGTAAAGCTGTTTCCCAAAATACACTGCCATTCATGGATCTGATATAAAATGCTTTTCATTAGGGCTAACACTATATACTACATAACTGGTAAGTGGTAAGCCCCAGTTGTGCATGATTTGATTTATTGCTAATTAGAGACATCTTAATCTGAAGTTAATCTTTGCCAGTTTGAAATGTTAATTCTGATAAACTGATACATTTTTCAGTGCTTGAATCTTGACCTAAAGTATCTACATGGTTAATAGCATCAAGTCTCTCACTGAAATGAAATAGTTAATCACAGGGTGGTTTTGTAGTGAAATATTTTCTAATATTTCCAAATTCAATATGTGAGTAGTTGCATCTGTAAGTGGAAAATTGGACATCAAAATCAAGAAATAAAGAACTTCATCTGTAAGCAAAACCAGATTTTACATACACAGCAACAGGCATTCTGGTGCTTGTTTACATTTCCACAATTTCCTTAATGACTTGCATTCATAAAATATAATCTTTTTAAAAGGTTTATGTAAGATTTTTAATATCCATGGAAAAATGTGGCACATTTCACATCATCAAAGACTGTTTTTTCCATGAAAACCTCATACTTCTTGTTTCTAAAATCTGATGAAAGTAATCTATCTTGTTTAAAAAAAGCCAAAAACTTCCTAAAAGATGGTCTATGAACACATATTTACACATACAAGCTAAATGTATTATATTTGCCTTGCTTTTCTTTTTTGCAATTAATATTCATGAATCTTGTGCAGTATTTATTTTCCAAATAATACATTTCAGCTCAAATATATCACTAAACAAAGGGACTGAAAAAGATAGGAGAGACATTTGTAATACACTAGGAAATGTACATCTGGCTATTCATGTAGTGTCTCTTGAAGCACATCCAAATGACATACAAAAAGTAGCCTCTTTTTTCTATAAAAATAATTGGTTATAGCTTAGCAAAATTTTCTTAGCTGTTCACATTGGAAGCTTTGATTTAGACAGGTTCAAGTATAAAATACATGTGAAATTATTATAAGAATCCTAATTCCTTTGACAGAGAAGTTCTAAAGCTCATACTTTCATTTTGATGGGGAAAGACATAGCACGTGTGTTATCAAAAGCAGACTGCAACAAAACATTTAATGAGTCTGGTCCAGACAGGGATGAGTAGAGAACTTTAATCAGTTTAGATGACAACAGTAAGCTTCAAGTTCTGTGCAATTCTGTATTTATGCACGTATTCTGAAATCAGAGATCTGCTCTGTTCTGTTCCTTTGTGTGTTCAAAGCAATAAGTATCTGTCAAGAAACAGTTTTTTGAAATATGAAATGAACTGATTACATTGTGTGGCCATTAGGATTCACGAAACAATAAATCTTAAGTCTGGTAAGTGGGAGTGTTATTTAACATTCCTGTTTTTTATTATTGACTTCAGGTGAGTTGCTCATGCTTTGTGAAAGTAGATTTGCAACATGTCCAGCACTTTTAGTAGCACCAATGCCTCTCATTTTGCCAAAAATCAGTTAGTCTTGCCTGTACTGAAGAGAGCCTGAAGGGATTATGATGATGATGCTTTACCTTCTTTCCTGCTGGTGGTGTCAAAAGGAGAGACACAATGTTGGTGAGGATTGGAGGCACTGAGATAACTCTCTTAACTTATGACTTACTAAAAAAGATCAATTATTCATTCCCAGTTTTATCCATTTTGTTATAAATGTTACAAATTATGCATTGCCCTTCTCTGCAGTTCTCCATGTCCCTTTATTTATGACAGCATAAGTAATGCTTAACAAAAATAAAATGTTAGTGATAATTCTTGTCATAAATGTAAAAGTTTTCTTTGGCAATAACATATGTTTGCACCTTCAATGAGAGAAGATAAGAATTTGCTGAATTAAGCAATACAGTGGAGAACTAAATATCCTATTTTAAGAAGCTGCCTTTAGCTCTGTATGCCCTGACTTACATTCCCTTCCCATATTTTAAGTTGATCTGAATGTAATTCAACTGAATTAGGCATTCATAGACCATTATAGGAGAGTTGAGTAGAGGATATAGTTGTTTCAGCAGTTGTTGCTGAATTATAAGAGGGATTAAGTGTCTGCCTATTTCTTTTTCCTACTGGGATGCTTCTGAGAATGTCACCAGAAGAGACCAAGAACAGGCTGTTTAAATATCATTATGAGAAGCTGGCATATAAAGTTTGCCTAAGTCTTAATTAGAGAAATGTGAGAGTAGCTCCAGGGTCCAAAAGCTTTAGGTTACAAAGGATTAGAAGACAGGATCCTTAAAGAGTCTGCAACCAAAATACATTTTTTTAATTGATACTTATATGTGTAAAACTGAAATACAGCAGGATGTCTCTTGGTCCTCAGTATTAACAAATATGCCAGCCTCAGCCTCAGGGTTTGCACTGGTTGGCAATAGAAGGACTTTATTCTCTGGTCTCCTCAGGATTTCCTGTACATGTATATAAATTGTTCCTTCTCTTGGCATTCAAATTGAAGAGTCACTTTCTCATTAACCACATTGCTTAACCTGTTTTTCTCTTAGTTTTCCCGTTTAGAGGGGAGATAACAGTTCATTTTAGACCATCAGAGTATGCAACAGAAAATTAATTAGTGCTGCGTGGTAGAAGTAATATATGTTACTGATCATTGTATTTATTCCGTCTGTAATAGGTAAGAAAAGATCCTCAAGTGGAGATCATTGCAGTATTGCGCTATCTGTACAGCACTGCATTGATATAGCTTTATTCACATGTCAAGTGGCTTCCTAATTTTCATTCATAGGATCAGACTTATGTAGGGCAATAAATGGAAGACAACCATCTGAAGATGTTTAAACATAATAATTCACTCCTATGCTCTAGTGCAATACCAAGCTGTTGCTAACTCCAGAACAGTCCCTCTGCTGCTGGCAGTGATAACTCTCCTCTGGGAAGACATAATTTGAAGACATTGCCTACTATGTCTCTCTTGGAGCACATTTCCAGTGGTTTCTTGTGGCATTTTCTTGGTGAAGTGTTAGAATAATTGAAGCCTCAGCATTTGTTTGATTTTTACCTTTTTTTTCTTATTGTGTTCAAGGGAATTTACCCCCCTTAAAATATGGTGGTTTGGATATGTTATTCTTTTCCAGTATTCTTTTCTTTGCCCTGGTTTAACCATTCTAAAAAGCACAACTTATGTATACATATACTGTGTATGCATAAGAAAAATTTTTGAACATTTGTTTTTGCCAGAAATATGTGTATACATATATTTTCTTCAAACTTTGTATCTCATAGCCACTTCCCATGAGACCATTGCTTCTATATATACATAAATTGATCTCTTATTTCTCTTTACTTTCATGAATCTATTCATATGGATGATATTCATTTACCTGGTAGGTAGATAAATAGCTTAAAATAGTTTTAAGGTGTGATACCACAGCCTGTTAAGCAACAATGTAGACAGGTTTTGAATTACGAAGCTTTACCAAGTGCTCCTTTTAATATTTTGCCAGGCTTACAATGCTGTTAATTTGCTCACTAGGAGGTGATATTGAATAGTTCTTATATGGAGCTATACTCTGCTTCTACTCATACTAATGTTTTCTCAAACAGAAACACGATCCAAGACTCCTTTTCAGTGTGTTCAAAATCATTCTAACTACAAGTGAACTTGTACTTAGAGAGAAGAAAATGCTTCATACTAGTCAGAGATTTTCTCTTGAGACTAAAAGATTCTATTGGTACTCTTTTAGGGTACTCATTGAAAGTTAGTGTTCATATGTTCAATGAAAGCAAATTTTATTTATTATTTAGCTGAAATCTTCCAACTTCTTCCAATTTTCATCAGTATAATATTGCATTATTGCATTTGATGACTACTTGGGCATTTTCTAAATTAATTCCCTAGTACCACCTAATTATCCCTAGACAATTTTTCCCATTTCTCAGAGAGCAAAGCATATGACTTCTGAGGTAATAGATCAGCACTGCCATTTTGTTTGCTGAAACAGTTTTATCTCCATTTAAATGAAAAACAGGTCGAAACTTAATATCTAATGACTTCATAAAAATGGTTTTTCTCTTTTCACACCAGAATATTCTTTCAGTGAAGATCATAGTTGAATTTCCATGTCTTCCATATTTTACGTTAGTTGTTGCACAAGCTTTACCTGGAGGCTTTTTACTGAAAGAGGAAGGCAGACTTTCTTTTCTGACATTATATAATTTTTAATAAAATTGTTTGAATGTAATTACACCTATATTAAAAATCAGTGAATTAGAGAAGCCAGATTAGAGGGTAAAAACAAGCTGTGCAAAAAACTGCACACACTTTCCCTAAGGAATGTTCATCTCTGGAATGCCAAAGACTAGAAGTGTAGAAGTCTTTCTCTTTGATATGATGCAGACTCAAAGAGAAGTTAAAGGTAGACATAATGAAAATTAAAACAGCCTTGTTAAGGTGCAGCAAATACCCAGCTGGTACAAGAACCTGAGGCAATGCAGTCAGAAAGAGGAGAAAGCAACTCTATTCAGTCTTGAAGGTGGATTACTGGGTTTAAAAACACAAGGTTTTTATCAGCAGTGAAATCTCAGAGAATTCATCTAACAGAAAGAAAAGCCCACAAAATACACTATGAAGCCTGCTATGATCCAACAGGGAACAGACAGGATGTAAAAAGAAGCACAGTATATATTCTGTATTCTTCTCTGCATGAATTTACTGTCCTGAAACTCAGATTAGAACATACGGTTTTGGTAGGACTTGGTGCTTACTTGCAGGATCAATTTTGTAACAATCTATTCTTTCAATACTGTCATGATCATGAACAACAACAATAATGACTAGGGCAATTATTATGATAAAAATCCAATTTTGTTGTAACTTCAAAACCCTGCATAAGTGTTAATACTAATTATTCCAGTATTTTTGTGTTATTCCCATTTTTGCATGTGTGAAATGGAGGTGTCTCAGTCTATCGGTTGTCACAGCACAGTGATGTATTGTGTTTACACCAGTGAAGTCCCTGTGAAGTCAATAGAATTGCAGATATGATTAAAAGCAGAATTTACACTTTCCTTTAAAGATCCATTCTGGGAACACATATCTTTAAAGTCACGATTCATAAAATATACATGTTGAAGAAAAGCATGCCATTGAAATAAATGATCCTTGGGTGCATGCTGACTGTAGTATACTTGGCGATATATGCATTAGGAAGAGTCCCATTTGCCAGTCTACTAAAGGATCATAAACTTGACTGTTGGACTAGCAGAGCTGGAGTAAATGAAGCATAAACCAAGCTAAGTAGGACCTAGCATAAACGGTATGTCTTTCACCTAACGTAGGTATTACCATTTTCAGCTACTAATGCACTTATACAAAAACATTGATTTCTATGTTTTTTTAGGTTCTGTATAATGTATGAAAAACTGCAGACCAACATTAAGTAAAGAAATTACATCTTCTGTGCAAAGTAGGTAGTATTTGGTAAGGTAAAGGGTATTTGTTTTCCTTGTATTCTTCAATTCTACTAGTACCCCCACTGCAAAAAGAGAAAAGAGGGACTTTTTTTAAGGGCACGTAGTGACAGGACAGGAGGGAATGGCTTCAAACACAAAGAGCACAGGTGTAGATCAGATACAAGGTAAAAATTCTTCCCTATGAGAGTGGTGAGGCACTTGAACAAGATGCCCAGAGAATTAACGGATGTCCCACCTCTAGAAGTGCTCAAGGCCAGGTTGGATGGGGTTTTGAGCAACCTGGTCTACTGGAAGGGCCATGGAATTGCGGTTGGAATTAGATGACCTTTAAGGTTGTTTCCAACCCAAGCCAATCTATGAACCTGTGATTCTATGATTAAATGATGCTGTTTGACTTTCTCAAATTGGAAGGGCCCCTAAGCGTTATTGGTTCCAGCTCGCTGCTCCTTGCAAAACTATTTAACATTAAATCACACACTTAAGTGCATCATCCAGATGCCCATTGAACTCTGACGCTTTGGTGCTATGACCACTTCCCTGGGGAACCTGTTCCAGTGACTGACCACTGTCTCAGTGAAATACCTTTTCCTAATATCCAAACTCAACTTCCCTTGATGCGGCTCATTCTATTTCCTTGTGTCCTATCGCTGGTCACCAGAGACAGATCAGGATCTCCCCTTCCATTGCTCCCTTTGAGAATGAGGCCACTCCTCAGCTTTCTTTTCTCCAAGATGAACAAACCAGGTGACCTCAGACACTCCTTTTATGTCTTGCCCTCGAGGTTTTTCACCATCTTGGTCAGTCTCCTCTGGGCACACTCTCATAGCTTTTTATCCTTCTTTTACTGAGACACCCAAACCTGCATGAAGTACTTGAGATGGGTCTACACCATTACCGCCTTTGACTGGCAGATGATGCTGAGCCTCATGCAACCCAAGTTGTCCCCTTTAGCTGCCAGGGTACACTGGTGGCGCATATTCCACTTGCCATGAACTCAGGCCCTCAGATCTCTCTCTCTCAGAGTGTTTCTCCAGCCTCTCATCCCCCAGTTTGTATGTATAACCATAATTACCCATTCCAGGTGAAGACTCTGGCACTTGCTCTTGTTAAATTTCATATGTTTGGTGGTTACCCAGCTCTCTAGTCTAATTCAGCTCTCTCTGTAAGGCCTCTCTGCCCCTGAAGGAGTCCACAGCTCTTCCTAGTTCAGTCATCAGCAAACTTATTTTAATGTACATTAATTTCTCTGTCCAGATCTTTTATAAAAACGTTGAAGAGCACTGGCCCTAAAGTTGAGCCCTGAGGAGCTCACTGGCAATGGGCTGCCAGCCAGATGGAACCACATTTACTACATCTCTGAGCCAACTGCTCTGCCAATGTGTTATGGACTTCTCAAACTGTGTGCTGGACATTTTATCCAGGAGCATACTGTGAGAAATAGTAGAGAAAACTTTGCTAAAATCCAAATGCACCACATCTACTTGCTTTTCTAGATCAAATAGATGGCTGACCTAGTCCTAAAAGGAGATTAAGTTGGTTAAGCAAGACTTTTCCCTCATGAACCCATGCTATCTGTGGCCAATGATGGTGTTGTGTTTCAGATGTTTTACAATAATTCCCAGCATAAACTCCTCCATAATTTTGCCAAGCACTGAAGTGAGACTGACAGGTCTGTAATTAACAGGGTCTTCCTTCTTTCCCTTCTTGAAAACCAGAATTATTTGCCAGCTTCCAGTCAACTGGGACTTCTCCAGACTCCCAAGATCATTGACAAATAATGACAAGAGGTCCTATGATGACACTGGCCACATCATTCAGTGCTCTGGGATGAGTCCCATCAGGGTGTAGAGATTTATGTACATCCATCTGGAGCAGCAACTTCCAAACAAGCTCAGGGTCAGCTGAGCATTTATCATCCCCTAATGCATTCCCGAAATTCACACACCTCTTTTTGTGTGTGGTTTGTTTTATTTTTCCTCAAGAAAGGGGCATCAAGTGATTGCTGCAAGACACTTTAAGAGTCAAAGTCATTTGGGATTTTTCATCTCTCTTGTTTTTATCTACTCCTCTCATTGGTCTCCTTTTCTCTCTCCCTCTCGGTACACTTTTACTGTTTGGTCAGTTTACAACAACCAGAAGACCTGAAATCTGATGTTGAATTGCTGAAGGTTATGAAATATGTTTCATTGATTTCAAATAAAATGTCAGACATAAAATGCAACATTCTTTTTTATAATTGTCATTTCTGAGTGTTGCAATTGAACTTGGTAAGAAATACCAAAATTTGACCTTACTGAAATAGAAGAGGATAAAGACATGCCAACATTGCCATGGAAGAAGTACAATGAAATTAATTTTTGCGAAGAGAAGGTATAGTTTTTATAACAATGGAATTTTTTTAATATATTTTTAGGGGGAAAAAAGTAAGAGCAAAAATTGTGGAAAAATACCAAGAGATTATTAAAACTGCAAGGCACAATACAGATTTTCACACTTGTGAATTGAATATGCTCAGTCAAAAGTAAAATCATCATTCTTGAAAAATCTCCTGTATTACTTGACAGTTGGTTAGATGTTCCCTTGACAACTGCTCTGGTTAATCAAGGGTGTAAATGAAGCTGCTGTTTCAGTGTTTTGCAGGAGTCATTTTATATTGTGTCTTTAATATCAATACAATTTTAGTAAAGGGATTTTTGTGGGGATTTTTTCCCATGTTGAGCTGGTAAGCTGGGCTAACATTTCTCAGATTGTAGAGAGAAAAATAGCAAGTAGTTCTAAATGTAATCCTCCATTTGTGGCATTATAAAATGGGCAGTGGTGTAACTAGTTTCTAATAATTTTTCAGAAGACCAGAAACCTTGGTCTGCTAGCAGTGTGAGGTCTTTGTTCAGAAACAGTCTTACCATGATTATTTAGCTTGGATAAGAACAAAGGTTGCCTTTATAATGCCTGAGGTTATTTATACCTGCTGATCTGACATTTTAATTTTGCTATACCTCTCCTTAATCTGTTAGAAATACGGCTGCACCTTCAGCATTATATAGAAAATATAATTGCTATAAACTAAATTTTCTTAAGTATGTTTACATAACCATGAATGCACCATTTTTACATTATTACATTAGGTAGTTATAATACATGAAAGCAGTTAAAAGTCTTCCAGAAGTTCCAGTCTCTGGACCTATTCACATCCATATTGTCAAATATGTAATCAGTTTAAGATACTTTACTGTGTTTCCCTTGATATAAACTGGAAGCTGAAGCAATCATGCTATCAATTAGAGCTTAAGCCAGTCTCTCCAATTATTAGAAGAGACATTAGTAGGAATTTTGCCTTCATGCTTTCTACTGTGCTCCTTTAGTGCCACCTGGTGACTAGCTTGAAAGGAAAAAAAGCATGATTTTATTTCCACCTGGAGAAGTAGTCTATGATGATTTAAGCTAAAACATTTACTTGAGCAAGATCGTACAAGGTAACACTTAACTTAGAAGTCCCCCAATCTAAGATAGCATGAAAGGATTTCTTTGACTATCAGTTCCAGACCTAAATTAATCCAATACCTAATATCCACAATTGTGTCCCGAGTGTTGGAGGTTAATATTGCACTTTGTTAGAAATTCAGTGTTTGTGCACATAGTTAATCAAGATGCAACTAGTAATGACATTAATCACCATCTATAACTTCTGTTTTGCACCTGTTGAGGTCCATCAGTCTTTTGCAAAGAAATAGTAAATCTTTGGTAATTCTTATTCTTGACAACTTTATATAAAATCCACATCAGCTGTGAAAAAAATCATGTCATTCTAAGCCAAGAGCAAATAAGAAGGCTGAACATCTTCTTGTTTCAAATTTGTGGAAATAAATATTTGAATGCATCAGGCCTGTACCTTAGCATCTCCAGGAACAGGTTGCGCCCCACGTGGCTCCAGACTTGTTTAGATCACTGCGCATAGCGTTGCCCATACATCCTCCACACACACACAGGCTTCCCATAACTACTCCCCACGCACCCAATTCTCTACTCCCCTGTGAATCCTTTTTATATCATTATGAGTGTGATGTGCATGAATCACAGCTCTGGTGCCTGACAAAATTATCCTGCAATAGGAATCATATTGCATTCTCTCCTGTCACTGTCTCTGGAGGGGAAAATACGCTGGCTTTAAATGCAGCCGGAATATGCCACTGAGATGCGAGGCAGATGGACTGAAATGCCTTCAGCATCTAAACGAGTGAAAAAGCACCACTGAACTAAAAATACTTCAAAATTTAAAGATGTCAGTGATTAGCCACTTTCATCTCAGGTGTTCCTAATGCGAGGTCAGTATCTCGTAATATGAGGTTAATTAGAAAAATAAAGAAAAAATGTCAAGAGAATAAATCATCAGTTTCATTTTCTCTTTTCTAATGCAGATAATGGATTTCAATCTTCTGTGAGGTGCGTGAAATAATACAACTACATTTATTCAATTGCAAGATTATGACAGATTTAAACATAGATTATTAGGAAGCTATAACCAGGTTACAGAGCAAGATGAATGGTATTTTAGTTCAGGTCATTTCTGTGACAGAATATTTCAAGTGCCTTCTTTTTCCATCATTGTTTTAAAAAACTAATATGATTATATTTTGCATGTGTCCATTTTGTAGCACTTTCTGAGTTTAAATGCTATAATAAAAACAGAGAACCTTTATGGTTTAATTGACATTTTTTCATATGTTTGTAATTCCGTAAGAAAACCATCTTTTGGACTGTAATTTTCCATGCTCTGTCTCTTTCTAAAAGCTATTCTAGGCATGTTTAAGTAATCTAGCAAATTCAAACAGTCCTAATTTTGTGGTAACATAAGCGTGAAAAATATCCATTTTGTTCACATTTCAAATGACAGTTTTTCCTTTCTATGACAAGACAGAGAGAAATTTCAAGTATTAATTCCTCAGAAATCCTTACAGAGAAAGAAGCAAATGCTGAAGAAACAGTGGTAGCATTCCTAACATGCATTCCAGAATACAGGGCAGTAGGTTGCTGCCTGTAGCCTGTGGTTTTATTTTCACAACTCACTCACTAATCTATTGGCTGACATCAAATAAATCAGTTCTGTTCTTTGAGATTCCATTGCTGCATATTAAAAAAAAAACAAAACACCTCACATCCTTTGTGAAGTTAAGATCTAATGATCAAAATCACCGTATTATAGCTGCTGTTTATAGATACTGGGGGGTTTTATTTGGATTTTCTTTTTTTGTTTTTTCTGACATATTTTTTTAAAGGTAGAACGGGTGACCAGGTATGCCTGAGTAGGGATGACTGTGTTATTATCTAAACAAATCTATGATACTTGGGCTTGGCTAAATAAACATACCTAAGTAAAGACCATGTCAGTATTAAGCAATCTTTAAGGCTTATTTTAGTTGCCCCTATATTTAATCTCCCACTTTTTTTCCTCTAGTAAAGGATCAAAACAATAGAAATTATATTTGCAAAGCAGTGAGAATGTGTGTACATGAGACATTTGCAATGAAAGTTTACAGTGCTCAATGTATGGCTAATTGCTCGAAGATGATCAAACTCACACAGACCACATTGTTCTTTTATTTTTTATTAGATGAACATACTTCTTTATTACGTTTGCCACTTCACTTAAACTTTTATTCTTTGTGTGCTGGACCATTGTAATATGTGATATAAGGGGTTATTTAGAAAAAGAAACAGATGCAGACTTCAGAAATCTTCCTGAAAAGCATGGACAAGACAGGGGCAGTGGGCAGGCTTTGCCAAGAGTATGTTAGGTCTCTACTACAGTATCCACTCAGAGTAGAAAGCAACAAGGAAAGGCTATGGGTTTGTTTCCCCCTAAAAGAGAATCTTAAATTAGCTGATTTTCTATTATCTGAGAAAGTTATCTTTATACATTCTGATTTACCTAGATAATTCCCAGCAGCTGAAATATGAGTAGGAATAATAAATCAAATTCAAAGAATATTTTACATTTCAAGAATTAGTTGGAAAACACAAAAGTGGAAGTATTTTCTCCAAAATTGTCCTAATTTCAAGTACCTAAACAGGAGATCACAGACTGTCTGTCAATATACCCATTGTTTATTAACGAGAAACTTCTGTTTACTGAATTCATAATTTATAATAAAATTGTGCAAATTAGATGATCTTCAAAACAGCAGGCATTGCTTCTGGCTTCCTATATTCAAAATCAAAACATTATGCTAACTTTAGACTTTACAAGAAGGAATGCAATTCGAAATACCTTAGAAATGTGACTTTTTTTAACCTAAAACTAGAACTAAAAATGAACATTTTTCAAACTCATTTGAATAGTCTAAGGGTCTAGATCACATTTCAGAAGGTGATAATAGAAGGTGTCATTCAAGTATCTCAGACTTTTAAAGAAAGATTCAAAAATAAGAAAAGTGTTACATACTTATAAAGTAGAAATAATTTAGCACATTTCAATCCCCTTCAGCAGAGCACAGTGAAAAGTCAATGAATTAGTATTGACTGATTTAGCTGTGAACCTGCAGCAGTATAACCATTGGAAAGGTGGGATTTATTAGTACAAGAGCATCAGCTGCTGAAGTGGGTGTACTGGCCATGAGACTTGAGTTAGTAAATGCACTGGTTTTGTGCTGCTCGCTCAGAAATCACTGCACTGTTGTGAATTTACAAATATTCATTAGGGGCCTAATACTGTATCCATTTATGTCAATACAATGTTCCCAGCAGCTTCAGAGGTGAAATCTGAGACACTAAATTTCATAAAGAATCTGCAGACAGGAGGATGAAATGGTAAGACTTTAGACACAAGAGCAGAAATACAAAGCTCAAGGCATAATGTGGAATAAATCATGCCATGGCAGCTGCACACCACCAACCAGGTAGTGATATATAAGAAGGTACCATTTGAGACTATGCTATCTGGATGTGGTTTCTGCAGGAGTAAATTTGTCCTTGTCAATGCTGAAGCAGTTTCTATGATTAGTAATTATGCTTCTAGTGTACAGATCATAATGGGCTTTAAAATATTTTAACTCTTTCATATGTCTATGGCCTAACATAAAAATTCATCTATCCCAACACGAAACAATTAATGAGATTCCTGTCATTGTCCTTTGCCATTTATTCAGCTAAAAAAATAGAAAATTTGGCAGTCCGGATATATATATATTTTTTTTTTTTCAGAATCTTTTTTAAAGTCTGTTTTGTAAAATTTGTAAGATATTGCATAAAAATGTGACACTGTTGTTGTTAGAAGCCTTACTGGAAACCTAATTATGTGTATTTGGCTGAACAGAGTTTCCTGTGCAGAGTACATGTAGTCAGCAAACCTTAACATGCTTCCCAATAAAAGGGCCATCCCACTGTCTTCCAAAGCATGTGAAAATTGAAACAGAAGCAAAGTGGATTTGGAAAGCATTTCTATAGAAATGGAAGAGCTCAGTTTTAAAGAATCTGTCAACTACTATTGTCCTATTCTGCATTTGTTGCAATAATGTTTATGTAAATTTCCTTTCTAAGTATAAAACCGGTGTTCTTTAAATCTTTTTTGTTGAATTTTTCTTGCTGATGATATTAATAACATTTTATCATATCTAATCACAGAAAGAAACTGAAGAATTCTCAGTGTTTTATTGAACGTTCTCTAGTATTTACTTCACAGGTTCCCTTTACCTTACATTCTTTTTTATCTTTGAGGCTCAATACCAGAGTCTGTACTAGCACACTTTCCAAGTAGCGATAACTGCATCGCAGTGTAATTTTTTTGCTCAGAGGAATGCAGCCTTTCATTTCTTATTCCATTTCTGTTCCCCCTGTAGGTCAGGAAAAGGAAATTTCAACCCAGGCTGTTCAGCATCATTCAACATTGATGTCACTTGTCCAACAACCCTCTATACTACGGAGACTGTGTGTCAACCACAGTTAGCACTTAAAATTTATCAATAGCCACTTATGTATTTAAAGATAGCTTTCTTCTTTTTTCTGTATATATTTCAAACACTAGTCAAGAATAATAAGAAAGCAAATAGAAGAGGGACATTAGTGTAAGAAACTTACATCTTTTATGTCATGGGTAGTTCAAGTAGCCATGAAACTGGAATTATTGGTGTCCAAAGATTTTCATCCTTCATGGAAGCATGAACATGTCTTTCACCTTACCTTTGCTGTGTGGGTTTTGAATACTCCGTGATCAACAGTATAAACAGTAATGGGATTTTCTGTTCTCCTACAGCTACATGTTGCCTGTGGGCAGTCCTGGAGGTTACTGCATCATTGAAATGGCTGCAGATGGAAACCCTCCTGTACAGCGCAGGCTTTCTTTCCCACGTCGAGCATCTCAGGTGAGTCTGAGAAACATCAAAAAATAGCTATTCACTTTGAACATTTCATCAGCATATGCACTTCAGTTATTTTTGAAGGAGAATAGGTATGCTCTAACTTCTTCTAAAGGAGGAAATGTAATTCCTCTTAAGATATCTTTACATGTACTTAGTTTCTCTTTAATAGGTCTTTTCAATTCTAGCATCCATAACATATCCATTAATTTCTTAGTTTATTTAACTCTAAAACGTCTATTCCAGCTGCGCAAACTCCATGAAAAGGACACTGATGCCATGAGAGTTTAAAAAAATATATATTAGCAATGTGATTTACCTAAGGCCATGGGGTTATTAGAGACAATTCAGATATTGTAAGCAGTAGTTCTGGTTCCTTTTTAGTTGCAAGCCACACTGACTAGTGGTGGACAGTTATGAATCATCAGTGATTTAATCTGGTGTCAGTATTGTCACTAGGACTTGGCTTCTGAATAGTATTGTAAAAAATATCTGTCTCCATTTTAAAACTGGTGTCAGAAGACTCATTCTGAATGGCCAATAGGCCACTTTCCCAATTCCTGAATTTTTCTGTTATTCTTTGTCTCCATTTTATTGCCCCTCTTTATTATGCATTCTCTCATTGCAAGATTACTTCAGCATGATACATTTAAAATCTTTTTGGACTTGAGAATTTGAGCTGTGATTGACATCTTGCTTTATAAGTTTGTTCACTAGAAGACTGGCCAGTTAGCTGTAGAGACGCTAATCTTGATGTGCATCTCACGGTATGCACTGTTGGTTTGTAACAGAATTTCTTCCCTTGCATGGTATGTAGTATGAATGTTAAATCCTCATGACTAGCTGTTACACCTTACAGATGTGCTCCTAATCTCCCAGAACCTCTATTTACAAAGTACACAAAGAAGGGAAAAAAGACATTTCTTATCTCTAAGAGGACTAATGAATGTCTTCCCATTACTGCCCAAGATAATCCTTTTTACCACTCAGGGTCAAAGTGAAGAAAGATATTTTCAAATTAGTATTTGAAAAATTAAACATAAGTATTACATAAGTTATTGATATAATGCTATATTAAGCCTTTTTTGTTATTAACAGGAATTCTTTCTTTGTGTTGCCTTAAAATATATTTTGGTTAAGTCAGTTAAATTCAGAACAGGACCTTTATAGGAAGAATGTGTATTACTGGTGTACTAGCATGTGCTTGAACATCTAATATACTATGATAAAATCCAGTGATGCTAGAAACTGAGCAAAGCCTAGTGAAGTTGTTCTGTGATACACTGGACCTACCCCCAAGGTTAGTGCTTTTGTAAAATGTGTTGCAAGAGGAGCGTTAAAAATGCTTTTCTTAATCATAGACACTTTATAATGCAGTCCAATGCTTTGCTTAATTCTTGAAAGAGATTCACAAGTGGAGAGAAAATGTCTGCAAACACTACTTACAAGTCTTGTCTATCACAGTGGTGTTTCATAGCTGTGTTTGAAAGGGGATAAAGTCAAGTGATTTGAAATAAATTCAACAAGTACAGAGCCAATGTCTCTGAATTCCTTTGACATGAAAAATCTGATTTAATTTTATCCATGCTCTAAAATAAGTAGGTGTTTTTCTTTTTCCCTTCAAAATGAAAGACACTAAGTAGAAGAGTATCTGGCAGTATTCACATTCATTGTATCACAAATTTCACTTGAAGTTGTCAGCAACATAGCTCCAGGACTGACAATAGCAATACAGGAAACAGCAAAGCAAAAATCATATGGATGTGTGAATTTCAGATAAATCAATGTGATGTTTTCGTCCTGTTCCTACTTCTTTACAGTGGTTTGAATAAGGTAGTGAAGGGCCCCTTCACTATAAATAAACCCATCATATTTTACACATGCTGTGATATATTTCTGATTCCATTGGTTTATTCCTGCATGACTTGAATGGACTAGATGTCACCTTCTTTCTGGACTGGTGATGTTGTACAAATAAATGCATCACTGTGTGATACACCTATGAATTTTTTTTATCAATTCCTAAGAATTGACAGACATTTAGCAAATGATCTTAGGAATTGTGAAGTCCCATGTCAGAATTCTAGAAAGACAGGTATTAGCTTTAGGAGTGGAATGCTAAATTAGTCACAGATCCTTTATATGTGATAATTGAGGGCTTGAATCCTAAGTTAGGCAACAAAGGAACTAGCATACTGAGCAATTATATGATTTGGCCAGTCCCAGTGTGAAAAAGTGGTTGCTCCTTTGCACCTCTGTAAGGATGTTCTGAGCTTTTGAAATTTTGAAAATTTCCCTTTTTCTTTTCCTTGGGCTTTAGCATAGCAGTCAGTTTTCTGTCATTCATCAAAAAATTAAAATATTTTTTCTGTATTCCCCTTATCTTGGGGTCCCATAGGTCCCAGGTCCTAAAGGAAATGGTTTCAAGTCTACAGCTCTCCTGTGTTTCTGGAGACCTCAAGCTCAACAAGCCTCAGACATGAATGTACAACTCATCATATAGGATGAGGGAAGCTATGTGAAAAAATCACAATGTTCATTGTGGTTAAGGCTGGAAATTCCAAATTAATTTGCATGGGATGTGTGTTGTCTTACATATTTGAAAATATGAAAACACATTAAACCACTCTCTTTGTAAAGATTCTCTTTTTTTAAAGAGAAATGCATTTTTAAAAAGAATCCCTTCAGGAAAGTATCATTGTATTTGGCCATTTTCAAGTAATGGTTATTTCCTTTATCAGTATTTATTACTTATTCATTGTGTACAGTAACAACCCAAATCACATTTTTTCTGAGTATTCTCTTTTGGTTTTTGCAGATCACCTTTGGATCAATCTTCCTTGGAAATGTTCCTGTTCATGAAGAAGTTCATCGATGTGCTGGGCAGATATATGGCTATAGAGGATGCATTAGGGATTTTCAAGTTAACCACAAAGAGTTGTTCATCATAGATGAGGCTCTTGAAGGGAGAAATGTTGAGAACTGCAATGTTCCGATATGTGATTATCATCCGTGTCACAATGGTGGGACCTGCACTAGGTAAGAGTTATTTCTTTATCCGTTTTATCATCCATTACACCCTGGGGTTCATAGTTTCATCCTTAATGAAAAATTATCATATTTTTCTCTGTAATGAAATAATCACCAAACTTTTGTCCTGATAGTTTCAAATAGGAAATGTGACCTTTTCATGCCAAACAGAGAGATTTTATCCTTTATTTGCTTGCATGAAAAGTGACATAAAATGCAATGATATTGTCCACACATCATATATATATTGTGTTGGTGCCAGAATTCCTTTGCAACCAACAAGATCGGTTCTCCTACAAGACTAAATCTGAACCTTTTTATAGACAGTTTGGACAGAAAGCACATAAAATGTCATTCTTTCGCCTAACAACTCCATAACTTACTTGGTCTTGTACCCTCACACATCTTCATGGTGTCTTCCTGGATACAAAATATTCATCATCGTGCTATGAAAACACTAACAAGTGACTTTCTGGTTCACCTTCAGCCTGTGTGAAAAAGTATTGTCAAAGGACCTTTGAAAGTTAAGGTGCATCATGCTAAAAGAGGAAATGGAGTCTGAAAGAGACATGAGTTAAAAGAACAGAGGATGATGGTTCAGTTGAATGATGGTTCAATAGGAGCACAGTAACTTCTTAAGCCAGATCACAACTTGATCATTATCTAAGAGACTCAGCATTTAGAAACATATTTCTGTTTAGAACAGATAGAATTTGTGAAGTAGCTGCCAAGTTTTTTTTTTTTTTTAATTGTACTTCACTTCAGGACAAAAGCTGAACAGTCTAAAGTTCTTTTGATGTTCTGGACCACTGTGTGTTTCTTAGATTGAGGAGCTCTTGAACAAAGTTTTGAGGGGCTTCGCTGCCTCTCCTGGTTGATATGAACACACAAAAACACTGAACAGGTCTTTGATCTCTAGGTCTTGTTTGACTAGAGCACAAATGAAAGCAAGGCAGTTTTATGAACACATACACAATTTGCCTACCAGTCTGGTGAAACTCAGTGTGTGCTTGGCAGTAATGAGTCTGTTCTTCCTCTGTTGGTCTTTACTGTATCTCTGTCATTCCACTGCTTGGCCTGTCAACTACATTTATGGAACACTGTTTCATTTGAATCTGTGTCCTGAATAATTCATGATCATTTGATTTGTTTCCTGCCTTTCTGCTTTCCAACTGCTAGCCCGGGCGCTTTTCAGAAATGCTTTTGTTCTGAAATAGGTCACTTCTCTTCTGTCCAGAGGCATCATGGAAGACTGGGCATGTGCAAACCAGGGATAAGCGGCTGTGCATGATTTTTGTGATTTTCTACAACAGCCAACTGATTTTCAGGGATGACCACCTCCAAACCCAAGAATGACTCATTCTATTGAGCAGGAAATCAAGTGTCAGGAAGCCTGAATAGATTAATAAGATGTTTCTGACAAAACTCAAACATTAAAATTAAGTACACAAGAGATAGAAGCATGGCTGGGTGATCTGGGCAGAATACAGAGAAAATATCCAGCTACACATATGGAGCAAGCCAAAGCCCATCTGGGGATTAACCTGGCAGGGACATGCAGAGCAAAACCAAAAGGACAAGATACAAGAGTATCAGCAGCAAAAGGAAGACCTGGGAAAATGTAGGCTTGCTGCTGAATGGGGAAAAAGTTCTGGTGACAAAGGATTCAGGAAAGACTGAAGTACTCTCTGCCTTCTTTGCCTCAGTCTTTATTGATGACTGGCCTCCAGGAATCCTATTCCTCTCCTGTAGGAGAAATTCTGAAGAAAGAAAGTCTTACACTTGGTGGATGAGAATCAAATTAGGGAACTTCTAAATCAACTGCACATGTGTCCATGGGACTTGATGGGATTCACACATGAGTGCTGAGGGAGCTATCTGATGTCACAACACAATTTTTGCCAGGTGTTTCAATTACACCACTTAATGGTAAAAAGAGAAAAAATATATTTTTCATTGCATGTTATTCTTCAATTGGCAACTGTGTAGTGGGTTTGTTTCTGAAAGACCATGAAGTGTTACATAGCCAATATCTCTGCCGTATTTTTTAAGGAAGACTGGATTTTATCAACTCATATTGCTGAGCATAGACACATGTGTTTCATAAGAAACATTCTTTACAGTTGTTTTTAAAAGAAAGTTATTTGCCTTTTCTCATCATCAGAGTACAAAAATACTGATGTAGTGTTCATCCTATTAATTACAATGATTATGCAAAAGAAATTTATTTGAAAGAAAAAAATTCTTTGTATTTTTAGTAGAAGAAGACAGGGATTAGTACATACCTCGTTTTCTGATACAAAATTTCAGGATGCAGCTGACCCTGTGTTCTGGTCATTGGTTGTATCAGGTTCCCAGGGGCATGTCAGGGTAGGGCTTGTCTCCAGGTGGGGCATCAGGACAGACCCGGCCATTGGGCATTGGCTATATTCCTGGGTATAGCAATATGCTGCGGCTGGACTGGGACATCAGCCCACTGGTGGAGGATAAAGATCAAGCTCAGAAAAGGCAACAAGGCCAGACACAGCCCTAAGTTGTCCAGGCAGGACAATGATGACAGAAAAACAGACCTCCACCATGTCTAATGGTGACTTGGGAAGACAGATGACATAACTCCAAATATGTCCCCCTTCCTCTTTCTTACCCCCAGCCTGATATGCTGAGCATGATGCTGTATGGTCTGGGATATCACTTGGGTGACTTGGGGTCAGCTGTCCTGACTGTGTCCCCTTCTGACTCCTTGTGCTGCCCCAGCCTCTGCGCCAGTGTGGTGGGGTGAGGAGCAGAAAGGCCTTGACTGCGTTCACAACACTGAGTTCAGCACAAATGTAAAACACAGCCCCATACCAGCCAGCTACTGCCTACAAAATTAGCTCTATCCCAGCAAAATCCAGCACAATAGGACAAAAACCATTTAGTTTCAAGAGTATTTAAATATATGTTGCATCAGATGAATGGTCCAGTACAAATCTAGATTTTTAATTTTTTACATAGTTATTATGTATCAATTAAAAGCAAAGTAGCCTCCTGTGTAAATGCTCTACTCCTTTAAAAAGCACCTTTTCAAGTTCCCTAGCTCTTTTACTGTACTTTAAATTTATACTAATATAGTATTCTAGAGACTGGTTAATTTCAGAGGGGGAAAAATGACAACTATTCAGTAAATTTAAGGGTTTCATGCCATATAGCTCTACAGAATTCAAAGCTCATTGGATTTGGATGTGTTTGAAATGCGCATGGAAAGATTAACCTAGGAAGCTCTTAATATTCTGTGTGGCCCCCTGATCATATAAGCCAGATGTTGCAAACCAAGCTTAGTGTTAATTAAGAAGACACATCTGTGTGTGGGAAATAGACTCACAAAATTACCTCACCAATGATTTGACAATTATGTCAGCCACTACACTAGTAGTAGTTGATTAATACATTTGTTTTAAATTGTATAAAGATTAAAAAAATGCAAACATACACAAGCTTAGCTTTTACAGTGCAGAGTACAATCTCAAAGTTAATTGCTCCCACAAACAATCATGTTTGCAGTGTCTCAAACTATTCTCATAGTGATTATTCTTACTGTTGTTATTCTCCATGTATTGATGCAGCAGATGGGTCCATTAATGTTAATCAATTAACCAAGACTGAAAAATCAAACTCAATTAGCAATAAATTTCAATAGAGAGACACTTATCTTCAGATTTCAGCTGCCATGTATGCTGTAATCACCAAAAAATACAAGGAATATAAATCTTCAATTTTCACCCCTGATAATGTAAGAGATACCTTCCTGGTACCTTTTCAGCTAAAAATTGGAAAATATGTATTTTTAAACGTATTTCAGAAACTGCCTGTTTTCTGCATTCTGGGAAATCATGCAATTCCTCTTAAGCCTTTAAGAACAGATCATTAAGTGAAAAATTCCATCCAAACTCTTTCCTAAAGTTCATCTGATGACATTTTGAATGTCTTTAAAAAAAATTAGAGAATGAGTTCAAGGTTAGCTTTCTTGTAAGTACAAGGTAATTTTATGGTTCAAGTTGGTTAAGCGATGGACTACCTTGTGATGTAGATGCTGAGGTGACCAGATGAAGTGACTTAATAAATTTTGTGTCATCTTCTTAATATATATCCTGAATATTAATTAAACAATAGAAAGAGTATCTATGAATATCAATTTATAGGAGAAAAAAGAAAGAGTTTAAACTGTAGACCTTGGAGACACTAGTATGTTTTTTTTCAACATTTTTTGCATCTCATTTTTCATTTCAGACATTAGTCTTAGTGATCCTTTCCCAACCATGTGCCAGAAGGCTTCTTATGCTTACTTACGCCCATAAGCCAAACTACCCATTATGGCAGGTTTCAGCTGAAGGTATTCATCTACAGATAGGCTTGTATGCCTTTATTAATTATTTTCTTACATTTCCAGCACAGAGCTGCAGTCTGCTTCCAGCTTGCAAAATCTGGTTTGTGTGTTTCTTGATGTAAAGATAGAATTGTTACCTAGAATGAGTAAGTGTCCATTTTCAAACTAAGGAACACTGAAGCATCTCCCAAAACTTGTAAGACTATTTCAGGCCAAATTTTTAGAATTGCTCACAGATTTTCTCTTACTGCTTTATGTGTAGGTGTTTTTGGATAAGAAAGGTACCAGCTAGTCGGAAATAACAGAACTGATCATATATCAAGAAACTTTTTATAGATGTGTTTTGTCGACTAAGTGACTCAGGCCAACATATTATCTAGAACATGGGTTTGTTAGGTTTTTTTACAAATCTAAATCCTAGTTACTATCACTAACGTCTGTATTAAGTTCAGAACTAATATTTTAAGTTCCACTGTATTCAAGATAAACCAGTCAAAGGGACTAAATTTCATCCTAGTTGATTTTCAAATGAAGAAGATTTCCAGATGGGAGCTGTACATTCTCATACCTTTTCAGAATTTACAACCTATGCACTTATGCAGTACTGATTTGTATGAAGAAGATAACCTGCTTCCTTTTAAAGGGGTGCTTTTTGGGCAGATTTCTCAATACTAAAGATGCTCACATTTTACAACTCCAAAAACTGATGCTGTTGTGATGATGATGATGATGAAGATTATTATTATTATTATTATTCATGCTTACACACACCATTGTTTAGGAAGACTAGTTTGGGAACTTGATTTTTTGGGGTCCTGTTCTTTCAATGAGATGAGATGACATGAGATATTATAATGGGAGTTTGGTGCTTATGAAAGATATTCACATTTGGAAATCTATTTTTTTTTCTATTGTTTATTTCAAACTTGATTTTGGTGAAGAAAAAGATTGATTTAAATTTATTTCCAAGCTGGGGTTTTTTTGTTTGGTTTTTTTTTTTCTGGAAGAGAGGTTGTTCATCCTTTCAGATTCCTCATGATCTTCGGAAAAAATAATGCCATTCTTATAAAGAAAAAAAAACATATATGAGGAATATGAAAGATAATTTCATAATGAACAAAAATCCTGTTGGATGTATGTTTGTTGCATCATATTCTCACAGGAAAAAGAGAAAAATTCATTTCCAATTTTCCTAACACTAAGTATTAACAGATAGAGAATTCATTTACCCAGGCTGATCTTTCTGGTAGAAGGAATTGCATTTGGCTTAAGACCCATAGAAAAACTCTGCACAGATTTTTTTTCAGAATAAAATCTGCATTTCTCCTACATTAGTTTTGCTTTAATCAGAACATAAAACTGAAATTTAACCCCTTCTAGCCCTTGAAGAGTAGACAGTAAATTGTTCTACTCTACAAATTTGTTAGGATATCTGTTTCAAGACTGAATTAATTGAACATTGTTGGCATCAGAAACAGACTCCCATTTTATCATACTTTATTTCTTGGACATTATATTCCTCAGATTATAGTAGTATGGAGGAGAGATTTGACAAAGAACTCAAAGCCATGTCCAATTAAGCTGGGGGTATTAAGTGATGATGTTTTAGATTTTAAACATCTGTAAGACCTCAGGAAATTTTATTATAATAGTGTATGGGGAAATAATAAAATATAAACTCATAAGTTTTATTGTATATAGTAGTATTGAACTGTCATTCTTTTTAACATTTTTAAAATATGCTTCTTTTCTGATGATTAAAATGAGGTACACTCTTCAGAATTTGTCTGCTTCAGAGCATAATTTTATCTTTGAAATATTGTTGTAATAACAAATGCTGGCAATTGAAAAATAATCCGAACAAGCAAGTTTTAAAAAGTGATATTCAAACCATAAACCAGTCTGCTTCTAACTTAGGCAGTATTGTGGTGGTTCTATTAAAAATATTTGTGGGAAAATAAATTTTTTGTGTTCTCATATCCACAGATTTAGTATTTGATTCATGTGAAAAATGGCACACTGAAAAAAGTGCACATAAGAAAATCAAGAATCCAAACATAAATAGGACTTCAAATTCCTGACTCTTTAGATAATGTGCAAGCTGTGCATAATTTTTTTTATGCATCATGTTATATATCATCTCTATTCAATTTTACTTAAATCAGAGAAGCTACCATTGCTAAAATTTTAGTGTGGGTGTTGAAATACCAGTAAATGCCATTATTATACTAGTCATCTCAGAATGTTTTGACTGAATGCTTAGAAATGTAGCATTATTTTTGAGAATTACAGCACAACCAAATTAGCATTTCAGATAGCTTTAATTCCAGAAGGGGTATCTTGTTTGAAGCTTTAAAATGCAACATAGCAGCAAAATTAATTGAATACTATCTTTTTCCAAGGCAAGAGAGAAGCTTAAGCATAAATAGAAATACTCAAAACACTATTCATACATATTTCTCCAACTGGAGGAGATTCTTAGCAAGAATTTCGCTTCACTATGAATCCTGACAAATAGTATAGCTGAGACTGTTTGCTATAAGTTGTGTCATGTAGTATATGTATGAAAAATAATTAATGTGTCATATTCATCGTATTAATGTTTTTCCAAAATTCCACATAGATAATCCTTTCAGTGTAAGTTTTTCTGAGGACCTAAGCCTAGAGAGTGGTGGTTACATGCAGCTGTCAGTCAGTCATTACTGAGGCTCCCCAAGACTCAGTGTTGGGCCAAATCATGTTTAATATCTGTACTGATGATCTGGATGAGGGGATAATGTGCACCCGCAGTAAATTCACAAACACCAAGCTGGGTGGGAATGTTGATCTGCTGAAGTCAGGAAGGCTGTGCAACTGTGGGCAGCCTGGATTGATGGGCCAAAGCCCATTGTGTGAGCTTCTAGAACAGCAAGTGTCAGGTCCAGCACTTGGGTCACAACAGCCCCAGGCAGTGCCACAGGCTGGGAGCAGAGTGGCTGAAAGATGCCCAACAGAAGAGGGGGTGCTGGGGACAGCAGCTGAACATGAGCCAGCTGTGCCCAGGTGACCAAGAAGGCCAATGGCATCCTGGCCTGGATCAGCAATGGTGTGCTCAGCAGGATAAAGGGAAGTGATTGTCCCTCTGTACTGAGCACCGGTGAGGCCACAAGAAAGACTCTGAGGTGCTGGAGCATGTCTAGATAAGAGCAGTAGAGGTGGTTGTCCAGCCTGGAGAGAATTAGTCTCAGGGGGACTTTATCGCTCTCAACAGCAATGTGAAAGGAGGTTCTAACAAGTTATATCCCTCTTCTGCCAAGTAACAAGTGACAGAACTAGAGGAAATGGCTTCAGGTTGCATCAGGAGAGATTTAGATTCAATATTAAGGGGAAAAAGTCCCCAGAAAAGTTATATATTGGAACACACTGCCCAAGGAAGTGGTCAAGCCACCAGATAATCTGCACTATCCCTAATACATGTTAAAACATTTTTTCCTTTGCTGCTGACCTAACATACACACCTACTTACTAGTTATGGATTTCTACACTTCAAGCAGTGAAAATTGCATAATGGAGAACCATTAGTGGGGTTGATGGAGGTTGAAGGGGTTAGAATTTCATTGTTCTGAAACTCTGTTTTGGGAGCTTATCACTGAAAGGAAACAATGAAGCTTATCATAGGTCACAGAAGAGGTTTTGATTATGCTTTAGAGAGACACTCTTCACCTTTGGTATCTTGTTAGCTTCAAGAAACATGCTTAATATTCAAACAGAATTTGAGAAGTCTGGATAAGAGGTATCATCTTGATCTAGAAGATTATCATGTCACCAGATCTGGCTTTGTTACTTAATTTCTTTCTCAGAAAGCATTCGTTTAAGTTTGACTTTTAGAAATATAGAAAATGGGATTTTTTTTTTTTTCAGGAAACCATTTTTTTAAATTTTGTAAAACCAACCAACTTTGTGATCATCTGTACGGATAAATACAAATAGTGGTAGCCAGACAGTCATGAGAATTTCATGCTCTGTGTGTATGCATATAATGAGCTTAGATTAGGTGTCTTTGAAGTAGCCAAACCCAGCTAAAAGACAGCTTTTAAGAAGCAGAAAGACAGAAATAGAGGAGGCATTCTGTCTGTACCCAAAAGATCCATAAGTGATCAGCTGACAATTCAAAGGCAAAGGTAACCTCACTAGTACCTCACTTTTTTCTCACTGCCCATTGGGACGGGCCAACACCTGAGGTGCTTATACAGTCTTCCTCACAGCTGGCTCCAGTTATTTCAGATTCTATATCTGTCTTGCATGTTGTGAAGGGACTTCTTTTTTTTTTTTTTTTACTAGGGAAGACTTATTGAAATCGTGTATTACTCTGAAGGGGAGCACAGAAAATCAATATGTTATTTTATTCTCAAAGCACCCAGAGATGTAAGAATTACCTGTTAGAAAATTAGTACATCCCTCTTTAGGAAAGACTGTCTTGGACAAAAAATACATATGAAACAACCTCTTTTGAAGGCTGGTTCTCTGAAATCTATATCTTTGGAAATATGAAGTTAAAAGGACCCTAGAACTACAAAAATCCTGTTGTCCTTTGACAGAATCTCCCTCAGGTTACTTCACAGTAGAGGAGGTCATCACAAGGCCTGGGCTTCCTCCATAATTAGTGGAGACATCTAACATTGTTGTAGACTAGTTGTGGAACAGTACAAATCATTACACCACTGCACCTTGAAAGCTGATGTCATTATCATGATGATAATATGAGATATGTCTAGATAGATCAATAGATATAGATATAGATACAGATATATGATATTACTTACTTATGTATAATATATCATATATTATATGTATATATGATGTAATGGTCATATGAGTTTTTGGACATCCTACTCATGTTTGTACCAGGATCACTTCAATCTGTGTAAACACGTCGGTACTTTAATGGATATTTTGCTTTGCTATGTACATAAAAGAACACATACATGCTAGCAGGTTTTCACATTCGTGTCTGAATAGGCTGTAATAGAAATGAGATCAAGTTCTGAAAAATTCCAGTGGGAGCGAGCACCTCAGGAATAACCCAAGGTGAAAATCCTGGGTGAGAACCAGTTACTCAGCATCAAAAGTTTTGTTTCAAATAGTTATTGAAACTGCCAGTTATAAGGACTCCTCTGGTCAACACAGTTATTTATGTTAATAATCTCTTTCAACATTCCCCAGCAAATGTTCTCAAGATTACAGAGGGATGTATAAGACTTCGGTTTCAGAAGCTCTGGTCATGACATCTCTTTCCTGATTCCAAACAGGCTTTGAAGCTACTAACAGGATGTGAAGTTTCATAATTTAGTCACCATGTCACAATCTTTGCTGCAATCATGAGGAATTAGGGAAGTGTGAGATAAATACCCGTGTTTTCACACAGATAAAAACACATGGATACGTATGCACTTGAACAATTTAATTACATGCTGGCTATAGCTGTGCTGTATGTATTGTTCCTTTCTTCATAATTGTCTTGTCTTCATTGTACTGTTGAGTTTTACAGTATATTTTTAGTGAGAGCTCTAAGGGCAATTATTTTTTTATTTTGTGTCTCACCCCAGTTGTAAAGATGAGGACACTGAGAAAATAGGTAAAATCCCAAAAAGACACGTGAACTGAAGTGCATTGGGACAGCATTTGTTCAAGATGCAGGAGTGCTGTCCTGTAAATAAATTTCTTTTTTCTATATTTCTCAATTACAGTCTTAGCAATTAGAATCATTAAGGTTGGAGAAGACCTCCAAGATCATGGAGTCCAACCTTTGACCGAACTGCACCTGGTCAACCAGATCATGAACTAAGTGCCATGTCCAGTTATTTCCTGAAGACTTCCAGGGATGCTGACTCTACCACTTCCCTGGGCAGTCTGTTCCAGTGCTTAACTACCCTTTAGTGAGGGAATTCTTCCTGATGTCCAGCTTGAACCTCCCCTGACACAGCTTAAGGTCATTTCCTCTCATCCTGTCACTTGTTACCTGACAGGTGAGGCCAACCTCCAACTGGCTACAGCCTCTTTTCAGGCAGTTGTAGAGAGCAATGAGTTCCTCCCTGAGACTCCGTTTCTCCAGGCTAAACAACCACAGTTGCCCCAGCTGCTCTTCCTATAATTTATTCTCCAGACCCTTCACCAGCCCCATTGCCCTTCTCTGGACTTGCTCCAGCCCCTCAATGTCCTTCTTGTATTGAGAGGCCCAGAACTGGACACAGCACTTGAGGTGTGGCCTCAGCAGTGCTGAGTGCAGGGGAACAATCCCTGCCCTGGTCCTGCTGGCCACACCATTGCTGATCCAGGCCAGGATGCCATTGGCCCCCTTGGCCACCTGGGCACACTACTGCCTCCTATCCATAGCTTAAATTTGTTTGGTTTTTTCTTCAGGATTATTCATACCATGAGGTCTGGAAAAGACATAGGAAAATACACAGAAATATGCTAGAAATGGTACATCATCAATAACAGAGATGTTCAATCTAAACGAATTCTTCACAGCAAGGGGGTTTGAGTTATAAATGGTTAACATTTTGAATGGAAGTCTTAAAATAAAGCTTGAAGCTACTCTCTGTAGCCTAAAGAATATCCAGGAATTACTCTTTTTTGCAGGAAGACATAATATGTTAGTATAGCATGATTGTATTTCAGTTGTGAAATTTGCCTAATTATTCATCTATTTTTCCATTCTGTAAACCATTTTCAGAAATAGTGAGGTATATTTCTAGGCTGCAAACTAAGTACAGCAGTTCATTAACCCAGATTTAAACTCTTTCCTGGATACCTTCAGGGATTAATTATGGACTTCACACCTTACTAAAATATTCAGAGATTGATTTAAATCCCAAAATTCATGCTAAGCTCATTTTCATCATGTTATCATTTTATGCAAGCCAGATTTTTTTTCTTTGTATACATTAATATTCATGTTATTGCTACATGGGTCAGAGTCACTACCTGGAAAAAATACTAATGTAGTGGAGACAATAAACTGTTTAGAAAAATCTAGAGTAAATTGGACTGAAAATCATTTGCCATTAAGAGCCATTAACAAATAAATTGTATATTTTAAAGGTCACTACCTTTTAAAAACTTTTTTTAGCTTTACCCCAAGTAGATTTAAGGAGAAATTGAAGTGAAAATTTTCCAAATGGTTGGAATTTGCTATTCCGCTCCTCCAGACACAGTCCATAAGGTGGTTTTGCTCCAAATTTTGAAATACATTTAGAACTGATAATAGCATTAATTCTTTTTTTCCCTCAGGTCATGCCTGATACAACCCTATTCTCCTTTTATCCAAAGAATGGTATTAAAAAAACCCCAAAAAAGCAACAACAAAACCATCCCTGGTGACTAATACTAAACCTGTTAACCAGGAAGGTCTAAATGCCACCCCCCACTCCCCAGCTTGGAGACTACACAGAAAAATAGTTACAAGCCATTTCTTTTTTCTGATGGTTTCTCTAGGTTTCTGATTCAGTCAGTACAATTCTTATCCTCTCATCTTCCCCAGGGTGAAATTTGCCTACTTAAGATTCACTTAAACCGTGGAAGCAGAGTTGAAGTGGGACACAGGTGTTGCACTGCCCTCAGTAAACAGCTCCTTGCTTTGTCACAGTTTCAGGAATGATAGAGTGAGAATGCAATACATAAACATGCATCTGCTTTCACAGTAGGTTAAGTGTAGCCACTCATATTTTAAACACTGGTGCAGTCTTTGAGTATCCTTACTATTTCCCTGCTTTAAAGATCAATGAGGTAGACAATCTGTATTTGTTTTAGAGATACATATTTAATTGTTAAGCTGTAAAATTCTTTGAGTGGAGAAACATTTTTAACATTGAAATATAACTTTAGTATGTATGCTTAAACTGCAATGAAAAAGACAAAGCAATAAGGAGGTTATTTTATTTGCTTTACAAGTGTTGAGATTCAGCATCCAGATTTATAAGGTGCTAGTTATGCCAGTTCAAAATTCAAGGCTGAATTCTAAAGGCAGTTTTCAGCTTCAGCAAATGCTCCCTGGGTCCTGCTGTGTTTCACTTAATAGCAAGGACAAATGGATTCCATCTGTAGGAGAGCATGTTTTACATATGAGCTACTGCAAGGCAAGAGTCAATACTGAAGTGGAGCAGGACTCAATATTGGGACACCTTTTATTTATAGACAGTTGCTTGTTTCTTTTCAAGCAGATTTTTAAAGCTGGGCTGATGATTTAAGAGCAGATGTGGAGTTATAATACTTAGTTTTAAAATGACAGGATGTTCGTGCTGTACTTTGATGGTAAAATCTTGTGATTTAATATGAACAAGGTTGCATTTGTGGTTAAGAATTAATCTTGCTTGGTGCAGAATATGTAAAAGATGGTAATTGAAATGAACATACAATTTTTTCCTTTTTTTTCTGCTTCCTATGGTAGTTAAAACCTCAGTTTTGATCAATATTTGAGTACTAAAATATTTGAGTAGTAGCAAAACCAGTTGGTCACTATTATATCCTTATAATATGTATATAGGGGGAAATATATTTATAAGATGTATTTTTACATTAATAGATATTTATGGGAACTGTACCCATGTGGCGAGAACTACCTTGCTGTGAGAACCATTTGTTTGTCTGGGTTCACAGGCATCGGTTCCAGCTCTAAACAAGCAGGAATTCATAAACAATGATACCCAATTTCCCGCAGGTAGTGCTATTGCAAGATGTTGTTCTACCTATAGGTAGCCAATGACATTGTGGGGTGGTGCATTGAAAGACAATGGATGTGTGACATGGATGTTAGAAATAGTATAAAAGAGGCATTGTAAAATAAAGAGTAGTTCCTTTCTTTTACGTGTTGTGTCCCTCTCAACAGCAACTGATATTGATTTTGTTTATCGATTTATTTTTGCCCATATATTTGGGTGGGTTTTTTTAGTATGAATTGGGCAGTTCCTAATTCCTGGATGTTTAAATTGACAAGCATTTTCTGTAAGTTAGCCCTGATAATATGCATTTTTAGTATTTGGGCAATATACATGTATTTCTCATATCCTTGACACTAATCATGTATGTATTCTATCAAGTTACATTGCAAAGCCAGGTACATGTGCAATTAGCTTTCCTTAGACAAGAATACTGCAACCTTAGCCACAAACCCAAAAATACTGAGCATCTTAAGGCCACCCACCACAGATTGCTCCAATTTACATAAATAAAATTGAATACAAAATGAGAAATGTTGTTTTTATGTCAAATTTCATCTTTATGCTCTGGAGACATTTGATTATACAATTTATACACTGTCCAAGAGCCTGTGCATGCAAAATAACCCTTTTCTCAAACCCAGCCCCCCCCAAAACGAAACAAAAAACCCAACAAACAAACAAAATCGTAAGTAAATGGGTGCTTCAGAAACTGCTTTCCTTTGCCAGGAAAACCCTGAAATCCTTGGCTGTGAAAAATCCTTATTATCCATATTTTGTTCTGCTGCCTCTTCAGTAAAACACAGTTCTGTGTCTCTGGGCTGGTTTTAGGCTTCCACCAGGCTGTGGGGGAGAGGAGCTATGGGCTGCTGCCACCTACAGCTGGAGTGGCACTGGCTCCTCACCACAGAAGTGGACCCTGCAGTAAAACCCCTCTGGACAAAATGCAGTAGATCATAGAAGAAAGCTAAAGGAGGGCTCTGCAGAGCTGGTAGTAATTGGGTTTTGCCAGCTCTTTATGACATTTAAATAAAACTAGGGGTATAGAGAAAGTAAATCCCCCAGTAGCATATTCAAGCAATTTGCTTCTCATAAAAGCATCTTCTTACTGGCAGTAGCTTGCAGAAGTAAATTTCATAGAGAGGAGAAAAAAACTCAGCTTCTGACAATCCTTGTGTCAGTTAACATTTGAAACGCTCTGAGATTTACCAGAGAGAAAAAAAAAAAAAAGAGAAAGATTGTACTCTGTTGGGATATATTTAGTCACTGTGGTTTTGTGTATTGCAAATATTTTAAGATGCTTAGAATGTTAGGACTTCAGTCCCTCCTCCCATTGCATTTGTATCTCCCCAGCTGTAAAAAAGAAAAACAAAAAAAAAAAAAAAAAGCACACTCTAGATTAACACCTCAGGAGAACAGGAATAATAATGCCCAGCAGTGGTGTGCCATTTTCTGCGACTGCTGCAACCTTTTTTGTTCTGTGCTTTATTGCAGTATCTTTCTCAATAAGGAAAATACAAGGTTGCTTCCTTCTAAACATTGTTCTGTTCTGCTTAACCTAGTAAATATTGGCATGACAAACTCTGAGTGCATGGGAAGGATGGGAAATTGTTGTTTGTTTCCATTGAAGTGTATCCTCTTTTTACACTACAACTGTGGTATCTGAGGGCTTTTTCCCTGTGCTCTCCTGATTTCATTTCACTTTCTATGCAACAATGTAGAAGAGTGCTCTATGTGGACCGATCAGGCTACTTCACTCCCATAAAGGATTTCTTATGTAAATAGTCCCAGTGAGATTCAGCAAATTACATACTTTAGGAGAAATGCTGTGTTTATGGAAGTATTCTTTCACAATGAGGTGTGTAAGCACATAGGCAAGAGCCTGCATGGCATGGCTACTTTATTTTCATTTGCAGTACAGAAAACAGACTTTTTTAATCTTGTATTTATAATATAGAAATTAAGCTTGAGACTTGGATTTCATTTTTGAAAGCAGAATGAGCATAAGAATAAACCACAGGAACACATTATGATATTAAAGAAATAAAATCAACATATTTGATTTTATTTCAGCCAGCCCTCCTTCATCCTCTGCTCTGCTTTTGTTTGAGCTAACTTATGCTTGTAAACAGCAATTCTTGAGAAAAATTACCTTTCTTTTAGCAGGAATTATGCACTGATATCTGAGTCACAGAGGCTGAATTACATATTCTTTCAGGCAGCATCTCCAATTATCTTTCTTGACAGCGGATGTTAAGAGCATATTTCCCTGTGTCTAAGTACTCTAATAATTAATAATTTGTAATTGTGCAATTCAGCATTTACATGTAAAGGAGTTTCATTCTCTGATGTAGGATTCAGATGTAACACTGACAGTGGAAAAAAGTAGGAAAATGGAATTTGTTTCTGTTTTTACATCTGAGATTACACCATTTTAGAGTAGTGAGATTTCCCTGCCTTATGTGGAGTTACTCTTATTTACACCACTGAAGTGAAAATCTAATCAAGCCCCACAGCTGGATACGTTCAACACCTTTGTTCACCCAGAATAACTTTGGATTGTATTGATCTGCATTATAGAACTGAACAGAAAACAACAGGAGGGAAATCTGAGAAACAGTGTCTCATTTAGAACCTAATAAAAGTTCTTAAGGTGCTTGTTTCATTGCCATACTTGGCTTGATCATCCTCAGAAATCAACGAAGAACCTCTAGTCAGAAGCATGCATAAAAACATCTTGAACTTTTTAAGTGGTTTCTATGGATAGAAGGTAAAGAGTTGTGGGTAGAGGGGGATACCACCAAAACCACTGCAGTCCTGTTGATTAAATATTTGTGCAACTTTTCTTTAGTTATTGCTTTCAGAGAGAGATAGCAAGCTAGAAGGTGAGAGATAAGGTGGTACAACAAGAGAGGGAAAACAGAGCAATAAAGTACTATCTGACTGCTAGATGAATGCTCTGTAGGATAGAAATTGCTGTGGTGTCACTGGCTTGCTGCTACCGGCATGTGTGTCATACCAATGGATGTCAACATAAAGTGAAACCAGGAAAAAGAGAAATCCACTTACCTCCCACTTGTGGAACAAAGAAAAGGGCAAAACCTGTTCTACCTCTAGCAACAGCAGTCATAGATAAATGTAGGTGTTGCTGAGAAGTCTGAGAATTCATCCTTTGAAAAAAAATCCCTCTTTTCATTATGAGATGACATTGCAACCCTTACCATAGAGTGGCTATGGGATCCACGCAGGCCTGATGAATAACAGCAGGGATAGGCTGTAAGCTGGAAACTAATATAAAGCCAATTCTGTCGCATTTGTCTTTCAATATTTTAGGCATTAACATGTATTTAATGTAGCTGAAATACAATGCTTTGATGTGGTCCTTAGAGGCCACTGTTAGCTGAATACATACTAGCTCATGATTAAGCAGTCCAGCGTTTTTGTGCTCCAGCTTAAAATGGCTTCCGAATAAGTGCAGTGCAAACAGAGAGGGCAATTGCAAAAAAACACTCTCAGGTCTCCCTGTTTAAGAACGAACACATAGAGGAGTGTAAAATTTGCTTGTTTTCCCAATCTGACTTAATAATTTAATAATGATGATTAAATCAATATGTCCCAGAGCCACATCAATATGTACAAGAATCCAGCATCTCAAGGATATGTTACAGAGAGGAGACTTACTTCATTCAATTATTTATAATGATAGTGTGTCAATAATCCTGATTATTTCATGAATTATTAACATTTTCCCTCCTCACTATCTTCCTGCTTTCTGGAAGAAGTTAATTATTACAAAGCTTTCAGCTATTACAGCAATCTTTAGCACAGAGAGATGATATAATGATAGCATTCCTGAAGTGTTACAACACTCTTCCTAGAACAATTTCCCAATTAATGCATTGAACTATAGGAAGTTAATTTCCTTCCCACTCTGCTTACTTGGGTAAAGAAACATATATTAACAAATTAATTGGTTTTGTTTGGCTCAGTTTTATTCTAGGGAAGAGACAGTGAGGGTTTTTTCTTTCGTCTGTGAACATTTTACCTTTTCCTACAAGCAGTCACCATAGCTACTGGCAAACAGCATTATGTTTGACTGATTCTCTCTGGTTTGACTACAATTCTTTTTCAAGGGAAAAAAAAAAGAATGTGTCTTGATTGTTTTCAGAGAACAGAAATCTTAAGTAATAACCAATTAGTTCTGTCTGAAAAGTCAGAGTCTCTGAAAAAGGGAGGGCTCTCCTTTATTCTGTAGAGAGCATCACTGTGAACCTTTGCATCTGGTTTTAAACACCTGAATGCTTCAAAGATTTTCTCCCATTAAGTGCTTTCATCTGTGTTTGATACAGATGGAAACAAATTTACCACAGTGCAATATTAATAATTATTTGGATGTCCACATTTGCAATTTTTTCTGTCTCCACCTATTTTCTCAATTTAGACAAACTTAAGGTTGTCTCAGACAGTAATTCAGATTGCTTGCTTTCAAGCACTTCCTAGCTCCAAGCGGTGTGTAAAATTAGCTGGTGCTTTCATTTTGACTGATGGATTTTCCTAAATGCATAAGCACAACAAGCTGTGCATGGTCAGAATTATGTAGCATAAGAAGCTAGATGCAGGATATACTGGCAGTTCTTTTCCTATCTTAAAATTTTTACAGGTATTTGTCACAGAGGAAAGCTGCTTAATTGATGGAGTTTAAATTTGGATAAAAGTATTTATTGATTTGTTAATGGTGTGTAATTACTGATTTATTAATGAAGAGTGACAATAAATGAGCTAAGAATTCAGGACAAGTATCAGCAGTGCCACTGATAAACCACAATATCAGACACTGGTGAATGTTAACAAATATCTACAAATTTCCAAGCAACTTTCTATAATTACATATATACACCCACACACAGGGTGTGCACACCCGGTCCTTCACAGGCAGAGTGGATTTTGCAAACACTGTAAAGTGTGGGTCCCCCACACGCAGACCCTCCTGTGCAGGTGTGGATGCTGAGCATGTAGTGACAGAACAATGGGAAATGGCCTTAGTCCGAAGTAGAGTAGGTTTAGATTTGATAGTAAGAAAAATATATTTACTGTGGGGGTGGTGAGACCTTAGAACAGAGAAGTTGTGGATGTCTCATCCCTGAAAGTGTTCAAGGCCAGGCTGGATGGAGCTCTGAGCAACCTGGTCTAGTGAGCAGTCTTTGCCCATGGCAGGGGGGGTTGGAAATAGATGCAGTTTTAAGATCCGGCCCAGGCCATTCTGTGATTCTAAATCATTCTCTGTAAATACTTTTCTGCCTATTTGAGTGCCCAGCATGGGTAGATTATTGGCTTGGTCTAGCTGTGCAACTTTCAGACCACTCAAGTTAAAAGAGAGAATTCCCACCCTTTTTGGTGGTATAGTGAATCAACATCTTAGCAGGTCATATGCACCATACAAAACATTAGAAGGCATCTTGGTAACATTTGATTCAGTTTTGAATTGTTGATTGGGGAACTATTAAAAAACAAGAACAAAAATATGCACTTAATCAATAGAAGAGCTGCAAAAATTGTTTATGGGGATTAAAGTAAATATATATAGGATCAAGTTTTATGCACAAATCTGATCATCAGAGTTCACTGTTTAAAAATAACTTTGAAAGAGATTTTTTAAAAAGCATTCTGTAGCATCACATGTAGCTTAAGAGTGCAACAAACAACCACAAGAAGAACCAGAGAAACATAGTCTGACATATCAAATAATGTATGTATAGCTACAGAAAGCATGCAGAAAATGATAATTTATCATTTCTAAGACAAACTGTAGCCAAATACACTTGCATAAGCATTATTTGGCTATTTAAGGTACCTGTCATCTTTGTTTTCCCAATTAGATACACACAGAGAGTTCAAAAAGAAAGGTGTCACATAAACTTGCCCTTGTCTGGTATAAATTTCCAGTTCTAGATGAACTCATTCAAAGCTCTGACAGATAATGCTGGCAGTGCCTGTTCAAGCTGTCTGTTCCACTTCTGTGTTGGATGAAGGAATATATGCCTGCATCTCATCACCCAGTTTGGAGTTTTAGTGTGAGCCAGGTGGATTTGTATTAAGGTACTGAGCTGTGAAGAGAAGCAACTGAACCATGGTTACACATTCTGTACTACTGATTGTCCTGCGGTAGTGTTGTGTCCAACAGGGGATGGTGCTAACACTGAGGGGTTGAGACTCCTGGCCAATTTGACTGATAATGAAGTACATGAAAGCCAAAAATTTGAGAAGTAGGGCAGTAATTTACCTTCCCTTGTAGTCACTGGGGTTTTTTGCAAGTTTTAGTGGAGCTTTTTGTTAGGGTTCTTTTTATTGTTATTTTTGGTTTGACTGTAGCATATCCTGTAAAATGCTTCCAGTCCTTTTAACTGTTCCAACATAATTTGCACTTTGACACTTCAGCAGCAAGAAGGTATTGACTGGTAATATTTGCAGTCAGTGAAACTCATTAATGTACCTCTGTCTTTCCTGAGGTAGAGCAGTGTCACTCTTCTCTCGAGGCAGTTGGTATAGCCAAGGGTTTAACCTTCTGTTGATGCATCACATTTCATTCTTCTTTCAGTCTTCAGTAAATACAATTTACTGAAGCATTGCATTTGAAAGCTGAGGTTTTATTGTCTGCTAAGAAAGATTGCATCTGCCTTGCTGTTTTCCCTCCTTTCTGACAATAATTTTTAATTATTTTTCATGTAGAATGTGAAGAAGGGTGTCATATGAATATGGTCTGGTATTGTTTCATATAATGTGAAATATGGAGAGTAGCCGATATGAAATTTAATACTCGTCTAATCTACGTCTGTGATTTTCCCCTCCTGAGAGGATGAGAGGAGGGGAGCACCCAAGAACAACAAATTCCAGAGGGTTCTAAAGAAAAATTACAGTTTTATTAGTAATTTATACACTTGGCATGGGAATTGGAATAAGTTAATCCCTGATCTTCTAGTAGTAATAGAAAAAAAAAGAATTTTTTTAAAAGGGGGAAGACAGAGTAAAGGAAATCACCAGTCCTGGGTCCAGTGTTAATCTGGCCTACAAGTTGTCCAGGGTCCTGGGGGTGCCACCAGGGCTTTTTATAGATGAGTTTTCCCCACCCTGAGGCTACATTTCTCACATTGCATGGAACTGAGTTATCATGCACAGTCCATTCTTCTAGACCTTCCTGGAAATGGGTCAGAGGTCTTCAGTGGGTTTTGGTGGTCTCTTCCCCCATCTACTTGTCTTGCCCACTTTTTCACCTAATTCCTGTGCTTGAGCTGTACGGTGCTGTGCTTCTCTCCAGGAGCCAGAACAAGTATGCTTGTCCCAGAAAACTGCTGCCCTACATCCATATGGACCTTTTTTCCAGCTGCATCCTGTTCTTTCTTGCCCATTTACACAGTGTGTCCTTGTACAGGATGTTCTAAGAAAATGTCTCATTTTGTGCTGGAGAACAAGTGTCAGAACCACACTAACAGTGCTGTGTTTGATAGTTGCTGACTCATACTCTTCTGGCCCATAAATTAAAATTAATGAGTGTTCCATCTCATAAGTATAGGAGAGCACTGGATTTCAGAGGTCACTGTATAACTAAAGAGAATAATTCTTTTCTTAATTAGGGTGATGTCCTTTCTTCTGCCATCTTCCCATACTTCAAAATATTCTGAGATATTTCTGCTCTTTTCTTTAAACATGCTAAATGGTCATACTGAGTTGCTAGTCCTCAATGTTGGGTAAGTTGCTGGCCAGATGAATTGTTCACAATTACATTTCTTAACATGATGCAGAGTCATAGCTTTACCTTCATTGCTAAACCTTACTCTTTCATTAAGCAAAACCTAAATTTAATTTCATTGATTTTATATTTTACAGTTCTCTTTTTATACTTGATAATGGCAACATAACTGGACAATTCCATATAATTTCTCAGGAGCTCTACGAATTTATTCCTGCATTCCTGAACATCATTAAAATTTACATCTTAGTGGAATAGATTCCATTTATTAAATCAATAAAAGTTTGGGTAATTATGTTTTTTATTTACTTTCCTTAGTACATACTGACATCCCTTCAGTGGTTTGTTCCCTTTCTCAATTATAAGAACCCAGCTAATTATCACATAGGATGTGTGACTTGTTTTCAGGTGGTTTTGGTCCAAGTACACATGTACAGTGCCTCTCCAAGGCACACAAATATAAGGCGGCATATTTCAGAAAATAGTTTTCTGAAGCTCAACTCTTAACTGTTGAAATTCTGTGTGCAAATGGAAATGTACAGCCTGGAAATCACAAGATCATACAATTCTTAGGGTTGGAAGGGACTTTAAAGATCATTAGCTCCAACTCCCCTGCCATGGGCAGGAATGCTGTTCACTAAACCAGGTTGCTCAGAGCCCGATCCAACCTGGCCTTGAACACTTCCATGAATGAGGCTTTCACAACTTCTCTGAGCAACCTCTTCTAATGCTTCACCATTCTCTGAGTAAAGAATTTCTTCCTAATATCTAACCTAAACCTGCCCTCTTTCAGTTTAGAACCATTGCCCCTTGTCTTGTCATATTTGCCTGTGTAAAACAACCCTCTCCCTCCTTTTTGTAGGGCCCTTAATGTACAGGAAGGCCACAATGAGGTCTTCTCTAGGCTGAACAACCTCAACTGTCTCAGCCTGTCTTCATAGGAAAAGTGTTCCCCTCTGGTAATCTTTGTGGCCTCCTCTGGATCCACTCTAAACAGGTCATGTCTTTCTTATGTTGAGGACCCCAGACCTGGATGCAGTAATCCTGAGGCCAGAGGAGAGGAGGAAATTTCCCTCCCTTGACCTGCTGGTCACTACTCTTTTGATGCAGTTGTTCTTCTGGGCTGTGACAGCACACTGTGGCTCATGTCCAGTTTTTCATCCATGAGAACTCCTGAGTCTTTCTCCACATCTGCCCTCAGTGAGCTCTCCCAAGCTCTTCTCACATCTGGAATTACCCCCACCCAGATGTAGCCCCTTGCAGTCAGCTTTGCTGAACTTTGTGAGGTTCCAGTTCTCTCTCTCTGTGTCACTGATGAAGATACTGAAGAGCACCAGTCCCAAGACAGAGTCCTGACTCATCCCCAGCCTCCACCTTGACACAGAGCCATTAACCACAACTCTGGCTGTGCTCATCCAGGTCATCCACGGACTCTGGCTGTGTCTATTCAGCCAATCCCTATCCACTGAACAGTCCATGCATCAAATCCACGTCTCTCCAATTTGGAGATAAGGATCATCTCAAAGACCTTACAAAAGTCTAGATAGATTACATTTGTCAGTCTTCCCTTGTCAACTGTTACTATGACTCTGCCATGGAAGGCCACCCAGTTGGTCAGGTACTATTTGCCCTTAGCAAAGCCATCTTGGATGCCTGGGATCATATCCTTGCCTTTTATATGCCAAGAACTATTCTTAAATCTCACTAAATATTCTTGGAAGCTATGGATACAACAGATATCATGTTAAATAATTCCTGCCATTGCTGTGAAACATTAATGAGATTTTTTTTTTACATAGTCATCAAGGATTCATGGCACTGCATACAGTATGCATCTATAAATATGTAGAACAAGGTCAAACTTTAGCTTGGGACACAAGGACAATGAAATGGAAAAGAAATAATAAAGTTAAAATTAAGTTGGGCATTCAAGTTTTAACTAGCATGTCTGAGTTTGTAGAAAGAAGTGCTGTCTGTAGAAACAGCAATATGATAAGAATAGTAATTTTTTGGCAGTTGCAGCTATGCAGTAAATGTCTTCCTGAGCTTCTTGTGGAGAATATTTTTCCTTAAAAAAGCCCAGAGGGAAAGACATATCATATAGCAGAAACATGTCAAAGAGGAATTATCTGGAAACTATTAGAAAGATCGAGCTGCAGTGCTTGAAGAAGAGCAATGTTACAGAAATAATACTTTTTCAAGCATGTTGCAAAATTAAAAAAGCCAAAAATGCTTTTAAAAACTTAGAGTCTAATTAGTGAGAGGTAAGATAGACATGGTCTGTTGTCGTATGCATTTGCATAAAAATAATTGGAATTGGGTGTTACAAGCTGCAACATTTGAAAAAGCGTAGTGCTAAAACATGGAGGTTGAATCAGCTTCTCTGAGACTGATGGGAGAAGATGCTGAAATATGACAAGCCACCATAATAGATAAGAAGGAAAGGTTGAACACAAATTATGATTAATTAGTGTAAAATATAGACTGAAGCCCTTGGGAAACTCAGAGCAGATTTTGTTTCCTTCATAATTTAGAAACATTCTGAATATAGTTCCTAAGACTAGACAGGGATTTAAGAGTGGGAGGTACCTATGCTATTCACTCTTACCTTGTCTTTACTCTCTACAGCAAGAAAGGTTGCAAAATTTAGAACTGGTGAATGAAATGTTGCAAGGAAAGATGCCATCAATATATGTTTTTCACCAGTCAAGGTCAAAATCTTTCTAGACTGCTCAGTATGTGAAGTCACTAGGTAAAATAAAGTCAAAGTGTTCCTTTATCTTGGCTGAAAGTAACCAAATGTTAACCCAAGATTGCAAACATAACTTTTTTATTCTGTAGATTCCAGTTTATTAGTCCCTGCATAATGTAATTGCATTTTTGAGGCTATTTTTTCTTCACAGCAACTTGCTTGAAATGTCTGTGGAAATACTAACAGACTGTAGAAAAAAAAGGATTTTGATTGATGCAGTTTTCAGACTCAACTGGTTACTGCAAAAAGAAATCAATGTTATTAATTCACGATCTTCCAGTGCCCCAGAGGATTGTGTTGTAGGAGAGAAGCAGGATTAGAGTCTGAAATGGTCTGGAGAGGGTTATATAGTAGAGCCTTTTTATTCTTCTCAAAGGACCTAGAGCCTGTGGAAACAATTTCACATCATTATTTGCACCACTGAGACTTGTGGCATTTTACCTTGTGTTCTGCTTGTTAATTACAGATGAGAAGTGCCAGTTTTGAAGCAGTATTTGATGGTGAGAAGAAACTAATAATGTGTATTCTGCTTGAGGAATCCTAACTAGGGTTTGTAATTCTTGACAGTTTTTGGTGGAGAAAAGTGGTGTGTTTTTATCTATGGCTAATTTGTTGTGAAAGTGTAAGTCTTTTGGCACGTTGGGAATCAACTAATAACAGAAAGTTATTGCTTGACTCTTGGTCCCGCAGATTGAAGTTTTTTACACTCTGCTGATCATTGCTTATTTATTTTTCTTTAGATTTCATTGGCTTTATTATCTCAGAGTAGGGCTGAGCCTGATACAGTGAAAATCTGATTAGAAACAGTTCACTCCATCTGCTTCAGTTTTCATTAAAATCCTTTAAATAATACATTAGTATACATTACATCTGACATACCCAAAGGTGTGACACTGATCCTGTTCTGACCTGCTCAACTTATGTGCACACTTGGTAGTTCCAAGTTATGCTTTAATTCAATGTAAATTGGACTTCTGCTGCAACAATCATAAATGTTCTTAATGCTTTCTTGAGTTTGTATGAAGCCTGCATGCAACCAACCAGTTTTGCTCTAAATGGTTTCTGCCTCAAGGATGATTATAAAATCATTCCTAACAGCTTCTTTTCAATTTATTTTTTATATTAGAAAAATAAATTTTCTTCAATTCAGGTCTATATACTTTCCTTCCAAGGAGGCCTCTGAAATACGGGGAAAAAATTGACATTGCATTTTTAAAGCTGTGTTTATAAATGTGTTTACCTGAGCAGACCTTGTGCTTTGCAATACTATATCAGTAAAGGATCTTAACAAGGTCCACATGACCTAAAAGGGGAAGCAGAGGAACAGAAAAATAATTGCCTTTCAGAAAGAAAGGTTGTTGAGAGGTGCAGGTGCTCTGTGGGCATATTGTATTTTGCAGAGAAACTGTCAAAACTCTTAAGCTACGTGATGCTGGTTTAGTGCTTAAATATGAAGCCTCTCCAGAAGACCCAGATGGCAAAAAATTATTGTCGTTGATTCAGCAAGGAACACTCATCTCCTTAAACCACTTCTGGTTAAATATCTTTTTCTGATGCTAAGGGACATGGCAATTTTCTTTCAATGAGGCCTTGGGCATGAGTCTTACTTGCCTAAGTTGGTAAACATGTAGAAATTTGCTAGAAATTTCCTAGAGATAGCCTTTCAACTAGTTGAATTCAGACAAAATTACATCAGCAAGAAACTCCTTCTGGGAAAATTGAGCAAAATGGGAAAAAGGAAAAGAGCAAGCTCTGTACATGGCACAAGGTATAGAAACTTCAGGGAAGTAACACAGAACATAGGTCTATATCCACATGGATGGAAACAGAGATGCCGGAAGCCATCTGATTCTGTTCAGATTAGAACAGTTTTGTCTATATTGTAAGAAAGTTTTATCAACCTTTCTGAAAACAAAAATGGATAACCACAGTATTAAGTGTGAGAATATGCTGATGAAAAATGCTACAATAAATAAATACAGGTTAAATTCCCCTTTGGATATGAAAAGCTGCCCTCATTAGCCCTATAGAAGTTTCTAACTTATGTTCTTTAGTATTAAAGATTACGTGTAAGATCAGTTATTAATTTGCATACCCATTAGACTGAAATTTGTTTCTTATGGTATTATTACTTTTTGACAGAATAATCATCAGGCTCTGTAGTTTAAATTTACAGTCTATAGGTTAATTCAGATTTTATGTGATGACCAAAAGAAAACATTTTAGCATAGTTGTTGTGTTCTTACACATGATGAATTTGCTAAATAATACAAATTTGCAACAAAGATCTATCATATCTGATCCTGAATTATTCAGTAGGTTATTTAATGCCTGTTACAGTATATACTGAAGAAACTGAAATTCAATAAGTCACTGTCATGATCTTTAAACAGAGCCTTCTGTTCTGTTTTCCTTTTCTCTATTCCTCGACTCGTAAACAAAGCAATCCCTGCAAGAGAAGGGTATGCAGGAAAGCATGTTGGGGTGTAAACTGTGAGCTACTGAAAATGGTTCATTGTCTGTAGTACCATGATGGAAGGGAAGATATGAAGAGATAAAAATATAAAAATCTGTATAAATAGAAAGTTCTCTGCTTTACACATTTGCATTGGTATTGCTTCCCTCTTAACCTTTGATCTGTTTGCAGGTTTCCGGCTTCCTTTAGTAGAGAAACATTTTTAAGGGATTCCCTCCCATGAAATAGCAAGAATTGAATTAATCTTTTTTTAGTTAGTTGTAACTTTTTACATGTCTTATACAGGCAAGCAAGCAGTTAAGTGTATGCAATTAGCCTTAAAGGGAACCATGGCAAGTGCTATACGATGGCTTCGAAATGTTTTTCACAGTGTAATGTCATTACAGCTGTCCTCTGTATTATACCCAATATTCTGGCAACCATTTTAGATAAGATTTAAGTGGTACAGCTATATGTAGGTTTTTGTTGTTTGGGTTTTTTCCAGGAAGAGATCTAGTTTTAATCAGATTATACTGGTCAATTCATAAATCTTCTGAGAATCTTCTGCCTGACTGCATTTTGAAATCCTAACGATAGAAACTCAAATATATTGAATCGGAGGCAACAGTACAAATAATTTGAAAAAGAAAACCTTATGTTGGAACATCTTCTTGTACTTAAATATGGAGTATCATTTTAGCTGAAATATTTGACCCAAAGTGTTGAGGTGACACAGTCATTTGTGTAACCTATGTGCACTATGGAGTTTGTTACCCACCTGCTTTGCACTGAGCCAGGAATTGACTCTGCATTTCATCCCCTTAGAAAGGCAATTTCTAACATCTCAGTTTTGCCATAGAATAATAAACAGTGCAATGGACATCTGGCTTAGACATTGCTCTACTTAATGGAAAGCACCTAAACAAAAGAATGAAGGGATTTCTTTCACCTTCATTCTGCACTGGAATCAGGCAGGCTGTCTGTAAAACATCTCTGTGTGCCTTAACGCTATGGATTTGTTCTCTTACTTTTTGCTGCCATCTAGTGCATTGTATAGCCTAGAGCCAAGCTAAACTGGAAATGCATGTAAAAAGGGATACACCATCGAAATCGTTGAGATTTACCACTAAAAAGGGAGAAAAAATAACCTATGTTTTTCTTACTGTAAAAACTTTTCTACATGTAACATAACCTTCTTTATGTGCTGAATAATCTCCTGGGCATTTTTCAGTTCTTTTGACCCTGCATATTTATTCAGCATCATTTGCCTCATCTAAAGAATTTCATTCAATTATTTGCAGCTTAGATGAATCTGTGATCTATGCAATCTTTCAGGTGTTAGGTATACAGTTATGAATATTCTTTAAATCTTCCTATAGAATATAAAATAATATAATTTGAACTATTTGATAAGCATAAAATGCTGGGAAAATGGAACATTCTGAAATTACAAGCATTCAGTACAATAGCTGGGTGTTCAAATTTCTGAAAAATAGATCTTGCTTGGCATTTGTTTGCAAGGCACAGCAAGTCTGAAAATTTGATTATGAATGCCAGTTAGCCAACTGACAAGTAAGCATTTTCAGCACTGAAAATGCTCAAAATGCAGAGAATATCCTTCACTGTCCATTTGGCCTGATCTAATGTTATTTCACCTGTGTAAGCAAGTTCCATTTGACTGACTGCTGTAATTATTAGTAGCTAAAATCTTTCTTGAAATTAAAGTGATTGTCTGTCAGGTTGCCAGTGTCTGTATTTCTTGATTTTTTTCCTTATAGCTACCTTAATAAGGAGTGAAATGAGCAATAAAATATCCTCTGAAATTATAATTTACTTTGTATCACATTATTAGCTAAAGGCACCCCTGGTACACATTGCCCAGGGAGGTTGTAGAGTCTCAATCCCTGGAGATTGTGCAAAAGCCTTCTGGATGCATTCCTGGGGAGATGGTTGCAGGTGACCCTGAGCAGAGGGGTTGGACCAGCTGACCTCTGGAAGTTCCTTCCAACCTCAGCCATTCTCTGATTGTCTGATCTTTGAACAATAAAATCTGTTTCTGGTACAATATTGTTTCCTCTATTTTCTAGGGAATCTGAATCTGGCAGCTGCTTTTGTAAGTGTATTATTCAGGTTTAGTAGCAGTCTAATAATTTTAAACATTTGATAATGGCTGGTACTTCTATTAAAGGATTTGCTAAAGATGCTGTTTTCACATTTAGAAAAAAAAATCATACTGGATATAAACTTGGTACGGCTTAGTCACAAATAACTGTGGATATTTCAGAAAAGTAACAAGTGTGGGGCAAAGGAAAATAGGATGAAGAGAATTTTTTTTTTTTTAGTCTTGTTTCTTGATATTGCTAAGCAAAAGGATTGCACTGCTTTAGGGTGCCCTTGTGGCAGAAATATGTTTTACCATTAAGACAATGGCCTGACTTCTTCTGAAGTTAAGAGGCAAAGCTTTTCTTTCCTGGTAAACTGTGGAACACCAATGTCAGCAATATCTTTACACTGGCTGGAAAACAGACTCCTTGACTTGCAGATAAAGTCTCTAATTTCTACGATCACAGCTTTTGACATCTAAGGGTGTCCAAAGGACAATAAAACTATGTATGAGATTAGTACCACCCCTAAATCTTTCCCTTGATTTTATAAAGTCTGAAATAGCATTCTGTAAGACAAACATGGTAGTAATTCCAGCTTTTTCTGAATGTTTGCAAATGAAGAAAAGAAAATTGAGAAGTGGGGCAAAAGGAAGTCCTTTATTCTTTAACAATTTCTTATAATGGATTACAGATTGGTCAGAAAAACACAACACTAGTATGCTGCAAAATTATACTTCTTTGCATTAAGATCAGAGAAGAAGGGTGAAGTAGCACAGTGCAGAAGAGACACTAAGATGAAGAAAAAAGGGACAATTTAAAATACAAAAGTGGCATAATTTTAACATCTCATGCATTATTAAATAGCCTATGATTTTGGTGTTACATTATGCCTCCGCTATTTTAAGAAATGCATAAAATGCTGTGCAGTATTATTTCAATAAAGCTTTTATGTAACTGTATAAAATTGCAGTATATTATTGCAAATGTACACAGCCTTATTGCAGTGGAGTACATTAAGATAATGCCAAACCAAGGGCATCATAATATATGTAATAAATTCTGTATAGTAGTTTTGCCTTATCGTATTAGTATAAGAGCATTATTTCATTCAGATGACCACAGAGTTTACATTACAGACAGTTGCCAGAGTCATAAACATTGTAAATTGTCATAACACAATCCTGAAACCTGACAGATGAAGGCTCTCAATTGTGCTGCCTGGTGCTTTGGCATACTGCTATGGATACCAAAGTCAGAAGCAGCCAGTTATACTCTAATAACAAATTGCAAAAGCGCAAAGCATTTGTAACATGATGGGCAGACTTTCAGTTGCTAAATTGGTTCAGTCCCCATTTGTATCTAAAATGAAATTACCAGACTTTTTTAACTTTCCAAGCATTTAAGCATCAGGAAATAATCTTACAATCATAGTCTAGAGGTACAAATTCTTTTGGGATGTGGAAAACACTGAGGAGATGCAAAAATAAAAGCTCAGCAGTATGACCTGTATTAAGGAATGTGTGGGTGAGGCATGTCACTCCTGCTTACTCACAGATTTGAGAAGCGGGACAGCAGTGAGATATGAATCCCTGCATCTTTCCCACCTGCAGAGAAAAGAGCACATGAACTGTAAAAGCTACCAAGCTATTGGCATATTCAGGCTTCCTTTTTATGTCATTGTGACCCCCATAATTGAGCAACTGTTAAAACAGATCCATTACCATGGCGTTCAGACATTGCATTGCCCACTCTGACTCTTTCTGTGTGTTAAATATCTGTTATAACAGGACCCAATCCTCAATGGTTTCACAAGGCACTGCCTGAGTGATTGTTAACCTATGATGTTAACACACTTTCATTGACACATCACTTCAGATTGAGTGGGAAAGCGATGTGTTTTGGTTTAAATCTGGAAAAGGAGAAAGAAAATGAAAGCATAAAGAGTAATATTTAACAATGTTAGGAGGCTGTTACAAGGGAGATTTGCTATTATGGCACATACCATCTCACAGTTTTCTCAGAAAGACTTGAATGGGCATGGTAGCAATAGTCTTCATGTGGACTCAACAGAAAACCTGAACTAGGTAGAAGTCTTTCATTTCCATACAAACTACAATTATTTTAGTTGATTTTACAGTCTTTCACATCTAATTTGATGTCAGTTTTGAGAATCTGAAAACAGACTTGTTAAACCAGTTTCTTCCAGCATCATTTTTACTTCGCATTTCCGCAACTAACACTTCCAAAAGATGAACTCTGGTATCGTTTTAGGGGTGACCATTTTTAGTCCACTTGCTGGGTGTCAATCTTTATTTGCAAGCTATTTTTATAGAGGTTTTGCTATCATCTGCATTCAGATTTATGGCATTTTTCAAACAACTACCCTTGTGGGTTTTTTGGCTTTTTTTTTTTTATGACCGACAGCTATTCAAAAAAACAGTGGAAGAGAAATTTTTCCTAAGGTGTTACATCCAGCATATCATCATGTATAGACTTATATTCATCTGCTTGGGTTTTTGATAAGCTTGCACATCCACTTGTAATAGTGATACCTGTCGACTCTTTATTGTCCTTTTTGCCCCTTCTGATCTGACCTAGATATCAGCAGTGGCTTGAAGTTAAAAGCCTCAGAGGTTGCATTTGATTTTTTTTGTAAGCAGAACTATCTTGTTCTATATAAGATTTTTTTTTAATTGCTCATAGTAACTCCAGTTCCTATTCTTTTGGGGGAAAAAATTATTTCTTCTAAAACAATAGTTTATTGTGGTGAAGCAAGCAGACACATCTAAGCTAGAAAAGCTTGTGCATGAATTTCAATGAAGGGAATGCACTTTTACGGAAAAGTCTTCAAGGAACATGGGAACATACTTAGAACTCAGGCAGGCTTGTAGAGAATGTTCTGAAGCCCTTATTACACCACTGGTGTTTGGCTAGTTTGGCTGGCATTAAGGCCATTTTCAGCACGCTAATGAAAGGAAGTCACACATCCATTTGCATGAAATTACCTTTAATAAGTTTCCCTTACAAAACTTTAGGACTGCTATGATGTTACTGGTTTTGCTTCTGAAAGCTTGCATTTATGAGCCTAGCTTCAAACATAAATACAAAAGTAATCATAGTAATTTTCTTAATTCAGAATAAAAAGGGTAATTTTGCCTTCAGCAATTTTCAGCTTTTCATTCCAAACAGAAATCTTTCCCTGTTGAAAGACAATAAAATAATGTTTCTCTTCAGCCAGTACACTAAGGTTTTGAAACTAAGGCCAAGAAGTGAATGTTGCTAAATGGAAGTAGAAGTATTTTTTTCATTCTATTGAATCACTACTGTTGGATGGTCTGTGAGCAGACAAAGAAAGTTGTTATAACAGAGTTTGATTTAAATATGCATTAAGGGCTCATCTGGATCATAGTTCCACAGTGCTTCATGCTGATCTTCTTAACCCACCCTGAAAAACAAAGTCGTACTAGTTTCACAGCTGAAGAGCCTTAGCATTGAATTAAAACCCTGTCTTCCCTTAGGTGAAAAATTATTCACATTCAAAGTTGTGTTTAGCCTCTAACTTGAATTCCTTTACTACCAAAAATTTTTGTATGGTGTTTTCTTAACTCAAGTTGGCAGCGGTAGCAGAGGGATTTCATCAGGCTGCTCTGCAGGTCACATGCTGTAGTGAAGCAATTGCTGTCTTAAGTATGCTCTTTTGTGAAAATAGCTAAGATTCGCCCAAGGTCTAAAAATCTGGGCAAGAGCACATATTTATTGCCATACAGCTTGCAACACGTTCTAATCCTACTTTGTCTTCTGCATCAAAACAGCAGGACTTATCAGAAAGTGAACAGTAATGAGTCTCAGAAGCATTTATTCAAAATGCAGATGACCAGCAGTCATCTGATTTTTGGTAGTTTTCATTCTTTGTTTTCTTATTGGTTTTAAAAAGTAATTCTCATTGGCAACAGCCCATCAGGAGAAGCGACACACATCATGGTCATCAGGACAAGAGACTCTTGTGGTTTTAGAAAACTTTTAACACTGAATGTATTGATACTGACACTTGGAGACTAGACAGCAGAAATTCTGCATTAGATGTTATCAATTTTGTCTGCCTTGGCAGCTCTATTAGCTGATTTCTAGAAAAAAATTACATGATAGATGGAAATGTATATATACAAAATTCCAGGTGAATGTCATGTTTTCTTATCATCACTTTCAACCTTAACTGATGACAATGTCTTGCTTAATATTCCAGAAATGGCCAACGGCCATTTACAATTAGGTTGTGTTTGTAACCTCATCATCTCTGCACAGCAGCTCTTTGAGATAAATTGCTTTAATGTGCCTTGAATGGAAACACATTCAGAAACAGACTTAATATTATTTTATTCACTATTTACTTCAAAGCATCTTAGATTATAATTAGCAGCTTTGTAAAACAGGCAGGGTATGACATAAAAAGTAAGACTTAATTTTCACTGCTTTTGCTGTACAGAAAGTGGCCCTTTCTTAACTTGATTTAATTCATTATTGGGGCACTGGGCCGTAGGTTGGTGGTCATGATCTCCCCTCACTGGAATCACCTTTTAACCAATCAGAGCTGATTCAACACAGTTCCTGAGTTGGCTTTTCTTGTGCCCTGTAAATGCTGCATTCTTTGTGTCCATTATCAGTGATAATTTTTTCTCCTCCAACCTTGTTAATCTGTTCCCAGGTCTGAGGTAATACCCAGACAATAGCACCACCTTTATCTTGTCTCAAGTTCCCACTGTGGAGGCTTAATTTCCAGTCCACATTCCAGGTACCCAGAGGGGCATATTCAATGGGGTTTAAGTGGTCACTGGTGGTCACAGATGCCCATGTGCCCTGTAACTGGGGTGATCTTTGTGTGAGTGCTGATAGGTGTACAAGCAGTTGCACAGTTTGCCACAATGGGAGTTTTTGTCTGGACACATTACCGAGGATGTGCTAACCAGATCTCGCTACTGCCAGACCTGCAGTTAGCACCATCCTGCTGCTCCATTCTGTACTTATCTCATGGCAAAGTCCTTCTGGGGCCTTAACAGTGTTTGAGACAGGCAACTGTGCTCTTTAAGTCTTTACAAAATTGCAGCTACATTAGAACAGACACATCATTTAACCCAGCATAAGCATGTGCCTGGTGCATTGGTATTTTTTACTTTTCTCCTTCATATTCGAGAATTTGAAATATTTAAAAAAAAACATAAACCACCCTTATTCCACTTATGCTGAAGAATTAGGACATGTGGTTCACTAGATACAGAGGTTTTCTGTCTTTCTCAAAGCTCATGGCAAGTAGGCCATCCATACAATGTTTTCCATTGCACTTTGGTTCTTGGCCCTGCTCAAGGTCCACTATAACATTTTGCTGATATTACCCGATCCTTTACCTCTAAAGGCTGATCCATGGTTGTCTAAGATGACTGTAAAGAACTGTACAAGAATTTTCACAATAATGAGTGCTAAATAAATTGGTATGGATTATAAAGAAAGTTAATCAAACTGAGAAGCAAAACACATTAAAAGAGGGTAAGATCTTAACTTTCCAAATTGAATGGTAGCTTCTCAACCAGCAGCTACCCTTCAGGAAAGGTTTTGGAACTTTATAGGTTCTGATATTCTATGAAACAATTTTTGAATAAAATACACCAGCTCTGTGCTCTGTGCTCAGTAACAATTATGAAAGTAAAAAGTAAATCCTTAGAAAGTGAGGAGGAAAGGAAAGTCATGATGCATAAATATTAATTGTTAAGACTCCGTTGCTGCTCATTATTTTTGTCATTTTATTCTCAAAAACAGTGATTAAGTTAAAGGAAAATAAGAGAGAAGGATGATGGAAGAAATGGAATCTTTCCAGATTACTTTGGGATTTTCTAGTGTGGAGAAGGGATGTTTGGAGACTGCTATGAAGTATGTCTACAACATCAGGAGAGACATAGGAAAAGCAAGCAGACATTAATTGTTTGTCTTCTAATAGAAAAAACTGTGAAAAAATCACATAAAAAAGAGATAGAAATTCAAAGAGGGCAGAGGTAGATGCATAAGAAATACTTCATACATAAGCAGCAGAACAGTGTCATAGAACATAGATATTCAAAGCTGACATAGGTTTAGAAAGTGATCAGACAGGTTCATATAGAAAAAAACATCTGTTAAGGACTGTGAAACACATTTGACTCAAGATGTCCTTTGCTGCAGGTCATGAGAAGTTGAATGCAACTTAATGTTGCATTAAACTGCCCTTTCTCGTGAGAAGCCAGTTTTGTCCACTGTCAGAGACAGGGTTATGGTAAACATGCACACTGTTTTGACCTGGTGTAACTTCTTTTACATTCCTATCTTCTTCTGTAATTGCACCAGGTATACATTCCTCTGTGTTTCTCCCTGCAAGTCACTGTAATTTCCTGGTTGGTCTGTTAAAAATTTTGAGAGAATATTAAACTGCTTTCATATACTTCTTGTCCTAGACACTAGACACACCTAGCATCCAGTGCAGCTCAGCAAGTCCAGAACATTGTCTGACCATCTTTTGCCAATAAAGTGGAAGCAATTTTCTAATTAGGAAAGCTCTGAAATACTCTTATAAATGACAGGTGAAGCAACACTGCCTCCTTCTCAGAACTATTTTCTATAAATATCACAGAATGCCCCACAGAGCCAAGCTCCTGGTATGATTTGGTACATTCCCTTGCTACTCACTTTTCTGTTTTTCTTTGTACAAGAGCACTTGGAACTGTTCTGTGTCACTGATGTTAAGCAAAGGTAAGAGTAGCTAAAGCACTTAATTATGGTCCATGTTCCCTATCTTAGGTGATTCCCTTGATAGCATGCACCCTGCCTCCCCTGTAGTCCTTTTTGTTCCTGGATTTAAAGGACTACACCAGGACAGAAAAAAAGTCTCCATGTAGCTGAGTGTGCTGCTCAGAACCCCTCAGTGTCACTTCCGAGGATGGATTCTTAGCTCAGTGGGAATGTTCCTGGGATTTGTACAGATTATAGGGGAGTGGGTTTTCTGCATTTGCCGTCACAGAGCCTGGGCAAGAAGTCTGCTGTGGACCAGCAGGAACAGATTCAAAGTTGAAGTATGAAAGCCTTTAGGGATATGCAGCACTTCTACTCTCTATTTCTTGATTAAATGTGTTGCATCCTGGTTGTCACACAAATCTTGACCTTCTAGTGAACTCACTCTGACAAATGTTTGTTGTTATCACAACCCAGAAGAATTGCAGAAAGTTAATGTCCCTTGCAAAGTCCAGATTTTCCAGTCTTTGGGCCAGATCATTTGTCCTTGAGTAGCTAGCCAAATGCAAACTTCTGTAGAGTGTCTGTATTGTGGCTCCTGACACAGAAGCTCCCAGTCACGTTTGGAATTTGTCATTTAGTGGGGTGGGTTCACCCCAGCCAGCAGGTAACCCCCCTCCCAGTTACTCACCTCCGTCAGGATGGGGGAAAATGAAAGACAAAAACAAGAATAGAGGCGTGCTGAAGTAAAGACAATTAAATAAATGAAGGGAAACACAGGGAAAAAACAAAGGTGAGGAAGCAATAATTTGCACCCCGCAGAGCAATGCCCAGCCAGTCTCCAAGCAGCAGCTGCTTTGGAAACATGAACTCCCAGGTTTCACTGATGAGCAGAGTCCCTTAGAGTATAGGATATCCTTTTGGCCAGCTCAGGTCAGCTGTCCTGACTGAGTCCCCTCCCAACTTCTTGCCCACTCCCAGCCTATGCAGAGTGAGAAAACATAAAACCTTACGCTGTGCAAGCACTACTTGCAGTAGCTATAACATTGACACCTTAAAACTGTTTCAGTCACAAATTCCCTATGCAGTACTTCACCTTCTGCTTTGAAGAAAATTAACTCTTTCCAGTACAGCTAGCTGGGATAAATATTGAGAGCTTGATCCTCTGATCTGTTGCAACAGCAGTGAGTCATGGAATGCCCACTGGTGAGAATTACACTTCAGTAATAGGTCAATGTGTAAAATCATAAATAATGTCCACATCCACCTGACTTGTTTAGATGTTACAGGAAGCATGTCCTTATTCTTCATTCAGCAGAAATTGGCTTCTTTGGTGGGATCAAGAAACTACAAATAAATGAAATAAAATTTTGACCTAAATCTAATACAAGCAGGACCTAGCTAGTCTCTAGCAAATGCTAGTTCCAGCAAAAGCCTCATGGGTTTCAAACCCTGCATAAAATCCAACTCAGGAGAAAATTAAACTATTGTTTTTCTCTAATATCTGTAACAAGGCAGACCATCTCAGCAGTGTGAAATGTTTGCAGTGTCATGGTGACAATAATAGGATAAAAATAATAAAAGTTAGCTTTAAAAATATCAGCATTTTTAATTTCATGCACTTTTTGGGGGGAAAAAATATCTTTTATTTTGCTGCTGATTTGGATGGAGTGTAATGACTAGGCTTTTCAGCTCTTTTCACCTTTTATCTTTGCCACTCATAATAGAACAAAATTCTTAATTTTGGAAGCATTAGCTGGGTAGTAAAAGAAAAAAATGGCATGAGTTTCTGCTACCCTGTACTGTTTCGGGTGAGAAGGCGTAGCCTGGTGTCACCATGCTTGGCCATAGGACAGTTCTTTGAAGCAAAAATATTCCATTTCAAGAATGCACATCATGTAAACTAAAAGGGAATATAGCTTTGTCTGCCTGGAGGAAGGGTTCTGAGTTTCTCCTGTGAGGTGATAAGACATGTCAAAAATGAGCCAGATAGATCACCAGCTCTTTTTCATATCTCATAGAGCAAAGCATGTATGGTACTGCCTCATCAGCCACAACTCTTGCTGGGAGATCGTTGGTTTCCATTCATAGGTCAGAGCACAGCTGTGCGTCCTGAGAGCCTCTGTAAACATTGAGTTAATTTCCTCTCAGACAGTGGGAAGGGATTATTTTCTTGTCATCAGATTGGCTGCAAAAAATTGTGTTTGGGGGTTTTTCCCAGGGTCTCTGGCATGCATCTGCAAAGCTCTGCTGTTGCACTGTGACAGGTGGTAGGAACGTGCTGAGGTTATGCTCCTGTCTTCAGAGGGCTGCATTTCCTGTCAGACAGCAGTGCGCAGTGACTACAGAGCAGTGTACTCGGGGAAATTGTGATGAATGAGAGATGAGGCTTTTTAATAGCTTGGGTAGTAAGAGGATGATGCCTTTTCTCCAGGATACTTAACCTTCATAAAATAGGGCATAATACTATTTCAGGCACTGCCTGCAACTGTTTAAAAATGAGAGAGTGCACTTTACCGGCCGTCCCCTGGCAGGTGGTGACGTAGGAGGAAGGAGTGATTAATGTACCTTTTGTGATCCTGTGTGATTTATGCTGGTGATTCATAGATGAATTCATGGTTCTAGTGCTCTTTGCATCTTACTGAATCACATCAGCTTAGCTATGTATACAAAAAAAGATATTTGAAAAATAACAAATAGAGTGCTAAAGGAGCTTCAAAAAATCTGGTTTTCTTGTCTTTCCTAAAATCTGAGATTCATGGAGTCCTGTGTAAAACAGATTAGCTTGCCTGTTTGGGGCCTAACTGCACCACCTTGGAGATAAAGGTGACCCTTAGATAAGATGGACAAATATGCCAACATATTACTTGCAGTTGCATGTATTATACACTTTTTAAAGCCGTGTAAACCATTTTTTATGTATCTTTCATTTATAATTTCTATGTACACAGCTTCAAGTATTCTTTGTTTACTAAATTACTCCATATCTATTTTTTTCCATTTTTAGCATTTATTACAGATAATCCCACTGTGCACTAGCTAGTCTTTAACAGTAACTGTGTAATTAATGCTATATATAGGTAGTGTGCTGTATGGTACTTCTTTTACCAATAAGAAACTTGACCTTCCTTAAAACATCTGAAGTTGCATGGGTTTTGCTCTGCACAAGTGATGCTGCCATAGCTGCCACCTGTGAAGCTGAACAATTATAGCCCTGGAAAATTTTACCATAGAAACACAGAAGCAATGAATCCCTCAATTCCTCCAGTGCTGCAATTTCCAGTCTAATGCTCCAATTTCCAGCATAAACCGAAGTGCTGGAACACAGGAAGAACATAAATGACACCATGGCACAAACACTGCTTTAGATAATACTAGAAGGCATAGAATTATATTATACACAGAAAATACACTGAAGAGTAGCCAAATGAGTTAAAGGAATTTCTGCCAGAAATTATTTTGTGCCCTGCAAAATCTTGGAGGACTCAAGTCAACTGCAACACAAACTGCTCTTCCTCTGCTTTCTCCACAATTACAGTGCAGATTCAATCCCAATGAAGATATTTTATGTTCAGTTTCATTAGTAGAAACCTCTGCCAGAGACCCCCTTCCCGCAAACACTACAATGACATAATTTTTACTACAACTTGACAAATTGAAATATTATAAATATTAACATATTTTAAAATTGTTTGGTTACTCATCTTTTTGACACCATTAAAAAGAAATCATAGCATAGGTACAGTAGGAAAGTGAGATTTTAAAGGAAGTTGCTCATTCTGTAATAGTTAACTACAGTGTTGATCTTATGTTTGAAATAGTTCAGTAGAAAAAATTGTTAATAAGCATCTATAATCAACTATGGTTGATAGCAGTTCTAGTTAAAGATCTCTTAAAGACCTTATCTCACAGATGATATGTCAAACTGATCTGTTCATGCCACTGGTTATGATTCTCCACAGTTACATCGATCATATATAAAATGTTCTAAGTGATAGTTAACAAAGTTAGGATTTTACACATTAATTTAAAACATTGTAAAGGAAAGAAAATGAAAAGCTATACTTGTTTTTTATGGCAATAATGCATTTACTACTTTTCTACCCCTGAATGCACGTCCATTTAGTACAAAAGCTGTATATGGCAGAGTATACAATTCAGTGGTAGCTGTGCATCAGTAGGATTTCCCACCTTCTAGCACCCTTTTCTTCAATATTCAGCACACACAAAAAAGTGATTATCAACTCTGCATACAAATCCAATATTTATTATTTTGATTTTGGAGTAATTTGATTTGTATCACATCCTGATTTGTCACACAACAGCATATTTTTAGTATTATCTTTCCAGGATTACATGACCTTGAATAAAGTAAGAGCTTTTTTTTGTGTTTTCTTTTTTTTCTTTTTTTTTTTTTTTTTTTTTTTTTTTTTTTTTTTTTTGCAAAGAGAAGAAGCACATGCATCAAAAACTTCAGCTGTTTCACCAGTATCTGTAGTTCCTAAGTGGTTTCATAGAGATCATTGTCTGCATTAAAGCATCTGCCACTGTGCTAAAGATTATGATCCTCATGGAACCAGTCATCTGGTTCAGACAAGCTGAACATTCACACTGTGGTCTGGCCCTTCAACACGTTAAACACCGTTATGTTGGAAACTCAGTTAAAAGTGGGAGTTTCAAGGGAAACATATTCTTTCATGTGAAAGTTATTCAGATGTGGTAGGACATTGACTCCAGGGAATTACCTTCCAGTTCTGAATCTCTTGAAAATGTTGTAGAAAGCACATAAGAAAATGGAATCAGTTAACAAAGAAAATATTTTCCATTTTGAGTTGTGTAATTCATTTGGCTAGCACAGATGCTATTTGTATTTTTAAATTTTACACTTGTAAAATAAAAATGCTAAATTACCCGATAATCTATCAAGTACAGTAGGAAAGTTAATGGTATGGGTCTGAATTAACTTAAGGATGTTAGGCCCTGTTCCAGGTTAGCTGGAAGGGGTCTTGGAAGGGTCTTCCAAGGGTCTTGGAAGCTTTCTGGGGGCATTTTTCACCTTCTCTATAGAAATTAAGAACTTTGAAGCCAGCAGTGGAAGAGTGAAAGAGTCTGTTTTCTGAAGCAGGAACAATCAGTATAAGCAGAATAATCAGGATAATCTGCCCCTACTTTTGAAGAAGCATATAGCAGAAATTGGGAGAACTAAGTTGGTACTCCAGAGTTACTTTTTAATCAATGTCAAATCTCTAATATTAAAGCATAAGCAGAAGTAGAGAATGGAATTCCAGTTCACCTTCCTTTGCCTGAGAATTAGGTTTCTGATTCTAATGTTGTCTATTTGTGTTACAGTGTGTGAAAAGCTGTGACTTTCCAAGAGCACCAGTTTTCAGTAGTGCTGTCATAATTTGGTCAAGGGAACCTGAAAGCCTGGGAAAACTCCAAGCACCTACTCAAATTACTAAATCCCTGTGTACCCACTAGCAGGTTGTTTCTTTCACAGCCCAACAACTGAGGTGTTAATTGCACTTACTAGCTCTAATGTGCATTTCACTTATAGAAGAATTGATATCAAGGAATAGGAAGGAATGGAAGGAAGAAATTCCTTCATTAATTGCAGCCAATATGGCTTTGGCACTTACATTTGTTAGAAATTGACTAAAGGAAGTAGGCAGGAAGGGTTAAAATGTACGTTCCTCTGACTGCATTAGAGCTCTATCTCCTTTTCCTTTTTTTTTTTCCTAATAAGGCAGTCTCACTTCCATTTTTTGGTAACTTCAAAATAAACATGAGTACAAGGCATCACAGTTCGTTCTGTGCTTGTTTCTATGGATACATAGCAGACATGCCTAAAAAACAGAATAAAGAGATAATGGTTGAAGAAAAGGAATAACTAAGGTAGTTTTCATGAAGATAGAATGAGTAGTAATATAAACACATTCTAATAAACTGAATAAAAACACTGCTTTCCTTGAAGAATTAGCTGTCAGAATGAAACATCCCATCATGTGTTCACTGCAGGTGGTAGCAGTGCTAATTAAATTAAAGTCAAATATGTCTAATTCCACTTCCATGATCTCTTCATTCTGCTGTGTAGACACAGATATATCCAAACTTTGTGGCAAAAATATGGATACATCTTTCAGATCACCATCCTTACTACTGAATCAATGGGGTAGAAGTATTTTTTCTGGAAGAGTACAACGTGTATTAGAGGTTGAAGCTCCACTCATTTCACACAGCAGTGAACAGCTGTATCTGTAAAATATTCAGACATTAGAATGAGGCAGTGTAATATCAGACTGTTACTAGCAATTGCTCCAATACTTTCATTTTACATGGACAGATATCATACTGATGCATATCGGAAAATAAAAAATTTTCATAAGACGTCAAGAAGCTCATTTACTTTCAAAAGTTAATATGGTGACAGGTACTTCCTTGCTAAGCCTTCATTATAGACGCTCTATATCCAGAAAAAAATATGAAATCTTTGGTCTGCTTTATCCGCAAAACTACTCTTAGATCCTCTATGATTAAATGCAGATTGTTACATTTGTTTTTCTAATCTTAATTTAGGTTATTTTAGTCATCAATTTGTAAGTTCAAGTGTCTTGTTTAAAAGAACTTATTTCCATTCTCCAAAATTTTCAAGGTTAGATAGCTGATAAAGACAGACTGACAGAATAAGTTCCTGTTATTCTTCTACAAAAATGCAAAGAAACGGGTCAGCATATCAAGAGAAATTAGTTTGTTTCTCTGAAGGGAATCTGCAAGCAAATAACAGTACTGCTAATGATGCCATGATGCAACTGTTTCCCTCTTTGTATATTCTCCTGTGACTTTTTCAAGATAATCATTTACTTTTTGCTGCAAATAAGTCACATGACCTAATTCATCTTACCTCTTGAGTACAAGCTAGAGAGAGACTAATCTCATAACACCTAAAGACAAGTCTGTTGGAGAAAATTGTACACAAATTTCCTTTTTATACCAATTATAAAGAGCAGCTATAAATCAGACTTTTTCTGTTGCACTTTGGATCAGTTTATCAGGATATGTCACTGACTGTGCTAATTCTCAGCAATGGGACAATTCTAACAGTTACAGTTCTTGCACATGTGAAAAATGCCAACACTCAGTTTTATAGTATTTGATTTTACAGTTTTTAGGGCATCTTATATCCTTCATAAGTCATAGCCATCATACAGGAACGTGTGAAGGCAGCAATCAAAGTAAAGGTCAACCTACAAGACAGAACAACTCAAGCTATTGATAAAGAGCATACTGTAAAAAAATTGAAAGCACATAGTGATTGCTAACTTTTCACTTCAGACAATATTTTCAGTAGTTCTAGTACTCAGCACTTCTTTTGCCCTTCTCATGTTCAATTAGTTGTGCAAGCTTAGGCAATTACTACTTGTAAAAGCTTTGTACACTCTCCTATACATTGCCTATCATTTTAGTAGGAGAAAACTATGACAGAGAGGTCAAGGTTTGGTCATTCAAACACACTTGCTTTTCCAGTGGTTTTTGTTTTCAGTTTTTGTGAACTACTTTAATGTCATTTAAAGAAATAGTTTCATCTGAATTAATTGTAGAAATTAAGTTAGAGCCATGGACAAATTGAATCTGTGAAGTTTTCCTTAACCTTCTACACTTCAGTTAATGTATAAACAAAAATTCTGTGCTGCAGGAATTTTTTGCTCCTTCTGAGAGGTGGTGGCACCCCAGAGAAAGGATGCACAAGAAAACAGTGTTGAGGCTTTCTTCTCCTCTTTTATTTCTGACAGTAGAAGAAAATATCTGAACAACTTGGGGAAGAAAGTGAATCGCAAAAAGATAAGAAAGAGACAGATGTTGGATAGACACCCAGAAGCTTTAAGAGATGTTTTGTTTTGGAAGTAAAGAATAATGTTATTTTGTTGTTGTGAGAAGTTTTTATACCATACTCAGCACAGATTGCAATGCCCTATGGAGGCCTATATTTCTTAGTCTTGTTCTAAGAAACACAAAGGTCTAGGGTGCTTAGATTTTTTTTCTTCTCTGGATTTCAGCATCACACATTAAATGCTTACAGTGGAATTCGATACATCTCCAGTGATGAAACACCACTGTTGGGCTGAGATAAGGTTTAACTCTGTACTTGATGTACCAGTATATATGAGGTGATTCCTGAAAACCAGTGTTGTTCAAACTTGACTTACCAACTCAGTCATATCATGTGACTGATGATGTGCTAGTCTGAAGGCTGTACAAAGCTATTTAGGAAATTCCGAATCTTATTTAAATCTCTGGGACTCATCTGTATTAGAGTTATAGCCCTGGACAATCAAAGAAACCACAGATTGAAAAGGCACAGAGGTGTGAATTAACTTCTGAGTCAGAGAAATCACCTTGGTCATTGGTAAGGAAATTTATATTATCTGGTTTGTGCCACCCAAAGAATTTTGGCTAATCTACCACCTTTTGTAAGCAGTAAATCTGTAGAATATATGGCAAATGCAATTGCTTGTGTCATTCATATATCATCTCAAGCTTCATAATAGATTGAGAGACAGATGTTAATAGAAAGTATCTTGGCCTACAACATTCCTAGGATTTGATGTTTTAGAGGCTACAGTCTGTATTATTAATTTCATTTGAGGTTGAAAAATGGAGGTTGAAAAAATATTTTCTGTAGACAAATTACTTTTAGTTATTGCTCAAATACTCTTTCAAAAAATGTGTAAAATTCCAGGCAGTGTTCTGCAGTGCTATTTGTACTGATAGATCAGTGGTGCATTTTTAATATACTAATTACCATGAAATGGTACAAGTACATTTTTAATATACATTAGTATATGTTATTACAAGAATCATATTTGCTGTGATGCACAGACAGAAGAAACAAAGGCTTACATTTCACTAGCCACTGTGCAAACACAGATGCTAGTCCACAAATGCTTACTGCTTTGAGGCATGATTTGTATGGAGGAGTATTATCTTCTCCTTTCTTGACTTAAAGAATCAGAAAAAACCCCAAAAAGCTCCCAAGGCCCATGGATAGACAGCTAATATAATTTAAATATTAGAAGCTATGTACAAGATTTACAGGCAAAATGAAGAGCTATGATTTTCTCACTAATGCTAAAATATTGCTGTAAAAGTATGACTCACAGTCATTCCCTTCCATGGAAAAGTATTATCCATGGGGACCTGCTCTGTCTCCGTTGTGGCTCTGGACCCCCCTTGTGGCTCTGTTAGCTGTTCAGAGAAAAAGCAGAGCACATGCCTGTTCACCCAGTTTTGTGTTTTCATTAAGAAATGAACAAGCCACGTACAAATGTTCTTTTGCCAATCACTGAGAAATAATAGGTTGAATATTTAATGTGGAAAGATGGACCCTCAAAGAAAGATTCCATTCAGGTTTTTCTCCATTAAGTTCATTCTTTCAGAATTTCTCTCCTGTGGTGCTTGCAGGATAGTTAGAAAAGGGAGTATCCAAAATGAGTGGTAAAGGTTCTGTCAGCTGAAAGCATCTATGGTTTACCTTGTCACTTACAATGCTGTCAGATTTTCATAGAGCCTTTAGTAATTGCTGTTTTCATTCATAGCTTAGAATACATTTTATATGTTTATAAACATAAATTCTTATCTGTAAATATTACACTGTGTCTTGTGAATAGGGTAAAATTATCTCCATTTTGTTGAGCTAGAAACAGAAGTCTCAGAGACTGACTTGAAACTAGAAGGACATGAGATGGTACCTAGGATTGAAAAGAGGGCTCTACATTTGAATTAACAGGAGGTATCAGAAATAAATTGTGTGAACAGAGAAAATCACCATGGGAAGGTGATGATGCCCTTAAATTTCAAAGTTTAACTTATTATTTTATGTGAGCTCTTAATATATTCATGATTTCCACCCTTGTACATAGACCAGGCTTAAAAGAAAATACTGATGATCAGAATGTTTTTTAAAACAGAAAAGGTAACAGGTGCTAAACAGGTATGAAATAGGTCCAGAGCCACTGATTATTAGAGTTGCAAATTGGTAGAACTAGTAACAACACAAGGAAGAATTGGTTATGGAAGCTTCTTTCTGTAAGTGGAATTCAGAATGGAATAGTCTGCATCTATGGAAGTTGAAAATAATAAATGCAAAAATAAAAAACCTCTTCTAGAAACAGAAAAAAAATGTTAGTAAGAAACTGATAAAGTATAATGACCACCTAGATTTGCACTTCTTTTATTTCTCTTTCCAAGGTAGACAGGTCTGGATTTATAGTTCAAAGTTATTATGTATTTGAAGTAAATGCTGTCATTTGACAAACCACTACAGATTTTGTCCTGCAATGTTTTTTGTTATTTGTCTCCTCATGATTACTGTAACAAACTGCAATTGCTCTGTAATGAGACAGAGATCTTGGAAATTACTAAGTCACATAGTTCTGCAACATATAAATTAATCTAAAACTGAAGTAATTAATGTTTTTATGCTTAAAGATTGTTTTACATTTCTAATAGAAATTAACAATAGTATACAATGCAAGTTTAATGAAAGCAGTACAAGAAGCAATATGCTGCAGACCAATGTTCAGAGTCACTCCTTTAGATATGGTACTCACAAGTCCTGCTGCAAATAGTAGAGATATTGAAGCAAAGGCTGTTTAGAGCCCTAGGGACTACTGGGAGCAATTGGAAATTTTCTGTCATAAGAAATTATGATAGATTTTTGAAGGACAAACAGAATTTTGGCTGCATATGATTTCAATAAGATGTGGAGATCTGCCTTCAACTTTATGCTGCGGAAAACATTTATATGCTTCCGTGGATATGTTTCATAGAGTGCTAATTTTTTATCACCAAAATCATAGCCTTTCAATTTTTTAAAAAATATCATTTTTATAAATACATTTTAGCATATGTCAACATCTATTTACTACTTTTTTGCATACAACACAAGGAAGGACAAAATGTAGATTTAACTGAAAAGACCGAGATTGGGGAAAGGAATAATGTCAGAGCTAATTATAGCCCTTGCAATGGATCCAGCCTGACAGATCGTTATTTCTTTTCCTAGATGTGGCCAGGGAATGGATTGCTGCCCAGACAGATTGTTTTCACCAGCCATTGCTTGCTGTACTTTTTCTGGGGGATCCTTAACCATCTGTCATTAAGTGTATGTGTCTACAAGTGCTTGGTACCACAATTGTGAATCCTCTTGTGACAGGAATAGTCCTAATTGATATATTACAGGGCAGAGCTTTTTATACATCATACATTTTCATGGATATGTATCCTTCATGGGGTGGGGAATCACCTGCATATTGACCAAGTGAGTCAAAAATGGAGTCTAAAGAGTGCTTATAAAAGACCCCAGAATAGGCTTCATGATCCTGAAAAGTTAGTACTGTGTTAATAATTTCAATTAGTGTATTTTAAAATAAATTATAACCATCCTGAATTCCTGAAAATAATAGCATCTTTGAAGTTCTGAAATAGATAATCTGCCGATAAACAAGTTTCTCCTCCTTCATTATTTCCATAAATCAAATTCTGTCCTTCTTAAATCATAGCTAATTCAAACAACTCCCATAAAATTTCTATAGTTTAGGTATTGCTTAAAGAGTGTATTCTTGCTCAAGAAAACTCATATGCATAATGACAAGATAGAGCAGATGCTCACTGCTGTCTGACTGGGATGGACAAAGCATTATTGGGGACCTATAAGTTAATTTTCTGCTAGAGTTGAATCAGTTTGTACCCAATGATCTTTTTCTCCTGTGTTGACAGGAGGAAAGCAAGGTGTTGGAACCTTTTTGTCACTCATGTTTTCCTTTCAAAGTGGGACTGGATTTTTCCCACTCAAATATTTTAATCTCAATCAAATAATTTGGAAGCATCATTTATAAGTGAGGGCCTATTTAGTCTGTGATAGAAGCATAACTTGAAGTCTGCCCCAAAGAAAAATTTAAACCAAATAGTTTCCCCATGAGTGCACCCAACCAATCTGGAAACATTTTCCCTATGAGTTTTCTAAACCAACTTAATTCACAAGTGATTTGGTCGTGGTTTAAAGAGAGCCTTTATATAAAGAAAAGCAGTTTAGAAAATTTTGGTGGGTTGAACTTGGCTGGTCACCAGGTGCCTACCAAAGCTGCTCTATCCTCCTCAGCTGAACAAGGGAGAAAAGGTATAATGAAGGGCTCATGGGTCAGGCTGTCATGGGTGAAACAGGCTTGACTTGGGGAAAAATAATTTATAATCAATCTAATCAGACTAGGGTAAAGAGAAATAAAACCAAATCTTAAATCACGGTCCTTCACCCCTTCTTTCTGGCCTCAACTTCACTCCCAAATGCTCTACCTCCACCCCACAGTGGCACAGGGGAATGGGGAGCGTGGGCTGTGGTCATTTCATCACATATCTCTGCTGCTCCTTCCTCCTCGATGGGAGGGCTCCTCACTCTTCTCCTGCTCCAGGGTGGGATTCCTTCCACAGGAAACAGTCCTTCATGAACTTCTTCAGTGTGGGAAGGCCCATGGGCTGCAGTACTTCAGGAACTGCTCCAATGTGTGCCCCAAGGCACAGGGACTCAGGTGCTGCCAACAAACCTTCATCAGCATGGCTCCTCTCTCCATGGGGCCGTAGGTCCTGCCAGGATCCTGCTCCAGCATGGGCTGCTGACAGGGCTTTTTTTCCTACTTCTTAACTGCATGATCCCAGAGGTGTTGCAATCATTGCTGATGGACTCAGCCTTGGCCAGTGGCAGGTCCATCTCACAGCCTGCTGGCACTGGCTCTACTGGACTCAGGAGAAGCTTCTGTCAGCTTCTCACGGAAGGCATCCCTGTAGGTACCCATCACTACCAAAACCTGATCACACAAACTCAATACAAAAATGTTTTCCGTGAAAGGAAAAGAAAATTGAAATGAACTGACAGAACTTGCACAATAATGATTCCAGACAGGGGCAAAACCGATTCAAAATAGTAAAGATAACAAAAGCATTCAGAGCTAGACAAGATACCCTAATTAAGGAAACCTGAGTGAAAGTACTAAAGCAGCATGAAAGCTGAATTGATTTTTGGGAGCTGTATAATACAAGGAAAGATTGGCAGATATATTATATACTAAAAAACACCTGCTGTGCACAAGGAAGAAACACCTTTATATATTGTCCTTTGATATTTTTAAGATTATTGATGAGATAAGGTTATCCTTCTGGCTGCAATGAGTTTCTGTGGATTTGTCTATCACACAAAGCTTTCAAAGAAAGACTGTAATTGCCTTTCCATTATGCTGGTGTTTTCTGAAAAGCAATTTACTAAATCTTTGCATGAGGTGTAATTCAAGCTTAAACTGCTAAAGTGTGATGGTCCTTTCATTTTCCAGTAATTTAAAACAAAAGAGTGCCAGGAAAAAATAATAGTAACAACTTGACAATAAACTGAATTACATCTATTATTTATTGAGTGAAGGAGCTGTTCCCTCCAACCTTCATAGCTTCGTTACAGATAATATAATGAGGGCACTAAAAAAACCCATATCATTAAATATTGAACCCATTGTGACACATAGTACTACCATGGAATCATAGAATGCTTTGTGTTGGAAGGGACCATGATCAAAGGGTGTTGAGTGTGCTTCCTTTCAGGGAAGCCGTCTTGCATAAAACTGCATAAAGGGCATGTATAGTGCTTTCATTGTACTCCTACTTTAGAGATGGAAAAAGCACAGGAATATAGAAAATTATACTCTGCTTTGGGCAAACACAACACTCTGTCACTAGAGTACAGATTATGTCTGTGACACATTGTAAAGAGGGATTATAATCTTTTCTTTAAAAACACAATTGGTTTAAAAGTCAAAAACAGGGTTTTAATGGTTAAATATAGCTGTGACTGGATTACTAATGTATTACAATCCAGTCTCCTCTGTATTGTGAAATATGTAAAGTAAATAAGTTACCACAACCTGTGTCGGCATCCCAAAGCTGCTGATCTCGTACAAAACTTCTATTTCATTAAATCAGGTCACTGATATAGCATCGATTCAATGAGAGAAATTGTATTACTGAATTAGAAATACCAAGTCAGATCATGCAAATATTTCTTGGTGATTTTCTTTCCAATCTAATATCTAAACCTAAGATCAAAGGAATATTTTAACATGGGAAATGGTAATGAAAAGCATGTCCCTTACTGAGGACTATAAGGGTATCAGAGAATAGTTCATTTTCCCTATACCTTTTTTCCTGTATCATAATCCTGGAGACATGGGATGATGGTGCTCTAGATATATTTCTCTTGTCTCTTCCACTCCTATTCTACACTATTTCTGTCTTCTGTCCCATTTTCTCTCACTCTTTGTGTCTTTCTTCCTTGATGTGATTCTGGATAGTTACAGGGTTTTTTTCTCTATTTACTCATGGAGTTTGTCGGTGCTCTAGTGTAAAATCTGGAGGGTTTTTTGATATGTAACATATACTCTGGCTGCATGATAATTTTTGATGGCCTATAAACCTGCACCCCGATTAGTAGGTAATGTGGTTTGATAGGCATAGATTTACGGGTCAAATCAATTAGCGCTGAGGACCCAACATCCCCATTATTCATGTTTCAAGAGGTTTTGACTCACACTAGACTTGGTCTGGGTCTGAGTGCTGAGTCCATACAGTTGAAGAACCTGATGTGCGAGACAATCTTCTGGTGCAGGTTCATCTGAAAGAAATTCAGTTCACGGACTCTAGAGACACAATGTGGAATAAGACATTTCAGCTGGGGATGCCCAGGAGGTTTTCTTCAAAACCATAGTCTGGGTCTGAACATAAACACTAATATAGTCATAAACACATTTCAGCAAACACTCCAAATTTGTTTCTTATTTTGCAATTTCAAAATTCTGATATTTTCCTTGTTTTTCACTTTCTTCAGCTCATGTATATAATTATCCAATAACCTTTTCTTGGAGCCATTCACAGGTGTACAGCATAGCAAAAGATATTACTGTTCTGAATTTCTGCCCCTTTCATTTGTTTCCTGCATCTATAAAGGGTAGCAGGTTATCACAGAATTGTGAAATCTACTTGGGGGAAGTTCCTAGCCATTCAAGCATTATGTGTTTCTTGCAGCTGAGATTAATTCAGTAGAATATGGGAGATCCTGTCCTTTTCTGAACCAAGTGCAGTGACAGGGTGCTTTGAAAGAGAATAACTCATTGGGGACTTCATATACTAATTCTTGTGAAATGACTGTGATAATTTTTTTTTTTTCTCTGTGGTTAGGAGTTATATTTTCAAACTTTATATTATTTTTTAGAATTTTTTAAAAACTGTTCTCTTTGCCTGATCAGGAATCACTCCTTTGTTATTAGGATTTTACAGCACCAATAGTGAAATGTCATAATATTGTTCATTTTGTTAACCGTAAAGTCCTCAAATTTGTTATGAAGCCTGTTATTTTTAATCTTCTCCACAATAGCAAAAGTAAGACTATAAAAAGGAATGGCCAATGTTGCCATATACAGCTCAGTAAAAGAATGTATGAAAATTGTTTCTTTAAAGGTGAAGACTGAACTCTGTGTCTTATGTCAGTCAGCAGCGGTGATCTGTCTTTTCTTCCATAAACAAAAACTAAAGATCATCACCAACAAATGCAGATTTCCAGGAAAAATTCAGTCTATAAATGCTTTTTTAGTTAGCTGAACTGTGTAATATTGTTATTAAAACCACCAAAAGCAGGATTCTCAATGCTGCACAAATGAAAGCGATCCAGTATCTCATTTACATTCCTCTCCTGGTGTCTGCAGCAGATCTATAAATAGAACAGGCTACACACAGAAATTTATTATTGCAGCTGATAGCAATTTTCTTTTGCAAAGGTGTCTGGAGGCATTATTTATGAGATTCATTCTGGTAGACGCTCAAGCTGAGATCCTCACTCCCCAGCTCTGCAGGTGGTCAGTTTAGGAACAGACTAATCAACTGCTATGCACAAGGACTGTCACAAGACTTACTTATTTTGCTTTTTTAAAAAATACAGGAGGTCTTTCAGCTACATATTGTTTTCTTTAACCTGATTGTATGGATATGATAAGTAGATAATGGATTTTTAGAAATCACCTGTATTTGACATTTTATCAGTGCTCATCCTAATGATTATGCTATTATTGGAAACCCACAATGAGTGTGATTTGCTACAGCACACGCCATGTCTTCTGCATGCATACCCACAGGCACGTGACCTTATCAAATGTAAGGCAGACATGTTTCTTTTTAATACTGAGGATGTACATGAATACTGAGAAATGACATGAACTGACCTATCTAGCTGTCATCTAATTTTGGCCATAATATAAGGTGAAAATCAATTAAGACCTTTTGTGAAATTACATATATAATAAGTGATAGATGGGAACATCTTGCACTCTTTTGTTTTCCTATCTGGTCTTGGTTTTCCTACCATACCTGTCATTATGCTATCTTTGAATACTATAAAACAAAATAATTGGTACGATCAGAGTACGCACAGTTCTAAACATCAGTTTTGTCACCCCTCAAGACTGATTACAGCTTATTTTTATCCTTGCCTATTCTAATATTTTTTCTGTGACTCAGAACATAAGTTATAGGAGAGATATTACCTGTTTATTCTGTTTCAATTTCAATACAATCACTAGTACAAGTGTTCATATTTCAGGGTTTTTTACATCCACTCTATACATACAAGCTGTATATACTACCTGAACATACAAATGATGTTTCCATTTGCAAAGCAAACTCATAACTTTTCCGTTATTCTCACATACTTCCATTTTTTCAGACAAAATAAGAGACTTGTTCTCCTGTGGCAGCCACTTTGCACTATGAAAGCAGCAGCACAAACAAAAAGTCACATATGTCACCATGAATAGAAAGATAAATTAAAATATTAAATTAAATGCAAAAGAAACTGTCAGCTCAAGTCACCAGTATGGCATTCTGCCATGTCTAATGCCAGACACACTAGTGAAAACAAGGAGATCTATTACAACCATAAGTTAGATGCCACAGATTTTCTGTAAGTGTAAAACCTATTCCGTTTGTTTTCAGTGCATTTAGGTACTTACACTTTTTTTTTGTTTTGCTTTAATTTAAATTTGTCAGTGATGAAGAAAATTGGTATTGTGAATGCCCTAAACTCTACACTGGAAAACTCTGCCAGTTTGCGACTTGTGATGAAAATCCATGTGGAAACGGTGCTACATGTTTTCCAAAGTCCAGGCGAGATGTTGTTTGCTTGTGCTCATATGGAAGGTCTGGCATCCTCTGCAGTGATGGTAAGAACCATTTTCTTCATGCTTTGGTCATGGTTTCTATCATTCGTAGAAGCTGTGGTAAGAAACAAGTCAAATTTTTTGAAGGTAAAACACTGGGAGGGACCATCTCCCCACCTAAAACCAGCCCAAAATCCAATCACAAGCAAAGAATGGCTGAGCTGATCATCCTTCCCATGTTCTCTTTCATAAAAGTTCCAGCCAGAGAAAGGGAGACAGAGGGATCAAAGAAGCTGACAGTTTACTCAGAGAAGCTGGAAGATATCAGGTAACATCTGATGTTTTAGTAAATCAGCTGGAGGAAACCTGAGAGATTCAGCTGAGAGCTCCTTTGGAGAAATTGATTTCTCCTGCAGTTTGATTTTTTTTGTCTGCTTAGGGAAGCATTATTTGTACATTTTGCATGTAAAAGCAATGTATAAAGAATGTTTTCTGGATTGCAAAAATATCATCAGGTACCATAATGAGATTAATTTTTCAGGTCAACAAGAGGGACAAATTAAAATTTACTGAGTGTTTTGCTATGAAACAGGAGACAGGATGAAGGGAAAATAATAAAGCGAAGTACATAAGTCACTTTGATGAATATTATCAAATGAAGGACTTTTATTCCTCAGGCATTGATTATAGTGATTGTTATAGGTAGGAAATTCCTGTGTGTGGACATCCAAGACATTCTTTTCCCCTAACAGTGAATGGAGCAAGAAGTAATGATTGAAAAACCTACTGAAAAACCAGTGATAATAATCACTGGTTGTGAGCTTACTTAGCAGTGGACATGAAGTACTTTTTCAAATAAATATTAAGCAATGATCAGGTTGGTTTTGTCATATCATATACGTATTTAAGACTTACTTAAAATTTTTATTTCCAAAATTTTCAGTAGATGAACATTTATGTCTTACCTATGTTTCTGTCTAACCATGATACTTGATAGCAAATAGAAGAGGTGAGTGTATGAAACATGTATGATACTTTTTTGGTGACCTTTCCTAGCTTGCAGCAGCACAATACATTGGGACTTTATTTGCTGTATCTCTAGTCATCCGGGCTGTATTTCTTTGTACCTTCTCAATTCCATTGCATGCTCTTTAAAATGAGGCTCCAGAGCTGATTCAAGGTGTTATATTCAAGGTGTGATAATGCCACTGTGGTGTTTGACAGTGGTGTTTGACATTTTTCTGTTTTACTCTCTGCCCTTTTCTTAACCAATTCTTCCGTTCTATTTTCATTTATGAGTACATTTCATAAAAAATGCTTATTAAAACTCCTAACACCTCTTCCTTTGAATGCTGATGGTGAGTGCAGACCCCACCATTCTGTATTTAAGGCTAGAACTGTTTCTGTAATCTACCCCAATTTGCATCTGTCAACACTGAGTATCATCTAATGCTTTTTCCCTGTAGTTGTTTAATGGGGCTCTTCTGCAACTCTTTGTATTTAACTGTCTCTAAATTGAGAGACTACATAAAAATTGAGAGCCTAAATTGAGAAAAAGTACAGAAATTCATTAGTTTGATTAGACTACAAAACTGGAGTCTCTTAAAGTGCAGAAAGAATTAATTTTAATGAGTGGAAAGGGAAAACTGTCTGGATCATCACTACAAGCATGCAAAATGGGAAAGAATGCTCAGCTTTTCAGGACAGAGTATAAATATAAGGTAATAAGCCTACAACATAAGAAACTGTTATTGAAATATGAAAAATTATTTTATTGAACTGTGTTTTAAGAGTTTAGAAAGAATAGAAATAAACTGAGCACAGACAGAAGTCTTAAAATGAGATGCAAGAGGCCCCTTAATCACATTTTCTGAAATAAAGAAGGGAGAAATAGAGCCACAATGCAGTGAAGGCTGGATGCACCCTTATGGATGGCCCTAGCAGCATCCAAGCCATACTTTTGAGGAAGTATTTGAAGATAATGATAGATTGCCTAATTACAATGGTAGAACAATTTAAATTATTTTAGAAACAGAAGACAAACTTAATTGTTTACTATGACAAAATGTGTGTCCCAAATAATAAATTCAATAGAAAGAAATAAAAATTAAGGCATAGAAGCACACATTCTAAATGAGTCATCTTCTGTTTAAGATACACAATAATATTGTCTCTACTGTTCAGATTATAACTTAATGCATGCTACTTTGTGTCTGAAACACTGAAGAAAACTGTTTATCAAAATGTTTATCAAATAATAGTTGGTCTTCATCAACAAGAAACAAGCAAGATGTCACAGTGATTATTTGATAAAATGAATATAACTAATGTACCAAACAGAATTGCAATTTCATGCCAGCTTGGCTGCTCCTACCAATAGAGATTATTTACAAAAGACAAAGTAAGGATAAATAAAGATGTGGATAGAGCCATAAATGAGCCCACAGATACGGATCTTCCCCATATCACAGTTCTAATTGCCATCTGTTAAGAGTTGGAAGTCATACTAAGAACAACAGCAGTCTCTAGAAGCATGTAAGGAAAAGTTATAATAAAACCATTGTCACTACTAAATGAAAACAAACAAAAAAAATTGAAAAAATTGAAATAAAAGCAAATTGTTTGACATGACAAGTTAAAAATACATCATTTTATGGGAAATGCATAGCACTGAAAATGTGTAGAAAATTATAGGACTATCATAAATAGGACAAATGAAGCAAAAATGTAAGGATAGATTGTAACTTCAGTTAGACAAACCTATATAAATATGGAAAAATATACAAGGTCAGGGACTAACAAGGACTTTTCTTATGTTTCTGGATCAGATGGAGCATAGTGCAGTCTCAGCAGGTTTCTAACAATGGCTCTGAGTTTATCTGAATTATGTTATGCTTGTTTCAGACATCAATAAAAGCTTCCTAAAAGCATGTCAATTTTTCCAAATATATGTAGCAAGATGCATTGTCTCTCACTACAGATTTTCCTTGCTTTTATCACTAGATGACCACATTATTTTGACTGCAAGTAGACCATTATACATTGAAATGTCTCTCAAGAACCTATGTAGCTTTGTTATAATGGGCCAAGGGGATGGGGGTGATAATATAAAACAGAAGAGAGGACAGGCTGTGCTGATCAGGTGGAGGACATGGCCAGATAAGCATTCTGAGCAGCCAACTAACTACATGTGACTGGCCCTTTTTGTCTCTGTATCCCTCTATTTTCTACACTTGCTCCTCCCCAAGCCACCTAATTTCCTCCTTTAGATATCCATAAGTCCTGTGCTATTCCAAAATACCCTTCAGTTACATCCCATGATGTGTCCCACACCCCATGGGAGTTTCATCCCTCTGTCCAAAAGCTGATCCAGTGTTGACTCATCATGGGGTGTATCACACCTTGGCACTAGGGCTGAAGATATCCTGGGACAGCCCTGGGAGGGCTCTGGACAAAGTGTTCCTTCCTCTGAATCCTTAATTTGGGTTCCTGTCTGCTGCTGCACCCTGTGCTCCTCTGGGATTGTGGAGATGGACCTGTGATGTGCTGTTGGCTCCTGGGATAGGGCTGGGACTTGACTGTTGATTTCCAGAGTTAAATGATTCCATGACTTCCAGCTTGGCTGGAGGGGTGAAGTGGAGGGGAGGACAACACACAACACTTTGGAAAGGAGACTATGTCTACATGGGCAGATTGACTAATTCCCCCAAGTGACTTTATCTATTACAGCTGCAGATAAAGGGATCTATATCGTTTAAACTGAGTCCAGTTATTGAGCACTGACTTTTCTGTAGATTTGTGTGAACGCAGCCAACATTCAATCCTTTAGTCTGATAAATTTCCTTTCACATTTAAATTAGTAAAAAGTTGCTTGCATTTTGTTTTTTGCAGACTATAAATCTCCTCCAGTGTTTAGTATCACAGAGTTGATTAGAGTTGTTGAATTGCTAGCATCTCTGTAATCAGTCTTTTTTTCTTTTTAAATTTTTGTTAACACTTCTATCTAAGCACAGAATGGAGGCATTTCCTGGTTTCTACAGGAAATTGATACAGTCTGTAAAATGTAAGATCAGTATGTTTGAAATATCTGAGTGTAAGAAATTTTTATATATAAGATGCAGAAATTTTAGATAGTAAATATCAGTGCATCATTATGCTGCAGAGTTGTAATGGCCTCCTAAATGAAAGTGAAGCAGAAATGGTTCATTCACCAGGACTGGAAATGGACACCTGGATTTCTAAATTCTCCATGTTTTTCGTAATTACATGTTGCACAAGAAATTGGGCTCTTCTGGGAAGCTGTCAGTTCTAACATAAGGCCTTTTGCTAATCCAAGAATCAAGAGCAAGCACTTCGTAAGCACAAATGCAAATTTAAAGAGAGAAGGATTTCAAAGGCATGTGCATTGTTAAAATGGGTAAGTGTGTCATATGCAGTATTTTAGACCAAACTTCACTGGTTTGGTTTCACATATGTATGCATATATGACAATATGAAGCAGAGTCCTAATTGTGACACTGTACTTAGCAAACACACCATGAAAAGGGTCATTCACAGCACACATTCACAGAAATCTGTAAGGTTCTTCCTTGAAACATTTCTGAGCAACACTTATGGTAATGCTTCACAGTCCAAAGGATTCCAGCAGGTTTTCTGTAGGATGTATTCCCCCATGTATAAAATTCATTTCAAAGTGTTGAAGTGGGAATAGTCACTTGCTTCAGGTTCTGGAGAGTGAAAATCAGCCTGCGAGCGAATTGTTTCTGTGCAGCTATGTTTGGCACACAATGTCACCTTCAGAGTTGCTTGGGTCTGCAGACTGAATTGTGCAGTTCGGTGACAGCAGATGCCCAAAGGGAATTTCCTGAGCTAAAAAAAATCTGCATTGCAAGGTTCCTGATCAGTGATAAAAGACCTTGGGGAGTGCTGATCTGGACTGCTCTTCTTACTGTTTAAAAGAATTTATTTTCTGGGTCATTTGGTTTTCACCAGGGCCCTAATTTCCCCCACCTCTCCAATGTGAGAAATGTCATAAAAATTGTAAAAAACACACATAGGCACACTCACACACTATTAATGTCACTGCTGTACTAGCAGTTTTTCAGAATCATAGTTTCATCCCTGAGCAGTGAAATCACTTTTATTATTTCAAATTTCAATTCCCAATCAAAGTATACCTCTGATGACTCCATGCCAAAGGACAAATAAAAGGAATCCATAAATCCTGGAGGTGGGAAGGAGGAGGCATACCCCTGAATAACCCATTATGAGGATCACTAATTCCTCATACAACAGTGTTCCAGACATCAAGAGTATTTTGCTACCACCTTGAACCCTCAGCTGGCACTGCACAACCCTGCAGCTCCAGCACCCTTTACCTTTTTCTCCTTGAATTTCCAAGTGTTTCCAGTGAGAAAAGTGTGTCTGCATGGCAAGGTTACCCAGCAGCCCATGGTTAAGTCCGTGGCAAGGCAGCTGTCCCTCTCCAGCCCATGGAGGTCCACAATGGAGGAAGGAGATCTCCACCTGCAGACCATGGAGGATCCCAGGGAAGCCCCTTGGGGAGCCTGTGCTGTAGCAGGACCTGTGGACCCATGAAGAAAGGAGCCCACACTGGAGCAGGTTCAATGGCAGCACTTGTGACCCTGTGAGGGACACATGCTGCGAAGAACTGCAGTGAAAAGGACTCACATTGGAGAAATTCATGGAGAACTGTCTCCCGTGGGAGGGACCCCACACTGGAACAGGGGAAGAGTATAAATAGTCCTTTCACTGAGGAGGAGGGAGTGGCAGAGGCTCATCCGCAGCCCCTATGCCTCATCACCCTGTGCCAGTCACGGGGGAGGAGGTAGAGAATTCAAAAGTGAAGTTGAGCCCAGGAAGAAGGGAAGGGAGGGGGCAAATGTTTTAAGAGCTGGTTTTATTTCTCATTACCCTAGTCTCATTGGATTGATAATTTTTCCCCAAGTCAAGCCTGTTTTGGCCATGATGGTATCTGGTTCTTGCAGGATGAGTGGAAGCTTCAGACAAGCCCTGCCTTCGCCTCAGATTTGACAACAGTTAAAAAAAATTAAGGAATCACTCTGGCTCTCAAGTTCTAATGATGGCAAATTAGATCTATTTGTAAAAATGAAATATTTATTAAACAGATAAGAGATGACAGATGAAAGATCTTAATCAGAATTACTTACTACACAGTATAAAACTAAAGAACTGCTGGTAGATTACCGCATAACATAAAGCAGTGTAGTATATCAAGGGACCTATGAGGAGCAGCTGAGAGAATTGTGGTTGTTTAGTCTGGAGAAGAGAAGACTCAGGGGAAACCTCATTGCTGTCTACAGCTACCTGAAAGGAAGCTGTAGAGAGGTGGAGATCAGTCTCTTCTGCTATGTCTCAAGGGGCAGGACAAGGGGAAATGGCCATAAATTGCACCATGAGAGATTCAGAATCGATATTACAAAAAAAAAAAAAAATCAATGAAAGAGTAGTTAGGCACTGGAATACACTGCCCAGGGAGGTGGTAGAGTCACCATCTCTGGAAGGGTTTGAGAGCTGTCTGGATGTGACACTTGGGGACATGGTGATGACGGTGGTGCCAGGTTTTTGTCTGGACAGGATGGTTGTGAAGTTCTCTTCAAACCTTGATGTTCTGTAATTCTGTGATTCTGTGAAATATGAGCAGGTCTGTAGGAGAACTGAATACTACTTATCCCACACTGTATATGTCTGCTGATCTTGGAGCCAGATATTGAGCTGGTAACTCTTCACTGCTAGTCCATGTTAATATGAAAGAAGTGTTTAATCTGGTTGCAGCTCTGTGGCCTGAAGTCTTCATCTCTTTCTATCCCTTCAATCTGTCTTGTGTTTTCCAACTTATTGTAAAGCCACAGTCCAAGATGCATCAGCAACAAATGCTGAAGGAAAATTAATTTTAGCTCATAAAAGAAAATTCAAATATAATGAAGCCATTATTCTCTTTTTTCTTTGTCACTTTATTATCTTCTCTTTGTTAAATTTTTTTCAAACTATAGTTGATTAACTCCCTTTTTTTGTGTTCATCTCTGATAAGATGTACAATGTTAGGGAAGTAAGTAGTCAACCATATTGATACATTTATATCATGGGATAATTTGTCATTATTTGTTTCTGAGTCAATGGGACATATCATGCATTATTACTTTTTCAATACTGGGAATGCAGAAAAGCACAATGACGAATGACACAGAACTGACAGAGAGACAGAGCAACTGACAGGACAAGATCAAGGACAAAACGTTGATAAAAGACTTCAGTACTCTTTCAGAGAAGTGTGTATTTTAGGCACAGTGTTAATTTGGAGTATGTTTTTGCCAGGCTTATAATCAGAGATATTGGGACACATCTCTGTTCTTTACCACTTCCGACTGTGCACTGTAAGGGCAGGAGTAGAAATCAGTTGGATGATGTCCAGATAGGAAAAGAAAAATAACCCAGTGAGGCTAGCTGTGCCCTCAGCTATTTTAACCAGCCCCAAAAATTTTACAAATAATGCGTAGAAGGAATATGTTTCAAGGAAAAGATTATACAATTTTCTTCAGTCTTGTCTCCATAGTTTTATAACTAAAAGATAAAAAATAAAAGGAAAAGGTGGAACTGTTTTTCTTCACACAATTTTGCCAATCAGTGTATTTTTCATACAGGATTATTATTTTGTCTTTTTCAGTTTCTAAAATAAAGATATGTAAGAGTATGGCAAACTAGTCTGAGTTAAAATCAAACTAATGAAGGTCATTGCATGAAAGGAATCTCAAAGACTGAATGTTTTACACTGATGCACATTTACTGATGACCTTTCTTATGTGATTGGATAAAGATGTCTTGATAAATAATAATTAGTGTGGAGAAGAAACATGATTAAAAATGTGGTATAAAATCTATAAGTGGCAGTTCAGAGACAGATAAAATATGGAATAGCTGTCAAGCTAGATAGATGTAGCCAGAAATATAATCTTTTGACTCAGTAGTAATTAACATTTCTAAGCACACTTTGCTCTCCAGAGACCAGCATAGGGATGGCTGTTTGCAAACACTGCATGAGCCTACCTGCTAAGGACACAGTGGTTAATTAGATACTGCATCTGACTTCTACTAGGTGTGAGAAAGTTCATCAGCACGCTGGAGAAAACTGTGAAGAAGTGAACCAAAATAGTGTGTAATGTTTTCCATGAAAAGTGCCCATGGGACTCCTATTGCCTCAAAAAGTGTTTCTTCCCTTCAGACCCATGTGCCTGATGGAGGTACAGCTCCACATGGTGCTCATGAACCAGTTCAGTTTGATCCAAACACCATGCATGCGGTGAGGGGAAGGATTGGAGGGGAGCAGGGCTGGGATACGGCAGCTGGTTACCTTAATTTAAGCAGGTAGTGCTTCTGCAACTCGACAATAAATAAGGACAGTCGAACCAGAGAATTTGAAATTTCTTAAATCTGTTTGTGGGTCTGAGTTGCTCCTCTGGAGGAACAGGCCCTGCTTCCTGCCAGCTTCCTGATAAACTACCCTTACGTAAATCTTTGTTTGCCCAGATATTAACTTTAGCCCACTATTAGTGATACACTGGATTTACTGTCATTTTTACTTGGGTAGTTATACCACTGACTTCTGTAACTGTGTTGTTATCCCCGGAATAATTGTTAATCCCAAAATCTATGGCCTGGTGGTGTCCATTACCACCTATGGAACCTGAGCAAGGCAGGGATGCCTCAAGCCTCTGCAATGCTGAATATATTGTGGAATGTACTTCATGGCCTCAACAGAATGCACAGTTAAAACTGGGTGCAAAGAACATAAAGAGCTGAGAGGAGATGCTTAAGTAGTCAAAGATGGACATTACTCAGGAAAATTGCTTCTTCTCAGGTGCTTTGAGAATGGCTGTGCTCAGATACCCAGGAGCAAAGAATGTTTTGTGACTGTGCTCTGACCTGGAGTTCAGAGATCTATACTCTGTTCTTCCGTACACTCCAGACCATGCAATTTTGTGCAAATTATTTTGTTTCCAAGTGTCCTATGGTTATTATTCTTTAAAATCAGAAAATAAAAAAGTGCTTCCTTGATTTCACAGAGAATGAGTTCAGAATTTCACAACCATTTAGCTTTTATGGCAATGAAGACCAGAGAAAAAGCACATGCAGAAAGAGAAGGGGTTGCAAAATACAGAGCAGGTAGGCTTCAGCCCACCCATCTTTAGAAGTCTGAAATACTTTACTCTGACTTACAACCCAAAGCTACCTTCTTACTTGGTGGGGTGAAATAAGCATTTCAGAATACTGTTCACCTGTCCTATATAAAGAAGGTGTTTTATATGAAATACACTGCATCCTAAATGTGCTTGATTTTTCTGCTGACATTAAGTGCAACATCAGGTGGTCAGCTGCTATGCAGACATCTATGTCACAGGTCATAGAATCATAGAATTATAGAATGGTTTGGCTTGGAAGGCATTTTAAAGGTCATGTCATTCCAACCTCCTGCCATAGGCGGAGAACTTTCCACAAGACCAGGTTGCTCAGAGCCCCATCCAGCCTGGTTTTGAAAGTTTCCTGGGATGAGGAGTCCACAGCCTCTCTGGTCAGCCTATCGCAGGGCCTCATCACCTTCACAGTAAAGAATTTCTTCCTAACATCTGATCTAAACTACCCTACTTCATCTTAAGGCCTTGCCCCTTGTTCTATCCCTGTGGAGATACATTATAGGATTTGTCTATCCCATTATAAACTGAAGCAGGAAAACACAATAAACACAAAGGCCTCCTTTATTTTAAAATCTTCTTATCTCTTAAATATTTTGTGGTTTATTAAATAAATGTAAAGAAAGAAACAAAAGAGGGAAAAAAGAAAGAAAAAAAAGAAAGAATACCTCACATGAAAGGTTCTGCCTGTGTGTCATAGCTTCCTGAGTAGTAAAAATACCAAACTTGTCCCTCCTTCAGTCATGTTCAAGTAATCTAAGGAAATATGGGTGGATTGAAACTAATACCAAATTTAAATATGGGGGAGTAATGTTTTGTCTCTAATGCACCACATGACTCACGGAGGTCTGAGACTTGAGGTTGTGTTCAGTCAGACTCATTGCCAATGTCCTTCTAATTAGGACAAAATCACTGTTTCATGTGGAAATTTCCTGGCTCCAAGATCAAGAGCAAGGCATAATGTACCACATGTGTGGAGTAGTGCTTAATAAATGGGACAGTACACTCTGTACTGCTGCAGACTCCAAGTCTGTGCTAGAAAATGTTTGCCATGCCTGGGTCTGCACCTTTTCCCAAGCGCAGGTACCAATGCAATGTCTGCCTCGTCAGTGCTGGTTTGGCAGGTTTCCCAGGCTGCAAATTTAGAAACAGATTCCCCACTCAAGAGATGGTGATAGCATTTTCACAATCATGTTATTTTTTCTCCCACTCTGTAAGCATTTAGGTGCTTAGATGTACTTTGGCTAATGCAGAATTACTTGGAAAGTATTATAATTCTTTACTAGTGTTTCCCAGTCGGGTTTGTACGTGGCGCAGCTTCATATTCCTTCTTCCCCGAATCACTCTTCCTGCCTCTATTAGTAAAGCTGTATCCAGCCACATTTTGTGTGCAGGCTGGTTGGACGTAACTGCTCAAATCTCAAATCAAATCTAATCCCATGCCCAGTCTCTCGGGATTAAGCTGTTGTTCCTCTTTCTCCTGTTTTTACTAAACCATACTGTCAAAATGACCATTATGTGATCTCTGAGCATCAGCTCCAGGAATTGACGACAGCAGCCTGGCCACTGGGCACCAGCCCTTGAGGCCATGTGGGTGCTCAGACCAGTGCTCTATTCTCTGTACAGACTTGTGTAGACTTGATTTTGTTTGTAATTCATGTAGGTACTGTTCACTGTGCTGCAAATTCATCCTTTTATGATGCTCCTTTTTATTTCCTCTACCTGTGAAGAATTTTTATCTCATAACCTCTTCAGCACATCCTTGTGCTTTCACTCAAATGCACGTCAGAGACAATATTTCTTTTAACAGGACAATTTCTTTCTGTATTTGCTTTTGTCTGTCTGAGTTTTGAGCAAATATTGGTGTACTTTTATTTGTAACAATGTTACCTAGAATCCAGTAGATGGCAGTAGTTGCCAATAATTCATTTTTTTAAATACGCCTTTTCACAAAAGCTGAAAAATAATTATATTTACCTTCAGAGGAAAGCCAGACTATATCTGCATGTGTTTAAAATATTACAACATATCAAATTATTAATTTTATTTATAACTTTCTATGTTCTAAACCAGGCTAGGAAATAGAACTTGTAAATACGTATGTTAAATATTTTGCCCAAATACTGAATTTACTTTTTTTTAATCCAGCTATTAATATTACTCAACCAAGTTTCAGCGGCACAGATGTCTTCGGCTATACCTCATTCCTGGCTTATTCTACAATCCCAAATATCACCTTCTACTATGAATTTCGCTTGAAATTTCAGTTGGCAAACCACCACTCAGCTTTACAAGATAACCTGATTTTTTTCACTGGACAGAAGGGCCAAGGTAAGATTTGTTTGTATTACTTATCCTTACTTAAATCTTTCAAATACTCATTAAACAAGCAGCATAAAAATATGCACAGGTTTTTCTTCATTCTTTTTAGGATATAATTTCATTACTAGGAAAATAATCTCTTCAATACTTTATTGTTTTTTAAAGACAGAGCAATCAATCAGGTTGTATAAATGTTTCTTTTCATTAAAGAGAAATATAATTGCTTCCAGTAATTAAAGTCAACAGTTAATCTGAGGTAGTATACTTCTGAACACAGTAAGTGGAAACTAAAAGGTCAAGGTTCCCTTTTTTCAATTGTAAACATAAATTTCATTATTGATCACGTGGATTTGGTGTGCAGTATTGAGAGATGCTGCCTCAAATCTTCTTCCACTGGTAGTTTATTGGAAAATCAATCCAGCATGCCGCAGCCACCCTGCCAAGTGTCTCAAGCAACCTGCCACAGGGGCAGCCTTGAATTGCTGCTGCAGTCACAGTGGCTCAACTTCCATGACCTGGAGGACTCAACACTGAATTCCAACCCTGTGGCAGCCAGAACTGGGCTCGGTGTTATTTGCACAAAATAGGAGGCCCTAAACCCTGAGATCACTCAATGCACGTTAACCCAAACTAGCTATGAGTAAGTTGTGCTGCAGTCTGTGTAGCAAAGCATTCAACTTGGTCTGATTAACACAGCTGAGACAGGTTATATAAGTCAACTTACAGCATTTGTACTAAGATTTTAGCAATACTTAGGGTATCTCTCCGCAGCACCCCTCTGTGGCAGGCTGCATGGCATCAGCTTTGCATGGGCTAAAATGGTAACACTCTTGTGTTCTCTCCGTCTCAGCATTACTCCAAACAGAAGCCATAATACTGATGAAAGCTGAGAAAAAATTTATGAAAATTTAATGCAGACATAAAGCAGTCATAGATCATAGATACTTCATAAGAAGCAAGTAACTTATTTTTACCATAATTGTTTCTGCAATTGGAGCATGACCTAACTTTTGGGTTTGGAGCTGTCCTGTGGGGTTGTTGAAGCCTAGGGGAGGGAGATTGGGTCTTAGGTCTAAGCCCATCACAGTAGGAGACTGATTTAGGTATGTTAATAGAAGTCTCTACTTCCATAGTAGATACTTCACCATATCTAAAACATCAAGCGAGTTTTGCAGATATGGCCCATGACCTCCAGGAACCCTACACTTATGCTGAACAGTATCAGAAAATTAATACTTCGGATGGATGAAGGAAGGGAGAAATTATTATTTGCTGTTTTAAGATACTGAGGTCCCAAAATGCATTATTAAAAATCAATTTTGGGGAGGCATTATGCAGTTACATATATATCTAACAAAACGATTGCAGTATATCATCAGTAGGGTACAGGATCCTCATTTGCTATGTTAATACATTTGATATTTTCTTAGGTCTTCCTTTCTACTAAATTTCTTTACTTAAGTTCCTGTACCCTCTGGGGCTTCTTCCCCTTTCTCCCTGTGGCAGACTTTCAGGAGTCAGACTGTTAGTCTATTGCAATGCAAACTAAAATTTGTTAGCTTAGAACGGCTCAGCAGTTTATCTATCTATGATATAATTAAGTCTGCTACTTTTCATTTGCAAAGATCCCGTCAAATTTAGCTAGTGCAGCTCAGCCAATCAACTGTACTTTAGTGTGCCATGAGACCCTGGTACAGAACACTTACTTAATTTATCAGGTTGATTACCCAAATTAGCCTAACACAAGGAGGTGTTAACCACAGGGAATGGATTTAAACTCTAAACTTAGCTCTGCGTCTATCTGTGTGGAAATCAGAATTTGCTACTTTTTTTCCAAACTTCAGCAAAACACATGGTCAGGCCTGAGTGATCCTGCTAACTGAACTACACTTACATTATTTTAATTGCATCCAGGTATAACTTTCCCCATGCTACATTTTATTCCTGTGATAGTCACCATTCACTCGCAGGCAGCTTTTCATTTCACTTGGTATTATAGTTCACTCCCAGACAGTTTTTCCTTTCACTCACTAATTATTTATTTTTGTGGATGGACGAAATATTGTCTTTCTTTTTTTGGTAACTGAGTAGAAACGGTGCAAGGAGTTGAAATTACCTAAAACATTTCCATCTAATCATTCAGAAAACAGCGTTCAAAAGTCAGTGTCTGCATCATTAAATTTTTATAAGAAGCTCTGTTGTAATATGAACACAAAGAAATCATTAAAACATTCTTTTCAACAACAAGAATGAACCACCATATTCAGACATGTTTCTGCAACCTTGGGAACTGAGTTTCAAACACCTGTTTGAATCATTTCCAATTCTAGGAAATGTAACAAAAAAAAAATTATACCAATTAATTCACTGTCTTTATCCAGGACAGAGAAAATGTAAATGTGAAATGTAGAACACCAATGGTATGAAATAATCTGATTCTTTTTCAGTTGCAATAATCAAAAGAGAACACATTTTAAAAATTGCTTAAAAATAAAAGATTCATTGCATTAAAATTTGTCTCAAAAAGGCCTGCCTGCAGGGTGTACCCTGTGCTGTCAGAAGTCATTGTGGAATGTAGGTCTTGGGATCATATTTGGCTGAAGGAGTTTAAAAAAAAGTCTTACTGGTGTCATTTTTATTAATGAGAATACTAGCATTCTGGGCTTATTATGCAGCTGTCAGGCAGAATCCTGGCTTTTTATTACTTTGTGTATCATTTGTGTGTGTGTGAGCACTGCAGTGCAGTGCTCATGTATTTCTACATCCCCATGCCGAACAATGGGTAGGCAGTAGGGCACCTGCCAAGGGCAAGGCATGACAAAGACAGAACAGTGAGGTGCCTGGTAAAATGCTGTTGGTAATTTGCTATTTTCTCCTTAGTTTAAGTGGTTGAAAGGCTGAGCACCCCACATTTTAACTACCAGAAAGCTGTTTCTTACCAAGTGAATGTCACTTATTTCACCAAGAAGAGATGCTCTGTTTTAAAAATTTGCTGAGTGCGGAGCAATAATGCACTTAACAGGAGGAGCATGAGGGTTAGCACGGCCAGTGATCTTGCTATAAGGAAGTATTTTTAATATTTAATTTGCATTTCTCTATTTCATGGCATTTCTTGTAGTTAGCATTCTTTTGCAGCACCCTATCTAATTCCCCTCCAGTGTTGTCTCTGCCCAAAACACGAGCATCGATTTCATGGCTAACCTCATTGAGTTATTATGAAATTCTGTCCCAATACATGGTTAAAGTTAAAAGCTGTCCTATTTATGCAGACTGCTAATATTATTTTATTCCGCCCCATCCCTGACAGAGTTCAAGGCCAGGTTGGTTAAGGCCTTGAGCAACCTCATCTAGTGGGAGGTATCCCTGCCTATGGCAGTGGCTGTTGGGACTAGATAATCTTTAGGGTCCTTTCTAACCCTCAACAGTCTATGTTTCTATGATTATCTTCACTATCAAGTCAATTTTGTAGAGTGCTGACACTGTTGCACTTCTTTAACATACTTTAATTCTGAAAAAGCATTTAAAAAAATCAGAAACCATTAAAAATAACAGTTTGTCATTAATGTGCTTCCCCTAGTTTCGCAGGTCAAATCATGTAGCATATTGTAGACACTGCTGAAAATAGAAACTTTAGTAGTGTTTTTTAAGAAAGAATTGTTATTTTCAGTTTGGAAGTCCTTCACTGGTAATGTGCCTGTGTAACTGAAAGCAATGGGATTTCATTCAATCATGAACAAGTCAGGAACAAATCATTGTAATAAAAAATGAACAGTGTTTGTGTTCTTTACAACTGAATGTAACTGCACACTTTCTACAGAGACAGTGCAATCATATACTTTGGAAAAAGCTTCTCTTTTTCTAGATATTCCTATTGCATCAAAATAGTAACTGTATAGAAGAAACAAACTTCTGTATAGAAAAAGCACAGTATGCAGCATGTTCATTTCCAGAATATGAGATAAGGGGAATATGGCAGTTTTGGCCATGAAGCAGCTGTATGCAGAGCTTCAGTGGGAGGACAATATAGGTATCAATGCTTCTTGGGGAAAAGCCTATTTTATCTTTTGCAAATTAAGAAAATTTCCCATGTACTTGAGATGGGGGCGTCAAGACACGTATTTGAAATGAGGGCCACCATGTGACACTGGAAGAACAAATAGGAAGAGACCTTCCCTGAAACGAAAGATATCTTCCCTTGTAAAGAAAGATAGCCTTACAAAAACAGAAGAAAATACAAAATAAAGTACAGTGTACAGGCACGAAATTGAGCACTGAATTGCTTGAATCCACAGGAGAATTGTAAAAAGAAATGGATGGCTTTGAATTTCAATTCAGGACATCCTAAGGCACAAGTGAGAACTTTCTTCACTTTCACCATTGTTTGTATCCTGGTTCTTTTACCATACCAAGTGTGTGTGCAAAAGAAATGTTGGGGGGCGGGGGGGTTAATAAAGAGAAACAAGCTGATCTGGTTTTCTCTAAATAATGGTGGTTCTTCTCTTCCTGCATGAGAACAGAGATTGAATTCTCTTTAAAGATGCCACTGTAAAAATGTGTTTATTTGGATGACCAAATAAAATCCTTCAAATGGCTTTACAGTATAGTGACAAAAAGCACGAACAACACTTAGAGCATGCAGGCCTAAATGTAAAGAAATTAAATTATTTATTGCAAACTGGCAAATTAATGAGTTCTAACCTGAGAGTTAAGAAGGTTTAAAGAATTGGAGCACTTGGCTGACCAGGGAAATTCCATCAATGAACATCCTAGAGCTGCCTTAATCAGGGGCAGGTGGAATAAAGCCTCCAGGTGTTATTGAGTCAAGGGCAGCTGAAGGAGCTTGATGGAAGCTGCTAAAGCTTTTTCAGACCCACGTCCCTATTACTCCTCTTGCCTCAGAGCAGCAGGTGCCCTCTGGTTTTGAGGCTCTTGAAGTACCTATAATAAAAGCTGAAAGCATCCTGGAATAAGATTGAGTCAGGGCCTAGTCTCACATGCAACTTGAAATTTTATCTTTTTTAGATTTTAGAGAAAGTTGAACATTTATTCATGATCCAGGGGGAAGGAACAGCAATGACTGCTAAATCCACTAGGGTTGATGGGTTTTGTGGATGTCATTAACTTAATTGTACTGTGAAAAAGATCTTCCTTCAAAAAGCCTATAAATGTTTAAAATCTCTGCTGTTTCTATTTTAAATCCACAAGAATACTAGTGATAGTCTTGCAAATTAAACAGAGCATATTAGAAATATATAGGAGACTTAAAACCTTCCTGACTAAAATTTTGCTAAACTGTTAACTTCTCAGTGGATTTGGAGTATATTTTACACACTGATGTTCACTAAATCCTGGAATAAGTAGTTATCCCTTTTTTGCCTTTTCAGGTCTGAATGGAGATGATTTTTTGGAGTTAGGCCTCCGTAATGGGAGAGTGGTATATAGCTACAATCTAGGTTCTGGCACAGCAACAATCATTAGCAAACCACTTGATCTGACGCTCAATGTTCATGTTATCCATCTTGGCAGAAATCTCCAGAAAGGCTGGCTGAAGGTATAAAAGTAATTCCTTTAGAAGGATAGAAGGATAGCTTGTAGATGAAAGTGTTCTCTGTGTTTTTTCACATTTTATATGGAATTTTTTTTTTTTTTTTGTGCTTCCCTATAAAGTTGGGAGGATTGTCTTCTTTAGCAGTTCCTAAATAAATGAAAATTCCTTTGTTGTAACAAATATAAATGTTTCATTGAAAGGTGGATGATCAGAAGAATAAAACTGTCACTTCTCCTGGAAGGCTGGTTGGACTCAATGTCTTCAGTCAGTTTTATTTAGGAGGCTATCGTGAGTATATTCCAGAACTCCTACCAAAGGGACCCAGATTTAAGAATGGCTTTCAAGGTAAAGATTACACCATTTTCAATTCCTTTTAAAACATGCATTCGATTGTATATCTTTCTTTCACAGGCAACTGAAACAATTTCTGATTTATCAGGAAATAAACTAGAATCTCCTTGTCTGAATTTCCTGTGGCTTTTTAATAATTTTACTACAATAACTAAGAAACATGATGCAAAAAGAGGCTTTGCTAAATAATTTTTATTAATGCTTCTGCTAAAATGGAAGTTTGCCATTATGTAATCTCTTCTCATCTGTCCCTGTTCTCCAACCTCAGTTCAAAAGGACTTCCTTTCTCTGTGGTAGTTTAGATTCTTCTCCCACTGTGACTAGCAGTGCTATTTTGGATAATAGCTTTCATGCTGAAAACTTATTTCTGAAAGAAATTTGATTTTTTTTTCTCTGATGTTATGATCCAGGTCTCTAGACAGAGCTTAGCCAATTCCTCTTATGAATATTTATCTAGCAGATAATAATTTTTACCTCAAAACTGGTATTTGAAGCTTCGTTAATCTGTTTTCAACTCCTACCAGATCAGCAACAGAGCACAGGACTTGTTCATAGCACTTTATTTTTGTTCCTTATTTCCAAAAAAACAATATTGATATTTGCTTGATATTTGCAATGTAAAACTTGAATTCATTTTAATTACTGGAAACCCTTTCAAATGAAAAGAAAACAGTTTGCAAGAGTAAAACACAGTTTGAGTTCTCAGATACGAAACTGAGGGTACATTATGAAAGGCAAGGATAGCAATAAAACTCACTGTCTTACACTAAAACACTACATTTCCATTAAGACCACATAACTGCTTTTTTTCCAGCCATCACCTTACTTTTTATTCTTGCACAGAAATTTTCTCCAAATCAATTTCATGTCCTAAACCCAACTTTTCACTTAGAATGTCATATGAATGAACATGCCGACTGCCTCTGTCTTTTCAGGAAGTACAGATGGTACAGTTGTGCCTTTCATAGCCTCTTAGCAACTTGCAAATTGCCATATCATAAAACATAATGTGTGTGCGAGTATTTTATTAGGGTCAATATTTGTGAAGTACTTTTGGCTTTTTTATAGACCTGCTAATGTTAGGGATGACCAACAGGAGTCTCTGGTGTGTCACTTTAGCCACAAACATTTTGACAGTTTTCCAGGTTCCTCATATTGCAAGTTTCAACAAATGCAGTATGACAAATCTTAAAACAAACAAAAAAAAATCTAAGTTCATGTACTCTTAGTTACCATACTGTTTACTGATTTTTCTTACTCTTTAAAAAGAAGTGTTTACTGCAAAATTTTGTCAAAGAAGTAGCATATAAAGAGTTTTCTTTTTTTCCCTATCATTTACAGTATGAAGTCTACTATATTTGCTAATTCATTCCATACTCCAGTTCCCAGAAGAAGCTTGCCTCTGCTCTTCAGAGTATACTGACTTTCGAGGAATCTACACTTCCCTATGACCAATTTCCTATGATGTTTTCTTATGTAGTCAACATCTCATTTGTCCTTCTAGCTCAGAAATCTTCCCAGTTTCAGCTCTCAGGATCCTCAGGATCAGAAATAAACCTCCATAGCCCTTTTCCAGCGTGGGAATTGCAATACCACTAACAGAAAAGAAAATTCTGAACTATTTTACTTCAGCCAATCAATAGCTGTAGGGAACTCACAGAAACTCTGGAAGTGACAGCCAAGATAAATTTATCTAGCACATAGTTGATTAAACCACTCAGACTTTTGGAAACCTGCTGTTGGCTGCTTTTAAAGACATGATTTATTAAAACCATTTTGCTTCTAATACCAGAGTGTACCTCTCCTTTTGTAAGAAATCACTACTGGATGAAGAAACATTGAGGCCAGACTTACTGCTGCAGACTAAATGTCCCCAGTGTCAGTGTGCAATAATTTAGGATTTTTACTCTGTACAGCTACAGTTTCAGACTATTTCCTCCCTTACTGGCATGCCTTTAGCACTTGTTCAAGTAATTTCCATAGAGGAGAAGGAAACTGAAAATAAATGTCTTTAATAAACTGTAATTTAATAATCAAAAGTTGTGGAATTTTTAATTTAGGAAATGTGTGGATCAGCACCTAGAGATTCTTTTGAAGGACTAAACAATGTTTGATGGTACTGTAAGCAATTTGCAAAATTTCATTCAGTCCCTATGTGAAGCTAAAGAAACTGGTAAATGTAGAGCTCAGATGAAGCAGCCAAGTTCATGTGCACTTTGAGGCTCCTTGCATTTCAGCTAAATGTGAGACTGCTTGGGGGGGTTACAGGAGCCTTTTGTAAATGGGATGGTTTACTTAAGTGTTCAGTTTTTTTTCATTTACTATGGCAGGGTAATTAAGGCACCCTGAGAGTTTTCTGAGCACATTGCAGCTGCTCTAAAAAGTCAAATGTGAGCTTTAGGTAGCTGCAAGTCTTGTGGCTCAGTCTGGTCATTAATGGATAATCTGAAATGGGAGTATAAAGCAGGCTGACTCATGTTCAAAGGTCTGCACCACTCAGCACTATGACTCACCCACACAAAATGAGACAGAGAATTATTTGGAAAAAGCTGGAAGCTACAGCTGAATTTCCAGCCCTTCCATCTCTGAAAGAGACAGAGAGAAATCTGGTGTCAGGGAGAAAACAGGAGGAGAGCTCTGATATTTCATGCTCTGTGCTACCATGGCTGCAGGATGCAGTCTCTAGCCATAGCTGCAATTGATGGAGAGCCAGGGCTGGCAGCTAGAAATAAGTGAGGAGCAGAAAGAGAGGAGCAACTGATTGTTCCCGTGGTCCTGTTCATAAGCAGGATGAAGCATGGCTATAGAAGTAATCTGTTGTTTGACAGCAAATACTATTAAAAGGAGGAGTAAATAGGCTAAAGAAACTCTTGCCATGAAGCTGACCTGTTGAAGAACCTCTTTCATGCTGAAAGAGCCACCTCTTCACATAAATGATTTTGCAAAGAAGTAAACAAAATTCCAGGTACTGCGGTCACTTTTTAAAAATAGAGTAAATCCAGAACAGAGTTGAGTTCCAGATAGATACAAATATAACCTTTTGGTCAAATTTTACATTCATAACAAGCTAGAATACATTGTAAACCTGCCAGGGTAAAGGCTACTTGTCTTTATATTCCTGTGCCACATATGTCACAGAAGGAAAGGGAGTTCTGAACTAGCTTTTAGTCAGTGCTGCATGATTCACACACACCCTCTGAGTGTTTGGGTCACAGCTTTGAGAAGTCCTGAGTAGTTGTGAGGGCCATCTTCTCTTTTAGACCAGCGCCCCACTGCTCACAAACAGCCAAGAAAAACAGGGGGAAGCAGAATATTTTAGAATAGATAGAATTTTAGAAATCTGTAAATGAGTGCTGAATTCAGATAGAAAATATTTTATCAATGTATCTATTTCTGTCAGTTCTCTTGCTGCATTTTTAGTACATCTTGAAAATGCCTGCTTTGTGTACCTTTTAGTCAAATTAGTGCCAAGTGCTTACAAGCAGGTAAGGGATCCTAGCAAGAAATTAGGGTAAAAAAATCTTTGTGTGATAAAGGTATATCAGAAAAAATAAAGAAAAAGTAAAGCTGAGTAGTGAAGGCATATATTTTATGACATACCCTCAAGTTTCCTTAATCTATTGGTGGTGACTCTTTAGTGGTTTGTGAGCTCTGCTTGACTGGAGTGAAAGCTATAAAATAAATTGATGTTAAAAAAGGTCACTAACAGAAAGCCCTAGGTGTGGTCTAAGGAGTTACAATTCAAAATGTTACAAACAAAAAGGTAGTATATCATCTGTGAGTGCACTGTGTTGGTGTCTGATTTCAGTTTACTTGCGTAAAGTAAGGCATTCTGAGGTTCAGAATCACACAAAGTTTAACTCACAAATCTGGGAACTTCTAGTTCCTCTTGCAAACTTGGCTGTGTCAGAAAACCTCTCCATTATTCAGAATAGTTGGCAGTCTCTCATTAAAAGGGGCCCAGAACTGGCAGAGCAAAGGGAATTCAGGTCAGAAAGAAGGCAAATTCATCAGCTGATCCCTCTGCAGAAAGTTGTATAGTGCTTGCTACAACAGGCTCAAACTGCTTCTCTGAGTCATTAAATAAAAGATTCAGTTGAACTTAGAAAGCTGGGCCAAAATGCTCTTGTACCTATTAAATGCTTTGTTTACCAGTGTTCAAGAGCTGTTCCTCACCTAGATGGCACAGTTAAACTGTGGTTGGTACAGTTAAACTAGTCATCAACACAAATGCCAGTTTATTTTCCATGATGACCTCAAAGTCCTTGGGGACTCACTGTGCTTTCCATTGTTTACGCAGAGCTCTGGGCTGCCTTTTCTTAGCACTTCAGCAAGACTCAGGAGAACAGAACATGCTTTATCTGCTGCTGATAAAGAGATGAAACATTAGTTAGGATTTACCAAGCGTAAGGGGGCCTGAAAAACAACCCTGTAAAAAGCTAAGACTAATAATACAAAGATTGCAAATAATCATCAAATTAGGTTATTTTTAAATTACTTTTCATGAGTTTCTGAATTAAGTTATGTGTCAATTTTGATAGAGTTATAAAATGTATGAAATATGGAAATAGCCTAAGAATGCTACTTTCAATAACATCATTGACACTGTGGTTAAAATAGTTCTCTTGCTATAGATATTATTTATATTTTGTTCAAAACAAATTATGTGACTATAAAAAAATCAGATTGTACATTCATTGGGTCTTTCATATGCAAACGTTTTTCTTATGTGATTTCAGTGAATCATGCAAAAACTCATATTAAGTGATGTTTTTAAAATCAGTGTAATGATTACTTGCAATCTCCATATCATATCCTTTCCTCTTTCAATATTAAGCAAAGAACCTCTGGTATGCACTGCTGAATACCAACTCTTCTTGTGGTTTCAGGTGCTACAGGAATTCACTATGCCTCAGCTAAATTGTATAAATCAGGTTTAGAAAGATATGAACATTTCTAAATAGTTTCTGTACTAGTTTAACTAAAGTGGTTTAAAACCTGGCTTTTAGCTTGAAATTGTACATATATTTATATATAGATCTGGATGGCATTTCAAAAGTGCTTAAGGCTACCTTTGAATAGGACTTTACATCACTTGGATGCTGGAGTATAATTTGAAAAGTCACTAATGATTTGATCCAAAAAGTTGTACTATTAGGCATTATCTTCAGTTTTGCAGTATAGAAATAAGCATATGGATCCATAAACGTGATTCAGAAATAGAGATGAATTCAGCTAGACCCATAAGGCTGACCAGCCTGGGACACCATGAGGAAGAGCAAAGACTCGCCAAAGGGGCAGTCCCTGGAAAGCCCACAGGCTAAGCAGGAGCTGCTGGGAAGTAACAAGTAGGGAATACCTCTGCTTTGCTCTGAAGATTTAGCTTCTCTTTTCACTTAGGATACCAATGTATTGTGAAATTAAAAGAAAATCAGAGCATAGATCGAGGCACTGGCATTCAACCATCTTTACAAGTAAATTATTACAATAGTCCCTGACAAATATTTGGTCTGTGACAATTATTGTTTTCCTAAACAATTCTTTGATGTATTTAGGGATTTAGAATAATCTACGAACCATTTCCCAGGAGTAGTCTGGATGCAGCTGCACTGTTCTGGAAAGTAATAAAAGTTTGATAATAAAACTGTGACTACACCAGATCACTTGGCCAAAGGACCAAGTAATAGGCCCAGCAGTGTTTGCCATACTAGTATATGCTAGTTTTTTAATTATTTTCTGAGATAGGGTCTGAAGGAGCAGCCCACATCTACCTTAAAATGTGGTCATGTGGACATGATTTTCATGTACCAGAGACTGAAGCATTCACTTGAGAAGGGAAGAATTTGAGTCATTACCTGAAGGGGTCCTTTTCAGCCTACGGAAATTCAAGTCCACATTCCTTGCTTACATTATATTATTTGGTGCTGTCTGGATTCTATTATGTTTTATATTAAGCAGATTTCTTGCTGTCTGTTCTTCTCTTTTTTTTCTGTTTGGTTTTTTGGTGATTTGTGTTTTTTTGGATTTGTGACAATTTTTATCTTATATGGACTGTTCCTGTAAAAGCATGAGTGTGTAAACACAAAATTGCACCTAGCCAATGATTTATATGCTGTCTATTCCTTAAGAAATTATTTCTGTTGTTTTACCCACCATTAAATGAAGGACTTCTGATCATCCACTCATTTGCCTGAACAGAAAGTAACTGGCCTACCTTTATCTCCTGTAGATGGTATGGCTGCCTATTCACTGAAGATATTCTGAACCCATTCACTGAGGGTTGACACTTTTCTGTTGTTATGTTTGTTTTGACTTTGGCTGTCTGTTTTAAACATAATTTCTTTCTTTCTTTCTTTCTTTCTTTCTTTCTTTCTACTTTTGAGGTTGCATTTTTGATGTTCAAGTTCGCAACAGCCTCAATCAAGGCTTTAAATCACCAGGAACTCCAGAAGGACACCCCAATTCTGGTCGCAGTGTTGGACAATGCAAAGATTCCCCATGCAGTTTAATAAAATGCAGAAATGGTGGGAAGTGCATAGAAACTGGCTCTACTGTTTAGTAAGTATATATATATTTTTTTTTTTTTTTAGACACAGCATAGACTGTCTCTAGACTAATAACTGTGGTAATTTAGCATGTTCATAACAGGGCAAGGCTATAAGAAAAAGGTGACTTCTGTTTCCTGGAAATTATTCTTTTCCATTAAAAAACTCATGGAGTAAACCATTGATAGCCCAACATCAGAAAGTTCTGATCCAATTTAAATCCAGAGGAGCTTCAAACATTGTTTGAAGTGTGTCAGTTCATCATGTGAGCTGCTCACCTGGCTAATCTATGGGACAAGAGGGGGTAGCCATGAGAGCTTGCCCACAAGACAAGTCTCATCTTTCATGCTTTGTCTCTCAGTGTAGATGGATCTCAGGCTGTAAAGCACGGAAGAAGGAAGTACATTTGCAGTTCCAAATTGCTGTTGTGTGTCAACACTTCCACTGTAATAAATCTTGTTTTCAAACACTTTGTAACACAGCTGTAAAACCTTTGCTGATGAGCATTTTTTATTTTAAAAGTATCTGCCAGGACTAATTATACTTGCTTCCCCTTATGTGCTTTCACATGTGTTCATTTATTTCCACATATTTGCATAAATTTTTTAAAAAGATAAAAGTGCTGATTTAAAACTTGTTAAGACACTGACTGAAAACACTGCAGACAGCAAAACAGATTAGAATTAGAAAACAGGCTTCACACTGTGGACCCTCTGTATGTGACGCTTCTTCAAATAACAAAGACCTGTCCTTCTGTGTACTACTAGGAAAAATATTTTCCTACCTGTCAAATTAAAAATAATCTAACTCTGTATTGGAGAGAGAATTATATGGTAATTGGTTTTGCTGCCTGTGACACAAATCTTCATCTGTAAGAAAACTAGTACAAAGCAAGTGCTTCTAAAGTTGATAAGGCTGTCCTGAAATTTGGAAAATTGACCCCAAGATTAACATACAGATCGCTCCCCGTTCCCCTTATGAGTGCATTTATAATATCTTAAATACAGTGATAAAGGAAATGCTTTGAAAGGTATAATATGGCATTGCTTTCTGATTGTTGCACTGCTGTATGTCCCAACTGTTTCACTTTACAGGATCCTCCCAGAGCCATTAAACGCTTGACATTCAACGTGTTTGATCTTTCTGAGGAACAAGAAAGGATAATGGCCCTCTTTCCCCTTAAGAGCGTATTAAAGCAGATACAAACCAAAATTGCAAGGAAAAAAATTAATGTGGGCTGAAGCATCCCACTCCCATCCACCCACCTAAACCCTTGCTTCAGCAACTTACTCAGCTCTGCTGAGTCACCTTCATGTCCATGAGGTCAACCACCAACAGCAGCATCTAGAGCACATTTGGAGAGCAGATGGCAGGATAGAATGGCAGCCGGTGATAGGGAAACTTTGCAAGCTTGGTATTATAGGCTATGTTCTTTTTCTACATTACAATTTGTATAGTTTAGGGATTATTCTAAAATTTGTGGGGCATTGGAGGGGGTGGTGGGTAATTTGGTTTTTCTGGGGTTTGTTTGCTTGTTTGCTTGCATTTAATTTATAGTGACCTACTACTGAATTCTATTCCTCTCCCCATATTTCAGGACAGCTAGGTCTTCACACACTGTGTATATGTGCATGCATGTACCAGTAATGGTCACATTTTCCTCTCACAGAAAGAGTGAAACATTGCCAAAGAGGTGTGGATGGAGCTTACATATAATTTCTGTCAAAGTACAGTAGCTGTCAATACGGTCTCACATTTTCTCAGAGGGAACGTCTTTCTATTTTCAAATCATCTGAGTTCCTTTGAAGAGCAGAATCCTTGAGGGAACTGGATTTGTGTTCAAATATTTTCTCTCCTGGAATGAGATCTCTCCAGAGGTTTTGGTTGCTGTTTTGAGCTATTTTTATGTCTTGGTTTCACCACCCTGCCAGAAAGCGTGCAATGCTGTTAAGCTGTAGATTCAGTTGCTATAGGGATAATGCTTTGATTTAAATAGAAACAGAAATATGCAGAATTAATCTTAAATTCTGGCCAGCAACACAGCACAACTGCTGTGTTTTAACAAAATAAAGGGGAAGTCCTTCAATAATAAAATGAAGAATATAATTTTCAAGGGACAATAATATCTCCCATCATTTTTTTAATGGCACAGAATAATAGAAAATAGAAAATTGCATATAACAAGATTGTCTGTGAGGTGTTATGGCTACTTCTTGTTGCTGAAGTAAGAAAAAAAGTGTATCTTGTGTGCACTTCGAACAGAACATCAGAAAACATGGAGAGGATTCAGTCTGCTAAATGTAAGAATGTAGTGTCACTTTAGACACCCCTGGGTAGACGTTTGGCCATCAGCTGCTGCTTCAGAAGAGCTTGGAACTTGAATAAGTTTTCTGTCATATCTCCAGCCTCGTGTGATTTCTCAGTACTCTATAGCTTTCAAAGAGCAATAGCCACTCAGGTTCCAGAAATTAAATCATACCCCTATAAGGAAGAGGTGTGCCCCACAAAAGGAGCTGCTGCAGTCTCATTATTAGGCTAGATTCAATTAAAATAAATTTGCAGTGCAAGGATGGGATCAATCTGTAACACAAGGATATGGTTTCATAGTTTGTAAGGGAAAAGACATTAAGCTGTTTAATTGTTGTGGTTTAGAACAATACAAGTTTCTGATCTCTTTGTTTAACTACAGTTAATTCTCTTCTAATCGTGTTTTCTTCAGGCACCATTTTTACCTTCTAGCCTGAAGATAGACTGTTTTTTGTTAATGCTCTAGTTTTCCACTGCATGAATTTAAAACCACTGTAATGTAGAGATCTCCTCCCTTGTTCAGTATCTTTCAGTTGCACTACAAAACAAATTCAGGAACTATATCCAAAAATGTCCAGCAGATTGGGCAGCCTAATGGGGCCAATACATGCCAATATGAATTTGAGATGTCCTGTAGTATCTGAGATATAATATTGGGAAATGTCAGTTCTTCATGGAAAAGTGGTTGTAGGACAGAAAAGATAACCTAGGGGGTTTCAAATGGCACTAAACATCTGCCTAATCTCAGCTGGTCTAACTAATTAGATAAATTAATTAAGCCTCTGATCTCCATTTAATATATTGAGTATATATATAAGATATATCTCTTACATACAGAATCCCAGATTCAGGTGTCAGAATGTGCAGACCTGAATTCCTCCTTTTATGCTATAAGATTACTTGTCTGATTTGAGAATACATTTGCATAACTGTGGGAAATTCCATATTTGTAACCATTGAAAATGACTTTTTAAAGAAATGAAAAAATGAAAAGAATGAAAGAATGATTTTTGTTTAATTTAGGATCTAAGTAAAATTTCTGATTCTTCACAAATCCTTTAGGACCTTTAGTCGTTTCCCTATAAAGTTGGAGAAATGCTTCTAGTTTGATCAGGATTTTGTGTAGTGATATACAGACATATTTTTTATATTGCTTATAAAATAAGATTGCTTTTCATTAATTTTTTTTAATGTTGCCTGAATTTTTTTTTTTAAAAATTGGGTTTTGGTTCATAACGAATGGTGACATACATGTGTTGTCCTTGCTTATGTAGAAATTGTGTTATTTGTTTGAGAGCTACTTTTGGCTTTGGTAAGGAACTTTGACCCTGAAAAACCATTCTATCAATACTGCATGACACTGTTAAGCATTTGACAAGAAGTAAACAAGAAAAATCCATTAAATTAAACCATCCTTGACCTTCCTAAATACAAGTATTTCAGAACTTGAAGTGGTATTTGAAATTTCCAAAATTGAAAGTGAGTTTCCTTTGCTTCCTGAACTGGCTGACTTTGCCCTGTGCATACATAGAAATGCACCCTATTAAGAGTCCTTTGCAAAACTAGGGGATTCAATATTATATTGTTTGTTTTCAGACACACTATCAATGCTGTATTTGAAAGCCTTTCTATCCTTTCCCACCTAAAAATATGATTTCGGAAGAAAAAAAAAAGACATTTTGGCAGTTGCTCCTGAGAATCTGGAATATAGAAGAACTAATTTAATCCACGTTCTTCAAAAAGCCTAAAAACAGAAAAGTGTCTTGCGGTTATCTCTTAAAACACACAACCTTAGAGTGTCTCCAGGTGAGTTAATGTGTAGGATCCTATTACAGTCAATGGAGAAATGGAGACCCAGGCCTTTTCAGTTGTCTAAACATTGGCATTCTAATGGCACAGGTCCTAGCATATTTTTCTGGTCTTCACTGCATGTCCAGAGGTGCACAAGTCTTCTGCAGTCCTTCTGTCTTATCTGCTGGCTCAAACATGTCTCAGATACACCATGGATCAGAAGGCAAATATCATCAGTCTGTGTAGAGGCAATTGAATGCAGGACCTCATCATTAGGGTCATGCATGTGTTGGTTTGTGGGATGGACACTGCTCCAGTTCCTGTGGCTGCTTCAGCTGGATCGCCACTGATTAGCACATGAGCTCAGGCAGTGACTCAAGGATCCCATTTCCTAAACTTGAGTGTTCAGTGGTCTCTGTCAGAAACTTGTCCCCCTGGCCAAAAGCTGCCTCTCTCATATACCTCTGGGGCAACTGAAGGCCATCTGGGCACCTGATATAACATAAAATTAACTGTCTTGATTTCAGAATGATTCTCACCTCTTATACCTAAAGAAATGCAAGAAGCATCTGGATCATGCTCTTAGGCATATAATTTACTTTCAGGTAGTTCTGCAAGTAGCAGGGAGTTGGACACAAAGATCCTTATGAGCCCCTTCCAGCTTGAGGTATTTTGTGATTCTAAATGGGTTTTTAAATCCCTGAGAGCTGAGGCATTAGTGCAAGCTATTGGACTCTCCTGGTCTGGAAAAACAAGCAAACAAAACCAAGAAGATATAGAGAAAACTAGATCAGCATGGTAGGCCACGTGATGGGAAAGATTTGAAACACTGCCTCTTCCTTCATCTCTCTAAAGATTAAGAAATTTTGGATCTCAACTTCTCAACACCAGTCCAACTAGATTAAGACTGTTAAATAGGTTTCATTTGTTGATAGACCATTGATTCCCACAGTAGACCAGCAAACGTGATCAGCTCTGTGCAAATAATTTTCAAATCATTTAAAAACCTGACTTCTGATAGGTCATAAAAGACAAGAATTAAAAGAAATTTAAACAGACATATGCAGACACAAGCCAGAGAAGGGGGAAGAACCCTCAGTCATGACACCCAAGAGCAGTAACGTCAGCTCCAGCAGCCTCCCTTGCAGCACAAGGAAGGAGTATTGCTGTTTGCACTCAAAGAGTTAAATAATTTCCCCTTCTCAGTAGCTTTCATGCATCGAAGCATAACATTTATAGTGAGACAGAAAGCATTCTGATGTTGACTTTGATGAATTGAGGTGCTTTTGCTTTTGCAAGGTCCTGTCCTCTTTTCCCCTTCATTCCAAATAGCTGTTTATCACTCAGAAGAGTTTGTGACTGTGCTTTGTTTACATGTTGTCTGATCTAAAGGTTTGGTGAAACAACAGTTTCACAGACTCCTCATTATGTTTTACGCAGAAACAGTGAGCTGATTAATGGAGGATATGTAGCTCAGTCAGTGCAAAGAAAAATTCAAGAGTTTGCATAAAACAAAAAACTAAATCAACCTAGACCAATCAAAAACCACTGAAAATATATGAGTTTTTATTTTTAGCCTTGAGAGAGAAAAGGCTCTTCCAGGGAAGAGAAGAGCCTTCTTTTTCCAGGGAAAATCCATAAGTGTTTTTATTCAGGGGAATATTTTTCTAACAATAAAGTGATACTAAATGCTAGAATACAAATAGGTCTAATATATTTCATTTTAGCTCTATAGTAAGGATGTCATTTTTAACATCAATGCCAAGTGTATTCTGTATTTAACAGTTTCTATAGAATTCATGCTATTTTAAAATTTACAGGTTAGTGTGAATATTTTGGGATTGTTCCCCAGCCTAGAAGAAAGAAAGGCATAAAGAATAGCAGACATTAACAAGTCCAATGATTCAGTTGGTTTAGAAAATTTACTTATGGTATAAACTTACAATCATAGATACAAGAAACCCAAATTGCCACCTTTTTCATGGCCAGATCAGATCCACTATCTCCTTTCCCATCAAGTGCTTCAAAAAGCCTACATCTGATATGCCAATTATAAGAATTTAGTAAATTAATAATGACTAAGTGAAAGGCAGTTGCTGACAGAATCCTGTTAGTAGCTGAAATTCAGAAATGTTAGCAATTCCCTTATGCTTCCATCTGGTTTTATTTTTATGACTGTTCTTTGCTGCTTACCTTTGCCTTTTAATGTCCCCTTTAACTCCTCCTACTTTTTGAAGCCAAGGCCGTTTGGAGTTTTTGGTAGAGCAAAACACACACACAAAAGCTACAAGTCTCTTTTTAATCTTTTTTAACAGATGATAATATTGTAATGTTAATATTAAGAATAAAAGATTTCCTATTAAGTACATTTTTTGTTTTATAATAAAATTAACATACCAAAAAGTTAAATGAGGAACTTAGTTACTACCCTTTTCTGTTAACCATTTTGGATCAGATTATTAAATATAGGTATCCAAACTTAAAAATCTTGATTAGATTGCTTCTGACATGTTGACTTCTTTTGATAATACTGTTGCATTCTTTCTTTTCACTTACCCTCCATAGCTGTGACTGCCTCACTGGATGGAAAGGTGCATTTTGCACAGAAACAGTGTCAGTGTGTGAACCTGAGCATGAACCTCCACATCAGTGTCAGCAAGGCAGTACTTGTGTGCCACTGCCTCATGGCTACACATGTCACTGTCCTCTTGGAACAACTGGTGCCTACTGTGAACAAGGTATGTCAAATGCACAGTGCATAGTACATGCAGTTACGTGATGAAAAAACACTGTATTTTGCAGTATGTCAATTAAATGTGGCATAGAGACACAAAGTACAAAATAGATTTAAGAATGGGATGCTCCTTTCTGTTAAAAAAAGTAATTTAAAGCTATGAATTGTTAGATATTGTTTCTTTACTCTGCTTATGCCATTTTTTCGTTCAATTTTTTCAAATCATTCAGCCAAATTCATGGCGTGACACTGAGGGGATAGCAATAATTGCAGAGCAATGTTATAATTCTTAGTTCAATTCCCAAGCTCACAATAATGAAGTAGGATGGGAAATACACTTGAGATCTCAGTAGTGGTGCAGAAGAGGGAAGCATCAGAGACTTTATCCAATTTCTACTGATAGAAATGGGTACTGGGTAGGGATGCACTGATTACCATGACAAAAGATGCAAATATCACTGCAAAAATCCACAAGTGATTATTCTCACCAGCTTTCTTTCAACATGTCACCCTCCAAATATGTCCTCAGTTTGCAGGTTTTGCATTTCTTAGCTTCATATAAAGGAATTCTTTGTCTGTTTTCTTCTTGAGATTGTACAAATGAATATTCAACAATGTGGATACACAGGTGCCACAAGCTCAGGGACTTTTCCTTCAAGTGCCCAAAATGCCTCTGTGTGTAAAGAAGAGTTGTACAGTCCATACCCTCTATTCCACAGCTCTTAGATTCATGTTAATTTTGTACAAGCTTATGTTTTCCTGTTGAGAAACTTTCTGTACAACTTTTGGAGAGCTCCAGTTACTGTTAAATATCTCCCTGTCCAAACTGCCTCTCAAGGTCCAGCTTCTCTTGTTGTGTGAGTTTGAAGCACAAAACTGACAAGCTGAACTGCATTTGACCTGATTTGCAGCCCTCACCCTATAAGACGGATAGTTTTAAAAATCCCATTACACGTGGAATTGGTAGGCTCAAATGAAAAAGAATATAGCTTCTGGAAAGTCATTGTTGAATTCCTTATTCCATGTAAGAATGTGCTTGCTTTATTACCTCTGCTGCAACATCTGTTCAAGGCTCTTTATATGAACTTTTCAATTTTGAGTTCTCATTTCAAGCAAGGTTTTCAAAGTAATGCCATCTGGATTCAGGATACTGCTCATCAGGACATGTGCTATACATAAAGCAGCTAATTAATCAGGTAAACACTCCTGTGTTCTGGTTTCAGAATACATTTGGATCTTCTTATGATGGCCACATTATCAGTATAAAACTGATATTGGAGCAAGAGAAAATGGTATTTCTTTCAGATTGTCTTCCTTTTAGTAATTCCTCACCTGGTAAACACATTAGAGGGCTCCTTTCTGTTTTATTTAAAAGCTTTCCTTTTATGAATAAGGACTATGGATCCTGACCAAACTCTTTGCCCTGTATTTCACCTCACTCTGTGGCAGAATAATGAATTATCATGAGATTTTTCAAAGAGCAGTTTGCACTTTTAGTGGATGGCAAATTGCTAAAAAACAGCTGCTTATCAAGATTGAATATCTCATCTTTGGATTAATGGTGGTTATTGGAGCCAAAAGAAAAAGAGACAGAGAGCAATGAACAGCCCAACGGACCAGGAGAAAACAAAGGGTAATTAAAAGATGAAGACTAATGAATGTGCAAGAAAGAAGGGAAAAGGCGTGAGAAGAAGACAAAAGAGATTTATAAGGCAAAAAATAAAAGCAGAGTAGAATAACAAAGGGTAAGAACAAATAGGGTTTTACCAGATAACAGCAACTGGTAAAGACCATGCAACACTATGGATTGCACAGGAAGACGTCAGGTGAGGTGAGTAAATGGGGCAATAGGGGTAGAACCACAGTAATAAAGAAGAGTACTCTGAACACAGTTATTAAGGGTTCTCAGACATAAACTGGGAGTAATCAAGTACTAACTTTTTTGACAAATATAAAAATGTTTGAGGTTCTTTATTAACTATGTACATCGGAGATTGGAGATGAAAGCATATGAGCAGATGAGGACGATGCTGTCCTTAAATGTGATGCGTCCTGCTTAGAGCATCAGCTCAAGCCCCCGAGGATGCAATGACTGTCAACACGGAGGTAAGGCACGTTATGGTTAAGCTTTCGATGTCAGGGCTCCACTAACAAATGTTCAGTAGTTGGAAAACTTAGAACAAGACTAAACCCAGGGAGAGCAAGATCAGTTAAAGAACATATTTTTCATGGCACTTATGGCCCAAAACTTGCAGTGCTTACTCGATCATCTCACAATGACCACTGCCAAAATGTAAATACTGAACAATATTCTCAGGAGATTGCAGTAAGATGTGTGTTATTTCATGAGTTTTAGATTAAATAAAAGAAATCAACCCACTTGATGAAGAGAGGGTAGCAGTTTCAATTACTCTGCATTTCCTACAGGCTCTACACAACTAATTAATATTCAGAAAGTAGTGCAGTGATATTTTGTAGTTTGAAATGCTGAGAGAAAATACTTAATTGTATATTGCAACCTGACAAAGCAACTTGGACTTGCTTTTCTCATAGAAAGATCAAGAGGTTCAGCACATAGACAGCACCCTCCAGTAGGAAGATGCCTGAGAAATTTAAGACCAGCTTTGGGAAGGCAAGCATCCATAAGAAGCACTAAGAAAAGAGGAAAGGCTGTAAATGAGATCTGAATGGGCCCAAGGAGCAAAGCTTTGTCATGCAAGGCAAAGTAGCCCACTCGTTCAAGAATAATTTAAAGCTCCATGTCCTGGGTGCACTGTGTTGTCCAAACCTGTTAACACTCATAAGGTGGGATGCTTCTTCAAGAGTGTTAGGTTTCTAAAGGTAACAATGATGCAAGCAAACAAACAAACAAATTATTACTTTATACTTCCAGAAACAAAAGTGATTGCAATGAAATAGGAAGGAAATGGAAGATTTATACAGGAGTCTTTTTTACTTGATGTTAACATTGCCATTTGGACTCAGACCACTTCCAAGACTGTTTGTGACACATGAAGCAGCAAATAATGCTTTTCCACTGGTTTGAAAAGGTGTGACAGTAATACAGCAAAGCCAGCCCAGCTCCTGAAGTGCATAAATGGCAACCAAACATTGCCAAGATCTGGCACAGCGCTAATCCTTAGCACTCCCCTAACCACAAGGATTAGGAATATGGGGAAGTAGTTTATCTAGGGTTTTTTAAAAAGTAGTTATGTTTTCCATGAAACTAAAACATGATATTAGCAAAATTTTTTAGTCATTTGACTTAAAGTTTGCAACAGAACTACTGGACAATTCTCAGTTTTATTCTGATTAAGAAGTGAAGCTTCAGCCTGGAGCAGCATATAATTTTGTTATTTCAATAACACACAACATTCAAAACCAACAAGAGTTTCCAGTAATTTGCCTGGGGAGTGTCCTGCATGGCTTTGCATGCCAAATTCTAGCTTATTCCATTTGTGCCAATGAATACCTTTGTAATTAGATCTCACAAAGGGTTTCTGAAGAGGGAGAAGTCTCTAAGGACCTGTTCTTTTCAGTTCTCCTGCAAGTATATAGCAGACCTGTTGGTTTCACTGTGACTATTACTGTGAGAAACAGTGGCCAAGATCAAATGTCAAGCATGATTCTTCCTGAGAAAGAAGGAACAGCGTAAACCCTTTTGCTGCAGGTAGTTTGATTATACAGGACTTTGTTATTACATATGTGAACACAATATCTTTTTTATAACTAGTAATTATTAAGAAATGTGAACTTTAAAATTACAGAAGTTATCCATAATGACTGTCTGCAGTTATATTCTAATCGCTACTAAATTCTGTCTCAGCATCTTATTCCTCTTGTAAGAACAGTGTTCTTGTGTGAGGCCAGTAATCCTGTCTCGAGCAGCGGCCAATAATGGAGGTTTAAAGAAAAAAATAACACAGCAACTATACAGCATCTTCCTGAAGCACTCTTTTAGCATTCAAACATTTATGGCTTACCTTTTTTTTTTTCTTTTTCTTTTTTTTTTCTTTTTTTTTGGCCATTTATCTCAATGGATTAAATCAAATCTCTAATCTTGTCATAAACAGTATCAACAAAGGCAATGAAATACTTGAACAAAGATAAATTTTAAGTCAATGAAGTTCCTCTGACATTCCATTACACATTGTGATATATTTACACACAAGATAGTTTCTCTATGTACTAAGCATATTTATTTCACAGAAAATTTTGTAGAGGAATGAAGAAGACCTACAATTTCAGATTAGTTGTTCTTATTATTGTTCAGATTATATGTTCTTATTTAAAGGGACAGCAATGTAATATTTGAAAGATTCTATAGATGGCACTATTGGAGAACACTTGCCAGTGGTGAAAATAAACAGGGTTTTGATCACAGTATTTCTATGAATTTTAAATTATTCAGCAGTTTTCTTTAGCAAGATTAGTTTGTGCCACATACGTTCATAAAATCTATTAAAACAATTTTTCTTGACTTCAAGGCATGATAACAGAATGCTACTGCTTTTTTCACAACAAAACAAGTTAATGGATAGATTTCTTCAACTGTATATTAGTCTCTGAATTCCATTGCTACAAATACTGCCTGTTAATGTACAGCTCTTGAAGAACTGAAAGAAAATGTAGAGTTTTCATTGTTCTATCCTTGGTTTAATGAGATATTTGTCAAGCAATAAAGCCATTTCCTTGATGAACAAAGGGCAAGCAACTTCCTTGGGCCATGTTTATTCAGTTCAAGTCAATTTTCTAGATATTATTTTGATGTCAAATTTCATTATTCTGATATAAAAGTATGGCAAAATTTTGAAAACACCTGATAAACTGAGAGAAAAAGAAACCCCTGACTTTTGAAATAATTTTTACTAGAAATATTTTTTACTTTCTACATAGTATAGAATGTTACTTGACCTACTTTGAGTACTATTGTAAGATAAATTAATTCACAGTATGATTTAGCTCAACTTTTACATGAGAAGACACCTTATATGCACAGTCAAGCACACATACATGTACACATATGTTGGGTTTACCTGACAATGCAGTTAGGCTTGCACAGTCTATTTCGTAGTTATCAGCTGGAAACCTTTGGTTCTATGTTTAACAATAAGGATAATTGATTATTAACTTGCTGTTTTGAGTCACCATGACTATTGTCACTATTGTTTTTTAGTCATTTAAGCAATGCCAATCCCATCAAGCTTTGTTGCCATTGATGTTTTTTGAAAACTTGTGGCAGCATAAGAAAATCTTTAAATAGTAGCTACAGAATTCATCTCCCATAAAGATAAAATATGTTGTCTAAATCTTACCTGAAAAGCAATCTAAGCTTTCAGGTTTATCGTTAACAGTCCAATAAACTTAATATTCATGGCAGGCACAAGGAAACATGTATTTGTAATATTTATAATTTAAAACACCAAGTAGAATAAAATGAGTCACCTACTTTAAATATGTTATATATAAATGCAAGCAGAAGTTGTGTATGACAAAATGAAGGAGATGATAATACCCTCCACACCAGCTCAGCCATGTCATCGTGGGATGTGATGTCCCAATAAAAATTCAATCATCAACTTACCATTCCCTCCAGTCACCCAAATGAATAAGAACAAGAAACAGCCAGCCAACTAGTACTTAGCAGGATGACTCTGGAATTACTTAGATTTCCTCTATGAGCATGAATGATTTGCTGGAAATGTACTTGCCATCTTACTTTGTGAAGATGTTCAGAGCTAGTCGGTTAGTTAATGGTGGGAACTGTTTTTAAAGGCAAAGCACCTAGATTTAAGCGTCTAAACATGAGTTCAATATAAAAGTTCCTATTATGAATGTCTAGTCAATAGAGTCAGTGAAGTTATTTAGTCAATAAGAAGCTTTTCTAAATGTAGATGCTTAGTGGTGATTGAGATGCCCTGGCACTTAAACCTTTATCCAAAAGCATCCAGAGAGGATTCATAGATATGGCACAGGACCTGTGGAATGCCTGAGACTTTCTGAAATGGTAGATAAAGGCAAGGCAGTAGAGGTTGTGAAAAGTAGGTACCTATATTTAGGAAATTGGATGGAGCCTTGGAGGAAACTATTTCTGGATAATGTGAGTCTATTTATAGATCTGTTACCTGTGTTGCATAGCAATGATAATAATTTGCCTGAAAACCTGGCAATATATCCCTGGTTACAAGGCAATATATCCCTCTTGGGTTCCAGCTGCCAGCTGGTGCAGGTCCTGAGTTTGCTGTGTTTGCATCCATGTGGATTCCCGGGACACTGCAGCATCTCAGCAGCACGTGACAAACATGGTTAAGCAACTGAATCAGCAGCTTCATGATGTCTTATGTCATAGCTGATCATAATGGGAATTTTCATGCCTATAAATGATATGTATAGACAGCTAAATGGAAGTGTCAATACCAAAACTAATCCCTTCAATTTTATAGTAATCTATTTTCCTGACTTAATTGCTCTCATAAGCAGTATGCAGAATACCAGCTCTCTTACACTCCAGTCCTCATCAAAGCACACTTGAACTGTCGTCAAACTAAATCCAATCCAAGACACAAACCAGAGTAAAAAGGTGTTAGGTACTTAACTCTTTAAGAATTACTTTACCAGGCTGCATTGAAATACTCAGTCCTACCCAATCCCCTAGCCTTTAGACAACTGAAGGCTTCCAGTGCCAAAATGGTACCAATGTGGGAACATCAAACTGGGTGTTTCTTCTTGCAGATTTCTTCTTGAAAGCACCTTCAGAGCATTTCAGTAGCTAGAATAAACTTACTAGCAAAGCCAGGTGTGGATTAAACATTTGTAGATTTTATTTGCATCACATTTTCCTAATTGCCTAGTGATCAAGAATTCACTTTCACTATCATGATGCAAACACATGAACCTGTATCTGTCATAACCTCAAAGCATAGTATAACCACTGAGCTTCATTATAAACCATGATTGGATAGGTAAGGTTTCCTTTTTTTCCCCTCTATTATCTAATCTCTTCTAGGAAACCTTTGTTTACTGACATATTTATCAGACAGAAGAAATAGAAATTATTTGTATCCTGACAACAATACCTATATTCTCTGGTGCATAAGAATCAGGTTCAGATTTCTAGTCCATATTATTTCCTGGTACTGAGGTTTCATAGCTGCTCTCACTACAATTTTCTGGCTGAGATGACTTACTTGTAGGCACGCATTTTCAAATATATATTGTACCGAAAGACTGCAGTCTACTGTTTTGACTTTGGCTAGTAATGGCTGTTTTGGGCTTTGGAAAACCAGAGGTCTCTTTTGGGATTAGCCATATGCGCCTAGATATTACTTCTTAGCTAATCAGGTCTCTAATTAGCTAACAGTAGAGATTACAACTCTACTGCAACAACACCAAACAGAACTTGATTTACAAAATTGCAATCGTTTGTTCCAGTATTGCTCAGAATAATGATTGCATCACTCTCTCCTCTTCAGGGACAGCAAGCATCACTAATAGCTGCAGGTCTGCCAAAATTAGTTTCTCATGAGTACATTGTTCTAACATTCGAAGTGTGTTAATAATGGATACTTTTGTTAATGTGCACATTAACATGTGCTTTTTACTGCACTAAAAGTTGTACTATAATCTTTCTTCACTACACATAAATTAGTTTATAAGTTATGAAAAGTTAGGTCTTCAAATATTAAATAGAAAGCGATAGTTTAACAGAAAAAGTAAATTTCCATTTAGATAAGACCGAATTAATATTTTCCAGTTTTTCTAAATATTTACACAAGAAAACAATGTCCATGTCATATCAGTAATCTTTGAGCTACAACCTTAATCAAATTGCATCTTAAGATGAAGATTTCCATACGGATATGTTTGCCATTGTTTTCCAAAATGAAAAAAAAAAAAAAATCAACTGGTGAAGCTGCTCACTCTCTCTCTCCAATCAGATTAAAAATCGAAAATTTCTGAATGTGGAGATAAAAGGTTTGAGAGCATTTTTCAGCCCATAGGGATGGGGCTGGTGTCTGGTCTCCAAGACAGCTTTGCTGAGGAGCCCCAGCTGGACTTTCCTCCTGCATTGCTTGAGGAGCAGCCTTAAATACCCCTTGATCCAGTGCTGAACTACACTGCAGCAGCATCAAGATCCACTTGATCTGGACCCTGACTCACAGACAGATTTTCAGGCTTGACCTTAACTCCTGCCTCATCACTGCGGAACTGATGTTTCACTTGCCAAGCTCAGCTATCAGGCATGGGGACTTGGGAGGCTTGATCAGGCTTTACTGAGTGAAAAATGAGCCAGACATGGCTTTTTCTGTCTTTTGTTGTTAGGGCCTCACTCCTTTGAGCAGTGACTCATATTTCCCTTTCCCTTCTTGTTGGAAGCTGGAACAGATTGCCCAGAGAGGCTGCAGATTTTCCCTCACTGGGCATATTCAAGAACAGTCTGGACACAATCCCATGCCATGTGCTCTGGGATGACCCTGCTTGAGCAGGGAGGTTGTGCCAGGCGATCCACCGTGGTCCCTTCCAACCTGACCCATCCTGTGATTCCGTGTAGCATCATCAGCTGCTAGTATTCAGCTTAGAAAACTGAGCCATTAATGAGATAGAACAGAAGTATTTGTTTAAATGCCTGCTGTACTTACAATGCACCACACAGAGCTGAGCGTTCGAGTGAGTAATGCAGTAGTTAGTTACACAGCACAGGTCCTACCAATTTGACTTATAGGATCAGCAAATGAATCCACTCACCTCATTTGTTTTAGCAAAGAGTTTCTCAGGAGTAAGCATATGTAACACAGGTGTTGTCTTGTGCAAGTTTAGCTGAACTTCTTATTTCCTTATCTTAGGTGAAAAAAATGTTTGCTGCCAAGAAAACATCATTAGACTATCTCAGCCTCTGTTGTGTTAGTTTTGCATATGCCTGCCATAAAAGCAAATTGAAAAGCTTAAATTGTCATATTCTTCACCTTAAAAGTTTGTCTATCTACAGAAGCAATTTTGCAAAAATGAAATTTCATACTGCTCAACTCTGCACTGTTGAATGCATCCTGAGATATGGGTGTACATATGGGTTCCATGCACCTGTCAAGCCAGATTTTTTTCCATGCATATAATCAGTACTTCCAGGATCTACAGATCATTTACAAGAAAATTATAAGTCATTCTAGTACTTCCTATAGTTACTCCTGCTGCATTGTGCCAAAATATGTTGCTTTCTGACACTTGTAAGGTACATTTATTGGGAATAAGCCCCCTTTTTTAGGATAATAAAAATAAAATATTTGCATCTTAGAAGTTTCAGAATGAAGTATATTAAATAGAGTATTGTATTTGATATCTATAAATCAGGATAATACCTCCTTACTAAAGAATTCTGACATCTGTTGCTGAAGCTGTGTGCCTTATTTTTTAATACTCTATCTGTAATATGAAACCATGGATTTAATTCTTTCTCTGAGTGGTACTATAAAATCACTTTTTATCCCTGTTCTCTTTCTCTGCTTCATGGCTTTTTATCATAGCAATCTTCCTTTCATATGTCTCCCAATGACAAGCAATGTGGCATTTCAATCCTGCTGATTTTGCTCTCGCTCTAGTCATTGTCCAAGCTTCCTCCATAAGCAGCAAAGAATTACCTGCCTTGACAAAGTGAAACTGAATCTGCCAGAGACGCTTTCAGATACCCCATTATACACTTTGCCTAAGGCAACCTTTTAAGCAGAAGCATATTTTCATGTAAGGTTGACCACTGTGGCACAGTTCCTCCACATGTAAGTCTCACTGTGCAAAAATCTGCTAAGAAGAGACTGACTTCCAAATGATGCATGAAGAAAAAATGGCTATGTAAAAACTGAATTATTATTACTGATTGATTTTTAAATATGAAGACATCAGTATAGAGATTTTATCTTTAACTACTAATGGAGAGCATTGTCTTACCTACTGAAAAAAATCCATATGGAATCATAAGTATTACTTTATCTTTTGTACCTGATAGTGTTTATTAGTTTTAGTGATATAAGGTACATCATTGAATCTGTTTAGCAAGTTTTATTGCTATTTATCTTCCAGGTTAATTGCTATTCTTAAAACTACTTTTATTTATCTCAACTTTTAAGTATAGATGCCAGGAACTTCATATTTTTTGACATTATGTAATATATTACTACAGACACTGCCTAGCCTTGACGGCATGCACAGCAGCAATTATGATACTTAGGATGGGAGTATTTGAGAATATATACATAGATTGAATAACAGCTCATCAAAAGCCTGATCATTCAAGCATTTCATAAATCCACTATAATTGATACTCCAGTGATTAAAACTTACTTTTAGACTTAGATTTTGTGCCATCAAATCCATGCACCTTCATCAGAAGCATTATCTGTAATCTACCAGAGGAATTAAAAAAAGGTCAGCTGTGCAGTTACTGCCAATTCAGGAAACATCCTCAGGTCAGGTTATGCTGATAACAGGTGAGAGATCTGGATCCTTCAGAGTGGTGCATCTGCCAGCTGGACACACCTTGAACCCTATTCTGAGACGTGGTGTGACAGACAAATCACAAGAGCTTGCAGCATGCTGGCTGTATTCCAGCCTCATAACTGAGGACCATCTGTGACAGGCAGTACAAGGTGCAGGTGGATGGTGGGTGGCTTCACCAGAAGATGCTGTGCAGAAAACTTGAGCGTGGAAAGACACCAAAAGGTATCTGGGAATGCACTTCAAGGACATCCTGGAGATCTTTTTGTCTGAGAGCAAGTTACTATAAAATGATGAAATTGGGAGCAAATGAGGAAATTCTGTTGGCCTCTTAGAAGGGAAACAGCACAGCTTCAGCTGGGAAACTGAGAAGTGTGCTGGGGACACTTACAACTCGGGCATTTAATGCTGCTGTTCAACTAAATAGTAAAAAGGGTTTATCACACACAGGTCTAAATAAACCCTGCACATCTAAATAGCTTGATTTATTCCAGTGAACCCACAAATACAGTAAATTAACAACCACATGATAATGAATTAGCTAATAACTAACATGATTAGAGAGATTATTTACAACAGCGTGTAGTGACAGGACAAGGGGGAATGGCTTCAAGCTGAAAGAGAGTAGGCTGAGATAAGAAAAAAGTCTTTGAGACTGGTGAGGCACTGGAACAGGTTGCCCAGAGAAGTTGTGGATGCCCTATCCCTGGAAGTGTTTAAGGCCACACTGGATGGAGCTCTGAGCAACCTGATCTAGTGGAAGGTGTCCCGGGCCATAGCAGGGGAGTTGGACCTAGATGATCTTAAAAGTCCCTTCCAAGCCAACTCATTCTGTGTTCTTTGATTCTGTGCTAATTATATCTCAAATATACAATGTTGTTACTGTGGGAAAAACTGGAAATGGTTTCAAGTCACATGAACAGTATAGAAAAGTATAATAATTTATCAGTTGGCTGAAGGTAGTTGAACCAGCCTGATTTTGTGGGGGTACATGAACAATCAGCACTGACAGAAGAGGTAAGACTGAATGATTAAGTTGTGTGTAGCTCAAAAGTGTACCCTGTATCTTCACTGTAACTGTGTGAATGTTCTCTTCCACTATAAGATAGGATGATGTGAATTATCAAACATCTTAGTATGATTATACTAAAAACAAATTTCAGCAACAATTAATGTATACCTTCCACTTAAAAGGTACATTCTTATGACACACAAAGCAGCTCATTACAAATCCTTCACTAGGATTTTCATCTGTATGTTGAGAAAATAAATGTTTATTTTGACTCCTGCAACAGTATTTTGCATTTCAATTTTTAAACAATGTGAAATTTACACTTATATTTATTTGAAAATGAATGCTAACAAGATCACATTTTTTTGCATTAGAACAGCAACCTTGATTGTTCAGGAAAATAAGGCACCCGGAAGACAATGGCATTGATTTTCTTTTATCTAAATTTTATTTTGTATCTAGGTTATTTTTATTCTGTGGAAAGGGAAGAATTGGAAGTATTATGTACAGCATTTAAGAACTATACAAAATAACTGGTTCCATAATAATGCAGTCCTCTCAAAATATCTTTCAGAAGACATTTCCTCTTGTATTTTTCAGATATTTCCATTAGTGATCCATCCTTCAGAAATAATGAATCATCATGGATGTCATTTTCACCCTTTTATATCCGGCATAAGACCCATATTAAACTACAGTTCCAGCCTCTCTCTCCAGACGGTATCCTGTTCTACACTGCACAGCATTTGGGTACTCAGTCAGGTAAGGGCATTCCAGCTTGCTGCTATCATACAGCCAGGTACTTTTTGAAAAAGAACGGCTGTACATTGACGTGATTCAGCTGTTCAGCCTCTCTAACTCATTGCCCATGGTGTCTGGGTTTTATCACAGAATCACTGAATGTTAGGGGATTGGAAGAGGCCTTAAAGATCATCTAGTCCCAACTCCCCTGCCATGGGCAAGGACACTTTCCACTAGACCAGGTTGCTCAAGGCCTTGTCCAACCTGTCCTTGAACACTTGCAGGGATGGGGCATTCACAGCCTCCTTGGTCAACCTGTTCCAGTGCTTCACCACCCTCACAGTAAAACACCTCTTCCTAATACTTAACTTAAATTTCCTCTCTTTCAGTTTGTACCCCTTACTCACTGTCCTGTAGTTCCTGACAAAGAGTCCCTCTCTGGCTTGCTGGTAGCCCCCTCCAGATCCTGCAAGGTTGCTGTAAGGCTCCCACACAGCCTGCTCTACTCCAGGCTGAACAGCCCCAATTTTCTCAGCCTGTCTTTGTAGGAGAGGTTCTCCAGTCCTCTTATCAATGTCATGGCCTTCCTCTGGGCTTGCTCCAATAATTCCATTACCTTCACATGTTGGGGACACCAGAACTGTATTGTACAGTTGTTTTGAACTGTGAATAATCAAGTTCATAAGAAATAAACATGCAAAATCAAAGTTTTGGATTAGTCCAAAGCCAGCAAGTATTTAATGAACTTTTCTAATGGTTCAGGAAAGCACTTCCCCTTGAAAAGTGACCACTGCCAGCTTTTCAGAAGCCACACTAAGATTCTCAGTTTGGGAGGGCTCGCCAAGTGTTTTAAATTACCAAAATCAAAGCAACATAAAAACTGATCGAACAAGTTAAGTGAAAGTGAACAGACTATGAGAGAGTGAATGAGGCTTCTCAGAAGTGTAGCTTTTTATTATGTAATGTTGGAAAGTGTGCTGGTGCAGCATGTAAAACATGCAAGTTCTGCATTTACCAGATATGCAGAGTGAAAAATAAGTCTAAATAAAATATTTGTACTGTTTATAGAAGAATTTTAAACTTTACTATATTAACATTCCTAAAACTTTATGTCAAGAAAACATACTTTACTAGTGGAAGTACATCCTAAAATTTAGTCTTTAAGGTGTAAATTTTTTATAGTTACTTTATTAACATAATTGCATTTACATGGTGACTTGCACATTTTTAAACAGAAGCATTATATGTCATCCATAACATCATCTTAGAGCAATTTTTCCACTTGTATTAAGCAGTAGGTTATGCAAAAATGGGGCTTTACATGACAAAAAAAAATTACCTATTGATCATGTATTTTTACATTCTTTTGTTCAAAGTCTAAAGCTCTGAGATATTTCAATAAACATACTCAGCCACAAATTCATATAAACACACATATGCCCAATGTACCAGCACCTTACTGTGTACACAGATGTTTGAACAGGTTGATAATGCATCATACACTGCTGGCACCTCCTGTTTGCCTTATTCTAATTGGAACCACATACAGAGAAGAAGCTTCAAAGAAAAATATATGAAGCATCTGTAATACAAATACATGTATTGGAAAAGACCTCTGTCTTCTACAATGAATCTTTTATACTTCAATCACTTACAGGCCAAATTCTGAGCTTCTTGGTGAATAGTTCTCTCCTGCCTAAACTAAAGCATTACATGGGCCATGAAAAATAGAAGAGAGAAGAAAAGGATCTCTCTCAAAAGAATAGTCAGAGGTCATGGAAGTGGCTAGCACATAATGAAATTCAATATCTTTTTGTAAGCCTCAAAGAGAGTGCTAAGTCTGTTTAACTTGGGCCAGGAGTGGTTTAGTTCAAGCATGCCCTCATTCTATTGTCACTCCTGAGTGTTTAGTTTCCACAGGAAGGAATATTTTTTTAATCACTTCCTAGAATCACAGCAATTCCATTTCAAAATAAAATTCATCTTATATAGAGTAATTTATTTACAAATTTCTTATTTCCACTTTCATTGTCCTCAAGTTTTGAAAGATATAGGAAAAGCCAATCATCTGGCTCTTTATATTTGCCTTCATATAATCCTGTCAAATGCAGGCAGAATTAGATTTATGAAAGACTCAGAAGTACTCTTAGCTGCCAGAAAACGAGATAGAGCTTTCTGTGGAGGATTAGTTTAGAAAGCACTTAAAATAAAGTTTTTTCTTCTACATAGTTATGTAAGATTTAAGAAATTAATTTCTGAAATCACAGAATTTTATCTCTAAAATTCCTCTTTTAATATGAAACAATTAGAAAATTTTTTTTCCTCACTAGGTAATGCTGTTTTTTAAAAAGAAAAGAGCTGACTATGCAGGTAATTTAGCAATGATACTGAGTGGCACAGTTATGCATCAGCTTGGTTTGTCATCCATGTAAACACTACACTGGGACTTTCCCTTCAGGGGCATGTCCCACCAAATAATCCTCCCATCATCAAAGAAAAAAACCACGAGACTTCTGTTGAAACATTCTCTTCCAGCTTTGTTCTTTCCAAAGAACATTACAGAACTTTCTAGAAAGGGCAAGCCTCCTTACTTTAAAGTTGATCTGCTGGTTCCAGCTTCTATTCCTCTAAAAATATCACTACTCCAGTGCACACATTTAAACACCTCACAAATTGCCATAAAATGGAAAACGTCCTCTGAATCTGTTAGCGTAATTTCCTATAATTCGGTCAGTCATCCATTTTGTTGCTTTGTCAGCTCTTTCTGAATGTGCATCATGACTTTAAGTCTGGTAGTACTGATTTCTTCAGGCCCTAAGAAAATAATTTCCAGAGTTTGGCAAAATTCGTGTGGCTGGGGAGAATAACCTGGGGAGAAAACCCAACCCAAAAAGTGAGTTGAGTTCAGAAACTTGAAGACAGAATGACAAGGGGATTTTTTTCCCCTCTGACTACTTCTATGCACTGCTGTTGGGCAAGGTCTCTGCAAACATTACAGAACTCATGTGGAGTCCAGCACACTGTCTGTAGAAGGCCAGCTCACTTCACATATACTCAAGGGTAATGTATCCTATTTTTACCAATGAAAGCATGAGACCCCTAATGATTAAACCACCTTTACTTCAGATGGGGCTTGCTGGATGCCCACCAAGTGCTTGAACAATGTATATAAGTCAGTCCATTTACACAACAACCACTCTATATACTTGAAGGCCTTGGCACTCTGGGTAAAAGGCAAAGGAGCGTTTCTTTTTTGTTGAGTCATAGCATTACTGAAGCTTTACATTTGTTAGCAGAAGTGGAATATGCTGTAGACTGCCTGCATTATTCCAGAGTTCAGGCCAGGGTGATGGAAAGGTTAGCTCCCTAAAGAGACCAGAAAGAACAGTCATGCTAGGTGACTAAGAATGAAGTCAGGTTAATAAACAGAATGGGATGAGTCATGCTAAATTTAACACCCAACATTTGCAACAGCAGCTCTCTGTCTCTCTTTGTTGATTTTTACCTACCTGGTTTGAAAAACCTAAATACTTTAACTCCTGATATTTAAGGCATTTCAGTTCATAAACTGATAACATGAAAATAAGAGAATGCCAGTACAAGTGTGTGATGTCTGCATGATTTTCTAAAACATTTTTTATGATGAAAACTGAATCATGGAACTGGACTAAAATCTTTTGGAAATATTCCAAATTTCTAGAGTACCCAAAAGGCAGGAGTATTAATGCCAAAAGGCAGAAAGAAACTGATTATCCACCCAGTTTTAAAATAAGAACTTAAGAGTGGTTAAGTCTTTTCTCTTTGCAGCCATGTTTCCTTAGCTGACAGGGACATTATTTCTGCCTTGTTACTAGCTTTGGAATCATTTGTATGGACTAAATTAGCAGCGTGGGAAGCAGAACTACCAGCCAGCTGTGTGACAGAGCAGACGTCTCCAATGTCTTGAAATCTGTTGCATATGAAGTGTGATTGTTACCAATTTGCTGTTGGCAAGCAAACCAAAAACGTTTGGCAAGTTGAGGCTGCTCAAGGAAGGTGGCTCCTTCCAGCTGCCAAAACATGCCAAGGTGACAGTGGTGACTAAAGGAAGCACAGAAAGTTTCTTCACAAGGAAGAAATGCATTTTGGAAAGGTGAGGCTGAATAGTCTACAAATAGATAACTGCCCACCCTTTGTAGACGTGTGGGCATCACTGTATGCAGGGCTGCTCTGGATCCCAGCTATGCCCTTCCTGCTCTGGGATGGCGCTCCAAATTGAGGCTGGACTCTACACTGATTTTTTTTACATGGTTTGAAAAATATACAGGCTCGACTTTACACTGCTTTTCAGTCTTGCATGAGCTGTGAGATGGAACTCCATACATGGAGCAGAATAAATTATAATAATCCATGAAAGCATATCCATGGGTAGCTCTTTTAAGTGTGCATTAGAGGCACTGGCTGTGGTCATCCCTAGATAAAAGATCAAGTCACAACAGCTCCAACAAGCTCCCTTACACTGTCAGCCAGCTGGTACCTAACTGCATGCATGCACTCAGACAAGGGCGAAAACAAGGTTAAGGTCAACAAACTTAAAGGAAGGCAAAATTTCAACCATGCTGGCATATCACCAGATAGCAATTAACAGCAGAAGATGCAGAAGGGTGGGAATAAAGCTAATTTCTCTGTTCTTCGTTCCCTTGTTTTACCCACTTACAGCCCTCCCTCTTTGTCCCTGTTTTCTCTCCTTGGCCTTGGGCCTTATTCTGGTTACTGGAAATGCTCAGGAGGCGTGTGAAGGACCTCTGGTCAGTTAGGTTCCTCTCAGGTGGACACCACAGTGCATCACCTTCCTTGGCCACAGGTTGTAGCCATTCAGCTGGAGGCTGACAGGCCTATTTCAACCCCTTCCAGACAAAGAGAAGTTCTGCTCCTGAAAGAATACGTAAGGAATGACAGTGTAAGAGGACATGGTTCGGGCTATGGAAAATCAAAGAGGAGAGCAGGATGAGATGAAGACTGTGACGAATAGAATTATGAAAAAAAATAATGAAGAGTGCAGTGAACTCAGCTCAGCAAGGCAGGAAGGAGCAGTAAGCAGATACCTCTTGGAGCTATGATGGTTTACAGGATGCATCATGCCAAGACGAGGCAGTAGTAGTGCTGGAGACACAGGCACTTCATTATGGTGGCTTAACAAGGTCAGTTTAGAGGGAAGATGAGCACATAGCAGAACCTACAGTAAGAGGTTTCATTAACTGGGAAGGATTCCCATGAATGTTACTGCTTATGAGGATATAAGGCTCAAATGTTTGTTCTGCCACTGAGATGGTGCCAATGATTGATAAAAACTTCTGACAAAAAAAACAGGGGAAGGAGAGTGGAGGAAACGCTGCTCAACACCACAGTGATAGAAACTGCATTCTGAGCTTGAGCTAGAGGACTGAAGGGTGATGTAAAACCAACAGGAGGCACAGACTGCAAACATAGATCCAGGGTGCTGTCTCAGGGCTCCAAAACAGCTAAAGGAACCAAGACTGTAGATGTTCTGTAACCAGGAAACCACAGTGTAGGGCTCCTGGGACACTTAGCCTGCAGAAGCTGCTGAAGCACTGAGCTCATCTAAGCCTCTGTCCCCAGCTTAGCATAGAGGCTTCTGCTTGGTAACAAAGGATAAGACAAAGATAAAACACATGGCTTAAAGGAATCTAGATCTTCAGCAGTTCCAGGAACTAATCAATGAGTTCTGAGCACACAGGGAGCCTTCAGAAACTCTTACATTTCTGTATCGCTGGGACTATAATAGCAGAAAAAAAGTGAACACCACTAACTACAAGACTGCATTCACTGCTTCAAAAGTTACTTAAAAGTATATTCTGGAAGCTCCTTTGGCCATACAAACTAGTGGGAAATCCTTCTTAATTTGCAGTGGAGTGTAGGAAAAGCCTCAGGTACTTTTTAACAGGTAATAAAGGCCTTGCCTTACACATACCAGAGCACAAGGGTAGACTTAAGTCACTGAGGGGAAGAGACCTTGGAACAGAAATTTTAAAAATGCCATCCAGGATGCCCTCCCAGCTCACAGTGTGTCAGCCTGAGAGCCTCTGACAAGTATTCAGCCCTATCTGTGTTAGGCATATTTGGTAGTGCAGGCAGTAAATGCAGAGATCTTTGCCCAACACAGTTGTATAAATTGATGATCATATTTGTTACTCATCGTGAAGCTTCTAGCATGAATAGGGCATCTCCAAACAGAGTGCAACATTCCTAGAATGCATTTCCAACTGTACCAAGTTTTCACAAATTATGATGTACATGACTTTCCTATGGTAACACAGAAACATGGAGAGTTGATACTGCTTGAGCATGATCCCCTCTTAGGATGGGGGTATACAGACACATCTGCATTTCTGAGTAAAGACTGAACATGAAAGGGCATTGTCACCATTTGGCAGAATTTAAAATTTGACTGTGTGACTATAAACCAATTTGTTGAAGAGTATATGTTATTCATAGTAGTAGCAAGCCGAAAAATTTTGTGATGCACTCAGAATTGATCATAAGAAGTAATATAAGATACTATAACAGATAACCCAGATCTCACAGTAGCAGTTGGTTGTACTTACAGGAGACTTTTAATTAACTCCCAGTTTTAGGAACTGACTGCTCAAGACAGGGCTGACTAGGCTCCTGGGAATTCTGACACCTGATATGGGAGCAGGTGAGACTTGTGCACATAAGAAAAACATAAAAATAAGTTATAGAGAAAAATTCACATCTGTTTTGGAGGCCTGGCTTGTAATATGGAATACAGACAATCCACCCTGAGGGAGAGCAACTCTGACCTTCAGTCACCTGGTGAAAACCCTGAACCAGGATTTGCAAGTAGAAGTGCTATTTTATCTCCAGGTCCTTCCTTAAGGCAATACCTGCTACAAAATTCCCTTCTCTTGAGAAATAAACAATCTTTTAACATTTGGCTATAAAAAGCACTTTTTATTTTACTGAAACAGGGAAGATGACAGGAGCAGGAAGGTACATCAGAACAGAACTGAATGCTGTTACCAATTTTGTTCAACACCCAGGGTCTTGACATGTTGCAGCTTCAAGGCACAGCTAAGCTACAACACCCTACTTCTAAAGAAGATTCAACCTTACTGACACAGATTACCTTACAGTTCCTTGCATCCAACAAGCTGGGCAAAGATTTGCATTCACAACAAAAGAACAACTGTGAGTGCCTACCTCAGGAGTCTCTGCTTTTTTTGTGCCACCACTGATGGAGATGAATAGCCCATATTAGATGAGATGCTAATCTGAAAAGCAGAAGCAAAGTTGTGTGTCCTGTGCGTAGGCTGTATTTTCAAGAAAGCAGGGACCAGCTGTACAGTCTAGTGCTGGAAAAATGAAGGATGTCATCTCCTTCACGCTTAATAAAGTAAACTTCCTCAAAAAGGTCTCTGGCCACAGCTGAGGTTGTACAAAACAGGTCTGAGCAATGATCAAACTGAAATGGCGAAAAAACACCCTGCTTCATGGCCTTCTATACAGAGAGTACTGAGAGGAGAAAATCAGTGGCAAGAATGCCATTTGTTTGAAGTGGTGGTGCAATTCCTATGATGACGTTGGCCTGCACAGGCTCCAGCTGTGCAACCTGGCCCTCAGAGACAGGGCAGATGGAGATCCCTTGTTAAAAATGTTGCTGCTTGCTAAAGTGAAAAGGATCAAAAACGAGCCCATCATTTGCCTTCACTTTAAGAGGAAGTTTCTTGGACACTGAACATACAGCACTTTACAATGAGAGTTCTAAGACATTTTCAGCCAGTTGGACCTAGTAGTACCTATGACATGATGAACTTCATGGAGAAATAGTGACTGTATCCTGGGATCTACTTTCAGGTCCTACAATTTATCTCAACATTCTGTTGTCCTTGCCAGTGACTAAAATGGCAAGTCATCTGTGAAAAGAGAAGGTCTAACCAGAGGAGTAGGAAAATACCTCGAGAGTTACTCCAGTTTGAAGTGAGGCTTCAAATTTGTGCCAGAACAGAGTACTTACTCTGTGATAACCTCTTCACACTGTAGATAACAGATTCAGTAACACAGATTTACTCCTGTGATAAGACTAAATAAAATTCCAAAACAGACAGATCATTGTCAAATGTGCAAAGCTGCCAAAACCCTTCCCTGCAGGCCAGGAGGTCTTGGAGAACTGCCAGCTTCTGCAGGTCTCAATTACAGGTCAGATGCAACAGCAACTCTGGTTGGATGTTTTCCTTCTTCCTAGACAGCAAAATATGAGTGTCCTTACGAAAGTCTGCATGTCTGGGTAGCAGAGGGAATCAAAGGCTGCCAAAGAGGTAGTTCAGAAACTTTTCCTCATGCTCCTTTCTTACCCTAAGATTGAGGTCCTGATAAAAGAAATAGACAAGCAGGCTATGTAGCTTGCTGAAACAATGCAAGATGAGTGCATTCAAACAATGCACTGAAATATCAAGCAAGCTTAAAGCCACAGCACTAAGAAGGAGAAATCACAAGTGAAGGAAAGTATATTAATTTCCTGAAAAAAACAGAAACAAACAAGGTACTTGAAAAGACCACCGAATACAGGGAAGTAAAGCAGATCATCACAACTGGAACTAGAAAGCTAAAAGGAAGTGCTCTGCCATCACCAGAGTTGAAAGAAAGAAGAGCTTTTTTCTTGTTCTTTCCATGGGTATCTGGGGCAGGGAAGGAGAGGCATGAAGCTCTAGAGCCACTAATACAACTGAAACATCTCCACCCTGCCTGAATGGAAACCTGAACAATTCTTGAATAGGGAGGTATAATTTTAGCAACTTTCACAAGCCTCCAGTAGATTAAGCCATTCATTCTTAATTTCACTACAATGTAATTCAAGGATTAGAAATATTCAAAAATTAAACACACATGAAAGCAAACTTTATCATTATACTAATAGGTCCACCCTTAGGAAGGTTGAATCTTTAAGGAAACTGGACAAGTAGCTAATTAGGAAAGATTGCATTCAAATTTAACAAACATATTTACCAATTTAATTGATAACAACCTGACACCTATTATTTCCAAAAGTAATATCTGGAAGTTAGATTGTACAGGCAAACCTCAAAAAGTTTGAAAACATAATTTTAACTTGCTGACTTTTCTGCTGCCCTCTTCGGCTTCCCTGTCGCCTTCTCCTGTTAGACTCTATTGCTGCTCTTACCAGCTCCTGTTTCCTAACCTTTCCCAGCTTTTCTTCTTCATGTTTTAAAGTATAATTTGAAGTGGTATGCTCTCTCCTTTTACACTGCCCATAAGGCCAGAAACACTGACAGCAAAAGAAGAGATAACTCCCTTCTAATACTTCCTGTCATGAAGGCCTCCAGAAGAATAATGCAATAAAAAGTATATCTGTTCCTACAACTGTCAGATTATTAAACCCAAAACATCCCTGTTGTGAAAAGGAGCTTCAGGGAAAGCAGAGAATGTCTGGTGCAGACAAACCTTCTCTTCATTAAACTGACAAATCCATCAAGCCTTTATTCAGCATAATGAAATTGAGAGTATTTCTGCCTTTGTAACTTGGCCAAAACTTTCTTCTTTTCCATGGGAACACCAATTCACATTTCCTGGTTGCCAAAGTTATCCTGTTTCCCCCCACCTGAGTTATCTAGTCTCTGCATGAAAGCAGAGCTTTTCAGCAGGTTGGGTTTTTTACTTTAAAGGAAACGTAAGCTCAGTTTCCAATAATGAACATAAAAAAAGGGCTAAGAGCAGATCATGAGGGAACATTTTCCTTTGTGTGATTTAGATATGATGATGTTTCAAGGAAATGCAGGCATGAAAGCATCAGAATTATGATATGTTGTTCTTCAGTGCATCCTCTCTAAAAATTAAAACTATTTTATACTGTTTTTACAGGTGACTTTCTATGTATATCATTAGTAAATGGATTTACACAGTTACGCTACAACCTTGGAGACAAAACAGTCATCCTACAGACCATTCAGAAGGTCCAAGCAAATGGAAATACATGGCACTCACTCAGTGCAGGAAGAACTGGTAATGAAGGCTACCTGGACCTGGATGGCATCAATGTTACTCAAAAAGCTAGTCCTGGAATGAATGCACTGGACACACACACAGATTTTTTTGTTGGAGGGGTATCTTCCTTAAACCTTGTTAATCCAATGGCAATAGAAAATGAACCCACAGGTTTCACTGGTTGTATTCGAGAAATTGTTATAAACAACAGGGAACTGAAGCTTACTGCGACTGACCCCAAAGGTGGAGCCAACATTGGTGACTGTGATGGAACAGACTGTGGTTACACTGTGTGCAAAAATAATGGAACATGTCAAGTCGAAAACTCCAGCTTTTCTTGTTCTTGCCCAAAAGAGTGGACAGGGACCACCTGTGACCAATCTATTCACTGTTCACAAAACATGTGTAGGTATCAAGCGCTCTGTATTCCTCAGCCTTCTTCATTTTCATATACATGTGTATGTGCACTAGGCTGGACAGGTAAGTACTGTGATAACAAAATCAAATTTTATATAGCAAAGTTTGTTGGTAACTCCTACATTAAATACACAGATCCCTTTTATGGAAAAAGAGATCTCCAGCACAGCCGCCTTTCTTTAAATTTTACTACCAACCAAACTGAAGGCTTAATAGCATGGATGGGAAAAAGTGAAGATGAAGATAATGACTTCCTTGCCATTGGTCTTGCCAATGGAACTTTAAAAGTTGTGATTAACCTTGGAGAAAGAATCTCTGTTCCTCTAATGCATAGCAAATACTTCAGCTGTTCTGACGAAAGATGGCATTTCACTACTGTAGTTCAAAACCAAACTTGTATTAAGGTTTATCTTGATGAGGAACTAATCCTTTTTGAAGATATTGACCCACAAAGGAAATACACTGCTTTAAACTATGGTGGCATTTGTTACTTTGGTGGGTTTGAAATTGGCAGGAAAGTCAATATAGTCACTGGAGGGCTTTTTCAGAAAGAATTCATTGGTAAAATTAAAGATGTTGTGCTTTTCCAAGATTCTAAAAAGATTCAGCTAATGAAAGCAGAAGGGTACAACATTTATGATGGAAATTCTGGAAATTAATTGAAAAAAATTGTCCAAGACTCTAAAGTGACAATTCCTTTTCCTCCTGTTTCTTGTGTTAGCTGGCAGTGTATGACTCAGCAACCAACATAAAAAAGCACTTAACTTATAAAGTAATAAGGGACAAATTTATGTAGAGTATTAATAGCATATATAAAATATGATCGTTTTACTCCTAGAATTATTTACATATACTCTTTAACACTTACTTTAAAATAATGGGAAAGTCTGCGGGTTATTTTTTTCTTTATAGTACTCGAAATAATTTTGTAAACAAAGAGGTAGTGATTAGCTTATAAAGCCAATCAACATTCAAATTGCTTTATGAGAACAGACAACTGCTACCCATTTCTCCAACTCTTAAATGTTATTAGAATGTTTCTTTTATAATCTTATAATATTAAGGTCAAGTGTAAAAACTGAAATTGGTGGGGGAAGAAAAGGTGTACTTAAGGCAAAAAGCACATTTATTGTAATGAGAATTTTTTTAATCATAACAGCTGTAATTACATGTTAAGCCCACAAAGACTCTAATTAGGTAATGGAGTTGCTCTCCCTCCCTTCTGAGTCTCTGTCCATCCTGTATGTATATATGTCAAAGGCAGAACTTAAGCCTGTCTTAAATCTGCTAAAATATTACACTTAAAGAATGATTTTAAGAGCAAAAAATGTATTCAATTTAAGAGAGAGAAAACAGGCCTCCTGGTTTTCTCCAGCAGAGGTCTCCCCTATCTGACTACATCAAAACTTTTGGGTTTAACTGCAACTGGAATGTGGGGATGTGTCAGTCTGCCTACAAGTAACTTTTATTCTTAGGAGCTTAAAGATTAGAAAGTCCAAGAACTGTTTTGTTTTACCTATACCTTTCTGGCTTACATGCCCCTAAATGACATTTCAAAATTAATGAAACAAAGGTTTTGATCATAGTAAACTGAATTTCTGCGAATATACTTTTCATTAATTCATAATCTCGTAAGTAAATAGAACTGTTTGCACATAAATACAAAAATTCAATTCCTTCTCAAAAAGCTGTGTTATATTCTGCTTTAGGAGGCATTAAAAAAATTCAAGTTCTATTTTAATGTGCTTATACCAACAATGTATGATGGCACCTACATTTCTCATTTGACTGCTGGCTTACTATAAAATTATTGAATAAAAATAGCAGTGATTGTTTCTTATCTTTTCCACTTTACTATTGCTCAAAATCACATAATAAACCATCAACTCCTTGCATGCCATTTCTCTGAACGCAAGTCTTCAGCATGTACCTGTCAGAAACAAGTAACTATTCTGGGGGTGGAGAAGGAAGTGAGGATGAGGTGTGTGTTATGGAGCAAAGGCCATAAAGCACCTAAAAGTAGGTGACTCACATTTACTTCCACATCACCATACTTGGTGTGTAGCAACGAAAGCACTGTCAAGTCACTGTCAGTTACAGGTGACTTAAACACAACTAAAATGCACAAGAGCTACCCCAAGATGTTTTATTAAGCATCTGCGAACATCTTTGTGAGGTTCATTCTACCTTCTTCAGCTGCTCTGAGCCCTCAAGTGATCAGCCCAATGCAAAGAGTCTCTGCACCTCTTCCCAAAAAGCAGATCATGAAGCCCACCTGGCATTTGAGCTGTCCCCAGATTCTTCTCCTGCAGTTTCTCTAAGCAGGGCCTTTTACGGCCACGTGATGCTGGAGAAGGGAGCATATTTAAGCTTTATCCTGTTCTCTCTGGGGCTTCTGGTGTACTGCCAGTTCCTCAGCAGTCCACACTGCCTTTTGTGATCTGAGCAGTGATTCAGTGTAAAGCCAGGAATAATTAGAGCACTTCCAGCTAACATAAATGTTGGAAGGAGAGTGACTGAAGGCAATGGAGAAGTAAAATCCTTTATTCCTGTAGTAGCAGGATTTATTCCTGTTACACTAATTCAGCTCCTAGGAACAAATCCTGGAGACTGTTGCTGTTTGTTAATTTAAACACTTAACAAAACTCTCCCTCAAGAGCTGTTTTACTGTGTCTCTCTTCAGGTTTTACATACACAAGGTAGGTAGCAAAGCACTCAGCAAACTTGAAAAATGTTTACATATTCTTTCCAAACAAATTATTTCTGGTAGTTCTGGCAGAAAGCATTCCCATCTCTTCCATACAGGCAGTTGCAATTTTCACTGCTTCCAGTTTATTTTCAAAGCAGAGATGGATGCACATGTGAGAGGCAGATCACGAGTGGCCTTGGAAGAGACTACTTTTGAATAGATCAAAAGAAAATCTTCACATGCAGAGCTGTCAATTTAAAACTTACTCCAAAAATGAGAACAATGCTTTGGTGCACTTTTGTGCCTACAGAACTCTGGTGTACATATTTAAACAACAAAACACATGTATAATACTACCAGATATATTCAATGGCACTACTGCTACACAGACCATGGAATTAATTTGGAAAAGACTAGGGTATTTTTATCATGCTATAAAGATGTTTGAATATTGCTTTTAGTTACTAACTGAGGATTTTTTTTAAATTAGGCTCATAGTTGAGATGACTGAGAAAAATCAGTTAATAAAAGTCTACCACCTCCTTTATTCAGTGCAAGATTTTTAATTTTAGCCAATTTGACCATAAAGCTACAAGTAAAAATTTACCTTAAACTACATTCATAATTAAAACTAACAATTAGGGTGTTGTTGAACTGGGAAGACCTTTCTGGAAAGAAGACGCTTTTCTACAGCAAGGTGCAAAATGCTCTGTCAGCAGCATAGTAAGGTTGTGTACTCAAAGTGGAAAAACTAAATGCTGAAAACCAGAACAATAAACCTCAGTTTTTCTTTATATGGTGGAGTATTTTTGTTTTTTCTAACAGACTCAACAAGATGCCCAGTGTATTTTAACAGGTATAAGAACAGGTGATTTGTTTTCACGTTTGCATGTTGTTTGGCACTGGTGGATGGCAATCCACAAATTGCCAATTTACCAGAAGTCCCAAGGATACAAACAATTCCACCCTTCTCCCCCCTCTTTGTTCTCCAAAACTCAAAACAAACCAAGCCATGAAGTGTACAACAAATGTGGCATTCTGTGACTCAGCCTTCTATATTCATTTCGCCTACAGTTTTACACCTATGAAATCAAACACACACAATATGTGAGAAAGTTTTATCATTTTAGAATCAAAATATCCCTTAAAATATTTACATTTTACAGTAAAAAGGATAGCAAAACACAAAGTAATGTACAAGCTTAGGTATTCAAGTTTTTGAAGCATGGAAAATGGTGGGAGAAATGAATTTACTACTACAAATAATTTTTCAAGAATTTAGGGTAGAAATGCTTTCTTATTAAAACAAGTGCAGTTTAAAGCAGTAACATTCGAGCAGCTCAGCCCTCCAATTTCTGGTCACAAACTGCTTCAGATGCTTAGGAAATACTTGGAATATAATATAATGAAATATACTTCTTTATTGTACTACTGAATAATTTAAAAAAACCAAACTCTTCACACCACCGAGCATATTATATTTTGTTGTAACGTGTGGATTCTGAGGCTTTGCTGCAGTCTTTAAAAACAGTGCAATTTAAAAACAAGGTTATTGTATGAAAACCACCTTTAAAATTATCAGAGCATCTTAAAACAGAAGAGAGCACAAATTACCAAAGGCAGCAACTATATTGCAGACTTGACTAAAGCCAACTTCCTCAGCTAAGAAAATTCCTAAGCCTTTATTGCATATTAATAAAAGAAATCTTTAAAATTTTGAATATACAGCAATGTAAAATTTTTAAAAATATTAAACTCCTACTTCTAGCGACAGTTGGTATAATGAAAAAAAGGATGAGTATTGGTACATCGAGTTTGTACCAAAACACAGACTTGTTTCTGCAAAACACCAACACGGAATAAAAAAGATGGCACAATCCTAGCAGGCTCTTTTTTTTTTTGTTTTTGTCATACAAAGTTTTACAACATTATTCTAACAGTTTATTTAAATAGGAGTTTAAAAGACTGCCTGCATCTTTTTACCTTTTGCTTTTAGTTCTGTCACTGTGGTCCCTATGTCTCTCTCTGTTCTTTTCACTTTCTCGTTCTCTATGCTTGTCTTTGCTTTTCTCCCTCTCCTTATCTTTTTCATGAGCCTGTTCTTCACTTTTAGGCTTCTCTGTCTTTTTTTCAGGATTCCTAGTCTCTCTGGGGCTTTTTCCATCAGCAGCCCTATCACTGTGTGGAGACCGCCCTCTTTCTTTGTCTCTCTGTCCTTCCTCTCTACTCTTTCGTTCTCTCTCTTTTTCCTGGTTTCTGTCTCTGCGCCTGTTTCTTTCAGAATCTTGCTCCCAGTATTTTTCATTGCTCCACTCTTTTTCATGTCTGTCTTTTTTTTGGTGATGGGTCTCACTGTAAAGTCTCTGTCGATCATTTTTTCCTCTACTGAACCCTCGCTCCAAATGCTGTTCTTCTCTGCCCCAAGGATCGCTGTGGCGTCTTTCTGGTCTCCTACTGTCTTTACTCTGAAAAAAATTTTCTGGTCCCATAAATCTTGATTGTTTGTGAGCCACTGGTAGCCCTTGTGCAATGGGTCCCGCATAGTGTGGTGGCTGACCTGATAAATGAGCTACTGGTGGCCATGGCATCATTGGATTTTGAGGAAAACCAAAGCCAGGAGGAGGAAGAAGCGGAGGTGGTATATGAGGAGGAAATCCAAACATAGGGTTGTTTTGTGGTGGGAAGTTATGAGGAGCAGGAGCCTGAAACTGAAATCCAGGTGGATTAGATTTAGGATGCTGAAAATTCTGCTGTGGAGGTCCAACAGATGAGAAGCTGCCACTTGCAACAGGGCTTGGAACTTTGGAAATAAAGTCAGAACGAGAAGAGTTTTCAGTTTCAAAATGAGATGAAGTTACTGCTGGTCCTCTTCTAAAAGAGTTCACTGTTTCAATGTTTTGCATCAGTGCATCTTCCTGCGAGTGTTTGGTATCTTCTGCTTGTGATGCAACTGTGTTATCTGCCTTAGCTGCAGTTGAACTGAACTGTGTCTCATTGGTTTGTGCATCACTTTGATACAGGTTTAAGCCCCCTTCTCCAGAAGGCTGTTTATTCTCTGGTTCTCCTTGATCATTTCCTGAAGCACTCTGTCGGTCTTCATTTCTGCCAACATCTCCATCCTTGTTTTCTGAAACATTAGTCTGCTGGCTTCGTCCAGCTGCCTGCCGTGGGTCTCTTTTAAGATTAATAAATGGGGGTGATTTAGAGGTATTAGCAGTGGTACCTTCAGCAGAGCCTACATTAACATTGTTCTCATTGGGTTTTTTTACTGAATTTGATGAGGAAGAAAAGCTGGAATTTGCACTCCTTCTAGCTTCCTGTGCAACATTATCCTTGTCCGGTAACTGTCGCTTTGGGTCATTTTCTTTACTTTCTTCAGTTTCTTTATTCTGTGACTGAGCAGACAGATTTGCTAAAAATGCTTCTGTGGAGACGTCTGGAGGTTTTCCCTTAAGACTCAGCCCTATCAAAGAACCAGCACTTTTTGCAGAACTTGAGGTCCCTACAGCTGCTGCATCCACAGTTACAGCAGCATTAGTGGACTCTTGAGGATCATCCAAACCAGTCTTTGCTTCACTAACTTCAGCAGTTACATCAGCAACATCCATTGTTTCTTCTTGCAACGTTGCCTGTTCATTTAATAATGGTATCTCTTCACTAGAACCTGCTTCTGACTTGCTGTGCTCATACACCTGCCCTGTCGTACCCAATAGGCTTTGAAGAATATCATCCACTGGCAGCGGCTTATTTGCTAGCTCCAGAGTAGAAGGCTGATTTTCCCATCCAACCAGGACTCCAGGAAGAAACCTGAGAGGCTTTGGTGGTTCATGTTTGGTACTTTCCACCAACGGTTCAATAACTGCTGGAGCATCGTCTGTATTAGACTGCTGTGGTTTATTTCTCTGCTTGTGTAGCACAGTTGTGAAGGAATTAAAAAAATTATTTTCCTCTTCTTCTTCTAGTGCCAAATCATGATGTGAGACTTCAGGTTTGCTTGGCTTGCTTTTCTTCTCTGGTGGCAGGCTACTCAGGGTACTTTCAGCAGCTTCATCTGCAAAACTACTGGTAACACTTGAAACAGCAGTAATCTGCCTCTTCATTTTCTGGCGAATTATCAATCCCAGTAATAAATTTGGTCGATGTATTTCAATCCCTGTACAAAATTGTAACAGCAATTTATCATCTCTTTATATTTTGGTTAAGGCAATAATTTTAACAAAAATAACCCCCATACACTTAACAATGTAGTATAGAAAGTATTAATCTTCTGACATTTGAAATTGTTTTGCTTGTTATATTAAACATTAACAATAGCTAAAACAATAAAAATATGTATTTCCAACATTAAAATTATGACTTCAAGCACAGCAAATTAAAATTGCTTCAAGTAGACTATACCTTCCAAACACAGAATGAGACAGTTATATAGGACATCTAATCTCATCTGAAACAGCACAGAAGTTAAATTATGTTTGTTACATCATGTTTGTCTAACACAGCTACAACATGGTAACAGTGGTAGCGAAGTATAATAGGAAAAAGAAAAGTAAACAGAACACTTGCAAACACGAAGTCTCCTCATCCATTTGTGTTAGACATACTTCTTCAAAGATTTACCAAGAGCAAATTTCCAAAATGTTTCTCACATTCCAGGAAAGCACTGTGTTTCAAGGCATACTATGACCTATCTCTTCACTATTTATTTTGTGCTGTATAATTGCAAAACAATTATGAGTTGTAGTGCATTCTCTCCCTTTGTTTTGGCCCTGCCTATCTCAAAAAGAGAGATCATCCACAAATTTTTATAAACAAGATAAACTGATGCAAAATAACTCAGGTGTAAGTAGAACAACTGAGAGCCATTTCAGGACTTTTCTTCCTTGCTCATCTATGTTTTAAACTTTCAATGTACGTTTTGTAAGGAACTTTGGAATACTTGAGAAAAAAAGTTAGTACATTTCAAATAATGAAAAATACTATTTTAAATTGTGAGTATCAATTTCAAACTCATGACTTCTACCATAGTCCACTTGCATGACTGAGTTTACTGACATTGAAAGCTACAAAGCCACCTGTGTCAGAAAAAGAAGGTAGCAGACATAAAACAAGGTTGTACAGTAATTTTTTCCTCTTTAAAGTATCAGAATAATCTAGCAAGGGGAAATTAACGTCTTTTCAAGGAAATTAATATAATAATACTGTGGAAAGCTCACTACATATTTGAACAAAATAGTTAGCATTTTTATATTTTATTTCTTTTTATGTTTCTGTTGCCAATTTCTTTAAGCAGCATTATGATAATAAAGTCCCAAATTCCAAGCTGTACTTACCAGGCCCATCAAAAGGCACAAGATGATGAGGGACTTTATCTGAGGAACCTAAAGGGATGAGGTACAAATCTTTCACTTGCTTCATATTATTGGCCGCTACACCATAACGTTTTCTACTGCTGAAATACGCAAACAACAGTGCATAGGAGATCTGATCCTCTTCAGTTACCGGGGTGAAGCGAACCACACAGATCTCCTGTTTACAACAAGAGAGAGAAAAAGATGGTCAAGTACATTTTTCTGTGAAATGGCTGTGGTTTTTTTACTGACTGCTCTTAATTTAAAAGAACTTTAAATACAGAGTGGATTATTTTCCTAAGATTCTGTTTCTCTGAGGAGAAAAAGCCATGCCAAAAAGGCAAAGAACAACAAAGGACACAGAAGGAGCAAAAACATGGCCAAAAATAATTCAGAACTAGATAAAACAAATAGAAAGTATTCAGTATAAAAAACTTAATTGAAGTGCATGACAAAAGAGCCAATATTTTAACAGCCAGCTAAATAACAAGTTTTAGGGAAGCTTGCCAGCTTCCAATGAATTCTTCCACTCCCTACCCTCAACATTACTAGAAAGCTGTGTTTTGTAGTCTGTTGTGTCCAAGATAACCATTAGCACTAGTGGAAGACCAGTACTCAGATCCCAGAATTATGCCCAAAGCCCAGTTTAGGAGTTGATGCTGGAGCTGATGATGTTTAACGGCTTAATGAAGAGCCTGGAAGACTGGACTTAAGATGCTCTGCAAAACTGAGATGGCACCGAAGCAGGGGCAGTGGCCATTCAGAGGGACCTCAGCAGGCTGAAAAAACTGGCCTACCTTTGTCAATGTCAGCAAAGGCAAAATCTTGCACTTTTGAGATGGAGTAACCCCATACATCAGGACAGGCTAGGGTACTGACAAGCTAGAGAACAGCTTGGCATAAAATGATGTGGGGGTCCTGGTGGACAAGCCAAATATGAACCAGTGATGTTCCCATGGCAAGAAGGCCAACTGCAATCTGGGTGTCAGAATCAAAGCAGCCAGCAGACCAAGGGAAATGGCTATTCCTTTCTATCCAGAACTTTCTAGCTTTGGGCTCCCTAGCACAAGGACAACTGGCACACAGTGGGACAAGTCCAGCAGAGACAACAAGTCCAGCAGACAGCCACTGAGATGGTTTTGCACAATGTAACACTACTGAAAATGAAAGGGTAACACCTGAGATGTGGAGTGGTATCCAAATATTCATGAGGAGTCACTGTATCAAAGGAAGACAGGTATTCTCAAACAGCAAAGGACAGTTTAAGGCTAGGTAGGAAGAAAATAACTGCCAGCAGTTGCCACCCATCCCATTCAACATAACTGCAAGATACACCTAAAGTTCATGTGTTTTGCAAATGTTTCAGAGAGAAAAAAAACAAGTACCTTTAAGGTGACTAGGATGCATATTAAACAGCATGTCTTTACTATGTAAAATTCTTACCTTGGTCCCCGAAGCTTTGATTTTTTCTACATAATCCCAGACAGTGTGAGGAGATATCCTGCCACCTACTTGAATACTGTCAGGTAAATCCTATGACAAAGGACAACAGAAATGTGAATCCAACATAAATACTGTGTTAAGTCCTTCATTCTGTATCTGTTTGATAAAGTCAAAACATACCCAGTTCTTTTATTTCTTAAATTATAATTTAAAAACATTAGTAGAAGTTACAACACAAGAAAAACATTTAAATTTTGGACATTTAAGATTTGCAGTGTGAAGTCTATATACTAAATTACTTATCATTCAATACTGTTCATCTACACCCCTGCAAAACTATTCTATCTGGTAACACTAACTGCAAACATTACTGTGCTCCAGAAACATTCAACCTATACATAAAAGCACACCACAATGAAAGCTCCACACCTATGTATATAATAAACTTTCAAAATCTTCATCATCGGGGGAAAACATAACCTACATGTGCATGTACGTACAGATGTAAATTCTTCTTGGATATTACTGAGTTCACTGCTCACAAGCAAAATAAACAAAGTTTTTTTTTTTCAGAAAAATATTTTTTTAAAATAAATTAGAAGAGTTTTGAAAAGCTCATCATATTCATACAACAATCCTTTAGTCTTAAAGATTACCGCATGGCCTGCACTTCCCTGAAGATTTACAGCAAAGACAATCTTATTAATAGAAGACCTAAGCCCTTTTAATTAGAAAGCTGATGCATCCTGCATCGCTGGCAAGAAGGAAAATTGAGCCTTATGAGCTCTCTGAACTTTATTTTGTGACATGAGAACAACTGTTATAAGCAGTTGTACGCTTTTGCTGTCTCTCAGACACAGAAGAGAATGTCAGATAAACTTTTTTTTTTAGGGACAATTTAATCACAATGGAAGATTAGGACCAGAATTGCCACCAGTGAGGGAAAAAAAAACTAAACTCCTTTATGCAGGTTTCTGTTATAGAAGGTAAGATGAACCACAGGTTCATGTAATGAATAATACATTACTTACAAATATAGACCTTAACCTGTGTCCTCCTACAAATACTTTATTCAGTACAATGATCATGCGTCACTGTCTTTCATCATATTACTATTATTAGCCTACAAGGTAAAAAAGTTGGTAATAAATTAATTGTCAAATCTTTGCAATAAATATAAATACCTCTGTTAAATACTCAAAGGAGCCAGAAACTGGGTAAGCCTTAATAACAAACTTGGCTACTGAAGGCATATTGATAAAGCCCTTCCAGATGAAATTCAGGCGTGCCAGAAACAGACTTTCACATTCCACAGTACCAGGTGTTTCTGACCTAAAAAAGGACAAAAAAAACCCCACCTGGTTTACAAGATGATATATCATGCAAGACAATATAAATTAAAATTTTTCTTTATCATAGAAATGCAGTATTATCAAGAATTTTCTTTTTTAGTTAAGCGTACTTGAGGGTGGACAAAAAGAGACAGGCAGACAACCACGTTTCCCACTTTCCAGTGAAGTAGCTGTACAGTACAGGAAGCATAGTCAGATAAGCAGCACATTGGTTCACTAGCCTATCTTTTAGAAACAGAGAAGTTGTTTAGTCCAAGAATTATCAAATGGAACTGAACAGGACACAAACACATGCAGGTGCTGCAGAGCCAGCAAGATCTTCCCATATCACAGGGAGATAACAACACACTGCCTGCTTTGGCCTATCTTGCTCTCCTAACTCCTACATTTTGTGCCAGGACTGTCTGTCCACTACCTGAATGCCTGCGTCACCCTACTCTCTCCTTGTCCCACAAGCTGGCTCCTCATCTCTTCTCTTCTATGCATCATTTCCACACCTTCCCTGAGTGCCTCCTCCCAATTCTACCTGTACAAAACTGGTTTTCCACCCTTCAAAAAAAAAAGCCTGCTTTGTCAACAAAGCAGCTGAAAAAATTAATGCGATGACTTAAATACAGCAGAGTGTTTCTCAGCCTGAGAGTTTCCTTATAAAAAAGATTATACATTTCAGCATTTCCCAATATGTTGCTATCAAAATATTCTAGGCATTCTATTAGCAGTTTTAAGCAGCACAGAAGTACCATATGTCATGCTGTTACAGCAACCTACGTTTATTTCTGTCTACACTAGAAATTACTTTGAATCTGCTGTAAGCTATTCAAAAACCAAAGTCCACTGTTCTTAGTAAAAGATGACACTGTCCTGATAAAGGCAAAATTTATTAGCATGAACTCTGGTCAATTCTAAATAACTGGGAGTTGATGTTTTCCTAGAAAAGCCTCCCTCAAACCAGAAAGAAACAGCCTCATAAACTGCAATTTCCTTTTTAGTGGGTTGCAGTGTGGAAGAAAATGAAGAGAGAGCTGACAGCAAACATAGCAAAACAAGCTGCTGTTACCGGTCATTTCTAGAAAAGTATTATTTTGATATTTGAAACTAGCCTGATTTATCAGTGTAAATGCTCCGTTTAGAGCAATCTCAAATTCCCTGGCTTTATATATACACAAAGACACATTCATTTACATGTAGTACTATATATACTACATTCCTTAACCGCAAAAGATAGTATGAACCCTTTTTAAACCTTGCTGCACAAGGAAATATAGTTTACATTTCCCAAAACGAAAATGTGGTAATTAGAAGTTTGCAATCACAACAATATATGTAGTATTATGTATATAAATGCATATCATCATTTATTCCAGCAGATAACTCCATTCTTAACGTGTACAGCTTCAAGTACACAAACGGATTAATGAAATGCCATTAAAAAATTAGCTTTACACAGAACAGCTTAACAAGATTAATGATGTGTTTCATTTAAAAATACTGTTTCTTAAGTTTCTATTACTTTGGGAGAGGTGTGAATGATTTTGATGAGTCTTGCTTATCATCTTCCAGTAGCTCTGATGCCAAAATACTTGATGTTGAGGAGAGCGCGTCCGCAATGCTCTCAGCTTCGTTGTCTGACTGCTTCCGCGCAACCCCAACAGACACTTTCACCTTCTTCGCAGAGAGATCATCAGTAGGTGGTGCCATTCGGCCTGCAGAAAAGGAAGTGCAATGGCTTTCATTTTTTATTAAAGAAACGAAGAGGACTTCCTCTGAACACAAGGAAGACACACCAAAAATACTATGTATTGCCATTGAAGTGGGATAGGATAAGGAACTCACATACTTTACACATATTTATAAAATGTATAAATTAACACATTGTATATGATAATACAGTACTATACATAAATATTGCCACTGCAATGGCATAGGACAAAGAAATGAGGAGTCAATAGTAGTATGTACACCCACTGTAGGGATTCCACTCTCTGAAGTTGTTTTTTTTTTTAAAAGAAGACAAAAATACACCAGTAGACTATCATTTTAATAGCCCCTTTTGTAAATTGTGAAGTAAAACCTTCCACAACTTTGTCAGCAAGCTAGGTAAAAACCCAAATTTTTTAAAATTCTTGAGGTATATTGAGATTTATGACTGAAATTTATAGAAGCATGATACATTTATTTTCATGTGCTTTCCAAAATTACCTATGCAGATTTTGCAGTTTAGATCAAAGAGATGATTTTTATGTTGACTTGTGGTGTCTGGAGATGCAGATTCATTTATTTCTTTATCCTTTCCAGCTTCTTCTGACTTCTCAAACAACTTCATATTAGGTTCCTAAGAAAAGTCAAACACATTTTGGTTAGCCTTTTTTAATCTGTCTCTTAACATTCCTAATATTGCTTAAATGTTTTATGGTGCTTAAAAGTTTTACGGTATTTTTCTCCCTTCAGACATAAAGCTCTTCCTTCAGCTGTATAGCCTAAAATTGTATCACAAAATCTACAAATGCCTTAAAATAACTAACTGGTATTCTCAAATATCCTTAGGTAACATTTAGAATATTTTCTAATTTTTACTTTCTATTTTCTACTACTGCCAGAATTCCTCATACAGTCACAGACACAAAAGAGAAGGAAAGAAACCAACAAAATCACCAGGCCAAGACATCAGTAAAGATAAAAGAAAAATTACAACTCAAACCAGATCTAACAGATAATCATAGACCTGAACAACAAAATCATAAACAAAACACTTAACAACCATATCGTCTAAGAACTAAATACACTGTACCATGCTTTCTTTTATACCTGAATTTCCATTACTTCCTCTTGTTCTTTCATTGGTGTCTCACTTTCAATTTCTATTTCTCCTTTGTGAGTAATTTTTGTGATAGGTCTTCTCTCAACCTCTCTCTGTTCTTTCTCAATCATTTCAATTGTCTGTGGAAACAAGAGTAATGTATAATTATTCCCATAAAATAAAACTCAGAAATCCAGAAATATAAGAGACAACTGCATTGCAATTAGGAGACCCTCTAGGGAGAAAAGTACTCTTATTTTGCAACTGTCAAGTAGTTTCATAAAGCAAACATGCAAGCAGCCTGTCTAACTTCTCCTACAGTGTAGCAGCAAGTACTTACCAGGCATGCATTTAAATACATTATAAAGCAAACCTTCAACACTAAATTAAAATACTGGTAATTCTGATTTCCCAAGACCTAAAGAAAAAAATGCATCCATTCTTTTCCCATAATAATAGGGACAATGCAGGATATAAATTTATGCAAATACATATAATTTTTCAAGAGCTTGTTTTTTAGTACATAAACCTGATGCTTCACCTCAAAAAAAAAATTAAAGGTATTCTTAAAAGTAATGGAGATTCTAACGCTGTTCAGCACTGCTGCTTTGCTTTCTTGCAATAAAACAAAATATAAACTGTTATTTCTAATATTGCTTCTTAAAGCACATTTCCATTTCTTAAACCAGAAAGAGGTTGTGTTGGCTATCCCAAATATCTTACGTCTGATTTATCAAGGAAACAAGGATTCTTTGATTGCTTTATCTGCCTGAAAAATACCAACATACTTCCGAACATCCTTGGGAAATAAAAAAATATAAATTATAAATAACATTCTCAAACCCTTGCTTAAATAGGAACATGAAGAATACAGTCAAATGATACAGTGCTATTTATTTTACATGTTATATTCCCTTTCAAGTTCTAGAAATTTTGTAGCATTTCTCTGAAATAATCAGGACCCTTCAGCAATTTTTTGAGCAGCATACACTTTTGTTTGGAAGATACTTCTCATAGCAGTGCAATAGTATTTTGCATGGTCTGTTTTCAGTATTTCATTGATGTTTATAAAAATAAATGTAAAGAAGATCTACTACAGAAGATGGGCTTTGGATAGATATAGACTTTTAATTCTTTATAGGCCCTTGAATCAGCTTCAAGATAATCAAGAACTGTTTCTGCACAGAAAGCAGCAAAAAATATTGTGATTCATAAACAGGTCTAGGCACAATGTGCAGTGACAAGGAAAAAACACAGGAATAATTACTATTGCAAAGCACACTGCAGTCTCTAAAACAGCATCCCACTCTACTGAATCAGTTATTACCAAACATTCATCCTGGGCACACAGATGAATTTACACTACCCAAATATTGTGCTTTTAGGTTTTATGATGTGGAATATAAATACAAAAGATTCTGTCAACATAAATTCCAGATTTTTTAAACTAGAAAAATTTTAATGGCCATTTCCAAGCAGCTGCAGTTATCATTGGACTAAATGCCCAATAAATGGGGTAATGTCTAACAAAAAGGAATTTTCTATGAAAATAATATAGGTCCTCTTATTCCTGTTTCTCCTTCTAAACTGTCAGCACAACTATACAGAGTGACTTTCTGTTTCGAGAAGTCATGCTTAAACTAACCTAGTAAACTTCCTACACTTTCTTAGGGATTTTTTGCCATTTGGTTTTTTCATTTTTTGTCCCTTTAGGCTGCTTTTCAGACTGGCAGATCAGGTTTTCAGCTCTGGGTTTACTTCTTGGGGGGTGATTTGTAACGCTTCAGCAGTAAGTTAGAAACAACACCAGTTTGCTTTGGTTTGGTTTGCCCAAACAGATCTCTCTCCCTCTTCAAGAAACTGGTGTTTATAAAGCTCCAGCAACAGCTTTAAAATCTTGTGGAAAATAAGGACAAAGAAGCCTTCACTCCTGAGACAGAAAAAAGAGCAAGCAGCAATAAAGTTGCAAGGCAAAGTAAAATGCATGGCCTCCTCCTTTCAGAAACTGACTACACTTCTTTCACTTCTGTCCTAACAACATCTTTGGGTTTTGAATACTAAATTAATTATAGAGATCCTCCTGCTTAGTCAGAGCTGCTTTGTGCAACATCCCTTCTGTTCCTTCTGCAGACACTTAACCTGCAAACAGAAGTTACACATGCTTAGGCTGTCAAATAAACAATATAAGTTCACAAATCTCACATGTCTGTTTTCTCTCTGTCTCCAAGCAGCCAGTTCTTTAGAAGCCAGTTCTTCTGGGCTCATTTTTATTAGATGGTCTGGAGTAACCTCTCCTTTCAGTACTTTCTTAAATAATATCTAGAAGAAAGAAGAAAAGTAACTATTGCTATCAAGACAAAACCAGCTTGCAGCAAGAAATAAATCAAAGAAGTAACATACAACATGCTCTGTACAGCTAAATGGAGTGTGTGCGTTTGTAATTATCCACACTGCAGGAAGTGGTACTAGATTTTATAACATAAAAAGCTCAATTCCAGAGCTCCATTTATTCTACATAGCAATGTACCTACATATATCCTTAATGACCAAATGTATAACTAAGCACTATTTCAAAGGAGAAAGTGAGTTTAGGTCCACTGCAGCAGTAACTTGGACATTTTATTGTTTGTTTTTTTAAAAGGTGCAAATCCTTTGCATTACATAACAAGGAGAAAAAGTATCAAAGAGGATGTCTGTGCTTCTTGACTGAAGTCCTAGGGTAAAAAAAAGACAACCACCTAATTTAGCAGTACGAGCAAAGAGAAAACAGAAGTTATCTGTTAGATAGAAGTAATGGTAGAAGTTCATATAATTTGCAGTTGGCTAACTGCAATGGCAAAATACTATAAACAAAGCTACTTGATCACAGTAACTGATAAAGGACAAAAGAAGCTGAGGAGGTTTGATGTTGAATAATGGACTCAGAGAAAGTAGAATAGGGAGTGAAAACCAAATTTGAGAAATCTGGGTGCGAAAAAGCACGATGAGGAGATCCCGGACAGAAAACCAGTAAGTGCAGCAAATAGCAAAGAATTATGGGGGAGACAGGAACATTTACATAACAGAGCAGTGGTAAAGATAAAGACAAACTAGGCAAGCTATATCTACTACACTTTGAAACCAAAGGAAAAAAGGTACACTGGGAGCAAGGACTTGGAGAATTAATGATGGGGAAGAACAAACAACATTGAAAAAATGAGGAAACCTAAAAAACCACCCCAAACAGGTTAAATTGCAAGGAGATTGATAATGTTTCTACACTGAAGACTGTTCCTTTAATCTACAGCAAATCAAGGATTTCTGCAAAGGACAAAAGAAAAATCACACATACATTATTTTTAGGATCTTTCAGATTGAACATTAAACTTCTGTATTTGTTCTTATACTTTGCATCAGTGTCTCGAAAAAAAGAAAACAGCTCTCTTTCAATTCTTGTGGCAACTTTTGCGGCTCTCTCCTCAGGAATCTTTAAACTGGAGTCTGTCAATCTATGAGAGAACAAAATGGCAAAAATTATAAAATGCATCCAAATCATTAATAGTTTTTCCTCTGCCTTCCAAATGAAAATATTTATAAATACAAATTAATAATTTAATTTCTTAATATATATTTACCTTTTCATCAGAATTTCCTTAAGAGACTGCTTAACACTTTGTCTTATCTGATCAGCAGAAGGTTTGGAAGCTGGAACGGCTGGCAGGTGTGTTGCACTAATGGATCCTTTCTCATTTTTCTTTTTCTTAAGTTCTTGTTTCTCATGCATACCTATCAAAACACACATTTAAAAATTGTAAAATACTCAAGTAACTTTTATAAATGTTTGCCACTGATGGAATTACTTTCATGAAGTTTTATTTTCAAACTGCTAAGAATTGACCTTCAGAAAGAAGGAGTGAACCCCCAGGGTGGGTGGTTTGTGCTTGGTTGGGGTTTTTTTCCTTGGGTGTGGATTTTACATTACATAGACTAATCCAGAAAAAAAACCACTTCCCTAGCAAAAACAAGGGGTTTGACCTTTGATTTATGATATTTTCTTCTACACTAAACCAAGATATTTTCTTCCACACTAAACCAATAACCAGTGCTTATTAGCTTGATCTTGTATGATTTTTGTCTCTCAATTTGTAACAGCATAGATTAATTTTTCAGTGAATAAACTGAAAAATAATATACTACGAAGCATATAGAAGCATAATAAGATCTACTTTAAAATACCATTTTACATTAAACTTAACTTTTCTGCATCTGTTAGGCATCAAAATTACTTCAATTATTATAATCTCACCTTCTGATTCAGGTAACACACAAGGTCATTATAAGGTTTGTGTCTTAAGTAATACAAATACTGGGTAATTCTAATCAAACTAAAATCATTAAAGCAAAATTACTAATTTTCAGAGGGTAAACTGAAAGCTCATTTGTGTCAGCATGTGAACATGTCACTAACTTTGAGCAGTACCCTTCTACTTAGGAAAGCAATGGGAAATAAATAATATTAATTTTTTTACTTTATATTCACAATAAAAGGAAAAAAATGAAGACTGTTGAAGGTTTAACTGGAGACTTTGATTGTAAAAAAGAAGTATTTCTTTATTATTACTTTGACCTATTGAGTGCAACTTAAAATGCATTCACACCAGCAGCAAACAAACTACGTTTTCAAGTAGCTATAAAAAGGCAGATTTTCTTTTGTATTGGGCTGACAGCGTGGGTGGATCAAGTCTCATTAAACCAACTCTGAGCCCTGTCAATTACTCCCCTTCCTCACCAGCAAGGTGGAACAGACCTAAGAGCTCTCTGGCGTTCTGAGCTGTGATCTGCAGTATTCATATGCTAGGCTTGTTAAGTGTAACAGCTCTAAAAATGCTTTTTTTTGCCCAATACACATTATTGCTCATCTCTCCTCAGAAGGATGAAGAACTGGATTAAATCTTTTCAAAAGATGCAGTCTGATGGGGTCAAGGGAAATGGAAAACCTCCATATGGCAGTAACACTTTGGCAAAGTTTCAACCTGAAAACACAGTCCCACAACAGCAAGTGATGGGCAAGACTAGCAATAAACAATGCCAGTATAATTCAAGGCAGTTAATAAATCTATTAATGCGATGTGAAGTGTGCTGCATCATTTTATACTAATTGTCCTAAATGAGACTGCCAAGCCTCCTCTCTTTTTAAAAACAATTTTGAGATTAATTTCTATTCATAAATTGTCACTGTCTGAATCTTTTTGTCTCATCCTCCTTCAATAATATATTTTAGAACAATCCAATCATTCCATGAATGCCAAACACTCATTTCATTCCATGCAATGTGCAGTTACAAAGGATGTCAATTGTTTTGTGACTCAGAGTTTCAAAGCTGAACAACATGGTATGTGAAGTTTAGAAGACACTATCCAGTATAAAACAACATTTATATTTACAGTGAACCCTCACATTTTCAATTGTTTTTTCCACTAATAAAGAGTTTCTAGAATGTATCAGCATAGGCAAAAGACCAGAAGAGCTAAATTATATATATTTTTAGACAAAAATTCAAAGCTTAAGTTTCGGAGTAAACACCACAGTGCTTACACAAAATCTCACTAGCTTTGCCGCTAAGATCTCAGTCCCAAATGACAACAACTTCACATTACAACAACCTTAGAAGAAAAATGCTTCCTGGAAGGGAGCTGGGGAGAGGACAGAGGTTGCTGGGAGGGAATATACGTCCCTTCAACCTTTCAAATGAAGCTTAGATGAAAATCTGATGCTTTAGCAAGCAATATACTGTTCCCCTTTGAAATGAGTTGGTAAAATTGTCAATTTGTGCAAAAAACATCAGTAAGTCAAAGTATAATTTATACTGAAATTAAATCAGTTTTATGTATACTAAGCATTTCATAATATTTTACAGAAGAGTATTTCAAAGTCTCATGCAACATAAAGTTTAATACAGAGATGTCTGTGTACTTTTTCTCCCAGTTTTGATTATGTAAGCATCCTTTACTATTGAAACAGGAAACACACATCTACCTAGAACACATTTACCTACAAAATAAAACTTGAACAGAAATGAGAAATAAGGATCATAAATATTATGGGAACAAAGAGCTCTTCAGATCATCATCACTTCCACTATGGAATGCGATTTGAAAAACTGATGCTTATAAAGAAAGTTATCATCCTTCACTGTACATAGATGTGAAGTACAGCATGGAGCACATCCCCAAACCTTGGTACCTGATTTTGTGGACCTTTCCACCGTACTAAGGGACTCTTTACTTATTTTTTCATTTTTATCTTCAGGGGACCGCCGAGGAATTACAGCACTTTGTGATCCTTTCCGAGCAGGAACATGCTGCCCTTTTTTAGTATCTGAGTCTCTGGACTCTGGTAAGTTCTTTCCATCTCCAGACTCCTGAAATAAATATTTACACATGTTAGCATGCTACTGAATGCTACAATCAACCACTATGCAATTACCACATATTTTTCCCATTTTTTCCTTTCTACACTGTATAACGCATACCCTGGATGTATGTGCCACCACCTAATTTCCTAAAGAGTTACTGAACAATATCCTAAATTACTGCCAAGGATTGCTTAACAATCTCTTTTAAATATTGGTTCAAGACACAGCAGACAATTTACATTTAAGTTCTGTGTTGAAAACCAGCGTTAGCAGTTATTTTAAAAATTCAGGGATACCAATGAACATCACTTAACGAGTTTTAGCCACTGAGGTCACTGAGGGTTAGAAAGCATATGTAAACCAAAATGAAAAAGAACAGCTTACACGCCAGAATTTCAATACTTCTACGTGGAAATAAGACAAGATTACTGAGGATTATATCATAATAAATATGACATTATATACTAACAGACTGAAGATTGTCTCAATACTTTTTGTAAATTATCCTTTAGCTAGTAAAATCAGATACAAAAAGTAGAAAGGCCCCAATCAAAGCACTAGGCACTTTTTTCTACATACAATCTGAAATAGAAACCATCAAAATTAAAATATTGTTGTCACATTGTTTTACAAATACTTTAAGTATCTGCAACTTATAACAAACAGCAAATTAACAAGTGTCCTATAATACATTCAGAAATCTTAAAAAAATTGCACTAGGTTCTTCACCAATTCTATGTACACCTGTATCTATAGGTTTATGTATATACATTCAGGAGTAGGACTTCGATGATCCTTGTGTGTCCCTTCCAACTTTGGACATTCTATACGCAGATAACATGCACATATCCCTGCTCAATCTAAGAAGAGTTTAGCAATACCATCTTGAAAGAGTCAAGCCAGTTAAAAGTGAAGCAACATTGCAAACAATTTAAGTTTTAAATTAGAGTCACAGAGATTTCTGAAACATGGTCTATTAATTGGCAATGGGACAGGCAGAAACCTTCTAACCCAGTAAATAAGAGAACTTAAAACATTACATAAGACTCACCCGTCTGAAGATTTTGACTTTGTGCTTCCCAGTGTCCTCCATTTGCTTCGTTTTTTCAGTCGTTGTATTTAGATTACAAGTAGGTGTTTGCTTCGACACCCCCAGTTTTTCACACTCAATTGCTTTTTCTTCTTTATGCTCAAGTTTTGCTTGAGTATCTGCGGCATTTTGATCAAAACACTCCATTTTTTTGTCTTCTTCAGCACAGCATTTCACACACACATACTCTTTATCTTCTTCACCCATCTGCTGTGCTTGGGAAAGGCTCAGTCCAACACAATCACCATGAAACCAATCATCACATCTACCACAACCTACCATAAACCTGAAAACAAAATAAGATGTCAGTGAAAATTGTGAAAGAATATGAAAGAAGATACACCACCTTCAGCAGGATACACCATAATTGTTTTGATTTGTGCAGCTCAACAATTTGTTCTTACCTAGTAAGTGATTTTCTTTGGTGCTTTACATCCATCTCCAGCCTTACGACATGGCATGATCTTCCTGAGAGGCATTTTTTTGGCCTTTCTGCTTTTTACAGTAGTCCAAGAGTCTATCAAAACCTCACTGTGTTTGTGTCATTTCCCCCCAAATCCTACCAAGGTTTTTTTCAGACTATCACTGTTCTTATGACTATCAAAAACCAAAAAAACCCAAACTCTCAGGAACAGTAAATTTGTTTGAAAATACTTGAAAATTTTCTTGCAAGATACTATCCTTACTTTCCTACAAATATGATTGTCATCATTACATCACAAACATAGCAGCAGCTGCAATCTTCCACAGCAGTATGAGTCTTTAAATGTTTTGACAAATGCAATGGGCAAAGGCATATCAACCTATTCTAAACAAGTAGGTATTTTACATCTCATTCCTTAGACCACTATTACTAAATTATTTCTAGAAAGTTTTCATTCTCTTTACTGGTGAATACGGGGTCAGGAATTTAGCTTCCAAAACCACCTGTCCAGTTTGCAGTGACTATTTTCTTTTAAATAAGGTAAAAATTTTTGTGCTACTCAACTATTTTATTCAGAGCTAATAGTTATTTAGAGAATGTTTCAAACACCAAAATGACTATCTTTCAAAGGACACCCTTCAATTCACAAGTCACTTAACTGCTTCATTATTTTAAAAGTAGAATCAACTTCAGGTACAGATGGTATTTTCAAAGCACTGTAAAGATCACCTGGTCTAAAATAAAAGCCTAACTTCCAATTATTTTGTAGAAGCATTTTGAAAATTTCATCAGGTATCATGATAGGTACAATTTCCAGTGCAAATATTTGGGAATGACATGGAATCTCAAAGTTTCACAGGCTAAAAAAAACTACATCAGAAGACTTACATGGTAGGAATTATTTTTTACAAATAATGAACCTGGCACCAAGGAAAGACTTTGAAATTATTTAGGAAGATCTCTTGCAATATCCACTTATATTCTCTTTCCCCTTTTATATTTGTGGGGAGGTCAGGGGGGAAGGTGTTATTGGGGGCTTTTCCATGTGTTTGTTTGTAGGGTTTTTTGTTTAATTTTTCTTTCTTTTCATTTTGTTTTATCCTTACATAAACTATATTAAAGATATGTACTGTTGCATATCGTCTGGATGAAAAAAATCGAGAAAGACTGCAAGTGTATTAAGGAAAGTGCAAGTTCTTTGTTAATACTGAAAAATTATTTACTGAATTCCTAGGTTCTGAATTTCATAGAAGACAAACCTGACTTAAAACATAATTCATGAAAACCAGGTTGTTTCAGCAATATATTAACAAGCTAAATACATGGACCTGCAAACCCTATTTCTTTCACCTAATACCTCTTATTCTTATCTTATAGATCTCTTCCATAAGATGATTCTAAGCAAAATTACTCCTTACTTATGTATGTCCCTACTCAGGCTAGGATCTGCTATCTGCTGACTTACCTACTTTGGAGAACCATATAAATATTACAGGATGTGCTTCGGGCAATTCTCATTCGCCAGCACTGTAAATGAATGTTCCAGGTGGCTTGATGCAGGTATTGTATTCAAGAACTACTGGTATTTCAAAGAGATGAAAATTCATATTAACAGCAGATGTTTGAAACAAGAGAATAGAAGAAAAAAACGTGTCTTTATGTTCTGTCCTTCCCTACTCAAAATACATCAGGATTACATTCTGCTGAAGAAAATATTTTTTTGATGCAAAATGAGTCTGAGAAATTTTAAAGTTCCATCAGATTGAGAAAAAGCTTATGATGACATTTGCTAGATTTGAAGAAACTGGTTTTTAAACTAGTTTGGGAAGAAAAATATTTTCTCATTTCCAATTTTCTTTTTCTGAGCTGCAAGTACATTTAACAGTACTGCTTGTGACTAGCAAACAATATCTGTCCATCTCCTTCATAATTTTAATTAGGAAGCAGAGGTTCCTCCATGTTTTGTCAGTAACTCATTCTTTTCAGATCCACATTCCAGCAAAGTGCAAAAACAAGAAAGGCAATGTTAGGGGGCAACTACTTCTGATAGTCTACACAGAGTAATACCATAGACTATACAAATACAAGAGAAAAACAAGAAGCGACAGGACTTCTACACAAAGCTGACTGCTCCTGAGAGCTTGGAGCCAAACATGCAAGGGCAGGAAATATAAGGCAAGTGCCTCTTTCACAGCTGCAAGGGTCCACAGGGGGTGCTTTACGTAGGACACATCTTGTATGACTGCAATGAAATACTAGTAAAGCTCTGGGAACGCTGAAACTGCTTACAAGAGTTCCACATGGAAGGATTTTCTTGCCAAAGCTGAAGTAAGATCAAAGCATACAGTCAAAGCATCATGCTTGAAGGGTATTTTGGTGTCCTAAGGAAATAATGCCTGTTGTTCAAAAATAAAAGGAACCCAAGAATACACCATCATGAAACCACAACTGCTATAAATTTAATTTTTATTAAAATATATGTATTTTTTTCCTCAGTTTGTAAATTCAGGCACTGGAGACTAATTTGTTAAATGAGGAAGCTGGACTGCAGCATTTAGTAACCAAAACAATCTTCAGATTCATATTTAGAAAATGGATATTGCTGAAGAGATGAAACTAAAATACACAAGATGCTGCACATCTTCAACTTTAAATTGACAGCACATGTAATTTTTCAGCTTAGCTCACACATATTAAGGGGGTAATAGAGATGGTGTATAAGTAAGGCACCAGGATAGGCATCCAGTCTTAGATCTTTATTTTCAGGTCTATCAAATATATAATAAAAATTTTAGAAGTTAAAAAGCCCTACAATGAATTCAGCTCAGAAAAGATAATTCTCCACTAACACTACACACCAAGAGCGAGAAATGTCATTCAAGCAAACTACTGAAGACGGAAGATTCATTTGGCTTCATTCCAGTCTTCACAACGTTTCAATTACACTATATTTTAACACACCAGCAAAACTCTGGAATTCAGGATTCAGAAACCAAGACTAGAAGGAGAATCAGGAAATGTCCATGATGTCTGTACTATAAAACAGAATGTATTGTTTACAATTGTTTTGTTTAAACCTAGTCATACAATATGGTAATAAAAGTACTGGTGCTGCCTGCCTAAAAAGTTCATTATTTCTACTAGTTTGTTTTTTTTTCCCCCCACACTAGTCAACTGCAAGACTGCAACTTTTGAGGCTGGGAGAAAACATACTAATTTTGATACCAGTAATGTAAATAATCCTTTTTACCATAAGGCCACTTTTACATCTTTGTTTCACTCATCTGCACACAAAACAACTATGATTTGTAACAATTTTAAATGGGTAATGGGCAATGTTCAGACTAAAAAGGGGAGTCAAGAAAAACTGAAGCCTAGTTTGAAGGATCAAGGATGTCCTCTTGCACAGCTGTTATTTTTGACTGAAGAGGTTCTGATATCTTGGACTAGTAAAACATCAAAGTTTCTGACTGCAGATTGCTTCAAATTTGAAGTGCAGGACTTTTACCCATGTTGTAAGGCTGGAATGGAAGATGTAAAGCTGAAAGAGAAAGAGAAATCTGTTTTAAAAAAATTAATCCTGCCACATTCAATAAAAAGCTTGCTTTCCTTGAACTTTAATACAAAACCAAGGTTTTTTTGGAAGAAAAATATAAAAATAACAGACAGGTGACAGCAGACAGTACTATAGCTCATTTAGACTTTTGTATAGATTATGTTATTGTTTCATTCCTTTAAAGAATCCCCTTGGTAGTCCACATACCAGCATGAAAAGAGACACCTTAAAATCAGAAAGTAATATATGAAATGTAAGAGAGACAGACAACTTAATGCAAACCTGCCACAACCTCTCTTATGACTGGAAAACTTTCTTTGGTGTGTTATTTGTAGCAAATTAAATTCATTCGTTAGATGAAAAATTCAGGCTTGGACAATTTATTTTCTAAATATAAGGGCCACATTTTAAAATTAACTTATGTATATTCAACTTATGTACATTCAACTTATGTTAACAGCAGCAAGTTTCCTGAGAAATTCATTACTGTAAAATGGGCAGAATCTATCTTACTCATAAAACAGTTTTTTATTGTAAAGCTATACTTGAGTAAAACAAAAGACAAAAAAATCAGGAGCTGTCAAGAGTAGTTCAGTGTGGGCCAGTAATCAGCATTTTAACATTCCTATTTCAGGAAGAATTGCTTCTCTTTAATCCTTCATGTTTGTGGTACATAGTAATTGGGAAAAATACCACAACAGGACTCAAATCTTAACCCAAAAGTCCACCCCCTGAAGAAAACACAAAAAACAAAAAAAAACCAAACTATGCAAAACAACCACCTTCCCCTAAACTCACCTCGGAGGAATAAACCCACTGCTCACTTTTTTAAGACTTCAGTATTTAAAGCAAGTCCCCCATCTGCATTTCCCTTTATGGCACTGTTCATCAATCTTGTACAGATCTGTTGCAAACTTGCATTTAAGTTACAACTGTTTCTCTGCTGCACTGATGTCACAGTCCAGCTAACGCTAAAGCAGGGACACGATATTCATGGCACGGCAGCTTTAGCAGAGTGTGTGTTCCACATTGGTGAAGTAGTACGGCCCCACACAAAATTCAAATGGAATGTGTGTCTGTCCAAAAAAAATCTGCACTACCTCATCAGAGCAGAGACATGAGCAGTTCCACTTGTTTTCTGACAAAGTCTAACAAAAGTTACATGATTTTTCAGGTTCCGATCTTCCAGAAAAAAACCCACAAACCCATCTCAGTCACTATCAGCAGACCTCTTTACATGGAATTTGCAGCATACGAAATAGACACTGCAAACTTATTGCTGCAGTACTGAACTTCAATAACCCATATTTTATGCCATATAACTTTCTTCTCTTTCTAAAAGTTATAATTTTCTTTGCTTTTCATGTTACAGGAACCTCTCAAAAAAGGAAGCTGCAGGAAGACAAACAACCCTATGCTTTTTAAATTAGAGATGAATTTGTGAAACATGCCAAACAGCAAAGCCAAAAGCACTGAACTTCCCCAAAATCTTGAAAAAAAATGAGTACATTTCCTAACATTAATTACAAATCTGCACTAAAAATTATATATAAAAATCACTAAGGAAAGCTCCATTACCAGTGGATTCTACATGTGTTGCATGATGCAGGATCAGCATCATATTCTCTATAAACTGCATTTATAAGCAGTTTGTGTTTGTGCTCATCTTTTATAAAACTATTTTAGACAACTTATGGTATCCATTTGCTTGATTCCCTAATGCTACTGGTATTAATAATAATCCTACCAATACTGCAGCATACTAATATAATCCATATAAAATCTACTAATACAATTATGTAACCGTAAATAAAAATCACAATGGAGTCTTTCCATTCGTTAATTATACATTACAGTGCTGTTTTGTTTATACTGTCATTCAGTTTTTCTACAGCTGTGGGTGGACAAGCATGATAGCTTTTAATGTTGCAAAGCTTTTCACAGTAGAAGAAAGCAGTAACAGAGGCAGAAAATTTAAAAGCATCATCCATTACTGTAAACTGATGACATCTTGCGTAATCTGCAGTTTAACATACTATTTAATGGACATTTACTAGAACTAAGGCATCATCATTATTCTAATTACTGTTCCTTGTGAAAGATGTTCTCACAACAAATCGTTTGCTGTATACTATCCACTGATGCCAGGCATCACCACCCTAAAAAAACCCACGCACATGTAATTTAAGGGTGGCTGTAAGTTTGGACCTTAAAGCTCCTTACTCAACCACTGTCTTTTGTATTGTCTGTGCAAATTTCGTGATAACTTGGATCCAATATAATTTACTGACAATTAGCACTATTTTCAAAATACAAATGTCCTAATAATAATCTTTACTACAGGTAAAAACAGTTTGCAGGTTGCATCCATTAGCCAACTACTTTTCTGTACTACAATTATAAAGAAACTTTTTAGGAATGATGTGCAAGCAAGAGATCAGGAATACTGTACCACTGCTAAATAAACTTTGGCACTTTCCAATTAACTACCTTTTACAACATTACTAACTTTTCCTCTATACTAAAACATAGTTGAAATGTGAGGGAAAGGAATAATACCCTGAGTAAAATCTAGTCCTGTATCACTTAATTTTTCTGTGAGGTCTGAGGTCAGTTTGTGTCTGACCACTCAAACTGAATTATCAAATCCCAAGGAACAACAAAACAAAACCAGAAAAAAAAGCCCCACAAAACAACAGCAAAAGAGAATCCTTAAACTGCCACAGTCTATTAAAAATCCTACTTGGAACTGCTGAAATCAAAAGAAGTCATCAGTAACAAACTGAAGTTATAAACTTGCTTTGTGATGCTTTCTAGAACATTTGTTTAGAAACAGAGCATCTCAAGTAATCTACTATATGAATTATTAATCCAAAATTGATTGAACTCTTTGTTAAAGACAGACTACAGACAAGGGAGACAATCTGAAAAATTTCAGTTAGGTTTTGTCTATCTGTACAAGTAAGGAACCAGTTCAGCCTTCCAGCCTGCAGAGAATTTGAACATCTGCAGTGAAAACCAGAGAAATTTACCACATAAGACCCTACACCAGAAGGATGCTACAAGAACTCTTACATTAGCAGATTTCTCAATGTCTGCAAAGCTACCATCTTCATCTAGCACTATGCCAAGAAACATTATTTTTGAAATTCAACTATCTTTAAAGACCTTTAATGTGTTCTGGTAAAGTAACTATTGTATGTGACAAAGTTTAGTATTTTCAACATCACTTGGATTCATTAGGAATTTGAGCAGTAACTTGAGGCCGTAACATTTTTTGATGTGATATGCATATCCATACAGATACACGTTTCATCTATAGCTAGATGAATGAAAATTTTTGCATATGATTTATGTTATTAGTTGATTAGAAAACATCTGACAGCAATATGGGAACACACCGGCAAAGCCAAACACTGTAAATAATACTATGAGTAACAACAATTCAAACCTTGCACTGAAAAAATAACCTTTCAGATGTGCTGAAAACTACAAAAAGCTAAATTGTCATTATCTGACTTGTGCAGAACCACAAGGTTTAGTTTTCATATGAAAGAGCAATTGTTCTTAGTTACGTAGCAAAGGTACATCACAATACATCAAGCAAACAGGCTGAGACAGTCCTAAAGCCAAACACTGACAATGCATTCTCTGAGTAATGGAAATATATATATGTATCTAACACAGCTATGTTGGTTACAGCCTATAAACTTCAAGAAAAATGGAGAGTATGAAGTTATTGTTCAAAACTCACGTATCAAACAGTGATGATCTACCAACAGAAAGCAAGCATAGTTTCTTACAAAGCAAGACGTTATAACTTGTAAACTTTTTTGATCAGGCAAATCTCATGTAAATAAAACAGAATTCCTCCTTTTCTAGACAAATCCACTGTATCTGCAGTACAAGATAAGCATACTTGGACTTTGCACGCAGCCAGTAAATTACTGCTTGTATTCCTAAAGATAAAAATTTACTCCATTTGTCACACATTGATCTGAAGTAAAACAACACTGAAGTACCATCCTTCTACTGTTGTTCTAGCAGGCAGAGTAAAATTATTCTGGGGCTGTGTAAGGCCTATGTAAGTATCATTCTTTGGGAGTTCTGTACACAAAGAAAACTGATAGCATGATTTCCACACAATATCTTCAGCCTGAATCAATTCTCCAATCTTGCTATTACAATAATAACAAGTGAGAGGCTTTGCATTTATTACGGGGAATAGGAAAAGGTTCAAGTGACTACTATTCTGCATCCTGAATTTTAAATGTATTACTTTAACATGACATACTGCAAAGCTCTTCGCTCACCATTTCCCAATTTGGGGCTGCAATTTCAGTTTAACTACTTGTCCTACAAACAATTTGTACCATAGCATTGATAAAAATTTCCAAAGCTGAAATAACCACAGAGCAGGATATAAACACAAATGTTTCAGATCTTAGCTCTGCATTTGACATTTCTTGAACATACAGTCATTTGACAGCATTTGTGTCTTACACTTTCTCATTTTGTCTTATACAATGAACAGAGAAAAAAGAATAAGTGTGACCAGCTAGGTGGTTTCAAAAGGGAAACAAAAATTCCTTGAAAAGTAGTCCAAAAAGTGAATTAAAATCCCCTTTTCATTACAGTAAATGTTGATAGTTTTGATGGATTTCCAAGAGACAAAATTCGAATTTATCATCTTACACTTCTGTGCAGTAAATGAATTTTTATGCATTTGTTTTTTCAAAGACGATACACTAAGTCAATAAAGCTCAGAAGGGCTTCTTAGATATAAACAAATGCCAAATAAACACCTCAGGCACCAAAGATAATCATTCCATATTTCACTCTGATGTACGGAGTCCTAAAGCACAGTCACTCCAAAATACTATTAAAACTTTCTCTCACATAAGCAAAAGACCAAGCACAAATATCTTCAGTTTGACATTAAAAAAACCAAAAGGTAGGCTAGCAGATAAAACAACAGAAAAAAACCCATTGATATTAAATCAAAACACAGTAAGTGTAATAAAGGAATTCTTATTCTTGGACTGATTGCTCATAAGTGAAACCCAATGGTCTTTTTCAGCTCACTTACAGTGTAGAGTAACTTTTGTCACAGAGGGATATTATCAACTTCAGATGCAACCTCACTATTAGGTTTAAGGGCAATTTCACATATGCCCACAGGAAGTTTTATGGGGCTTTCTGACACTCATGTTTTTCTTTCTGCCCTCCCCATCAACTACTTAATTACTGTTAAAATCTCACTGCAATAATTGCAAAAAAGTGCAAAAAACCTCTGCATCTCCAGTATTTGAAATGCACCTGTACCAGATCAAAGTCACATGTAAAAAACTATTTGATTTTTGTGGCTGACGGTGATCCTTCCACTTAAGAGGTCTCTGGAAAGAAGGAAATGAAAACCTGAAAGACAGATATCTAATCTCCTTTCTATGAAAAAAAGTCAAGTTTAAAGTGCATAATTAAACAGCATAGAATTACACATTCACCAAAATATGTATTCATATAATAAACCATTTCTATTCAAACTTTTGGGCCAAACTAGTTTCTAATCCTCTATTTAAATGACCAAAAATAAGCGTATCAGTGCAAAGGAAATTAACTGACTGTATGACATACAGGCTTCTATTGTGAGATTATGACTTCTTGCTTTGGCATGAGCAGCGTGAAACATTTAGTAAAAGGAAAAAAATTATGTTCCAAGACCAACAATAAATTCCTAATACACACGGCCACACACACCTGTTGCCATGTGGCTTTTTGCAAAAGCCACACTGCTTGCTGGGCACCCAAATATGTTTGCTTTCACTAGAAGGGGTATGTTCCAAGCCTTCCCTTTTAACAGTTGAAATGTTATCTGGAATGAACAAGGGAGGTTCATCAAGTGAAAGACTTTTGCTACTTCTTCTCTGGCGAGGTTGGAGATTCTTATCATTTCTTTTTGATTTGTTTTTTTCTTTATCATCCTCCTTCAGATGTTCTACAACAGGGGGATCTTTAGTCTCTGCCTCTTCCTTTGTGGAGCTATTTGTTTTTAGCCCAGTTGCAAGTTGGTGTCTGCTGGCTTGCTTCTGACCAGGATGTGAAACATGGCCTGACAATGAATGTACGGAGTGGTGGGCATCTTTATAACAGCTTTGATGAGTAGGAGATTTCTCACTTGGTCTCTGAACTGATGATTTCTGTCCTTGTCCAGAAGCTTGAACTCGGGGTATTTTCTTCAGCTTTGTGTTGGTCTGCTTTTTTACAGTCACCCCTGAAACACGACCCTTCGCTTTCAAAGCCAGATCAGATTGCTTCTTCCTAATTTTAACCGGGTTATTTGGATGCTGCTCATCCGCACTTCGCTTCAGACTTGCTGATGAGGGACTATGAAGGCCCGAAACAGCAACACCAGCTCTTGTTCTTGAATGCACCATTTCCTGTTGCACTGCACCCGATTTTTGCCGAGTATTTGCAGTTAGATTTTGTTTATTCTGTACTACAGATTTACTATGCCGGGGCCTAATGTTCTTTTCACATTTTGTTGAAATACCGATTTGTTTCTCATCATCCTGAAATTTTGATGCCTCTGGGCCTTCAACTTTAGTACTGCTGATCTGTTGCTGTACATTCTGGTTTGTTTGGTCAACAACAGTGCTTTCTAAAATGCTATTTCCTGGGTCAGCAGAAGCAAACTCTTTGCTTTTCAAGTCTTTATTATCAAAGTCTGTACTGTCCAACAGTTTCTCAGATGGAGTTTCAGTTTTCTCCATTCCCTTGTCATCATCTCCTGCTTCTGTTACACATTCCTTTACTGACAATGTATTTTCATCAGCAAGTTCCACACTGTGGGAACCTAAACTGCAATCAACCCCCTCTTTCACAGAAGTGGACAAATTTGAAAAGGTCTCACGAATTTCATCAGTATTCATGCAAGAACTAGATGGATCATTAGCTTTTCCAGTTACTTCAATTTGATTATGTTCTTCTGTTTTCTTCTCTGATTCCTCTGCTTTTTTATCAGTCTTTTCTTCTGAAGAATTTTCCAAGCCCATTGAATCAATCACATCGCTTGTTTCATTTTTAACTGGAATAATTTCAGCATCAGCAGATACTGAACAAACTGACTCAGCACTCCCAGAGTCAGTCTTCATTACAACCCCTGCTATTTCCTTTGATTCCCCAGGAGAAGGAGAACAGGGACCTGTTAAATTAGCACAACTTAACTCTTCAGATGTTTCTTCAACTTTTGCCTGCTCAGAGGTTTCAGACTTTATTTCTTTCACATCTTCAGGACCAGGCAGACATTTTGTATTACTTTGGGATGCTGTTACTGCAGCTGCTGTTCCTTCTCCCTGTCCTGATCGTCTTGTACTACGCCTAACCTCCCTAGCCTGCTCTGTTTTCAAGGGCGCAGCAACATCTGTCTCTTTAGCTGGACTTCTCTCTTGTTTCTGTCCATTTTTTGGAGCAGATCCACTTTTTACAGATGATTTTTTGGTATTAACAGGAGGAGCAACATTCGAACGCTTGGCTAGCGTGCTCTGCCGCAGACTCCGCACTGGTTCTAGGAAGGGAAAAAGGAAAGTGTCTTAGCTATTCTGCTTCCTTCTCCTTGCAAATACAAGATTTACCTAGAACAGAACTGACTTACCCCAATCAAGCTTACGGGACACAAAGAGAACTTACAACTTAGTTGTTTATTGAACTTAAAAACCTACCCAAAACCAGATGACTTGCATTTCAATTTTACATTGACATAGCTTGGATGTAAAATCTCATTATTCTAAATGCTACAGAATTTCTAAATAGTATGTACAAAACAGAAGTGATGATAGAAGGACAATCAAAACCAACTCTACTATTTACCTCTCAGCCTTTTTGACCTCAAGGAAAAATTACACAAGCTATACTGTGATTAGAAATATAACTGAAGTTTAAAAAGTTTTTAGAGAACAGTCTATGAATCTGAGATCCAGTCACATTCTCACCTAATAACAACTTTTACATTTTCTAAATAAGTAACCATTCCAGTGCCTTTCTAAACAGCATAATCACCGGCTTTGTACACCAGGTTCTTATTTAAATTCTGATCTCCATATTAAGTAATTTTATCTTTTTAAACTCAACCGGCTCTATAGGGGAAAAAGCAGAGCAGTAAATAACTCCACCAGTTCAACAAGTTAGAAACCCCTTAACTATAATCAATTAACTACTACAAATAATTTAAGCATTTTAATAATATATAAGTATATTGAGATATTTTGATTAAAGACTTTCTGACTGCAATTACTATAACCTAACTTAAAACAAAAAGAGAACTTGCAAATAAAAATAAATAGAATCCAAACTTTAATTGGAAATAGAGACATTCTAACCTAAAATTCCAATGCTGTGTTGCAACTCCATCATGCTTTTGTTGGTGAAGAACCACAGTATTAACCTTATGTAGGTAAAAGGATCAAAATCTCAAAAATTAGTTTAAGGACCATAAACCATAAGGAAGACACTAAATATTTATTAAAAAGAAGTCTAATTGAGTCGTATGCTATGGACGCCAGCTTTTAACTGGAGCGTATGAAAAAGGAAGTGTCTGTACTGCAGCTCACACAACCAAATAGCAAAGCTTTACTTTAAACTTCTAAACGTTGGGGTGGGATTCTAAAGATTTATATTACTTCAAATGTATAAACACAAAATCTATGCTCACCTTGTGCCATTAAACGTGGTGATTTCCTCGGTGATGTGACTGATGCTTCTTCAGCACGGCTTCTCAAATTCCGACTAGGTAAAGCAAGCTCATCGTCATCAATGGTGTCATTACCACTCTCTTTAACTCCTTCTTCATCCATAGTATCATCAAGACCAATAACTGGAAAAAACAAACAAACAAGAAAGAGCCTAAAACTTAAAATTATCAAAAAGTGTTGTAGCTGTAATGCTGAGCTAGACAGGGGAAGAGACAGCGAAAAATAAATAAATTGGCCATCTAAAACAAAAGGGGGAAAAATGAAGAAATGAAGGACAGAAAATTCTCATGTGAGACAATTTCAGTGTAGAAGAAGCTATCACCCAAAGCTTAAAACTTCTGTAGATAGTCCTTATAACTTTTTTGCGGACTCACATTTTTATTGGGTTTTTTGCCACAGGAAGGTCCCCAGTCTTAGAGGATCAGCTGTCCCTCACTGTCCCTTCCCACCTAAGAAAAAGTGAAGAAAGGTAAACAGCAGAAAGAGCTGATCCAGAAGTGCAGAGATTAAAATTCACAGTCTTCTCACAGGATACAATTTTGTAACTCTCAGTCCCACCCGTATCACGTATCTGCATCTGCAATGCCTTTCTAGAAGAGCTTTCAGTGCAACAAGCACTTAACCTCCCAGGAGAGACAAGGAACATTTTCTTTGGAGAATTCCTATCCTCCACTAACCTGCAAAGGATCCCAGAGGTTGGTCCTGAAAACAGGCTTCCTAAGAGGCAGTCAGGTCACTACAACAGCTAGTCTCCTCACTTGCTCTGAGTTTGGTTCTTGCAGTGGTAGCCTCTCCTATCCAAATATCCTGCGTATGTTTAATGAATCCTGGTCCCCCATGGGATGCAAAATTTTTGAGATCAAGCCAAACACCCAAGTGATTTTACAAAACATGTAGGAAGGTCTGACAAATATAACGGAGACTCCAAACAATCAAGCATGCCTGTTTTTCACTATTAAGACACCTACCTTGAAGCATTTTTAAGATAAATTCACGACACATATATCTAAAAATTTCTAATAATTGCTTACTTAAAACTGATATAAATTAATATATGAATCACAAAAGTCAAAAAAGCAGAAAGCGAAATTGCTAGAATTCTTAGACCAGCTTAGAAAATCTCTCAATTTCTGCTCCTTTTCAGGTCTGGTATTACTGAAACTTAAAAAAAAACCAAAACCCTTGTGAAGGCACTACAATAATAAGTATACTTTTAAAATAACACAAATTGGAAGCTGTAAAATACTACTGAAACCAAAGAGCGATGAATAACCAAGTCTATCAATCTACAATCACCTGCCATGAAAAATAAAAAAAAAATAAAGTAACCAAGCAACCTGTTAGAAGTTCAAGTATTAGAAAGATTTTTATCAGCCTCTTAAGGAAGGCTGATCATGGCAGCAGGCAATTGGCATTCTGAACCTCTGTAACCAGATGGCTGTCAGGGGCTGAAAGCTAGGAGTTTCTTAAGCTAACCATTCATGGTCATTCATTTCATATTAACCATAATTTTTAGTTACTGCATTGTACACAGCAGTTACAAGGAAAGGCGTTTGTGGAAATTACTGTCCACTTCCACTTTCCAATCCACAAAGCCACCTTTACATCCGTGTGTGTTTACAAACATACAAATATCACATACAAGGTGCACGAGGCTGATAAAGTCGGTCTTACTCCACTCAAGAGTGTTCCTCAATCACTTATTTGCTATAAGCAACTGGACACGTTGGCAAAAAAAAGGACATTGTAACTGCCCATTAAACATTATTTCCCTATAAATATCTAATACTGGCCATCGTCTAAGACGGAAACCTGAACAAGATGGACCCGCAACCTAACTCCGGATGCCCATTCTCATATTCTCAAAGATTATATCCTCCCAGCAGCTCTGCACTTCGGTATTCATGCTCTCATAGTGTTCCTACAAAACATGGAACTGGGTTTTGGGAACAGACTACTACAAAAGAGACTCTTTTCAGAACCACTTCTGTTCTTCGGTGTAGAACTAAACTACTGAACTACTGAAGACAACATGAAAAATAAAAACTACTAGGACAGCTTCTGAAACAACTCTGGAGCATATTTCAGGGCTGACATTAGAGCTTTGGGTTTTACAATGTTGTTGCTCAAGTTAATGAATTTATACACCCTCCTTTAATAATGAAAGGGGCACATTCAGTCAGTCCATTATTGACAGTTTAAAACATTAGAACTGAAGTATTTTCATACTTACAAGACTCTGTGCTGTAACTTTAATTTTACAGAGACATTTGAAGCACAGAATCTTGCTAATTTCAAACCACCTGAGCTACAACTCAGCTAGTACAGATAGCCTCATGTGGCCCCAGATGAGGAGCATTCCACACAGACCCTGCTGGGAAGACAAAAAGTGACAGAGAACAGCAATAGATACAGAGAAGACTAGGAAAGTAAATTATGAAAAAGAAGTGGAGGTAAAAACGCAACTTTAGGAAAAGTAAACCAACAAAAGCAAAATGAGAAAGAACTAAGAGTAGAGATGATCTTAGTAATAAATATCTAAAGATTATCTCAGTAATAAGTACAGAAACTAGATTAATGAAATAGGAAAAAATAAAAAAGGAAAAAATAAAGAAAAACATATCTGAATCGGAAGAGTTGTACACCAGTGCACAACTGAACAGACTGCAAATAAGAAAAATATGAGTCACATTCAACATATTTGTACTGGAAAAGGTACCACCAACCTTCACCTTACGATTTTGAGTTTCTCTATTACTTGTAAAGTATCTAAATTTCCAAACTACTGTGCTGTACTACTGACTCATTTTTATATATGTTATACCATAATAGAGTAACATACAGTAAAAACAGTCTACTTGCAAATTTAAAGTAACATTTTCCCTATGCTAAAACAAATGCATGACCATTTTTTAATTCTTTAGCATTGTTAAACTGAAGATAACAGGCCATACTTTCTGGTGAAAGAGATGGTAAGGAGAAGAAAACACCCCTAAATACACCATCAAAAACTATGACATTTATAAATCCTGATTTTATTAACATAAGTCTTTCCTCAATTATTTTCAGCCACAACTAAGACAGAAATACTCCTTGTTGACACAGTGACCCAGGGTAAATCTCAAGTGTAGAAATAAATTCTTTTTCTGTAGATGTTAGCCCTGGATTTCTTCTGCTTAATCACACTGAACAGAACATCACTCCTGTTCCTGCTTTGCACTATTATAAAGTGCTATGTCCAGCTAAATCACACTAATGGGAGGAATGCACAAGTCCACTGAAGATTCCATATAAACATCACAAATTATATGAAAATGGTTGAAAATTTTAAAATAAGTGTTTTATGTGAATAACAACATAAACACATAACATTATGCTTCAATGGAAAGAACAGTTAGTCTAAGGCAGTAACTAATATGTCTAAGTACACCTTCAGAATAAAGTCCAGTGAAGCAATGAAACATCCAGATTTAGTGATATTTTGTCAGTCTCAAGATTGTAAATTTAGACGGTATATTTTCAATGAAAAACTTTTTTCCTATTGACATTTGTGATGCATGTGTTCAAGACATAGGATCAAAAATAATTTTTGTTTAAAAAAAGTCTATTTTCAAGAGAAAGTATGTGATTGACAACATAACTTACATAAGCAAACATCAAATCCCAAATGTTTTGCAAAAGTTTGCCTGTAACCCCTTGAACTGAGAATTTGCCTGCAAGTACCTTGGGCTGACTGCCCAGTGCAAGAAAAGATCATAGTAAGTAACATGAAATATTAACTAAACATTTGCTCCCATTCTCCATCAATGTCTGTATTTAAAGAAGTACTTTTACAGTCTTTAGAATAAAGATATAGGAAAATCAACTAGGATTAATAAATTTAACACAGCATGTATCTCGACAGAGCACTGTATACCCATTTGATTAAAAGGATGGACCTACATCACAAGCCTACTGAATCATGGTTCTTTAGTGACACAAACTCGTTACTTTGGAAATAAGGAGCAGTTAAGCACAAATTTCAACAACAAAGTAAAAGCACCACACCAAACCAAGCACTTCAATTTAAATTAAATAATTTTATTAAGAAGGGAGTCTTCATGTATTTATAAATCAGACAGCTAATCTAAATTGCTCTACAAATCTTCATACAGATCCAGCCTCTCTCCACCCACGACACTGATCCAAAAGCATAAATAACTAAATACTCCAGAAGGACCTAAGGTGGAGAACACAGGCAGTTTGCAACCTACAAACAGAAAAGGCTGCAAAATAAACATTCTCCAGGTTCTCAATACCAACACAGTAAATTTAAATTTTATACAGGAAAGTTACTACCTTGGTTATAAAACACTGTGGAACTGTTCACATGGACAGCTTGGAGGACGGAGGGCATAAAGTGGTAAGAAAATTGAAACATCTGTAGATCAAATTTTTGGCTGGAATCTCAAGGTTACATTCAACATTACTTAAAATATAGGAGGAAAAATACACGTGCATTTGGCTTCAGTGAAAAGAGCCTGTAATGCCTAACACAGCCAGACAGCACACTAGCTAAAGAAAAGAGTATTTGTAGTCAGAAAAATTGGTTTGGCTCCAAAAATTCAGTAAGTGATCACGGTTTTAGCAGAGGTAATGCTGCTTTTAACCAATGCTCATTAACACACAGGCTAAAACTAGTAAGAGCAGACTGCGCTTGAGGGAAACGCTTTCCCAGCAGCAATTCAGAGGGACAGGAAAAAATGCACAATTAAAAAGATGTCCCCAACACATTTTGTACATTCTTACGGGATCGGTCTTCTTCATCATTTATGGTAAGGACCTGATTTGATAAACATACCCATAAACTAAACTGGTTAAAAGCTTGATTTTAATATGGAATCTAGAAATGTCTCCACATGACATGCAATTAAAATTCCATTCCCTGTATTATATATATAATGCATTAAACCACTCTAGTAAATGACATCCTGAAAAGCTACAGAATTCATGATAGTACGTACTCCCAGTAATAATGCTAAGTTATTTAGCTAACTGGCATGCGACCAGTCTGACTTGCTATACTCACAGGTGCATTAGCTTCCAGCCATGTCTTCCAGCAAGAACAGAACAACACAGAAAACCTATCACTAGGGTACCATTTAAAGTTGAAATAAAGTGTGTTGCCCTTAAGAGTTATGCAATATTCTAAACTTCGCAGCTTCCACTTCTCATTAATGAATTGCTCAATAAGGTAAAAAATCAACGCAAGCCCCAAAACATGCCTCCACACCCACTCACACCATCCAAACATTTAACACGGCCAAGAGCTACTCTACATAACCTAATTTTCTATATTGGTCACTCACAGCTTGGAAGAACAGCCACCCAATCAAACTGATGAAAAGAAGCAGAGAGGCACCTAAAACATGATTTGGGACACTTCTGGTCGCTTCAAGAATTTGGATTTCTCACATGTTTCATTTTGTCAAATTCTGTCCTTTAACTGGCAAGGTGAGCAATTATATCAGTTTCTACTATCAACATGAGGTCTCTCTGCTAATACCTACTTCAGGACAGGAAGAGCCCTCCATTACTGCTAAAGGTCCTATGAGCTGCAGTGACTAAGACGTGTGGATAGTTTGTACCTTGATTCACAGAGGTAACAGAACTTCTTAACATGCTGTAAGACCAGCAATCTCTTCAGTCTAGCTCAGTAAACCAGCAATCTAACTACATCTTTATAGTTTAGCAGTCAACCTTCACAAACACCTTCTAAAAAGATTTCAGTATAATTTGACCTCTACCCTACCCAGCTTGTGAGAGTTGTGAGAGTCAAAGAATTATGTCTACCTCTGCTCAAAGCCATCAGCATGATCACCTGCAAAGAATCTTGTCTTCTCTAAATATGTAATTATTAAATCAAAGTTAAGAAGATAACCCCATTGTATTACTCTAACCGCATTCTATTACTCAGGTGCAATTACAGAGCAAGCTCAGCAAGTCTGGTCTGCTCTGTGTCTGGCCTTCGATGGTCTTTGTCTGACCAACGGTGTCATCTAACTAAGGAAACCATCTAAATCCAGCACAATCTGGATACAGGCCAAGAGATAAACATGAGACTGCTTTATTGAACTGATACAGTTCTGTCAATCAATAGATAGGCAACAAACATCCATTGTTATACTCCTTGCTATTTGTCATCCACCAATGCTATTGACTGAGACACTGGGACAAGAAAGACATGGACCTGGTGAAGCGAGTCCAGAGGAGGCCACAAAAATGACTGAAGCATTGGAACACATGTCCTTTGAAGAAAGGCAGGGAGAGTTGGGGCTGTTTGGCCTGGAGAATAGGGGGCACCTCATTGTGCCCTTTCAATACTTAAAAGGGGCTTTTAAGAAAAATGGGAACAGACTTTTTAGTATGGCCTGTAGCAAGAGGACAAGGGTAAAAGAGGGTAGATCCAGACTGGATATAAGAAAGAACTTCTGTATCATTGGGTGGTGAAACACTGAAAGAGGTCGCTCTGAGAGATGGTAGATGCCCCACCCCTGGAAACCTTCAAGGGTAAGGTTAGATAGGGCTCTGAGCAACCTGATGTAGTTGAACATATCCCTGCTCACTGCAGAGGCGCTGGACTAGATGGCCTTTAGATCTCCCTTGCAAACAAAACCATTTTATGATTCTTTACTACCATTCTCCCCAAGAGATGTAGTTACAATTCAACGTACAAAACCTGTGTTTTCTGGATAGATGTCTCTGTCTGTATGTTTCTTACAGGCACACACTTGAACGGTTTAAAGGACATACAATCAATTGCTACAGTACCCATCACATACAGTTAGGTATAAAAAGAGCTTAGTATTAAGAAAAACCTTAGTTCTTGATGAATGATGTGCAATATAAACCCTAAAGCTGAGCAAAACATGTTAATGAGTAATAACTTTAGATAAGTCCTGTAAAAACTCCCACGAAAAACTAATGTCCATGCAGCTGTAAGAAAAAGAACAGGAAACAAACCCACACTCAAAACCAACTTAAGAGCAAGAGAGAAGGAGTTCTGAAGGCAAAAATACATGATCTCTGAAATAAAGCAGAGAAAATGCTGTCACAGTCCTGAGAAATTAGGCATGCGGGTAAGAAGCAGGCCTGAATCAAGCCCTTCTCAGAGCTTCTGCTACTCATGCTCACATAAGAAATTTCACACTTATAAGGTTCGGTTGAAGGCATATATAGTATCTTGTTTGTGCATGTGTTTTCTGCTCTTGAACGCTGCTCAAATGTGCTTTCAAAGAAGTACTAATGAGCCATACCTTTTGCTCCTCCGTTTTATCTAGAAGACCTGATACTGTTTTAGCTTAATACCTCTCCGCAGTCCAACTATTACTACCTTTATCTGTTCAGCTTGCTCACGGCAATCAAGTAAACTGTAGCATGAATTCTTCACCACTTAAAAAATTCTACAAAACAGAATACATTCCAGTTATTCAAGAAGCATCAAATCTGTCCTTTGCTAGTCCTATGAACAAATTTCCATGAGCACTTTGCTCCTTTTCTTAAGCTGTTTAATAGTCTAGGCATGGGTTATGCAAAATATTAACTGAAGGTCTAGAATGAACTGTGGCAAATAAATCTGTGTCTCTGGAAAAAATTCTCTCTTTTCTTCAGGAACGAAATCAAGAGTGTAAGAAATACCAAGTATTCTAGCTCTGAGAATGTATTAAGGCAAGTATTGTCAGGACAGCTATACTTTTTAAATTTTTAGACAAATTGAAGTTGGTGTACAGATGAGCTTCCACATAAACTGTCAGGGAAAAACAGGTTTTGCATGGCGTAATTCATACCAAGGGTAACACCATCTTGAATAACCACATTCTTACCAGCAGACTACATCAGCTGTGTTGGATTACTAACAGTATCAGACAAATCAAATGACAACTGTACAAACTTGCAAGGGAAAAAGACAAGCAAAGAAACTGTACTTCAAACTGATATTCATTATTCTTAACTAAAAAATTATAAGTACATACTACAGTCCTACCAGAATAAGGACAGTTCTTATCAAGACCTACAAGGAACAAGCAACAACAAGAACACTTCATGATCTTTTGGACACCTACATTAATTCAAAAATTACGCATTTTCATTTCTTTACTGAAATGTGGCTCTATTCTTGGTGCTTTCAGATTTAAAAATAAAACATTAAATTCATGAACTCAGCATAAATCAAATCAGCTTTGAATCCTTTAGTCTTCTGACAGCCTGAAACAGTATCCCCCAAGTAAATGCATTAGCTCACTTATTTTAATGAACCTTAAAATTAATTGTGATCATATAAGTATTAAGAGTTGCACTAATCATTGCACTAATTACGATTTATTATTGCACTACTGATCACTTTCAGGAGAAATACATGCCAGAAAGTCCCTAAAAGTCTCTCTGTACCTTCAAAAATATCCAGCTGTACCCTATGAGTTAATTCAAAAATTTTAAATGAAGTACAGGTTTACTGAAAGATGCAGTATGACAAAAGAATTTGCAAGAGAAGTGGAATTTGGTACATTATACAGTCTTACATACATTAAGAGGGCTAAAATTTTTGTTTGGTAGGTTACAGACAAAAATGTGTAAGAATACAGACAACTGCAAGAGTAAACAAAAGCATTAAGGATGGCCTCAAAAATGATGTAGTGAAGTAGGAAAAAAACCCCAAATAACTTGTTTTGGTTTTATAGGTCATTTTTTCATTGCCTTAATCAGTATAACCTTTGGTTTACAGTTTCCCACGCTGTAATACCATCTAATTTAGTGAAGGTGAGAATTTAGTCTGTTAGTGACAGCAAAATACATATTATATAAGGAAATTATCAAAATTTTCAGACGTTCATAAAACTCAAAGAATTTTAAATGTTGCTATAATCATGTAACTGCATTAAGCTACAACACTTCTCAGAAATGAACCTGAAAAATTGTATTTTTTAAACTTCCAGTCAAATAAAGAACATTACTAGAGTATATTTTGGTCTTTTGCATCAAATTCAGTGTAATTATTCCAACTATTCATAAATATTAGTCACTTTAGGGATTGGATCATCCTTCTTCTTTATATCTTCTAAAACTATTCAATAACTCCTGAGGTTATTTTTATTCAAAACTTTGCTCTAAATTGTTTCCAAATCAGGTATTCCAAATAGTAAAAAAAAAAATTTATCATCATTCCAGGGTCTTGAAGCCAACCAAAGCAAAACACCCAGAATCCAGAATCAGCTCAGTACCAGAAGACCTAGCACCAACAGAATAAACCTGAGGTCAGAGCAGTAATTTGTACAACTCTCACGCTCCTACTGCTAGTCCAGAAATATGATATTTTTTTAAGCCAACCACCAACTTCAGTGATCAGGCACAGTACCTACACTAAATAAATCTTGCCTTTCATCGGGAATAATTTACAGACAAAGCCTAGGCTATTTCTGATCCACATAAGGAGCCCTCCTCTACTGTTATACTACAAAATTAAAAAGACCTGCTCATATTTTACATGCCAGGCATGTAAGCAGTGCATTGAAAAAGGGCAAAAAGGCGACAGAAATCCCAGCTTATTACTTCTACGTTATGAAAAAGGGTTGGTACTAGAGTATAACTGCATTTTAAATTGTAATCTTAAAAAATTGTAAGATTTACCTGTAGAACAAGGCATCTGGAAATTGGGGTCATTGCTATCCAAAACAGGCAAACAGAACTGGGCACTTGCAGATCCTAGCATAGGATCCTTATCGCTGAGCATGTTCTTCAGCGAATCCTCTAAGACATTTTGACTTGTACTAAAATCCTCACAGACTTCATTCTCCAGGGTGGATTCTAGAAATAGGGCATCATCTAAGTGTTCAGTAGGAATTAAATGGTTAAATGTACCAACTATATCCATGAAGACTCCTGTGTGTCTTTCAGCCCTATAGAAAGACAAGAAAAATACCATAAGAAAATAAGCTACAAAATGTAAAACACCTAAGACACCAGCAAATTTTTTGGCTGTTGTGTTTTATAAAGAATGCTTAAGGTATTTTAGAATCATAAAAAATAAATAAATAAAAAACTGCTTATGGTAGAACTGCATGGTCCACTGCATAACTAAAAATCAATTCCCTAATTATTTTTAAAATAAATTCCATGCTAAGTTAATATATCTCCTCTATCAGCACCAGAGCGCTGACACTTCTACAGAGTGTGTAGAACAAAGGTAACTAAACAACTCCTTTCTAAAATTTGTTTAAACCTTAACCAACCCAAGGGGTAGGACACCAGAGAATGAGGATATCAAGAACAAGTGAACCTGGATAGGAGCACTATGAGCATGAATCTTTCCTCTTTTTAAAGGTAAAAATTTGAGGTCAGCTTCCACTAACATCAACGCAGCTGAGAAGGCTCCAGAGCCTGCCATACTAATACATACTACTGGGAAGAACTATATTTCTTTCAAAGAGCAACTGCTAAGTACTTCATAGCAAGTTAGTATTTTTAAACAGCAAGGTTTTATTGATATTATTTTTCACCTATCAATACGTTCAATAAAATTACAGAAATTTTACATGAAAATCTGATCTCAATCAAACACATGAGAATTCAAAGCCAGCAGCAAAAGGGCCAGGAGCCTTTTAGAAACTTCAATTTTGAAGAAGTTTAGGTGAACTTCTAGAAGTCTATCTAAAGAATTGTATTCAAAGACGGCACCTGCATTTTACAAGGAATTCTTTATTTTCTAGATCTTCTTTCCAATGCAGCAGAAGTGCAACTACTACAGCAGAGACTCAACTAACAAGAATGTATAACTAAACAATAGAATGGAAAAAAGTCAGCAAAACATTTTTTCAAAAGTTTTGATTTAGCATATCCTCAAAGTGGAAAGAGATAACTATAATAAATATGGTCAGGTAAGGAAAACAGAGTAGTGTGCAATACTGCCCGGCTTAATTTGGCATACAGGCTAGTCTGGAAGGCCAGTTTTGGCACACAAAGCTGTTAAAACGTTTGGAAACAGCAAAAGGACACGTATACTTTCCCACCCCTTCTTTCCTCATGCTCCTCCCACACACGAGAGAAAATCTTTTTGTTTAGAATGAGCACGCTAATTAAAGGAAAATGACAAGTGAGAATTGGAGTTCGAAGTGCTTGAATTACTTTCTAAATGGCTATTCCAGCAACCTGCCACTAAATAAATCAAGTACTTACTCATGCTTAATATAACATTAAGTATGCTTCCTTAGATGCATTAATGGGACATTCCTGCTCTACCAATCAACTGGAAATGTCCTAGCCAGATATATATAAGGGCTCAGCTACAATTTCAGCCCTATTTATGGTATTTGTTTTATTTCACAAATTTACAAAATCTATGGATTTAACATGAACAGTATTTCATTTTGCTTGGGTGGGGTTTGTTAGGGTTTTTCTGTTTGTGGGGATTTGCTGGGTTTTAGGTTGTTGGTTTTTGTTTTTTTTTTTTAAACATGACAGTCTTTTTCCTTTCTCCCATAGTGCAGCTCAGAAGAAAACAATGGTCAGCTATAGCACTGTGTCTCTGCAAAGCATGGTGTCTTTCCAATTTCTACATACTAATCACAGCAAAGTCTAATACACAAGGTCCTACTGACCAAACTGCCAGCAGGAAGGAAAGTTGGGCCAAATCAGGTGCATTTAGTATGCAGGTAACACACTAAGCAAGTCATAATTTGAAAGCTCCCTCACCAAAAAAAATAGACTGCTTTTATCAAGCAATGATATCTACAAATACACCATACCAGCTTGCACCTATAGCAGTCAACATTGATTCTGAAGTTTCAAATCTGGCAATAAATGAAGAAGCAAACTAATGCAGTAAGTACAGTGCTGCTCTGCATAATCTGTTTTTATTATTATGCTAAGTAGTTATGACAATCTGATAATACACAGGATAAACTACAGGATAAACTACAGCGGTTCTAAGTAAGAAAATAATTTCAAATGCCTCAATACAGTACTTTAAAGCACCTTCCTGTAATGACAGGATTTTTCATATTAGCATTACATGAGCACACGAGTAACAGCCACAGGACAAAATTATGGTGAACCCTGACACTACTAAATGTCAATGACACTGCAAGAGACCACTTACATATTTTGAGAATGCAAGAAACCTTTTGCATCCAACAGAAAAAATTGGCAGAGGCTTTGAAGACATTTACAATAACATATCCCAAGCTTTTTTCTGGATAGGAGAACATTTATATATTTGTTACTCAAATATCATTGTTCCCAAAGCAGTCATGACCACTTCATTAAAAGCAATGTTAAGTAGCAAAGCTTGAGAACAACATTAGTGCTTGCTACAAAAATCCCTGACAGAGATTAACCTCTGTCTTCAGAGATGTGATGAAAAAAAAAAAGATTACTTACAGTTTTGTACAACTACTATACAGCCATTCAGAACATTAAAAGCACTGTGAGGTAAATGTCAAAGCAACTACACATGCAGCGGCCACAGCCACCTTCAATGACACCTAAGTAGCCAGTAAAGAAAATTCAAGAGGAATTTTATTGAAAGTTTTATCTCTGGAGCATAAGCCTATGATCAAGTGTAAGTTCTATCCAAATTTTGCATCAAAAAGTCAGGGGGCTTGCATAAAAATCCTACGACCACAAAATCTAATCTTAAAGAATTTGTTCTATCATTTTTAAAATAGCAAGTTTACGTCAGCAAACATATGAAATCAAAATTCTGCTTTACCTGGTTCAAAAGAACACTCTGCGATTCTTTGTGCAATTTGTACACTACCAAGCTATTTCAGAAAATTATTTCTAACATTACTAGATTAACTATCTCAAGAGGTGTAGAATCTGTGGGACTGAGGATGAAAGAAATACTTCTTTAACTAGACAGCTGACTGTTAGAAACAGTTGCTATAAGAAAAAAATCTTCCCTTACACAATGCCTTAAGTGTATGAATTTTGAATGGCTTATTTTGCATTTGAAACACTTTGAACATCAGGAAAAATAGCCAGAGGTACAGGTAAAAGCACAGTTGAGATTTGCATGCTCACTTATTTCCAAAGATAATTCTAACCCCTCAGAGGAAGAATGTATTACTGCACTGGAACACAGCTGTGTCCTCCACTTGAACCCTGATGGCCAGTGCCTCCGCAACACTCCGAGCAGATGTGCACATACCAAGCGTACTCCCACCGCACAGTAATTCAGAAGTGTTTTCCCACTGGGTAGCTAATCAGAAGCAACAGAATATGAAAAGTATTATGCATGCAGAACTAGTGAGGAGTGCTCATAAATGAGGCAAAGGAGCAAGTCCCAGCCAAGCTCCATGAAACTTTTCCCATCTGCTGGCTCCTGGAACATCAGGGCGTGTACTGAGACTGCTACAGCACAGCAACATATAGGAGTCTGGGTAAAAGAAGGGCTCACCATCAAGAAAACCTGAAAGTATTGAGAGCATTCTCCTCAGTTCCCTAAATACACTCCTTTTACACTTTTGAAACAGATTTGTTTCAATCAGCTCCTCCCCTGAAAAAACAGTAGCAACAATTACAGAAATAACACTGCAACAATTACAAAGTAACCCACAAACCAACATCTGGCATCATTAAAGGATGCAACACTATAAACAACCCTGTTAGAAAGCACTACCGTCAAACAGGACTTCCAGAATTTCCCCCACATTTTTTTACCATAAAATTTCTTAACGCTCTCAACATTGTTTCCTTTTACAGTCCAAGTTTACTGTCAGTTTAAAAAAAAATTTCTTCCATTGTTGAATTAGTTTAATAAGCTAGGTATGCCATAATATTGCTTTAAATCCCAACAAATCTGGTATGAAATAAACATGCTACAGGATATGCCACAGCAGGTTTTTGTCTTCTCCCCGTTGATCACATTTTCATTACATCTCTAACAGCTCTAAACAACTTTGTAAAATTAGAAGGTAAATAGCCAGACCAATCACTTGCTAAGAAAAGAAACTCAGATCTCAAACAAATATATCCTTCCAAACTAATCTTAGAAGGGAAGGAAGAGTAGAAACTGGACAAGAGATGCTGTACATCTTTAAGCTATTTCATTGCTTAGTTCACCTGTGAAAGAGGGAAAGAATTACTTCAGTTCCTGTTGTATTATTTTCTTATTCACAACAGAGAAAAATAGTTTAGTGGAGATATCCAACTGCACCTGCATGTTTCTACCATCTCATCTAAAATCCACTTCAGGCAGCAGCGATAACAAATTGTATTTACCACTAAGCATCCTATGTGTTACATAGCTGATGGGCAGTCCAAGCGCACTCTTGACTACATTTTAAATTAGGCCTCTCTTAAACATCAGCATATGTGTTTCATTTTCCAACTACATATTTGGATTTATGTGAGATACATTTGTCTTGATACTTTATTATTTTCCCTTACATTCGTTTTGTTCCATTTTTAAAGTATTCCCACACCATTTATTTTACTAAGCAAATGTTAGGTTTCACTGTAATTACTCTCTCTCCTTCCCTCTCTGCCCAGGGGATGAATTTAATGTATCAGTTTACCTTTTAAACTTCTATATTTTAACTTATATTTTAAAGTTAGTAATATAAAATAGAAGCTTCTGTATTCTTTAATGGTTGTCAATTTAAAAATAAATCTGGTTTAAGAAAGTCCTCAGCAGTTGAACTTCAAAAAAATAAAATATTTCTACGAAGAAATTTAACCAAAAAAGAACTGCCTGAATTGAGAACAAGGAGAAGCAAAACCTTGAAGGAACCTAACAAAAGAGAAAAAAAAAAAAAAAAAATCAACCTCACACTGCTTATTTAGGATATTCAAAATCCTAGATGTTGAAGATCCTATCTATTTTATTGACCTGCCTGAATAAGTGAGTCTGAAACTGCTGAAGATAGCACAGCAATGCTACAATTCCTTCCATTTCACTGAAGTACCTTTCTGAATAGTGTCTGTCACTTCCAATTCACTGAATCTCTCCAGTGCTTTTAAAAGCTTTTGTACATTTAGTTATTGACTGGACTATGTGGGAAACATTGCAACGTTCAAAATACAAGACTTGGTCTCTTGACCTTGTGCTTATGCACACCAAACAAGAGCAAGCACTAGTCAAAACAACAGTAACAGACTCCATTAAAAAGATCCATATTATGTTTATTTGTTAAAGTAGTAAACTCTTGTAGGAGAGTAAACAAAAGGAAAACGCTCTTTGGACGAGTAGCACCTTAGATGTCAAAATAAATGGGAAAAGCTGATTTAGCACTGTTACAGAAGAACCATTGAGTAACAATAACTGACAAAAACTTTCCATCAAAAGATGGGAACTACACCTTAATTAACACACAATTAGCTAATGACACAAACAGCTTAAAAATAAATCCCTTGTCCATGTTGTATGGCAACTACTGTACCCAAAAGGAGCACTCAAGGTATGAAATGTCTTTGTTCACTGGAGCTGTGATGTCAGACCACGCCAGGGGCTCACTGATACCCTAACACTCTCAACCCACCTACCAAAGTTACTTCAAAGTCCTGATGCACAGCAAGTTTTACTACCATCTTCCTCCTTTCTAGTACACAAACTTTAAAGTTTAAGGTCACAAGTACCTAACTGAAAATTAATGCTAAGTTGCCATGTATCCATGCTGCCATGCTTTAAGCACCAGAACCTGCACACATTATGTTCGTGGATATTACAGCACCAAAAGCTAGAACTGAGACCATATCTTCCATAGCAACAGATTTTACGCAATGGAGTTCACAGTCTAAACATATCATGGGATAAAAATCAATACCAGACAGTGCATCAGGTGCAGAGTCAGTAAGAAGACACCAACTTGACAACTTCTTGGTGAGTTTACAACTGTCACAGCAATGCACTTTCTATTCTGGTTCATATTGGCTCAAATCGCATCATCTGGGGCAGTCTTCAAGAATTAAATTAACTGACAAAATATTTTTGACAGAACAAGCAATGTGACTTACGAGCATACGAACTGCCATCTAGACACAAAAACATGTTTGGAACTCTTAAAAGAAGATTTCAGTGTCCTTTCTCAAAAAAAAAAAAGCAGATACAACACTTGTACAGAATACGGTTGACTGAACTTTAGTCTTATGGCATCATCAAGTATGACCTTCCTCATTCACCTATCTCCCCAAAAACAGGACACTGGTAAAGACAGTTGCCTAACAGGAAAATGTATGCAAACAGGTCTATTTGAAACATCAATATTGCTGTAAAGGAGGCCCAAGTACATTGACAAACGTATATGCCAAAACATCAACCCACTGAGTATCCATATGCCACCTGTTTCCTTATGTAAATCCCCTACTTATTATTTATTAATTTAATCCCACATTCAAAATTTAAGATCTAGCTTTCAGTGGCACCAAAAGAAAGCTCTGCTAAAGACCAAAAAACAACAAATGTAAATCTGAGCATTTCATTCATTAAGAAGCCCTTCTATACTATTTTTGTGCTTACCTCACTCTGAAGTCTTCAGACAACAACTGACACAAACCCCTTGCTACTAAAATCTCAACAGACATAAAAAATCAAAATCACCTCCCAAAATCTATCTAGAATCTAAAGTAATGCACTGCTCCCCTCACTGACAGAGCAGATCTCTTACTACTTGCTATCACAGTATTTAAGAAAGCAGACAGCTCAAGATACTTGCTTTATTAAACCTTCCCTATTCAAAACACATTCACCAGCCATAACTGTACCTCATTTCAGTGAAAAGTAAATTTCAAACAATGGATTTAATTAGAAGACAAAGAAATGCAGAAAGAATAGAAAAACCTTTGCTTTATCATACAATAAAAAACTGTATCACTGACAATCATCTTAACAGTTATATTTTGAACAGTGTAACCTCTCCTCAAAAAAAAAAAAAATCTCACCCTCACTTTACAGCTAGAAGAGGCACATAGTGTTGCACTAAAACTTCTGTTATGTCAAAAAACATCTTTACACTGTAAAATATGGAGTACATAAATGTAAACCAGAAAGTTTTTACACTGTGAAACTTTAAGCATTCTGTTTTTCTTTGCTGGACAGTCCCACCAAAGAATACTCCTGAATACCACAAAAATTAGGCATAATCAAAGGTCATACATAATTTTATGAATGTCTCCATCACTGCATATACCTCAGGAATTTGTAAGCTCACTACCAAGAGAAATTTCACTGAAAAGAAAAAAATGAGGACAGGTTATATTTCCATCACTACTGTTATGCTATTGAACTCTTTTCCACTGTCAGGTTCCTCAATACTTGTTTCAAGTATTTTCAGCTGGAACACAGTATAAAATGCTAAGCTTTTTGCAGTGTAACAGGTTACACTGATTATTTGTCAGTCATCCGAGAGAATAACTTCATTTGTAATACCTTTTGAATTTGTCAAGTGTCTCTCTCATAATGATTCATTTGGAAACATCTATTAGGAATTAGGGTTTGTTTGTTGGGATTTTCTTTGGTTAACTAAGCCTTGGGAAGTTTTTCATAGAAATATGCCATCCATCATGTAGCTATATTGAGACCACTCAGGAGGATGTGACAAGCAGTCTGTATTTTTCACTTTTTGCTTCTATAAAATGAACTCTTATATCCCAATTCAGTGAACTTTTTTATTGTTACTTCATAATATTACCTTTCAAAAATATGCCTTTACCATAAAAAAAGATTCTAAAATAATATGGCTCTCCCCTTAAGGCTTGGATTTAACAATATTTAGGTTGACCAGGAAAAATTAATGGATAAAAATTAAAATAACAACTAAAAAAAATTCATCAGCTCAACTCTTAGCACAACACAAGTGGTAGAGGTATGCCTATTTTTAAGAGAGAGGTTGCAGAAATATGGCAGGTAAGAATTTTTAGAGCTTCTGTTTTCCTTAAAGCACTTTATCACCGTGTTGAATTACCTCAGCTAAGTGTGTTGAATTAAATCTAGCCTACATGGTTTGTAGTTAGGTGCCTTTTCAGTTGCTTAAGTGTTTGCAAATGTAAAATGCACATAAAAACTGAATGGCTGAGTAACAAGAAACAGTAGCTGAAAAAAACTGTAGGTGTTCAGAATTCCATATTTATATGCATAATCTTTAAAGCCAACTACAGAAATTAAAAGCAGAAGCTACTTGGTACAGCAAAAAGAAGAGTTTCATTGTGGGATACACACTAAGTGTAAATACCACTGGAATTTTTCCAAGAAATATAAAAACCCACGTTTTCAAAGTCTCCCTTACATTGTGTCGCAAACCATAACAGATTAATCAAGTAAAACAAACCATTAATTAATGCTGTTAAATAAATGGCATATGTTTACCATCCTTACATTTAATCTTAAAGCATTTCCACTATTTGGCAATGTTAGCATCATTTTTATAAAAGCAAATGTATCAAAATTACATAATGAATTAAGAACTATGTAAAAGACAACACCACAACTACAATCCTTACTCGTTTTTATGCTTCACTCTGTGGGTTATTTCTACTAATTTAACCTGTGCCACAGAGTGCTCTTCATCCAAACGTTCCCCACATGGCTCTAACAGGTCTCCCTTGCACACACCATACAGAATGAACACTTGCAATCCCACGAACGACGGCTCTTCCAAAGCCTCAGTGCTATTAATTATTTGCATTCCAGTAGCAAGCAATAATCACACTGCCTCAGAAAGAGCACCTCATCCCAGATTAGGATCTGGAAATACCACCAGGCCACTGAATCCCACAGCACTGCTGATGCACATTTTCTCCCGCACTTTCTACAGTGGTTACTACACACAGGAGTTGAACACAGAAATTGTTGGTGATGCTAAGTTTAAGAGATGGGAGGAGGGGCCCGGAACAGGTCAGACCAAGAACAGGAAGAAGAGCAGGGTCTAAATTGGTGTTTGTTTCTCTGGTTTGTATGGGGCAACAAGACATTAGCGGCTCAAAGCGTGAGAAGGAACAATCGTAGAAGGGTCAAAACGTAGCAACTGCAGGGCAGAGAAGGCGGTGTGGGAGAGCTCGCAGCAGCAACACGACTCCAGGCAAGGAGCCTGCGGCAGGGTCCCGCACGGGCACGAAGCGGGAGAGACCGCCGCAGGCAGCGAGGCCGGGGCCAGAGCGCCATGACAGGTGGCCGGGCGAGGAGTCCGGTCTCGGCCGGCCAGGGGCCCGCGGGTCGCAGCCTCCGCAACAACCGCGCCGGCGCCGCGGGGCCGCACCCGGGCAGAGCAGGGCGGCCGGGGCTCGGCCGGGGAGCGCCACCGGAGCCCGCGGCCGGACCGCAGGTCGCCTGCGCACAACGGCCGGCGGCGGCGCCGCCTCCGCGCCCAGCCCGTGCCGCGGCTCCGCAGCGGAAGCAGCCGCGTCCCGCCGCGCCGCCCCCCGCCACCCGACCGGGCCTGGCCAGCACAGGCCGCGGCTCCGCCGCCGCAGGCCCGGCCCAGCCCTGCCCGGCCCGGCGAAGGCTGGGCGAGGCCGCGCAGCGCAGCGGGGTCCTCCGCGCCCGGTCCTTCCCTCCCTACCTGCCCCGGTCACTGCCGCAGCCCGTGGTAACTCACCCGCTCCGCCGCCCAGCGCTGCCCCGCGGCCGCGGGGGAAGGGACGCGGCGGCCGCGCCAAAGGGAGGGAGGGCGGCGTGCGCAGCTCCGCGGGGGCGCGCGCGCGGGCTGCCCCCGCCCCTGCCCAGGTCGTCGCGCCCGGCTCGGCCTGGCCCGGTGGCGGCCGCGTGCCCGCTGCCCTGCAGGCGCGTGCCCGCTGCCCCGCCGGTGCGCGCCCCCGCGGCGTCCGGCGCGCCGGGCTCGGCAGCTCACGTGATGGCGCTCTTGGAGGGAAGCGATGGGGGCGGGCGGGGGCGCGCGCTGCGCAGGCGCCGTGCGGGAGGGGCCGGGGGCGCGGGGCGGAGCAGAGCCGCGGGACGCCGGGCCGGGCGGAGACGGAACTGCGGCGGTGGCCCCGGCTCGGACAGGCTCCGGAGCTGCTCCCTCAGCGGAACCAGCCTTCGTGGCTGAGCCGGGAGTGTCCTGGGCACCCTCGTTGGACTCGGGGGCCACAACAGCGAGAGGCGCCCGCTGGCAACCGGCCGTGCGCATGACGGGCCTGCCTGGGCCTAAGGGAGGGTGGGTGGAGGGCGGCCGGCAGGGTCCGCGTGTTTTTCCCGTAAGGCCTTAGCTGAGGACACACATGAGGTGACCGGTGCGTGTGTAATGATGTGGCCTTTTGTCTTCGGAGAGCAGCTGCCACCCCCTCCTCGGTGCAGCCCGCATTACACAACCTGCTTGTTGATCTGGCCTGTGCGCCGGCAGCCTCGGGCTTATTCCTTCAGCTCTCGATGTGCCAGGCTCGTAGGTTCGTACATGCTGAACAGAAAAGTCTCTGTAGTCGGTCGGTCCCGGGTAGACAGGTCACATGCTGCCTGTTGGTGCAGGCGCGTTTTCGCCTTCTCTTGTCTTGCTAACAGTTTCTCCATGTGCACTGCAGGACCTGTGGCGCACATTGGAACCAAATCGACACCTGAGGGGCTGTCACGATATGTGTTTGTCGGGACATCGGAGCCTGGAGTAATTTGATCTTTACATAATGTTATCAAAGAGCAGGACTGTCTTTCCTAATATGTGTTACAGCATTAGCTGAATGCAGCATTCGTTGCGCTGCTTTCAGTTCTGATGGCTGGCATAAAGTGTAGTGCAGTCTGGCTCTTGCATACACCAAGTTTCAACACCCCCAAAAGAGAAATAGATTTTTAATTCAATACCGTTTCTGAAAATCAAGTTTGGAATTATCTTGTGAATTACTACATTAACGCTGCCTTTACATATTCTTCGTATTTTGTAATGAAATGCAAACATGATGGACAAAAAAGGATGAGGAAGTTAAAATTTATTAGGTTTCCTTTAGCTTCTTTTTTCAATTCTGTTTTGAGTCTTTGAGATGTGTGTTCACTAGGGCTTTTTGTGGTGCCATGAAGGCTGAAATACATTACTTCTCTTGCTACCATCACTCTAAGAAAGGAGGCATTAAACTGAAGGCATGGTAGCACAATATTTACAGGCCCTACACAAGGTAGTTGCAAAAAAAGAGTTTTGAAACAGAGCACAGTTTTTAACCTACTCAACATTTCTCCCAGCCCTTCTTAAGTTACAATTATGCACATTACTGCAAGTTGTTTTTTTCCAGTTTTCTTCCTGTGCTTTCCCAGTTTCAGAAGGTCTCCTTTCCAAAGCAAGCATCTTTAGAAAAAAAACAAAACAAAACTGAATTCTTATGATGGCACAGAACTGAGGTACTGGGCTGGTTGCACTAATTTCTTCAAAGTCTTTTTAGGCACGGACTTTGAGCAAGGTTCTAACCCTCTGATATATTGTTGACATTGTGTAAAGAAATGGAAGAACTTTCTGAAGCAAAATTCAGTTAAACACAATTTGCATTGCACAAATTTTCCAGCATTCAGCCCTTTTGATTTCATTAGTTTCGACACAAGCGGTAGGCAAAGCACTGCTGGTAATCTGGTCATTGTTCATTGCTCTATTCAGTTTTTTCTTTACACTGTCAAAAGTCACATAATTCCAGTGACCCATCTCAGTTTAACAGAGTTTGTGCACTTCTGCCATGACCACACTGTGCCAATCTCTTTATGTAATGAACTTCCCCATCTGTAGCACCTCTGTTGCAGTTTAACACTAAAAAAAAAAAAAAGCAAATTCTATAGTTATTACAGAGGCCGTTCCATACAATGACAGACCAGGTGTGCACAATTACAACTGCACCATCTGCTATCTTTCCCAGCAATATTTTTATCATGTTGTCCCTTTACACATGAGCTACTTGGTAGTAGTCCAGATCTTGCAAGTTGTTTCCATTGGAAAACAATTTATTTTCAGAAAACAGTTTGCTAGTGCCCTGAACACAAGAAAAAGCAGCAGCAGAAGGCAGTTTCTTTGCTTATAGTTCCAGTCTCTTCAGCCACAACTCTTCCCAAGAGGTTCATGAATTATTTTCCTTATAGTCTTTCCATGTTTTCTTGTTCTAAATGGAATTTTTGAAAATATGCTATACACAGATTATGATCACACTAGTCTTAAACATGGCTTGCTTTTGAGTGCTAATTACTAGTTCTTTGGTTGTCAAAAGGTGGAAAGGAGCTAGATTGCTCCATATGCTTATCTGGATAAAGAATTTATTGAGTTTGGTGGTGGACAAACAGGTTTTCTCACCTGGTGCAGGGCAGTATTTGCTACTGTCAAAAAGCTGAGATGTACAGCAGTGGGCCAATAACCAAACAATGTCTCACAGGAACATCTTTTGTCTGCAAGATACTTGATTTAAATTATTTTAAAACCCAAGTGCTGCATCTGTTTTGTAAATTTTCATGCAATTTAAAGTCCTACAAAGCAGAGTTAGACTTCTGAAATAAATTGAAGTATATGCACTACAGCATCACTTGCATTTATCTACTGAATTTGCAATATTGAACAAGCTCATTTTTTTTCTGATGATTGTTTTCTGTAGAGTCAGAAATACTACATTGACACCCCTTAATACTTAGATAACTGCTTTTCATAGCACGCTTGCCATGATTTTTCCCAGGATGAACAGCACTGTTCACAACACCTGGGATTTGCCAGTATCACTAGTTTAGGAGGCTTCATAGTTAGCTCCTTTGACATCTGTTGTAAGTTACTGTGAATTGTATCTTTAGCAAAATTTAAAATTTTTAGTTCTTCAGATCTTTTTTTATTTCTTGTGTAATAAAAATTGACTTTTTCAAATGCAGAACAGTAAGTCAATAATCTAAAATTTTCCAGTCCTATAATGGAAATCCACATGTTTTGATTAAGAATATCTGATTTGACACTATTTTCACTTTAATTGCCCACCTTTCCTCGCTTTAGTTAGTACAGGAACAGTAACATGTTTCCCCTTACCCACTTTCCACCAAATTTACAACAAGATCATTCTCTTTCCCCACAGAAAGACTCATTAGCAGCTGCCGGTTCTTGGAACAAACAGCAGTTGCATGTCTTGCTCTAGAAAGCAGCAGAAAAACATTCAGTTCCACAGGTGAAAGGGACTGAGGCTTTTAAAATAACCATACAGCTGGGTGAACAAAGGCAAGGTTCTGAACACAAAGGATGTTTAGCCATTGATCTTATGACTAAGGGTAGATTTTTGTAGAGAGGTAAAATGTGTAGAAGCTACAAGCTATTAAAAATTACCCAATGGAATACACAGATTCAAGATTGTAAAAAAAAGACATTTTGTCCCAGAAAATAAGACAAGAGTTGCAGGTATTTGCAGAGATTGGTGTAAAACAGGAAAAAAAAATCCTTGAATGAAATTTTGGAATGCTAGAAGAAAATAAACTTTTATAGCCAGCACAAAATAGGCCCTTGAGACTTACATCCAAAACTCATTTGGGTAGTTGTCTATGGAACTGCTGCTAGTTCTCTGAATCCCTGAGATTTCACTCCAGTACTATTTATCTTAATTTTTATCTTTTGTGAAGGCAGTCATATAGTAGTATATGTCCAGCTCCCCAGTACATGAAAGTATTGACAAACTGGAACCCTGGGCAGGGTCATCGAGATTATTAGAGGCTTGAAGCATATAGTGTACAGTGCTTCCTCACCCTTGAGATGAGACTGAGGATGGAAATTTCCTCTGTCTCAGCTATCTAGAAGATGAATGTAGAGCGGAAGAGACAGAGTGTCTTGGAGGTCACAGTGAGAAAATGTGAGAAACAGGGAAATTGCATCCAGGAAGATGGGAAGAGTATTCAGCTGGGGAGCAGATACTGGAAAGGAGCTGTTATCTCCATCCTTGAAGATACTAAAAACTTGACTAGATAGGCTCCTAAATAACCTGATTTAATTATGAAGTTCTCCCTGTTTTGAGCATGGGGTTGGACTAGATCACCTCCTAATGTTTTATTCAATCTAAATTACTCTATGTTTTAAATGGCACAGTTAGGGGATTTCCTTCAAAAATATTCTGATGCTTCAACCCAATGATATATGAAAATTCTCTCAAATTCCCTTCCTGGACTTGGCTCAGAACCTGTTCCAATGCAAAGGGCTTGCCATTTAACAGAATTTATTGAGACGCAACCTCAGAGTAGCATAAATAATCTGGTAGTCCTGAAAGACAATTGAGATGGGAATGTAAACATCAAGTGCCATTGAATAGTACTTAATTTTTTCCCAGCAAAGGAAACCAGGTAGCAATTAAGGAAGTCCAGAAGGGAATTTTGATGAGGAGTAGACAAGTGAAATAGAAATTTCCAAAAATTTCTGGGCAGGAAAAACAGGAATAAAATAAGAAAGTCAGGAACTTGGGAGGTAAAGACTCTCAAGGTATGAAATAAACCTTATGCAGCAAAGAGCTAACTTACGATCGGACAGCTGAAAGAAGCCTGTGAATGGGAGAAGTAAAAAGGTGGTGATTTAACACAGACACAGGGAAGTTTGCATACTCCCCATCAGGATAACCTCCTTAGCAACACACAGTGTTTGGATATTATAAAATTGTCTCACTAACTAGGTTAAAATGGGAAACCGCCACCAAGTGTCCACCTAGAAAAAAGTCTGCCCATTAGCAAAATTCTGTCTGAATAAAGACATAGTGCAGAAACACTCCATGTAGGATGGCCTGATGCAGCATCCGAGAGCATCAAGTGTATATAGCTCCTGCCAGGTATGTATCTTCCATAGCATCCTCCAAGGAACTCCCAGTTAGAAGGCAGGGAGAAGTAAGAATGCTGCCATACAAAACAGGGGTTGTATTACTGTGGAAAACCTTGGGTATCAAGTGAAAAGGGATGGTTGTACTTGCACTGTGAGGGAGCTCCATGGTTTTGCACATCTGCTATGCCCCCCTTTATGTGCATTTATTATGACGAACTGAAAGTTGTTATAGAGTTGAAATTTTAAAGGCAAGTTCAGGGTTTGCATGCCCTACGTAATGGCACACAGATTTGCTGGGGAATTGGAGAAGACAAACTAAGACGTGTGTAGCTTCCTATTAGCAGTGTGGAAGTGCATGACAGTGCTGAGCAGCACCATCCTGTTCAGATCCTATTGTAACTATGGTCCTATGGATTGGGAAAAAGACTTCATCACCTTCAATTCTCGCTCCTCTAAAGTCCAAGTGTAATTCAAGTTCTGTCTTCTTCAGAGCAAGTGAAATGAGTTTCACAATCAGTGAAACTTGATGATAAAGCATGTGCAAATTTATATGAAGGATAAGAATCAGCTATTGCCGTTACTCTACCAATAAAATGAAATTAAGACTCCAGCCCACTAGAGAATACCTATTCCATATATTTAGGTTTTGTTACACTGACACAGGTTACATGTAGTATTGAGATTTGATGTCTTCTACTACTTGAGTATTTCCATCTTGAGCATTTCTATGTATCTAAACACTGTGGTATCTGATTTTCCTCAGCTACACTTGAAGAGTTCTCATTTCAATCAGAAATTGAAGCAGGCAACTTGATCTTCTGGCACCGTCCCTATCGCTTCTTGTCAGACCACTATTTAAACACTATTACCTCACAAAGTGGCTTTCCACTGATAAGGAACTTGAGTTATTATTGAGATAATTATTAATGCATTAGGACAGTATATATCAAAATTAACAGCAGTCATACAGGGAACCATCAAAACAAAAATAACGCCACTTGCTGTGGTTACATGTAGCATAAACCCGAATCAATTTAAAAAATCAGGTTATAATTGTCAATGGTTATTACACATTAGGATCGGGGTATGTGGAGAGAAATACTTGACCTGACACTTTGAAGTATTGCACTTAAAAGAAGTTAGGTGAGATTTATTTAATCTACCTGTAGATACCAACACTGCAAACTGAATTTGCCATCCCATGCTCCCTTTACAGACTACACTCTCATCTTTAGAGAGCTCTTCATCTAACCTATTTTAGGTATTTCTTAGGACATCTGAGACATATGCCTGAGAAGTGAAAAATTCCTTTCACTGAGTGCAAGGGAAGCATCAACTCGTGTAAAAATCTGTATTTCTTCAGTTAAGTCCCTCCCAGCTATTAATACACCCCACCAAATTTCAGCCTGATTTTAATATCTGAATTCAACTTGTGAAGTTTAACTGATTTTTTAACAGCGGGATTACACAAATGCATACAAAAAGATAATAATAATCTATTTGGAACAACTTTATCTCTGGTTTGACAACTTTCCCAATACCGACAGAAAATACTTGCTTAATGATACAGCAAAATTGCAGCAAATCTAAAATACTGTTTTGAGTACTCAAAGTAATTATTTATATCATGTTGCACATATTAAAAAAGGAAAAAAACAGTGTTATTAATGCTGCAGTCAGGCACTCAGAAGCTTAAAATCAATAAAGGTAAGGTCATCTATGAACCCTCAGTCTAGCCCTGTCAAATACATTAATTACGTAAGATTTTTTCCCCCACCTCATTTGTAAGGATAAAAAATGCTCACATAAATAAGCAGTGCTTTACTCTTTTCTTACTGACAAAGATCTTAAGTCTAATCTAGAATTCATTTATACATTTTCTCATTGTTTCTTCTGCAGTAATGCAGATGGCTCTGATTACTTCAGAAATTGCTGCTTATCTCCACAACTGCCCCACTAATGTAAGGATTGGAATGGATTTTTATACATCGAGAACTGAAGACAGGGAGAATAACAATCAGAAGTATTAATCAGTTTTGAGTACAGTCTGAAGTACTTCAGGACAGTTCAGAAACACAATTCTACATAATTTCATATATACTTAAGGACAGTATTTACAGACTTAAGTTGAAACTGACTGCTCAGCACTTCTGAGAATCAGATTCAAGAAAATCACATTTAACTTTATACCTGATTTTGGATAATCAGTAACTAAGCACCTTGTTTGACTACATTAGCATTATTTAGGGACCACAGGACAGAACAATATAAGGAATTAATTTTTCTGCTTCACTAATTGCAAACTCTTCCTCACCCCATTTCCCATGAACATTTCTGTACATGCTAAAGAACCCTGTAAATACTACCACCATTTACAAACCACATTACATAAGTCATTAGGTCCACAGCAAGAACCAGTTTAGCAGATGACAAGAATGTACTACCACATACCTCTTAAGGGGACAAAACAGTTATACAGTCATTCTAAGCATCCATAATTAAATGTTAAAGCCTGTCTTCCATGTTAGGCTTTAGCCTAAAGATAGAGTAGTTCTGTTAAGCATTTCTTCATTTGAACTTGCAAATATGCAGATATATAAATACATAAATATATATATACGCATATATATATGCATTACATGGAATTTCATTCAGCTTGTTTTACATGGTTCCATCTGCTGTCTTCACAATTTATTTCCTGAAAACTACCAGAATTGTTACAAGAGAGGAAAAGATTTTGTTCCTTAGTCATGTTTTAATGGGAGTTCAGAAGTTGACTTGATTTTCATTTTAAACAGACGCAGCCACGCAAATTTTTCCTCTGGTTTACTGAAATCAACGGAAGCCAAGCGCAGTCTCAAGTTTAGAGTCCAGTGAACCAAGCTTTCTTCATTAATGTGTCCAAGCTCTTAAATGAAACATGACTGTCCTTACCCATAATGAGTTCTTTAAAGACAAAGCTAAATCTCATCTGTGTACAGAAATTGTATTAATAATTTTAAGTAAAAAAAAATTCCAGGCATTTTACTTGTGGCTGTTTTACAGATTTCTCCTAATTTTATGTGTGACCAAATCAGGATTTTTAACTTGGATACTAATATCTGTGTTAAACCAGTATTTACATCAGCCTGCTGTACTGATGAGTCACAGAATTTGTTAAGATTTTGTCTTTGCCATTGTTCCTATAATCTAGTCCATCTTGACAATAAAACATTGATGACTTCGGCTGTCATTCCAAAAGAAAAGATCTCATTTCCTCAGTCAAATGGAGCTGTATTTCATTAAACAAAATACCTTTTAAAACCATGTTCAGCTTCCAAAGGAAAGATGATCCAAAGTTTATTTTGCTACTTTAGAGACTGAGTTAATTATATTCTTTCAGGCATTTTAAAATCATACAGCACTCTTTATAACAAGGCTGTAACTTTTCCAAAAGCAATCCTTCAGAAATCTCATTGACTGATTCTATGATCCCACCTCACTATTTAAAAAGCAAGAGATGTATAACCATAGTTTAAGCAGATAATGAGCACTGATCACCTCAGCTGGCTACTAAGAGCACCTTCCAATTCTCGTCAGGAAGCCTAGTCACCACTCTGCAAACTCACACAACAGATCTTTGCTCACACAATTTTTTGGACATTTTCTGTTTGAACACAGCTTCAGTCTTGACAATGAAGCACTCTACCATACTATTTTTACTTGAATTCTAATGCTATCTCCCAAGTTTTACTGATGCATATAACTCGTCCACTTTACTGCAAAAACAGCTTCAAGAACAGTAAGCAAATAACCTATTTTAGTACTGGGGACAGCAAGTCACAACTAAGCTACATGAAGAAATACTGTACTTTCTACCATTAATTTTTATCCACATTTATTTATGAGTAAAACAAACAGCAAACATTACAGCAAAGGGGACATTCAGGCCCAGATTTAAAAAAAGAAAAAACAAAAACCAAGAAACCCAACAGATGCCTGACTAGATTCTGAATTTAGGCACCTCAAGATTGCTGACAAAGTACACAAAAATAAGTGAAAGTGATGAGCATTTCAGCAAACATTGTAAGTGCATTTCAGTATTTATTTAGATGTTTTAAGCTCTCGCACTAGATTTTACAAGCTGGTGAACACTGGCAAAAGTATTTCTCCCACAGAACTATAACCACACATTCCCAAGACAGTATAAATATATGGTTGAACTAACATTAATACACATCACCATTTTATCAATTACATAATAAAACAAATTATCAAGTATCCAAATATTAAGTTACGCAGCTTGAAAGGCATACAAAATATTACAGAGGTCTGCCCAAGTCATAGCAGAAACTCAAGGAGGAAAAATGAAAAGAAAAAAAAAAGATCACACTTTCAACAAAGCAATAGTTGGTAAACAACTCTCAATAGGTACAGAAAAAGAAAACTACAAGATTTTTCAGAAATTTTCTGATTAAGAATTTTTAGCTACAATAACAAAGCATTTCTACATTTTAAAAAAATATTTACTAAAGTAAAGGGCATATTCTATACTTCCTGCACAAGACAAAGGCAACATTTTACTAGAAATATTAAATAGCCCCTCCCAACCTTTTCAGGCCCTCTGTTAAGTTGCACATGAAGTGCCAACATTAATTTTACTGTAAGGCTTTTTGTCTGGAGACATTAAAGACTTGTGTGCTTCTGTACAATTTAAAAGTTCTTCTACATGAATAACCAGAGTAATGAGTTGTAAAATGGAGAGGTTCAGGTAACAGAAAAGTACAGGTGAAGGGGTAAAAAGTTGTTGTAATTCAGAGTATTAAAAAGACAGACTGTGCAAATCCTGATAATTCTAGTGCGATTGTGGGAGACAAAACATACAGTGAGCAGGCAAGACTACTTTAGAGGCCATATTCTTCAATATTGAAATGACTGTAAGAAAAAAAAGATAGTAAGGTCCAGATAAGCTGGTAGTTCTCACATCATCAGAACTATGCTCATTTTAAGGAAAAACATGTAGCTGATATGCTGGGTGTTTTGGCACCTAATCTCTCTACAGATTGATTTTAGTACCCCAATTTTTAGTAGTTGAAACTAGGTCGGTAAGACTCAATGGCATGATTAAAGGATATTTGATCTGATAATTAATGAACAAGGAGACAGCTCAGAAACAGGGTACAGCAAAAACATTTACTGGGTCTCCAAATAGACAGATAGTTATCTAAACATAGAAGTTGCATTTCTACTGAGCCTTTAGCCTAATAAATACTCCTAAGGAAGCTTCCTTTACTACTAAAAAATACCAGACTGATGTCTTTGACATGCAGTCTGCTTAATTCTAGTTTCCATCCTTTATTTCCAAAGAAGTACTATAGGCTGTTGAGCTTTACTGAATACAACAATTATTTCGGTGACCATTGGAGTCTTTAAAGCGCAGACGCATCTTGGGGCGGTATTTCTCCAAGTACAGAAGTTGCTTGCTGTTGAAAGCTCCACGCCGCTTCCTAGGTGGAGAAAAACAGATTTTAAACAGAACATTAATCTGCCCAGTGAAATAATATCACCAACCAGAGAAAAATATTTTTAGGTCACTTAGAAAAGCCACCTTTAAGTCAAGGCTGTAACCAAAATAGGGATAATTGGAAGTTAAGTGCCAGGAAAGAGGGTGGTAGCTTCCTTTTACAAATATCTCACTGGACCACATGCTCAAAGGAGTACATAGCATTTTACACAGTGTTCTAGTCTCTGATATGCACAAGCCAGAGATCTTACATTAAGATCCTTAGAAGAAATTTCAAAAGGAAACTATGAAGCAGATGCAAGATGGTCTTCTTGAGAACTGAAGTTATTAATTCTCTTAAAATAATTATGAAGAACACTACAATATTAAGAAAGTACATAAACACTGAAAGTCCCCATAATAAGATGCTGAACAGAAATTGAGCTTTGTTTTCTCAAACTGTAACTACATGAGAAAAGGTACACATTGGCTGACTGGAGTGTGTACCTGGCTTCCTAATCCTCACTTCATATACAACCAGTACAAGCTGTATTTAATTCCTCAAAGGCCTGGCAGTTATGCAAGAAGTATTTTGTTATTATTTATAATGGATGCAGCTTCTTTTAAATAGAGCTGAAACCTGAGAAATTAAAACATTGAGATTAAAACTGTTCTCGTCCAACTTACATACCCTAATTAAAAAATCCAAGGAAATATTTGTCTTCACTGGACCACCAGAAAAGACTAGGACAAACTTTTTAGCACATTTCGATCTAATACAAAAGGAAGGATCCACCAACATGAATGAGTATTAATTCTAGCCAGGAAACAAAACCTAAATTCCTAACGAATTCTGCCTTTCATATGTAAAATAAATAAAGAGAGCTCTGCAAATCTAATTGAAGATTAGGGGGTTTGTTAATGATTTATTGGTTTTTTTAAAACCTCTTCAAATAATTATGTACGGATTCTGGTTTTGACAGGAACATAAAATTCCACAGACCAAGTCCTACAACACTGACTGCAGTACAGCTTCAGATGTACTGAATTAAATAACTTACAAAAAAAGGGCATCAAAGACAAGAGTAACATTCAGAATTTCCTTCAGTGTCCAAGGATGTATCAACATGTTAAATCTTGGGAACATGTATGTACGTTAGCTTCATACTTACTGTCTTATGAACTGCACTGCATCTTCATACTTCATTCCACATTCTATCAGTGCAAGAGCAACTAAGACTGGAGCTCTGGTTAAAAAAAAAATCAGTTTAGCTTTTGTCAAAGCACACTCAGAAGAACAATTTACTCAGTTCTCTCTTCAGTGTATCTAGTATTCTCTGGGAAAGCAGAAAAGGCAAAAGGCATTTCTACATTAACTCAGACATTGTATCACTTGGTTCTGAGTTAGCCATTCTCAAACAGGGGTTTAAATTAAGTCTGGTCAACTTTAGCTTCATTCATCTGACTTCAGGTACAGGAGAGCACAACAGGAATAAAATGCAAGTAATCTTTAAACATTTGTTTCAACTCAATTGATTCTGAGGAAGAGTTGCATAGGGGTTTCTATTCTCCACAATGAATTATCATTAGAAGCAACCAGGATGCCAAAGAAGAAGTCAGAAGAGGGGTCTGGCTCACTATGAACTGACAAATCCTAGAACTAGTGTCACAAGTTAGGAACAGATTCAATCCACGGGGTGCTGCTCACCCCGAGGATCTCCTTGCTTGCCACAGTTCTTCCTCTGACAGAATCAATTTGCAGTTAGAAAAGCTTGACTTAAATCAAACTCAAATTAGCAATTTATGGCTCACAAAAAAAACACCCACAAAACCCCATGCCACATACTAGCAACAAACAGACGTGAGCATCTAGTAGTAAGTTTAAGTGGCTTTGTGTGTTCAGGGATTTAAAAGAAAACTTACATGACAGAAAGCTAGGACCATCTTTTCAACTAATTAACTGCCCAGTTTTGAAGAAAAACCAACTGGTATCATTCTAAGCAGCAGAAGAGAACTTGTTTTGATAACATTCATCACTATGGTGAACTTTATTACACGTGAAGCTATAATGAAGTGGATAAGCCGGATTTATGGACAGCAAGACCAGAAACCTTAATTTTATATTGGACCTGCTGAAACCCATGGCTAGAATATAGCAACTCCTTTTTGAACAGATCTAGTTCTCAGGTAGTCTAGAACAACAGCAGAAAAACCATTACTTTCTCACAAGTGTTGGAACTGTATTTAAGATAGTGGCAGCAGCCAGAATGAACAGGGCTAAGAGGAGAATATTTAGCATTATCCCTAAAAATTTTGATGCCACTTAAAAATGAGACAAACAGCTTCGGGAGTTTGGAAGACACTTTTCATCCCTCACATACGTGGTGGATGAAAGCTGGTCTTCATATACCAGAACCACCCCCTTGTTTGTGGTTAATGGTTACAATGCCCTTGATTCAAGAAGACTGGCAATACTGCTGAAATGAAGAGGAAGCAGGCAAGTCACTAAAGAACAAATCCATTAAGAAAAAAAAGAAGTAATAAGACAAAAAATGTCAATGGGACACTCATCAATATGCTTGATACAAGAATATACTTGTTAACTTAATTCTCTAGACTTTGTGAGAGCTCCGACAGAAGCATGATCTCTGGACTTAAAGACCTTTAACAAGTACGTACAACAGTTTCCTGCTATTTTAACTACTTTTAAACATGAGGTCATTCCAATACTGGATATGTGACTATTTTACATTTGCTTCAAATAAACTTCTGCACTAGATCTTAACAAGTCTGACCAGGGATCACAATTCAAGAAATCTTTAAAACTTCACCCACCTTCCAAGACCAGCAACACAGTGTACAGCAATACAACAACCAGGTTCTTCACGAAATTTAACTTTAAGGAGGTTTAGCCAATCATCAACAATCTGGTTGGATGGTGGAGCACCATCATCAAAGGGCCAGTCCTAGAACACAGGATGACAAATACATAAAAATAGAATTCTTGTAAGCTGTGTGCATTGGCAAAAAAAGGAGGGGGCACAGAGGACAAAGAGCTGACAGCTAAGCAAACCACTCAAACCTACAATTTTCTAATAGTATAACTATAGCATTATTATGAATACATTCCTTGCAATCAGTTTTCATTGAGCATATGATTTAGGTCAAAATGGAAGGTTTTTTTCTGACAAGAAAAGATGTCTGCACATATTTTTCCTCTATCAGGAATTCCTGTATTCCTACTGGAATACACTCATAGAGTTAATAAGGTGGCATCAAATAATCCTTTCTTTTGAAAGGGGGCAGGGTGAAGAGGGAAGTAGGTTGGTTTGGAACTCTGCTTCTACACTACTTACCAAAACCTGAATGCCTTCTTTTTCCACCGGAGCAGTGTCATAAGTAGCTTCACACACTCTTACCACTGTGGTAACACCGTATTTCTTAAGTTCCTAGGGAGTGAAAAAAAACAATGCTGTAAAAGTAAATTAGCTTCACTTACCATTTAATATTCTCAGTAAGCTAACTTAGTAACTCATTCCAAAACTTTCAGTAGCTCAACTCATGCAAATGCTTGCCATCCTGCAAAGAACACAGAAAGCTGAAATGACTAAAAACTTATGTGCCAATGCCAGATACTTTAAGCTTTTCTCCAAACACAGTCTTATCTGCAGACTAAGTTTTGTTACGTTGGATCAGACTTTTTCTTTTAAAATCAGATCCAGATGAATATTGATTAATCAAGTAATCCATCTCCAAAAGATCATTCCTTTTAAAAGAACAGAAAGCTTCCTGGTTTGCAAAGCCACATACTTCACTAAATGCATTCTGATCAAAGTTAAAATCTTGCCCTTCTCTCTCTCTCTCTCTCTCTGCTTAAAACAACATGTTTGTTAGACCCCTTACTGTTAAGAGTTGAGCACAGGACAACAAATTATTCCAGTTCCTGAGTTGTCATAACAAAATTTAGCTTTCCATTTCACTATTACACTACATTAAAAAAAAAAAAAGCAATCCCCCTTCATTCTCCCTGCAACAACCCACCATTCACACTGCAACTGTCACAGTAATGACTGAAGCATAGCCTAAGCATACTTGATCTACTTTGAGAGTACAAAGGCAAGCAAATGTTATCTCACTCTGTTTCCTGTCAATTATCCTGCACCAAATGCAGAACTGAGTTATAGAACACCTAAAATCTTGCTAAGGAGGAACTTTGCAAACTGGGACCTTCCCAGGAAGTAGCTTTGCTGGGAACTTACTACCACACAAACATGCACTTTATACAGCTGTGCACTTTGTAGTTCCAACACGCTAAATACATGGTTTAGATGATATACTCAGTATTAGCAATATATTCCAAGCCACTGGCTTTACTCAGTAGATTATACCAAAGCATCTGAACTAGCTTCAGCAGCTCTGGATGCAGACTAAGCCTATTGCCACAAATTTCACTCAAGCAGACACTATGACACAGAGGATCCTCTTAAGCTACACTAAAACCATGATCTGCTAATACTGAAGGAAGCTAGGCAGTGAAAGCATACTGGAATCCTGTTATTTGTTCCTAAGGTTCTGACCCACAATATATATCACTACGCAGCAAGTACAAGGATGTTACACCACTTCAGCCTATTCTGAATATGAGCTCCTACCACTAAGAGGTATTTGGATTGTTCTACACATAACTCTGCTAGATAATTCCTGTTTTCAGACCTAAACAATGTACTTTACGTACTATGTACTAGACAGTATAATTATTACTTGGCTTCACTCTCAGAATTACGTTTGTGAAGGCCAAAGTATATGTGAATAGATTTGTCTGTAGATCTTTGAAGCACAGCACCAGTATTTGAAAAAAATCAATATACAGTCTCAGTACCTCCCCATATGGCTTTCACAGGAGTTATTAGCTAGTAAAGGAAATTGTAAATATAGCATGCTGTTCAGGCATTAAAAAATACATCAGTAAGAATTCTGTACGGGCCTTACCTCTATAAATTTGTTTAAGGTTGCATTGGTCGGATTATGTGTGATCAGGAATCTCATGTTCTTGTAGGTGATTTCCACAGGAGCTGGGCGGTTCATTCGGGCCATATTGATTTAGTTAAACATGCAACAAGATTATGAAAGGAATAAAAAAAATTCTAATACAGAAGTGATGTAGAGAAACTGAAGTCTACTTCACTATACTCCACGTGAAATTCTCAGTGCTTGGAAGTATGAAGTTGGGAGCAATGGGAAATGAAATGAACCTCCTAACAAGAAGCAGCAATTCTTCAATCCAGTAATACTGAGGCAAAAGAAAGGCAGTGCACTGAGGTTTACCCCATCCAGGTCTGAATTCCGTTGTTAAATGCTCTGCCAATTTCAATTCAACACTTCTTATCCTGGTCAACCACTCTTAGGGGGGCTTCTTGGTGGAGTAGTAATGAATTTCTACAGTTCACTTGTCTGCATAGAGGTCGTGCTGTGCCTGGCAGTAGTCTCCACTGCCCTTCAGAAACTCCATAAATGTGTGACCAAGAACACCACAGAACTGCTGTAAAGACAAGGGAGGAAAAACAAAATCATGAGTACAGGTGAAACAAGGTTATTTTTAAGACACCAAGCTTTATAAAATGAAAAAATAAAAATATAGCAACTAAGCAGTTTCACAAGGTTTATTTTTTATTCCAAGAATTAGATTTGTGTAAGAATCCTGTTACCTTTCTTAGCATGGATTACTAGAAAATAAATACATTTACTTACTACAAAGTTTCCACGTAGGGTTTTTGCAATACCAAATCCTGTAATGTATTAGAATACCAATTTCAGATGTGCTAAACATAGCAACAAGTTTCAATAACTCCAGAATTCATAAAAAGAATCATTCTTCCAAGATACCCATACAACTGCCTTTACCATTTTGAATTGTGAGACATCATAACATCTACTAAAGTAACAATGCCTAAAGCTACCAAAAAAAAAAAAAAAAGTATATTAATACACCTGACTCAAATAGGTGGCCTTAAAAGCAAATGCAGCCTTGTGGCCTAATGACACAATGTGAGCTTCTGAACAGAGGCTTTTGAGGCACAGATTTCCAACTAAGGAACATTTCACACAGTAAAGGCTGAAGACCCATGGCAACTTTCATATGCTTTTAAGTCTTTTTAGACCATGACTTCATTAATATACTGAGATAGCAGTAATAGTCTAGCTAAAAACATACACAGGCGAGTTTATGGAACAGGTTATTCCTGTCCAGTGGTATGCTGCTTAGCTATGGTTAAATTTATATATGTAATTACTGCAAGATGCAACTAGGAATTAAGATAGCAAATGAACTACTCCAAGTTGTTTATTTATTTGCAGATGTTGCAAATGAACCACCCATATGTGCTTTTATGCAGCGTGGAACCCTTACAGCAGACGCATTCGTTTTGTGCCCAGCCACTCTACCAGTGCTACTGCTTATACCTGCCTAGGGAACAGGAGGGAAGAAGAAGGGAGTTGTGTTTTCCAAAAGAGAGGCACAAGTTGAACCATGTATCCACTAAATATACTTAGGTATCAGAGAGAAACATAATCAATACTACAAATATTTAGCAGAAAATATAATTTTTGTTGATCAGTCAACCCATTTTCAGACAGCTTCCTGGTAAGGGTTTTAAGGGTATATGTTCATCACAGGCACAACTTGTAAAAAAACAAACAAACAAACAAACAAACAAACACACAATAAAACCCCAACCTGCTAACAAACACAAGAATGAAGTTAACAGAAAGAAACTAAGATGACAATTTCATGTCCACTTTGCTGCTACTCCAGAGATATTACCATCACCTGGTAGTGATGCAGACTATAGGATTAAGTTTGCCAGTTACTCATAAAAAAGCTACTTCAGTTTTTATCTTTAACAACTTGAGAGACAAGAACTCTAAATATAATAGGCGTGGAAAAGGGAGTACGAAGGATCCTCTGAAGTCAAAGGTCAACAGAGTAACAGGAGCCAGGAGAATTCAGACTCGGAAGAACTCCAAGAACCATCATCTGACTCACCAGCCATGCCCTAGCAAGGTGGCAGGTGTGCATTTAAAAGCCTCCTAAGGACCAGATCTAGGGAACAGCTAAAATAGCAACTGAAAAAAAGAACTGAAGATAACTTATTTAAAGTCACTTTCAATTAGTTTAAGAAGCAGAACAGCAAAAAGGGACGGGACAGCTTTAAGCAGATACAGCTGCACAAGGTCTTGTGCTGCTTTTTGCACTGCACTGGCAGATCTCATGTTGATCTCTTAAGACTGCTAAGAAGAATCACAGACAGAACCTTTCCCTGGTAAAGGATGAGGGAGTGAAGGCTGTCAGAAACACAAATGCATATAAGTGAGCTTGAGGACACAGAATGGATTCATAAGGATGAAAACCTTTTCATCTGCAAGATGGAGATTGTGGGGGAAAAAATAACATTTAGCACGCTGCCATACCAGGGCAGGTAGGAAGAAAGAAGTAATCAGGATTCATCCAGTCTTCTAGGCAGGCTGCCCTTAGTCTGCAACTAGGAGTACTCAAAATACCAGACAAACCAGTAAACAAGGAAAAGGGCAGGCAGCAAAGAATTAGTTAAGTAAAAAAATCCCTCTTTTTAATGCAGATTGCTAATGACATCTAGAAACTGGGTGCACAGTTCAAATTCTTATACCAAGTAGAAACAAGTAGATTATGCAATGTTACATTTGAGTTCTATGTGTTATTAACCCTTACAAAGAAATTCATTTTGTTAATTACTGACTTAACAGTCAGTATTAGACACATCAGAGCCTTCATAACTCACACAACTAAGGACCTAACCAAGCATGTATTTAAGCCTCACTGTTTGCCTTGGCAACTACTGCTGCCACATTATAAAGGACCAAAGCTCATATTTTCCTTTGATGTGAATGCCATCACTTCTCACCAATACTAGCAGGAAAGCTTCACATGCAGACCAGCTCCTTTAGGCAGCAACACACTGTTCTATCCCAAGACAGCTCTGCCAACCTAGTTTCATTCTGTTCTGGGAGTCAAATAAAAATTAAAGATGAGTAGTACATGGGCATGCTGTTTGTATTACAGGGTTAAGCCAGAGTATAAGGCTTCATCCACTTTCAGCAAAAACAGCTAGAAGATGAGAAATCAGCTATGAAAATAGCATTGCAGTAATTATGATGACCTCAGGCTTTGAGGGAACTCAAATGATGTCAAATGATGAGCTTTCAAAAGGCTTGGAAATACAGCTTTAAAATTACTATATTGTCTCATACAGTTTTGGTAGGTAAGCTATCAAAACAGTCAAGGCAGTACATGAAAACAGAAGTTGCATAAGTGAAATTCAAATCCATAGCACTGAATGTAGAAGGTTCTTCAACACAGTAGCACCAACTCATTGTTTGCACCATCAAATTCGATGCTCCATCATGTTCTTTTTAATTTACATATATATTTTCCTTGAGGAAACTTAACACTGAAGGATTTTGGAAAAAGTAGCAGTTTCCATCACAACAGAAAGCCCAACATTTAGACTGTTCGAGCCATCAAATAAACTTGGAAAACAAAACTAAGATTAATATGCCAGGACCACCCATGAAGAGAGGGTAACCTATCCATTATAGATGCATTAATTATGATTGTATGATCTACTACACTTCAAGCTAGGAGAAGTTAGAGAATAGTCTGTTCAAGTAGGAGGAAGGAATCTGAAAAAGAAAGGCTTGAATTCATGCCCTTCTCTGGGACAGAAAACTGAAGTATCTGTCTTCACTGACAAACAGATTCACATGGATGTAGATTTTGGGTTTGAAACTGTAAGTCATGCCTGACAAAAATGGTTTATGAAAGTAATCTATTAGATCCTTATTGATAGGGATTGACAGGGGGAAAGTAGAGAGGTGTAAGGTTATCCCATGCTGTTGGCATTTTGGTTCACAGCTCGGCAGCATCTTGAAAAGCATGCAAACAAAAGCACTTGTTAACACAGTTATATGACACTTTAGCTTCAGAAGATGTGCAAGATGGTTCACAGTTGCTCAATCCACCTGCTCATAGACCGAAAACATTCATAGCCAGAACCAACTATGTGGTCTCACATTCTCTTAAGTCAAGATCTGACATGCACTCACCTACTGAAACCACAGGATTAAAACTAGAAAACTAAAATAAACTGAGTTTCATAACAATTTGAGAACACCTGCAAGGACGTGCATTGCTCTAACTTACTACCCAACAAAAAGATACTGAATGGCAAATACACCCGACTTCCTCTTACTTACAATTCAAGACCTCAGTAGCAACTGACAAGGCAGACAGGGAGAAGTGCGAGGGTAAGGGGTACAAACTGCAAAGCCATTACACAAGGTAGACACACCTTCATAAGGTGCTCTTGACAAGATGTACCTCCTATCCACTGGGGACATAAATGCCTGTCTTCTGATATCCACTGTGATAACACTGTCCATTTTAGACCACAGAAAGCAACCCATTGCCTATAAAAATACATTCATATCTCACCAATGGGAAGGGAGAATCCAAAGGTTTATCGTAAATTTGTTATGACATGCTCTATGCCGGAAGGATATTCTTGTGGTTCAAGTATGCAGTGAAGGGGGAAGAAAAAATTATCTCAAAACTTCCTGTATAACAAGTCAATGCAGCTTTCAGAGATGATGAAACCAAGGCCATGTGACTCAGTTCAAAGTTCTTCTGCTTAGACCACAAAAACAACATGCAAAGAAGCCTTAACAGGTATTGGAGAAAATCAGACATCACAGAAACCAATCCATCCCCTTGTCTAGCACTTCCTCCTGGGTTTCCAAAAGCAAGGAATCTCAAAATGACTTAACAATGTCACTTCAATAGCAAAGTATATAAATCCTGTCATTCTACTAAAACGCTATAAAATTATGCTTTAAGCAATAACATGAGAAATTTAGCACATTCAGCAATGACTATCTGCATGTATTTCATTGAGTTTAATTAAGCCACGAATGCCTAACAAAAAGTTGCAACCAAGAAGAAAGCTGTAAGGACTTCCACTAAACACAGAAATATTTCTTGTATTGATCCAAGTGAGTTTTAATTTTTTGAAAAAGGTGACAATCTCTTGTTAGTTTACAGTTCAGTAATACCCTTATCTGTGTGTTCTGGTTAATGTTTAAAGCAAGTGATCACTTACAGTCAGCCTACACACTGGGATAGATCCGGCATTCTTATGTGGCATGTATTTTGTCAGAACAGGTAAGTTTCAACTGATATAAGTTATTAGATAAGGCTAAGTTCTATTTATTTACTGTCTTACTGACACATTTAATTTAAGTAAGACAATGACATCCTGTTCCCTTGGCTCTTGTTATATCTGTCATTCATTTTTACTTCTCATTCTTGCATTTCCTCTCATGGCTGTGCAGTTTTTGTATTGCTTCCTCCACATTTTCCTCATGAAATTACTCTGTTCCTGTAAGACAATTTCAAAGCCCTTTGCTGTTCCATCACTGGAATAATATGAGCTGACATTTTAGTGTAATCTTCAGGTTTCTCGATTTGGCAGTTTTATGAGATTACAAAGAGACAGGGTTCATACTTCTGAGTCACTGCTTTCGAAAGACTCAGCAGATGCACAGGTAGACATATTGGAAAGTTGTCTCCAGCAGAAGTAAGAAACACCGTATTACCGAATCTTCATGCCCCAAAAACTGTACAACTGTCAGCTCATAATACTTGCAATGTGCATAGCTGGCTACCAGTGAGCAAACAATCCTGCTTTTATTGTCGTAGATTACTTGATTTTGTTAATTGTCTTTCTTGCTTCCCTGCTTTTGGAGGGCATACTACCCACCAGCAACCCGTGCATTGTTTGATTTTTTCGTGCTTAAATACACACTGCTCTGTGGTCACAGATGTTAGGCAGCACAGGCACCGAGATTACTTGGGGAGTTAAAAAAGAAAAACAAACCAAAAACCGACAAGCGAAACCTTCCAAAGGTGAACCGTGATCCACCTCCAGAAGGAACTGCCTTCCTTGAAAAGACAGATAGCAAGGTCTTGAAGGCAGTTTGAGTCAAAATTAAGGTATTTGACTGAATTCGCGAGCTTTTGAGGCTCAAGGCAGATTGTTACAGAAACATCCGCTTCAACACGGACGTAAATGACTCCTCTGCGGACTTTTCCTGCCGAACAATGCCGGCTACACACCCGAGTTCGGGCATACCCCACCTCTACTGCATAGAGCTCATTTTGGAAAGGACTCACGTCCTCGCTCGCAGCCGGCACTGACTCCCTGCCCGAGCACGGCGGAGACAAAGCAGCCGCCCGGCCGCCTTCGCCCCGGCCGCAGCCGCGCACGTGGGGCCGCGGCGGGGGGCGAGCGTCGGCCGCGGCAGCCAAGCCTGGCAACCAGCCTAGCAGCCAGCCGCCCACGGGCAAGCCCCGGCTTGTCCGGACAGCCCCGGGCTCGGGCCGGCCCGCAGCCGCGGGGTGCCGTGCTCCCGGCCTGTCTGTCCCAATCTCTCCCCGGCGAGGAGACGCTGTCCCGGCAGTGACAGCGCCCCGCGGGCCAGGCCGGGCCGTCGCCCCGACTGCGGCGGTCACGGGTTCGCATCACGCCTCGATCAGGCTCCCGACGCGGAGCCATCTTGTCCCCCGGAGCCGCCGCCCGGCTCGGCCTCCCCCCGGCAGGGGGCTCCCGGCACGGCCCAGGGCGCGGAGCTACGGACGCGGTGGCGCTGCCCTTCCCAGCGGGCGGCCCGGCCCGGCGGACCCCGCCGCACAGAGCCTGGCGGGGAGAAGGCCGGGCCGGCGGGCGGGGCAAGCGGCAGCCGGGCTCACAAAGCGGCTTTGTGCCCGGACGGGCCGCCCAGGAGCCGCGGAGAGGTCGCCACCTTCTCCTTTCTCGGCGGAGGAGGGGAGAGGGGCGCCAGCAGGCGGAGGCAGGAGAGGGGCGCCGGGGGGAGACGGAGGCCAAGACATGCCGCAGCCGGGCGGGCTCGGCTTCCCAGCGGCCCGCCCGACGGCAGCCGCAGCCCGGCGCTTCGAGAAGCCGCCCGCAGCCGGCGTGGCCCGGACGACAGAACAAAGAGACAACATGGAGGAGAGGGGGAGGAGAGGCGCGGTAGACGGGACGCTAGCGGGGCGAGGGGCCAGGGCGGGGGGCGCGGACGGGTGGCACTCACAGGAATATGGTTACTCATTGAAGACTGTAGCCTGATCATACAGCCGGGGTGCGGGCGCCACCGCCGGGGGCAGGAGGAGCAGAACCAGGAGGAGGAAGAGGAGGAGGCGCTGGAGGCCGCGGAGCTGCCGGCGGGGGTTCGGCGGCGGCGGCGCGGGGAAGGACCATACAGCGGCTGCGGCGGGCGGGCGGCTCTGCGGGCGGCGCCGGGCGGACGCGGCTGCACCAGGAGCGACACTCGGCGCCGCCTCCCCCACGAGCGCCCCGGTCCCGCCCCTCACGCGCATCGCTGACGAGCGTGGCGCCCACCCAATCACAGGCGCTGTCGGCGCGTCTGGGGCGGGCGCGAGGCCGCGGGGGGCGGGGCGGAGGCGAGGCGGGCGGGCGCGAGAGGCGGAGGCAGCCGGCGGGAACCGGTTCGTGAATGGGGCCGGGGCGGGGAGCGCCCCTCGGGGCCGTGCCGGGACACCCCGCGCGCGCCCCGCCCGCTCGCGCTGCTGCCGGCGGGTTCGGCGGGAAGCGCCTGGCGCGAGCTGCGCGTCTCTCAGGAGGGAGAGTTCCAGACTCTTCCGTGCGCCGCCCGTGCGGGGCGGCCGGCTGGCGCTCGCAGCCCTGTGCCCGCCGTGGCGGGGCGACGAGGGAGAGCCGCTCGTGCGCGGGCCGTAGGACGCGGGGTGGCGCAGCGCGGGCCCCACTCTGCTTTAATCCGTCGGCCCCTTCGCCCGCGGGCTGCAAAACCGCTTTGGCGAGTTTAATGCCGACAGGAAGCTCTTAGAGCGTTCTGCCCGCAGATTACCCCGTGTCTTTTAAGTCGAGATAAAAACCGTGATTCTGGTGTTGCAGCTGGGAGCTCAGCCCAGTAGGCCAGAAGCGGTGTGAGAAACAGCAGCGCTTTCTCGGCCTCGTGGTCCCTATCGCCCCTAGGAAAAGTGTCTCCCAGGCCATGGGGGTTCCCGAAAGCAAACGGGAGGAGGTGGAGCCGGCGCGGGGAAGCACCGACCGTGTCACTGCCCGCCTCAGGGAGGTGGCGCGGCCGGCAGTCCCTGGCTGGACACCGGCAACCTGCGAAACACCTGAATGTGGGTCAGCGCCAGCTTTGTGAAACAACAGCCTATTTTTAGCTTAAGTTCGTCTGAAACTGTACTAGTTGTATTTAACTAGTTAAGTCTTTCTTCTGCATTATATCTTATTGCTGCTGTACAGATTACAAGACCTTGCAGTTGTTTTTGATCTAAAAGATGAAAAGCTCGAGTCTCCTCAAGTTAGTATTGCCCTGTACAAAGGCATGGCTGGTTTGTGGTTTTGCCCAAATGTCCTGGATTTGTATGAACCATGGTTTGTCCAGAGGAGGTTTTCATGGTGTCTGACACGTGAGAGATGTGCTATTCAGAACATGTCTATACTATCTTTCACTACACCTGGCTTCAGGTGGCCTTAAGCTTATTTCTGAGCAGGAGCCATATCTCTCCTAGGATAATGTACTCAGCTTTTCTGGGCTATAAATAGATCTGGGCTGTGTTTATTTACGTCGTGTTTTGTATTTACTGACTTAGGGCACATGTCTGGTGAAGTTGCAGCTGTTTCCACTTCCCTATATAAAACGTCTTGAAAACATGCTTAGAATGCTATAAAATAAGATGATCCAAAGGTTAATGGCTGCTTTTAATATTGTTTGCTTTTTGGTGGTTGCAATGATAGGAAGGTTTGGGGAAAAAAGAAATAAAGTCAACACAGCTTTTATCATTAGCAAAAATTGAGGAATTTGCTCTGAATAGAGTTCTGTGATTAAACAGTTCTTTACCTGCTTTAATCCATGCTGTTTGGGTTTTGTGTTTGGGTTTTTTTTTCCTCCAACAAGGCAAGCTTTTGTCTACTGTTTTGTTTCACAATAAACTGATCAGGATTTTAAAATCAAATTACTTTCTGCTGCAACATCCTTTGAGTGCTCTAGCACAGTAGTTTACACTGAAAATAAGTCTGGCAGTTTCTCTGAAATTATATACCCAATGAAGGAAGGATTTAGCTCAGAAAACCTCTGGTCTAAAAGGATATTTTGTTTTTGAATAAAGAATGTCTCTGTCATTTTAACTATTTAATATTAATTTTTATTAGGTTTAGCCCATCTGGTCCCCCTAGTTGTGATTCTGTCATACTAGTTGTCACTTAATATGCAGTTCCTGTATTTTATGATCTGAGATGGCAAGAGATATTTTGAGACTATGATAGTCTCCTATTTCATATACTATAGGGCAGAATCAAAGTTATTTGTGGGGGAAAGAGAGAAAGTGGATAGTTAAAAGGTGCCAGTTAGTGAACTGTTGAAACAAAATGGGTTGAGGAAACAGAAAAAGATGAGACTCCTAAGGAACTTTAAATATAAGAAAAAAATAAATGCTTGAAAAGAGAAATCTGTGGCATATAATCAGAAGATACTGATACTGCCAGTTTGAGAAGCAAAGGTGATCATCACCATCGTTGTGGTAGTAGGAAGATGAATACAACTTTTGTGATAAGAGGCTGTAATAAGAAAATGTTTGAATACATTTTTGAGGGAGTGGGAGTGAAAAACAAAATGTGGGCATGGACTGAATGTCCTTACCTAGTTGATTATTATCAATAGTTTTTGAAAATTTTTATAGGCAGTTGTGAAGTAAAACTGTCAATTTAAAGAATACAAAAGATTCAAAAATCCAAATGGTGAGTTATACCTTATGATTGCTTTATTTTTTCCTAAGTACAATAGTGAAAAAAATCCCTATTCACACTCTTTATGTAAAAGTGTGAATATTTTATATGCTCTTTATATGCTAGCCATTTTTGTAAAGAAGGAGAATCCTAATATAATTAGGAAACAGCTTTTTACTTTTGATCTTCTTTGTCAACCTTCTTGTACTTACAGAAGTTCCATTGTATTACTACTCAGTCAGAGGGACCAGAACAGGAAGTAGTTTTCAACATACAGTCACACCATTACCATGTATCACTTTGAAGTGGTTTTAATTTATTGCTAGTGTTCTGTTCATATGTGTTCTGTTTTGAGAATGCTACTTCTATGGGATTAATTTAAAATATTATTCTTATGTTTTAAGTATGTGTCTTTATATAACAACTAATATAAATATTACTCAAAGGCTAAGTAAAAGTACTGGTTATTAATATGCTTGTCTTTTGCAGACACTTAACTTCCTTAGTCCCTCCAAAAATCAGTCAGTTGTTCCTCATGCTTGTCTGGGTCTTCTGTAACATAACATTGGGGCAAAAAACTGCAAACAATTGTATACTGGAAAGAAATGTCAGAATCTGAATTTGTTCAATTGGACATAGTTTCATTGTGTCTGTATGGACTAACTGTATTTTAAATTTCAATGGAATTGGGGATTTTATATAGCTTTTGATGTTGTGTCTGTTACTAGTCTATATGTACAGAATTATTGTACACACTTAAGGTTCTACTGGTTAGATCTTTGATCTGCTGATATTTACTGTAACCTTTTGTGGAGAGGTTTCTGAAGGCTGTCATGCCAATGTATAAAAATGTGAAGTGAGTTGACTATCACTGGCTTAGACTGCCATCTAATAGGAAACTCATACATGATTAAGCAGATTAAAACAAAAAATAATTAAAGGAAAACAATGTAATTAATGCAAATCAATGTAGTTCTAGGGAAAACAGCTATTGCCAAGAAAGCTGACTTAATGCTTTGATAAGATTACAAGATTGGCATAAAAGTAACTGCATAGCTGTAACACTAAATGTTCATGTTTTCAAACAGTTTTATCAAAGGAGTGTAATCAAAGATCACTCTAAAAAACAAGTGTGACTGGTGCAAAGACTGATGAATAGCAAGTAACAACGATGTGTTCTTCAGAGTAATCTAGACTGTTTAGTAACTTGTATTCACTCAAAAATGTGCTTTCATACAGACACTTGCAAAGTCATGCACCTACAACCAGGAACACAAGCTAGATTTATAAGTTTTCAAGAACACTTTCATTACTCTAAAAGGAGTATAGGGATTATAATGGATAAGTCAATATGAACTCCCAGGGCAGTGGTTTGGTAACAATAAAAATGGTCATCATGTGATCCTTAGATATCAAATTTGAAATTGTGAGGAGAATTTTTTTTTTTAAATAGCATCAATACTAGCTATTTAATTACCGTGTGCAGATCTGTTGACCACAGACTTACCAAGTTACCTGATTTTCTGATATACAAAAAGCCCCAACCAATTAATCTGGAGCCTGTGTGTGGCATTTTTCACGTGCCTACTCCTTTGTTTATATTTACTGCTCCACCTCTTAGCCCTTTTTTGCCTACCTCTTCAGATTAGGTTTGGTGCTGTGGCATCTCTTGGATTCTATGATCTTCTGGTGAACAGGATAATGGAGTGGAAGGGACCGCAGGACAGTGTCAGTTTGTGTTTGAGAGTGGTAGGTCCACAGCAGTGTCATAGAAAAGAAAGTTACATATTTTTGAGAGTGCAAATCTGCAGAAAATGTTCAAAGACCAGAAACAGTGGGACATATAAACAATTTTTCATGTTTAACTCAAAAAGTGGATGCAGATATCTCACAAGGAGAAAATACAGGCCTCTAAAGGTTTCTTAATTTGAGGAGTAAGGCATATTGATTTATAAATATATAAGAAATGCACTTGGTCTGACAGATGCGAATTACTGGCTTCAGTATAGGAATTAGTGGGTGACATTTCATATACTGTGATGTGCAGGAGATCATAAACTGTAAAATACAGTTTTTTACATCTTGAAGTGCCAATTTAACAGGAAAAAAAGACTTTTAGTAGAAAATACTTTACTTGAGGTTTTTTTAGGTAGTTTCAACTCTTTATGGTATTTTTATCCCAATGAAGCTGTAGGATTTCTTATAATGTGTCTTAACTGGAAATTCTGCTTTTAATATTTCTAAAGTTCAATAATACTAATAATTTAACTGAGTGCTTCTTTCTATTTTTCCTCTGATGATGATTTCTTTGTGTGTATGAAAACCCTCTAAATTACTGTGTTTCTTCTTGTTGTCAGTTTCGTTTCTGCAGCTTGGTCTCATTTATTCTCCCCTCTAGCATGCTTTCCTCTTTATTCTTTGAGGGATGTCTTCAGTCAAAATGTCTTCAGTCAAATTTTTTTTCAAGCTTCTTTATTTTCTTCAGTTCTTTAAAAAGTCTCATGACTGTTAAAGATTAATTAATTTCTCTCCTATGTCCAAATTTCAGTCATTTGCATGGTCAGGATGTGGTTCTCTTTCCATGGCCTGGGCCCGCATGGTCAGAGCACACATGGAGCCTTCTACTGCTGGCAGATAGCGTCCAAGGAATACTGTTCTGCTGTGAGATTTTTGGGACAGACCTATGCCAGAGGGGAACCTTTCTACTATGGAAATTTCGGTGCTGGTGTGCTAGAAGTGTTACTGTAGGAAATCTATGTGCGGTGCTCTAGCACATTATCAAAACTGAAAGAGTTTACAGTGGATTCTTCATATTTGTTTGGCTTCCTTGGCCATGTGTATTTATAAAAAAATACTCTGAATTCATTATGAGGATTTAACACCTTTTCATGTGCTAATGTAAATGAGCACTTCATATACAAGTTGTGGTATGTTAAAGGTTTCTGGTCGTGATCTTGGGCTAGAGCTTGTCCATATGCTTTTGTGATAATGAGAATTATTTTCCATTTTCCGTTCCAAAACTGGCTTCTGTATTTTGAAGAGAAGGTCTTTTTATTTTCTTTTTGGAACCCTGATTATATGCATTGGCCATGGACTGGTCAGAGGGATTAGAGAACTGCTACTGAGACTTCACAAAGACAACCAATGTGAAGCCCTTTTTCAGCTGTTTTTTGGAAAAATTCAGTGAATGTCTCATATTGCTTCTGTCGGTTCAATAAAAGAATTGTCTCTGTAATGCCCAGTTCGTATTAAAACTTTGAAGGTGTGGCAAAGAAGGACTTTCCGTGACTGAAGAACTTATGATCTTTTACAGGCATATGCTGAAATAGTCACTTGGCAGGTTTAACATTCATAATTGGCCCTTAGGCAACATATAATCTGAGTAGATGGTATTTGAGTATTACAGGAGTAATTACAAAGATTAATAATTTCAGAAAATGTTTGCACAATATTGCTCACAAGTAAGTTTTCTTTTGTTAGGCTCTTTTACAATATATTTGCTAGTTTATTCCTATTGAAGTAAATTAAACCTATATATTAGGAAAGCTGGGCATTTTTTGTTTAATTTAATTAGGTTTTCTCCAAAAACTTTTTGGAACAATCCAATGGTTTGACATTCTGGATATATCACAGCATTTATCTCAGGAAGCTGTTTGAGCTGATGGCCTGGGAATATTTTCTCAAGTATGTTGGTGGCAAATAAGAGCCCAGCCACAGGGATGACAAACAGGGCCTTTGGTGCTAATAGTGTCTTCCATATTTACTGTTGCTATTTAGGAAATTTTGGCATAAGGATCCTACACAGCTGATGTTAAAATACTGCAATATATTTTTGTGCTACAGTTTTTCAGCAATGCTTAATCATAATATCAGATGTGTTAATGGCAATTGCAAGAGCATACAGCAATTACAAGGACTCATAACTTTTTCTTTTGGAGAAGTTTCTTCAGATGAGTGTGAAAATTAATTTATGCTTTTGTTTCTAAAATGTAAACCACGTATTTTATTGCCTTGCATTATTAGTGCTGCGACCAGAAATAAACAGCAATCTCTTTGCTCAGTCTATTCAGATTACTGCAGCTATCAGTCACTTACTGCCTCTTCAGCATCCTCTTCACACCACTCCTTATTTTTTCCCTCTGTTGCTAGGGAGGAATACTCATTGATTTTTCTGTAGGTTTTGTTGTTGTTTTGTTTTGTGCAGCAAAATAACAATTTATTCAGACAGGAAAATTTTGCACATCCAGTTGTGCTGCTCACTATATTATTTTGCAAGCTGATATGCTATACTGTCACTAGACTGAAAGTTTATCTTGTCACTTACTGTTGGAATCCCATTATTGTTAAAAATCGTTGCCTTTTATTTCTGAGATTTGAATTAAAAATTGAAAAATAGAAGCTAAGTTGGTAGTGGAAGGTCTATTGCAGTTCTATTACACACTTAAATATGACCTTTTACCATTAAGCAGCAAAATTATTATACAAGAGGGAAATTTAGAACATGTCATAGAAAATATAAATTAATTTTTTTTGTATGTATATATATGTCTTTTTGTCGTTTCTCTGATTAGTGAGCATTTCTCTTTTGTATAGTGCTATAATTGTCAGTGTATTAGAAAAAAGATATATCTGTGTTCAATTTAACAGGAAAAACAAATCTAAAGCTCACAAACAAGGGAGATTAAATGGTATTAGTCTAAATGAAGAAAATTATATATGTTGAAAAATCAAGATGTAAGCTGTGAGGAAAAGCTTAGTAATTCTCCAAATGTTCTAAAAAATGTAGTGGCTTTTGTATTTGGGTTTAAACAAGAAGGCATCTGAGAACTGTCAGCCTCTGTGATCTAATGCTTGAATTCTTTTGGATCCCTTATTTATTTTGCCTTTTGCTTGAGTAAACGGCTTCAACAAATCAAAAATATGCTGAGTTTTTCTCATTAAAAAAGACTTTTGTTTTGTCTTAAAGCAGGTAGGCTGTGTCAGGCTATCAATAAAGATGTACTTTTTGTGACATAAATGACATTCCAATGGTACTCCAGGTCTTAGGCTATTTTGCTTCCAATCTGCTAGATGAACTCTCCCCCAGCCTTTGTGTATGATTATGTTGTCTTTTCCCAGGGCTTGCCCAGTCAGAATATTACTTTGGTCAGCAGTCAGACTGTCGGTCAAAATAATACATACCAAACTAATGGTAGGGAGCTGCACTCCACTGAGAGTATAACTGAATACATTGTGGTTTGCTTGTGCAAATTTCTGTATGCAGAACTGCCTCTATTGTACCCCTAGTGCCATGCACCTTTTGAAATTTTACAAGCTAGTATTCTTGAGCCTGCCATCAAGCCCAAAACCGTATATTGCTGTCTAATAATCCCGCAGTTCACATACTCGTATGTCCTCTCAGCACTACAAACTGTAGGCATATGCATTTCAGCAATAATCCTGTTCTCTGAAACTATTTCTTCAACATGTTTCTGATGCCACATGAATAATTTTTTTTAATAATGAGAGCTAGCATCTCCACACCAAGAAAAATGGGCCACATTTGTTTCTACATCTGTTTAGATGCAAAATTCTGGATCCTCTGCAACTATTCCCTGTGTTTAAATGTTCTCATTGTAGAATTGCACAATTCCTGCCTGAAACGCTAGTGTATACTTGGGGATAGAGTAAAAATTCCAGGAGCTTCCATGGCTGCCCAGTTTGTTATTAAGATATTATGGTAGTTATTTCTTTTCACAGTACTTTATTTTTCCAGTACTGCCCAAAAGATGTGAAACATCACATGGATGTCTCCATCATAACACAAACACAATTGGGACAGCAGCTTTAATGTGCCTGTGATGCAAGTAGAGAATAGTCAGAGCTACAGGGACCAGAAGTACCTCAGGTGTATGTGGTGACAAGCTAAAATAACCCCTGTCCTTAGAGCCATAAAGGAAAATTAATCTGATTGCTTTGTTCCTAGAGATGCACCACTGAGAAGGGCAGTATGTAAACTGGGAAATATCATAACCATTGGAGTAAGTAAGTGAACCATTGTGTATTCAGGAGTACCTTTTTATGGAATTGTAGAGAATCTGTGATAGTTTGGTTTAAGGTTGCCTGAGTAGATGTGAAAATACTCTGTCTTCTGACACACCCCACCATGGATAATTGTATGGAGTGAAACTCGTGTCCTTGAAGCTGACCTTTGGAAGGGAGGGAAAAGGAATAGAAAGATATGGAGATAAGTGCTTAGTCTTGCTAAATAGGTCTTAACAAGTATTTCAGATTAACAATATTTGCAATGATATAAAAAAATGAAGAAGCTCCTCAGGATGCCAGTAGAGCCACTATTTTCTGCAGACTCTCTGTCAGATATGGAAAGATTTCAATATATCAAAAGGAACTTGATTCAAAAGCCTCCTAGTCATTAGAAGAAAATTCTTAAGATGCAGACAAGATTAATGTAAAACTGATTTTTTTTCTGCAGTCCTTTAGGATAACTAAGGACACTTAGAAGCAGACTGTTGCATTTTCACTTCATAAAATACACCTTTAAAAGAAACCAGACTCCAAAATTTACTGACATTGTTCTCCCAGCTTGTAATTTTATTAGAAATCCCAGTATTTAAACAAACTCCATTGTAGAAAACATAATAAAATTCCAAGATACATTTCAAGATCTAATTTTACTTAATCGTTTTCAAGCAAGTGAGAAGCAGTCTGGAGATATTTCCAAATATCTACGCAATGAGCTTTACAGATACTGTTCCTAAGAATTAACACTACAAACTTTGGAGACAACCTCTGGAAAAAAGCTCATTATGCTGCTCAGTGGATGCTCTGCTTCTTTGTTGTTAGGCTCATAAGGCAGCTCTCATCCATACGTTCTCTAAAGCCTCTCATCCTGTTAGTGATCCAGTAAGCTTTGACTTTAACAGAAGCATTCAGAACCAAGCACTGCATGTACAAGAGAAAGGCTACCAATCTCTCTCCGATTTGAATGCAATACATTGCAAGGTAATTCAGGAATCTTGACTTTTTTTTTTTTTTTTTTTTTTAAGGTACCATTATGAATAAAAGTGGCCATAAATACTTTTCCACTGCTCATATTTTGGGGCTTTTTACTATACTATTTTCCAGTCTCTGTGTACTTTCGCTATCATCATTTAGGGAAGAATGATATCCTAGTTAGGCTTCTTTCACTAAATAGCCTGAATCCTTTAATCAGATTTTACTCTGCTTTATTCAAGCACGTTCTAGCATATGATACTAATTTTGGAAACAAATAACTATGACTTCATCTCCAATCAAAGAGTTAAGCAAAAAGTATATTTTGCCTTTGGAAGTCACCCTCTAGTTTAAAAGATTACTTTTCAAAAGTGTCTCTATTATTTTACAGTATAAGTCATGTTTTCCAGGGGAATAGTCACTTGGGGATGCTTAGCTTTAGACCGTTCCAGCATAAGGGAATTCACACCCTTAATTACATGTTACAGATTCCTGTTCAAAACATGAGAAGGACTAGGAGACTAAAAATGGAATCAGTAGGAGTCAGCATGGCTCACTGGAAGATACGGCAGACAAAAACTATAGAGGAGAGGAATAAAACTTAAATTAGCTTGGCCAACTCTTAGAAGATGAAGCTGACTTTCTTTAGGCAGGCTGCAGTCAAAAGGAGGGAAAAAACAGGCAAACATGGGGATAAAAGTTCTTGAACATAGCCATGAAATTAATTTTTTTTTTTAGAAGAAAGACATTTTAAAAAGATACTTTGGTTTCTAAGAAAATATTTCTAAAAATACTGAATAGTTACAAAAAAAGGGAAAATATATCAATCTTTTGTTAATAAAAAATAATACCAGACAGCCTGCAGGTGAAGAATATTATCAACAAAGTAAATGACTACTCCAGTCAGTTGATAAATACTTTTCAGCCTGTTTAACGCTATGAGGCTAACACGGCTTTAAAAAAACTAATTTTTAAAAATTATTTATTTATCCATCATAGTCATTAAAAAAGGGTTCTAAAGGTCCCTACTTAGAGGTTTTTGTTCACACACTGCTTCACTCATATCCATTCATTCTCTAAACATTAAAGAGCATGCATTCTTCATTGATACAATTATGAATTATCTTAACTGCTTTTGTGTGCTGCTTTCTCTACTTGCAGTACAAGTTTTGTATTTTTAAGGATTTTTGCTTTCTTGTATTTGATAACCTTTCCTCTTTTTTTTCTCTGCTGGAATTATAGGCACCAACAATATTGTTTTCTTTATCTTATTTGCCACAAGACTGCATATTTATTTTTTATTTATTCCTGTGATCTCAACCCTGCATCTTGTGCACCCAGATACCGCAGTCTTCTTTAGAATATTCTTCCTGGATTTCAGTTTTCAACCTCAGAAAATGTATTACTCTATTTACCCCTGCTGAATGTTGAGGAATACGGTTTTACATTTAGTCTTAGGGTTCATTTGGTCTTCTTCCTCCTTATGCTCTATGTTTCTCCTTTACTCTACAAAGTTCCCCTGACCTGAGCTGTTCTTTCTAGTTTACGTATTTGTATCCTTATGTTCTCTCTTCTGTCATGTTATTATTAGGAAAAAATAGCGTAAAGCATTGTCTTCAAAGACTATCATTGCCTTCAGAGAGTGACTTACAAGGAAACTCATTTATCTGATGTCTTTTGTTTGATAATTTACTTTTTCACATTATTGAGTAGTATCTGGTATAAAGAAAATTTCTGTGGTTCTATACTCAACCACCTCTCTCTTTGGACAATAAAATATTAGTTTTAATTTTTAAAAAAATAGTTGAAATGATTTCCCAAGTGTTTTTGCACCCATCTTCCTTTAGTTTCATCAAGATATTTTTATGTGATTGCATGTAATAAAGTCCTATGGAAGTATCAAAAAACTTTTTGTAAATTCATACAGATGATCTTTGCCTGGTTTAGAAGGAGATTAAATTGGATTAAAGCAGGAGCTTCTGTAAAAAACTTTTAGGCTATCCCTTAAAGGCATTCATATTGTTTGCTTATTGCAATATTTTTCTGAGAACTGCAGTTGGCTGACTGGTTTGTAAATTCCTAATTACCTCTATTCCTTCTTTTAAAATTTGTTAGAATTCTTTCTGGAACCTTTTTTACCACCTACATACAATCAGCATGTCAATTAGGAAATTCTCTAGAAAATAGAAAATATGGATTTGAGGCTGAAGACAAATATTAAACCTAAGATATTCCCTCCCTTAGCAGTGTGTTAACCTCAAGGCAGTTATGCAGAAGCCATTTCATTGAAGTGTAGAAGGAAAGGAATAAATCTAGATCCAGCCTACTCTGAAGCAAGAATTCGTGACTGTGGATCACAGAGGGGCAGGAATGCCTGTCTGGCATGATGTGCAACATTTCTGGACAGGATGGATTTCAGATATGTAACTATCATAGGATTTTTTATTGTCTGGGCAGCACTGTATCATGTTGGCATTCTAAGTCACTTACATACTGCTGTGTGCTATATATGTCATGTGGTTGCCAAATCTTCAGTTTTGAAAGTTATTCCTGGGACCAGCTGTTTGAATATTTCTACTGGGTCTCTTTTCAGATCTTTGAATAGAGGATGCAATGGGATTTTAGGCTAAGTGTTTCCACTTGAAGATCCCAGGGACAGGGAGGGCACAGGAGCAAACTGTATTGGAAAAACAGGTGCTGTTCAGTCTTAAGAACAGACCTGGTAGATACTATGCTGATCTTTCTGAGGGAAAAATTGTCTGACTATCAGCTTACTGCATTTTTGCAAGGTTATCATCATCCTTGTGAAAAATAAAAGCAAAGGAGTACAGGCGTAGAGCAATTCCCTTGCAAGGGGAAACCCAGCACTTTAAAAACTCCCAAAGATCAGAATACACTGGTTGGCAGAAATCCAGCATTTTTCTATTGGGATTTTTAAGATTATTGCTTCCTGTACAAATTGCTCTTTGTCCCACAGGTTTTTGCCAGGCAAAGTCTAATTTGATAGCGCCTTTTCTCAGGCAGCCCAGGTGACATGGGCTGTGTGCCAGTGCCTGTAACCAGTAGGTCTTCTTTGTACTCCTGCTGCCACTGGGACCATTGGGTACCTCCTAATTGCTGCAGTGACATTATGTGCTCCTTTTCCCTCATCCCACCAAAATTTCACTTCCTGTCTTTGTGCCAGGCAGAAATGTTGCCTGAAGAACCATGAAGGAGTGCTGGTGTGGAGAAAAAATAAGCAAAATAAATTTTGATTTCAACTGCTCTATGATCAACCTACCATTACTGGACACCAATTTAATGTTGTTTTTATCAATAATTTCTGCAAAATCCCAAAGAAGAGGAAAAGAACATAGTTCATTTACAAAGCACACAGGACACTGAAGTGCTTTGACTAGTCATTGCAGCAGTAAAAACAGCAATTAGAGCCTAGGAAAAAGGTAGGTTGTTTCCCACTACTGGTTCTTTTCATCTTGTTTGCAACCTGTTTTTGCACAAAGCACCGCAGCTATTTATAAACTGCAAGTGGGAGCTGAGAATAGGAAGAGCTTTGTGTTTATGGGATGACAGTGTCAGGAGAGCAATACTTTAGCTAAATTGGGATGGCCTCTACAGAGTCCTATTTTTATGATTGCAATGCTGCTGGTATTTTGGGGACTGAAGTCTCACAGACACAGGCTCAGGTTCATGTAATTTATGTCTCCTTACATATAAAAATAAACAGAGTTATGTTAAAAAGCTGTGCTTTTTTTTTTAAGCCAAGATTAGTAAAGGTTTTTGGCCTCTAATTTTAACTATATGAAATTAGTTGATAGGCCATTTACCAGAGAGGGCCAAAAGGTGGTTGTTACAATACTGAGTTATTTTAAGAAGAGGGTAGGGACATGGGTGAGATGGTTAGGTGCATTAAGGGAAAAAAACAGGTCTTCCAAAAACCTTGCAATGGTAGAAAATTCAGTGCAGTTCTAACAGGTCTGCATGTGTTTTTAAATTACCATCTCAGATATTATTTTTCTGTTTCTCCTTTCTTTCGTTGTAGGTTAAAAAAGACGCTGCACAAAGGAGTAGGGAACCTAAAATTTCCAGTCTTATTTGCTCTTTGCAAAGGGAGATACCAAAACTTTGTACAAGAAAATTCTTAGAAAAATCTTCTCTAGCCTATTTGCCGCTTAGTGCTATGGTGTTTGGCTTGGAGCAATTTGGCATGGAATTCTTACCTGGCAAATTCTGACTTGAAAGAAGAAGGGGAAAAAAACTTTTTTTCATGTGTATTGGATGTACTGGGATAAAATGCTGTAGAAATAGTTGATAGAAGCAGATTGACTTAGCATCAGTTTGAGCTCCTACCAAACTATTAGATTGTATTATTAGAACAGACAACTGCAACCCACTTTTGCTAAATAGATGTTACAGAACAGTGTTTAAAACATATAATTTTATGTTTTCTACAGGAAAAGTGCTTTGAATCAGTGAAAACTCTTCAAATTAGGCAAGGTACTTGCCTGTCCTTTGAACATAGCAACAAAATAACAGTGCAACCTGTCCTATGCCCTTCTTAAAATTATAGAAAAGGTGTTTGTAATTTTGATTTGCAAACTTTTTGAACTGGAATTAAAATCAATGCATTACTGCTCAGTTCATGGTTAAAATAACTTTTAAACCTACTGTTCCTACTCGTTCAACACAAGTGTCTTCAGAGGCAATGAGGAGTGAGTCACCACCAGAGTAATTACTATTTTTAACTTTTTCTTGGTTATGACTATGGGAATACAGTTAAAAAAATGATAGCTTTTCAATTTCTGCAAAATGCCATTTAAGAGTAATGCAACCTATACAGCACTTGTAAAATGAAAAACAAGTACAGACAACTCCCTGTTAATGATTGACAATCACCTTTTCTCACTGTCTAGTGATTTGGAGATCTGAGATGAGAAAGGCCAAGGGAGATATTCAATTCAGCTGTGCAGATTGTCAAGAGAAATAATGTAAAAGTAGAACAGAGACATGAGGTTAAAGAAAAAGTGGGTAAACTTCCTTTTTGATATCCATAAGTAAACTTGTACTCTCATATAATTACAAAACAAAGCCAAAGATGTTGCTGTCTTCTAACTGCAAGTAAATTATACAAATTAAAAAATATTGATATTCACAGAGAGCTGTTTTTGTTCCAATACATATTTAAATAAGTAATTTATTAATTAATATTGCTAATATTTCATTAACTGTGGAAGAAGCCCGATTAATTAGAAAGTCAACAAACTTTTTTATTGAGAATTTTTTAAATCCCTGAGATTGTACTAGAAGAAACAACTGTTTATGTGTGTAAAAATGCCGTATTGAAACTAACCTTCTCTCTTCTTTGATACAAGGAAATCAAGTCCATTATTTAACATTCTAAAGTTACAAATACAAAGAGTGTTCTAAAAGCTCAGCAATTTGTTGCAAGCATTCTTACCCTGCCTAAATGCTAATTTCAGTGAGCACTCTGCAACAAAGACCTCCTAAACCTTTGTTAGTAGCTGGAAAAGCCTAGAATCCAACTATAACTGCTCTTTCAACCCAATGTCCATAATCAAATGCAAAGCTCACTATGGGCCTTCAGCGGCACTGAAGTGAAGTACTAATAGCTTGTGAATTTCTTGCCCAAGGTTGCCTGAAGTTATCTTTCACATGCCAGTGCTTGTATATGTGTTGTATTCCTCTTCCTTACTCCTAAGGAAGGTCTCCATGCCTCCAGGTAAGGCTGAATCATTTTTATGCTGAGGGAGAAGAAAATAGTGATCTATTTTAAGACCAGCATAATTTAAATAAACTGTTGAGTAACTGAAGGAGTAGACTGTCCATGCTCTGTCCCTGAATTAATTTTGAAGACTCAAGGTCCAGATAATTCAGTGAAGGTTTTCTCTTGAGGTCAGAGCTTACTGAGACAGGGCCTTGGTATTTCAGTCAGTAGGATGTAAATAGAGAATGATTATTAAAAAAAAAAAGAGAAGAATGGGGCAGGAACCTCTTAGGGAATCTGTTTCTAAAGTTTGTATTAGAGGTACATCCTACAAGTATTTGTTATGCCATGAACTGAGTTGGTTCAGTGCTCTATACAATCATTTTCACGTAGGTGCTTTCTGTTAATTCTTTACCATATTACAGTACCTTCTCATTAATTGAATGAGATGGCAGTTATTTAGAGTTTTTTACACTTACTTGATGGAATCATAATCATTATCTTATTCAGATATCAAATAGAAAAATGTAAAGGGGGAACAGTTTTTGGATAATTTTCTGACAAAATGAAACCATTTGAATCTCTGGAGGAAGGTTTGGAAAAGTACAGGCAGATTGTAAATGTGATCAAGCCAGGTCTGCAACAGCACATCTGTCTGGTTGGTATTTACAGGGAATTTATAGAGAGCAATGCTGATGGTGTGGTCCTGCTAGCTTTCATAATATTTTTAAAGTTCCTTTTATCTTTTGGGAATTCTGATGAAGCATTTAGAAAAAGACAAAATAGAACATTTTTGTTATGATGTTTGAAATGTTGGGTGCAAACTCTCTTCTAACTGTAATGCAGATTGGTCGCTATGTATTTTGTAGGAAAGTTTAAAGTGTTGCCATTATTGATATAACATGGCAACCACAATGCAGTACACAGTGAAATGAATTTTATCTTCTTTCAATTTTAGAGTGTAATGTTTAAAAGTTTTTATTGTGGTGTTTTATTTGTTCCCTAGAAGCTTACTATGTCCAATCAATGCCTGCTGCATGTATATTTGTATGCTATTGTAACATCCATAATTTGTGTGACTTTCATTATGGATAAATTTGCAGTAAGGAAGCAATTCTATTGAAAAAAAACCCCATCATTTTTGTCTTGAAAAAGTTCCAGTGAATAAAAAAAAAATCAGTCTGTATCTTGCTCATACTGCATTGCTTAGAATGATTTCTTTGTACACAGGACTCTGTTTCTGTCTGGCATTTTGGGATCTTTCTAACATGACAGGATTCATCAAAAGTTTTATCTTCTCTTAATATTTGTCATCTTTACATTTACGAAAATATGGATGGCTTAACTTTGGTATATTACACCAAAGGTTGCGGTTATTCTTTTGTATGATTTTCTCCTGCATGCTTTATTTTGTCTCTAATTTAACACTGAGATAAAGGACTTTTGCTTTTAAAAAGTGATTTGCTATGGTGAACTTCTCCTGTTTCTATTTTAATCTTTGTTGATCTGGATTTATAGTGACCTCTCTTAGAGAAATTATTTTGTCTAACCTGTTTTTTTTTTTTTTTTTCATTAGGATTTAAATTATTGTTTCAGCTATATCCCTGAGTGATTTTTTTGTTTTCTTTGTTTGTTTGGGGTTTTTTGTGTGTAGTTTTCCTCTTCGGGATTATTTCTATTTTATGTTAGTTGCTATTTTCTTGGTGACCTACTTGCTGTCGTTACGTCCAGACTCAGTCTTTTTGGCTATGAACTTTTCAAAAGGCTATTTCTAGAAATCTGCCTGCTTAAAGAGCATACAAGTAAAACAACAGTTCAGGTCTTCTTCTGACAATGTGCAAAATTTGCCACAGCATTTCTCCTGGTGTTTTTCTCTGTTGGCTTTAGCTATAGTATTGAAGTGAATATAGTTTCCTATCAACTCTAAGATATTGTATACTGCAATTTCTAGTGTATTCTAATTCTAGTTGAAATATCAAGCCATGACTTTCCTTGGACACTGTTTTTGTAAATATGATGTTTTCTTACTAGGGAAATCTATTCCTTTATTAGTTGAGAGCTGCCCCTGTAAAAGTAAGCGGTTGACAAAACATACTGTTTTGTAACATACTGTTACTCCCATTCACATTCCTGCTAACCGTGCTCACATCTCTAGATTTAACGTCGAGGACATATTTATATGGCTGATTTTAGCTGGCAACAGTTAAAAATGCTATAAAGTCTGTGAACCTGTAGCACAGACTAAAATTTCTAACCTTCAAAGTCAAGTGATGCTAAAGCAAACTGGACAGTAAATATTCTTTAGAGGTGCAGCAGGACAAGAAATGATAAATTGTTATCTATTCTGCTGTTCATTTATGTGATTTCATTGCCTGTAGCCAAAAATCTGGGAGTGAATTCTTTCTCCATTAGTATATTGGTAATTTATTTTTCCTAATGGTCAGCAACTGAAAGATTAAGTTGCAAAACAGTGAGGGACATTATCTCTTCAGTGATTTTTCAGCTCACACAAGAGTTGCAAACATGCAAGGCAAGTCATACAGTGAGAAAAGACTGTAAGTGCAAATACTCTCAGCAGTGATTAATAAGGAAGAGAAACAATTGTGGCATTCAGATATAAGTCCTTTTCTTTCCAGAGTCTGTAGAATTTGACGTTAACTACACAGACTAAAGTGCTGCAGCAGCAAAATTCACTGTTTTAAAGACTACAGATATATGCACAAACATAAAAATGTGAGTAAGGTTGAGAAACCAAGCGCTAAAAAGTTTGTAAGTGCCAGAATGAAAAATGCATCTGCAATCTTAATTTGGCATCCGAGTGCTTGTGTGTTATGACACAGAAACACATATTTAAAATATTACCTAATTCATTACAGCTGACAGTGGGATACTATTGAAATTCTTCTCTGAATCATTGCCTTTCTCACAGATTTTTCTATGAGATGTATCACTTGCATCTGGAAGCACCACAAAATTCATTGATTTATTACTTAATGCCATGTGAAACAATGGAATATTTTATCCTTATCTGATTTGAAGCAAGCTGAAGTATGGAGAGCTTAAGGTCAAAGGGATCCATTAATTTCATGTATCTAACTGAGAAGACTGAGACCTCATTTTTCAAATAAGGTGGTATTTTTAGTAAGCCATATGTCTAGAGCAGAGGTTCCTCTAACAACTGTTACAGTGTGAGTGCTTAATACTTAAAAAAAACCTGATTATATGGTTGCAGTTTTTACTTCTTGTCCCAGGCAGAGCAGCTGAGACAGCCAGGAAAACAAAAAAATTTCTAAACATGTGTGTGAGTTAAATCATTCACTTTATGAAGATAGTGTAAGAGGAGGTTACTCATCACTACAAGTCTTGTATAGCTGAAATGCATTCAGTGAGTATGGAATTTCTAAGGATTTTGACATCTTTCTCACAGGTCTCTCTGGGTATGTTTCAGAGGCACTTTAAAGTTTACAATGCAGCCATTTAAGATGGTATTTCACAGGGACAATGACAGGTTCATCCTTTAAATGTCCATATCTTGCTCAGGTTCAAAACTGTGGCATAAAGTAAGGAAGAGGGGAAGATGGGAAGAGCGAGATGGGGCTAAAATATTGTCAAGAAAAGATCACAGATTTTTTTTGTTGTTGTTGGGATGTAGAAAACAACCTGGGTTTCCTTATTTCGTTCTCACAAATAACCAAACTATTATTGCTAATGTTTTCTAAAATTTTTCAGGCTCAGCCAGATTTCCAGTATGGAAACTGACATCCTAAGCAACTGGTGTTGGGCAAGTTTAAATTATCTGATCCAACTTCTACTGGTAAGTATTGGCTATGGTTATCTCAGCCACCTGCCCTCCCTTTAATTCTAAGGGCTTCATTCTGCCTCAAATTACAAGTCCAAGTACAAGTCCATCAGTACAAGTCCAAAATACTTTCATTTTTGCAAAAGAACATCAGTGCAAAAGTGATAGCAAATAATGTCAAATAAAAATTTTATCATTTCTGAAAACAAGAGATCTGAATTAACCCATGAAGAATGGTGATCACAAAATATCTCTGTTCTCCATTGCATTTGTTTCCTATTCATTTTAACCAATTTCCTATAGAAGTTGCAAAATAGGATTCATGTTACTAAGGTGGTTGCACTGGTGCAAGAGAGGAGTGGTAGCATTCATGTTATTTTTCTACATCATAACAAGAACTACTTCCATTAAAATGGTAATACCCAGTTTACTTACCATGGCTGGAATATTTCTCATATGTGTACATTTTCACAAATCTTCAGCGGAATTTAACAATATGATGAGTCTGGTAGGGCTGTCTAATTATTACTAGTGATCACACTTGAGTTCTTGAAATTTAAAAGGTTGTTTCAACAGAATTTCATTGCAAAAAAAAAAAAATTGACATTTTTTCTTTTCACTCTGCATCAAAATGAAAGTGATCTCGAAAGCTATTGGCAAATGGAATTGTTTTCCGTATAATCTCAATAATGAACCTTCTTTCGAGTAGAGTTACTAAGTACAGTAGCTACTGCAGTTCAGCTTTATTAACCAAGGCATGGCTGGCAAATCCACTTTGGTTACACTCCCTGAGATGTAGTTTAGTAACCAGTGTGTGTCAAATGTCAGCTCTGCTGTTCCTCTTGGGATTCCTCCATCAAGAGAATACATATTCTGTCTGTGCTATACCGGCATTTTCTAAAGCCTTCCTCCAACTTGCTTGCCCAAGACCCCCAGAAGATTCAGAAAAACAACACAGGGAGTTTTTCAAACTGCTACATGAGTAGTTTTAAATAATTCTTTCTTCATCATAAGTTAGGGAAAGGTGAAAATGCCATTTAAACCAAATGTTCCATAAAAATCTATTTTTCTGCCCAGGAGAAGGAGTATTGCTGCCATGTAGCAATCATGAATGAGGCAAAGCTTGGTAGGGAAGAGGGGCTTTCTTCTCTGGATTTCCAAACCCAATGATATTCTTGTTCCCTTCTGAATTACAGACTGCTGATTTCTTATTCTCCTTTAAATAACTGTCTAGCATGTAGTTATTCTAAACGTGCTGTCAAAAGCTTTAAATTAGAAGATACAACATTTAGAAAAATTTTGTTCTTTCCACAAAATGATACGATTGTCTGTCTCCAAATATACTTTCAGAATTCATTTTGAGGATCATATGTTCATAATGTTTTGGCATAGAAAATTAAGTGTCCTTTAAATATGCTATGATTTAAGAAATGCCATGGATTTAATTAGATGTCTTTATTTATGACTGCAACAAAATCTGTCTGTCATGGTGAGGCCCTGGAAATAGTGGGAGTGAATCCACAACTCTGCAGGAAAACTTCTACTGAAAGTACATGGGATTTACCCTCAGCAATGGCAAAACTGTTCCAAATTTGGTAAAATATTGACATCTTGATATTTATACCTTTATCTTCTTTTCAAAAAGAAATAATGCACTGCTATAAGATATAAATAGAAAAAGAAGACTCAAAGGCATTAATTTATAGGTAAAAATTAATAACCACTCTATTTTATTTGATTAAATGCAGAAATTAATCATAAGCCGCTTGTTTTCTGGAACGTAAAAGTTCAGTCATTTGGGCCCTTTATGTGTTTGTATAACAGATTTCCATTTTATTTTCCTAGTCTTGTTTTTGAAATGATAATTATATATCCACAGACTTGTATACCTGATCATCTTTCCATATGTGTATATCTCTTCATTATAGCCAGATGTTTTGATACGTATTCTGAAGTGCATAACATTGTTTTGTGAATGATATAAACTAAGTGAAATACCATATGATTCTTTGTCACTGATTTTAAAAAATGAATGACAGTATTTAATTGTTAAAAGTCCTTCTTTGCACCATCAGAGTGCTTTTTTTCTTAATAAAAACCGTGAAGAAATGGTGTAAGTTAATTTGATATTTTTCTTAAAGAGGAAAAAAAAGGAAAGCTAAAAGATAAGGTTGTGGAAACATCACTGGGAAAGAGAACAGGAAGAGGAAAAGAAGAGAAATGAGAAATTTTAGTCCTGTAAGGCATTGAGTAAAAATAAAGATCTGGGCTAGGTTAAAAGAAAAAAAAAAAAAAAAGAGGGGAAGTTAAAATCATCTGTCCTGAACTCATTCTGTCAATCAGAGATGGGAAATATCACCTTCAGAAATATGACTACACTTGATCCGTTGACTTGTCAATCACAGAAGAATTTCAGTACACTGATTGCAAAGCCTTATTTACACCACTGTAGGAGTTACTGAGTGAGGATTAGAGAAATAAGAGTCTTATTTGAGGATGCAGTTTCAGGAGTAGGTTAAATGAGATAAAAAATAGAATGAGCAAAATGGAAAAGATAAACTAAATAGAGCAAAATAAGAGAACCAAAAGAAGGGAAAGAGAATCTTGCAGTAAAGTATTTTCTATTTCAACACTGATTGTTATGTTTGCTGTTTTTCTCCAATAAGTTTTTGTCCAAAATGATCAGTTGATGCCCATGAGTAACAAGTGCTGGATACTCCAATTCTTCTTTAGAGAGTGAAAATTATCTTGATACCTGGGAGCCAGGCTCTGTAAGTAGCTACTGTATGTGAATATTTCATGGCATGACTTGCTTGACCTACCTTACTCCTAGTTTGGAGTATTAAAGTGAGCAAGAGACAAACATTTTCAAGCCTGAATGCTCACTTAAGTCCTAAAACTAAAATTAAACCTGAAATAAATAACCAGGAGCAGTCTGTGTTGGTGGAGTCAACACTTCTGAGCAGATTCTTTCAAACAAGGTGCTTCTTTCACTGTGTGCATGGTTTCCGAGAACTTACACTTGAAAATGTTGGCTTCATTCCTCAGAATATTTCTGTGCCATCTGTAAGGTTTCTACCCACTTATATTGCACTGTCCATCTGTTAAGACTAAGTATTTTCTCACAGGTCCTGAGCACAGTGTATTACCTTAGAAAGTGAGGTGAACTACTGTTTATTAGTTGGACTCAGAGCCTTGGAATCTTTAAGGCATGGATTTTCCTCATAATCTCTTCGACGTGGGCACATAATGGTTCTCTCCATTATCTGAGGCACTAATGTCCACTACCAAAAGATGTTTAATGTAAAAGACTTTCACTCAGTTAGAGTCAATTTCTTCAGCTTTGCCGAGATGTAATCCTGTAATTCGTGTACTGTGTGAACTTCTGCCACTGACCTGCTTCTGCCACCTTACCCTGAATATCACTGTATTGCTTGGGGTCCTACACTGAAAACAAACTCTTCCAGGATTGCCAAACCAGGCATCTTCTCAGCTATCTTTTCTTAGTGGACCAATGCAGAAGATGCTTTCATACAATTTCCAATGAATTATATAGACTTTTACAGTCTATGTGGTAGTGGATATAATTCCCTCAAAAGAAGCAGTGTTGCTTTTTTCCCCCACTCATGTGGAAAGCAAAAAAAAAGTATATTCAAATTTTCATTCTAATGTATCAGTCTGGAGCAGTCTTCCCCTTTTCTGTGAGAGTGCCTTAATCAACAGAAAATGGATTAGGGTTAGGAGAGAAAAAGACACACTGAAATACTTTTATGTTTATAAAGTAATTTTTTACTTGTTCAGAGACAAAAGACAACAGAACAGTTTTAAACTGAGATATAAGAAAGTCAGGCTTAGATTTCAGTTTCAGTAAATTTTATATTTTACAATTTGAAAAGTAAGACCTTGAGCTTGGCAAAACGGAACAAACCACTAAAATAAATTTATGGAGGATAAAATCTACAATTTTTTAGAAAAGTCATGCATTTCAAAAATCACAGTAGGCAGATACTAAAAATTAACAGATACTGATATATCGAAACAGAGAAAGAATGACTTCAAACTTTAGGCTAAGGACACCTCATCTTGAGGATAATCTACATAGTGGCTTTTGGCACTTCTGGCAAAATTAAATGGCAACAGGATAACCCAAATCTGTTACTGCAATCAAGGAAGGAAAGAGTTTCATGTTCTGCCACTCATCTTTCATTTTCCGTAGATGTTTTTTACATCATACTTCTGCTGACAGTCATGAAAACATAATCATGTGTTTTTAAAATTTGTGTATGCATTACACCACAGTAAGGATATATGTGGACTAGTGGAAGGCTCACTGTCTCACCTCTAGAGCACATTTCCCTCGCACTTAGATGTCTGCTTCTTGGCTGTAAATGAAAAGAAATAAAACTTTACTAAAACTGTGCAGGAATACCCAAGACTATAGCACTATAATCAGCAAAGAAGGTGTAAAATCATAGAATGGTTTGGGTTAGAAGGGGCTTTGAAAAGTCATCTCGTTCCAACCCTTCTGCAATGAGCAGGGACATCGTTAACCAGATTAGATGCTCACAGCCCCATCCATGTTCAGCTTTTTCAAAGGTGCATGGGTGGAAGGATGCCAAGCCTTTTGGAAAACTCCACAGGTTCCAGCCCTAGTTAAAGGGAGGAAGAGGGGTGCCTGTTTGGGAGGAAGTATTCCCATTCCTCCTGCGCTGCCAGTGCAGCGTTCTTTCCTTGGCTCCATCGCACAACCACTGTGAGGGAACAAAGCAGACAGTTCTTCCTGAAGCTCTCTAAAGTGATGCAGATCAAGGCAAACATGAACACAATCAAAATGAAGTTTTGAATGGTCTTTGTGTGTAACAGCCAGAGGAATAATCAGGACTTGAGAACTGGCTGAATGGCAGGTCCCAGAGGGCTGTAATCAGTGGCACAGGGTCTAGTTGGATGTAATCCTATCCATTGTGCTTTAGAATGACCCTTCTTGAGAGGAGAGGGTGGACCAGATGATCCACTGTAGTCCCTTCCAGCCTAACCCATTCTGGGATTTTGGCTTCATTCTAAAATCAACTGGTGTTTAAGATGGTTAAATTAGATTTAAAAAGCAACATTTACAAACTACAAGACTTGTTAAAATTTGTCCACATACCGAATTATATGAAATTCTGGACTGTACAATAAACACCATGCACAAAAAAACAGCAATGGAAGTTAAGGTACTGCACAGGTACAGAAACAACCAGCTAATAAAAGCCCAATGTCTTGATTTCTACATGTACTCTCACAACTGTATAGTCATGGTGAGCTTGCAAGTGAGAATAGCATGAAAAAAAAGGGGATATTTAATTATATTCTTTTGAAACTGGGAGTGTTTAATTCAGCACTGAAACTATCACCAACCAAATGCTGGGAGAATTTGCTTTATAGTTAGATATGAATGTTGCTATGTGACTAAACAAAATATTTCAGATATCATTGTTGTCAGGATTTTCAAGACAAGAGTTTACTCTCACTATAAAACCATGGTCTGGTCTGTTTCAATGGAAATACCTGAACATTTTTCCATGGCATGTTATCTGTGAAAAATTGAAAATTTGTGTGAGCTAAACAACAAATAATTGCTTCAGATGTACTGAATTTCACATTGCATAATCTGTCCATTGTTAAACCTAGGCTACATTAACCCTCTTGTGCTAAGCATAACACCAAAGAACTAGAGCAGTTATGAATATGTCAATTTTTAAATGTGTGAAAGAGTTCTACTGCACAAAATGAAACATGAATTCAAGAAATACATAATTTAAGCATGAATTAAGAATATATAATGCTGTTACTTGAACAAAGTAATAAAAAATACCAATTGGTCACATTAAAACATTGTCTATAATGTAAAATAGAGGGACATGAATAAAATAACATTACTGAAATATGATTTAGAGGCACACACAAAGAAAGACAGATGGTGTCTAGAACAAGACATATGCAAGACAGTAATACTGGGCTAGATATTAAGGCCCTTCAACTTAGATTTTTTATATTTAGATGCATAGAGACATGCCTATGGCCCCATTATAGTCACTGGAAATCTAATAAACACAGTTGGAGTCAAAAGAGCAATTTAGTTCACCTCAAAGCAGACATAAAGGCTATGACCTTACTAGCAAATAAAACAGTTCCACAGCTTGGATACCTGTCATACTTAATCTTAGGTGTTTGATGTTGTAGTGCAGTCATATCCTTTTTCTCCTCAGCTTTGGGGGAAATTTATGGAGAAAACTACTTGTGAGAACTTAGAGAAAATTATTGAAAGACCCCTGATTTCAGTCAACCTTAGATTTTCAATCACTTATACCCACAATAAAAGCACAGATATTTAAGTAGTCTGACAAGGACCATCTGTGGTTTATTTCAATACAAAGGATATGGTTGTTAATTCCTCACTATGTCTCTTGCCTTCTTACTTGCTGCTGATATCAAATGGATTTTTGGACAGCTGTTCAATACCATTTTGAAATCAAACATTATTTCAGGGTGGTTCTTCTGTTTCAGAATTTAATTTCTCTTTTCATGATTCTTAGATGATGGGTTGCCCATTTTATGTTTCTTCATTTGCGGTATCTTTAAGCCTTCCTATCTGCGTAACAGGAATGATACATAGAAGACGATGTTATCTTTATTGCCATTTTTCTGTTCTCAGACCACAGACCCTCTGATCTTGATAATACCATGTTCCTCAGTCATTCCCTGGTTGCTGCCAGTTTTGTTCTTTGCCTTCAATACAAGCCATTCTTTCAGCTCTTGCTTTATGGTTTCTAATGGAACTGTAGAATAGTTTGAGTTTGAAGGGACCTTTCAAAGCCATCTAGTCCAATCCCCCTGCAGGGACATCTTCAACTAGATCAGGTTGCTCAGAGCCTTGTCCAATCTGCCCTTAAACACTTCCAGGGATGGGGAAGTATTCAAGGGCATATTAGATGGAGATTAGTATGTTTTTAGTCAATAGACAGTCTGTTAGTCAGGGAAGAACCTCTCAAGTTGGTGTTTTAAAATAGACATAAAAACAAAAATTCTTTCTTATACTTTTCAATAAGAGGTGACAAAATTTAATCTTGTGTTCTATTAATGCAAAGCAGCCCATGTTTTCTATGTGGTGGAATTTGAATATGAGTTTATAAAACTTGCAGGTTTGAGAACATAGGGTTTATGTGATTTAAGACATAGATATGAAGTCTAATGATAAGAGCAGCTATGGTATATCGTGCAGAGCCAGATTATCTGGTAGAGCAGATTAGGACCCATTCAATGTGTACTTGCAAGGTCAGGCCATAGATGGTCACTGCCTGCACTGGAAAAATCGTGTATTATGATTTTGTGCTAGTTTATCTTGTATATTTCATGTGATCATTGTTGAATTATGTCTAACTCTATCCCAGTCAAAGCCAACACACTAATCTTCTATTTACTTTCCACAAATCTGCCATATCCAGCCTTGTGCTTCAGAGCTCAGCTGCTGCCCCAGGAGGCAGCTGCACTGGAAGCTGAATCTGCCAGATGTAAAAACTGCTTCTGTGACTTCCCACCTGGGCTGGAGTGAGAGCATAAATGCTGCACTGCAAGGACTTCTGCAGGTAAGCACTGATGTGTGCCCAGCCTCTGAATCACTTCTGAGCTCGGTGGGACACTTACAGGGTGGAAATTGTGCAGTTCAGACCGACTGGCTGGCTGGGACATGCTAGCTTCATCACCACCCGTGTTGATCTCATCCTCATTCCACTCAATTTCTGAGTTTTTAAAGAGAAATGTGGATGTTAGTAGACAGTTATGCTGTAATGATTGTGAATTGATGCAGAAGTGTTAAATGAGAACAGTGACATTCCCACGTATCACATGCTACAGAAGAAAGAGTGACTCCTAGCAGTTTTTTACTTGAGCCTCTGTTAGGTATTGGAGAATTGGTTTAATTTCCTGCATGCTCTGCTGTGAGCTCAGCAATGTCTTTGTCTTTGGTATCCTGGAGTACCTAAGGCCATGGTAAACTCTAGCACAGCAAGGGAGGCAAGTGGCCTGGTTCAGCTAAGAATATGGAAATACCCATTTGCTTAATCCAAGAGAAGGTAGGATTCATTTGTCTAACAGTGTATCAAAACATGGTACTGCAAGGACAGGCAAGCACCCAGGCAAGAAATATTACCATCTGGAATATGGTGTCACTGGAAAAGCAAAATTTTGCAAAGTGTGCGTACCATGTATTACCACAATTGGTAATAGGTTTCTTTCTGCCAGATATCCTTCTGCAAGGAGGGGGTTATTGTTCCCTGGAGATTGACTGATTCTGCTTGGGGAGAGAAATTTGCAGATGTGATAGGATAGGTCAGGTGGGAGAGTGTGATGATTTGTTTGAAAAAGCTTCATGTGCCTGTACATGAAGGAAAGCCTATGTTCAATCTGTGAAATCAGGGACTTTGATACATGGGATATATGTGGTCTTTGTATAGACAGGCCACTGTTCCAGAGACAAAATGGTACTTGGGGTAAGATTCTGGGCAGGACTTCATCGTGACAGCTTCATAATGATATCTCTAGAGGCAGAATGGGTTTTAAATCCAACCCTTAAGATGTCCCTGTTTGCAGAACACCCAGAGCCCTGTTGTGTGCCCATAAAATGTAAAAAAGTTAGAAGCCAAAGCACATACAATCTGACACCGTTGCATACTCATGGAGGAGGAACAAAAGTACTGCCGACCTGGGCTAGCTATAGGGCTCCTATGGACACCGAAGTTAATTTTCCTTGGTTTCAGCTGTAGCAAATAGTCTTACTCATTAGGGGACGCTTGTGTGCTCTTCAGAAAAGCCATTAAAAAATCCAGAAATAAGGTCACTGCCCCCAGAAAGGACAAAGCCATTTTCACATAATCTGAAAGATTTGAAAAGGTTTCCTGCAAACCTTTAAAATACCCTTTCTTTTCTGAAGAAAGAAAGGTGTCATCAGGTGTCCGTGATGGTCCTTCAGAGAAAGTGTGAGGCAAACAGCTAAAGTCAGTAACAGATTCAAACATTCATTTAATCCTTCTCTGCACTCAGGGCATTTAACTTAAGAGCACTGAGTTACTACCCTGAATACAGCTTTCATATCTCACAGGGAATGCAGATAAAAGTCGTCAGCAGAAGTGTGTAATCCCATTAGACTAACCATGTATCTCAGAGCTTATGCTATTCAGCTCTCAGGGAACTGCTGAGGTTTGCCTGATCCAGTTGTGCCTAGGCGAAGAACTTGTTTAGAGAAAGGTGTTCCAGGTGAGGTATAGCATCTGAAAGACACCAACGTGTAGCTATACCTTACTGTATTTACTGTTTACTCAGAATGTAAGGTAACATTTATCAGAATGCATTTATTAGGAGTTTATCAAGATTTATAGTGTAGACCTGCTTTGTCAGTGAAGTATTTAATGTCTAATAAGCTCTGATGTGTTGCCAACAGCTTGTGATTGCAAAAAACCCAGTGTTAAGAACCTAACAGGAGAAAAAAGGGAAGTAAGGTGGTTGCCTTACTCCTTTGCTTAGGGACTGGGAAACATGGTTACAAAGAGTTTGAATAAACGTGGCAAAGACAATAAGCATAGCCAAAGTACAAGCAGAAACACTTCCATGGTATTTACAAGATTAAATGGTTTATTTGTGTGCCTCTGAAGGTATAGAAGATACAACAGGATAGAAATATCAAAGTGATGAACAAGCTTATTTCAGATCAGTGGGGAAGGTTCAAGGCAGAAGCATGATGGAAAGTGATATGTTCATATCCTTAAGTAACGAATAAGAAATAGGATTTAAACATTTTATTTCCTATTTTATACATGTATCAGCATACCAAAAATTGTAGAACAGAATTAACTCCTTTTGCAGATGCACTTCAGTTCTCAGTCACAAGTGAAGGCAAAACTAGAAAAACAACTGAATTAAGAAAGCATGGTCAAAATATTTAGGGGTATGCTAGTCTTGCAACTTTGTGCAAAGTAAGCTGTTATCTCCTGAGAGGACAGAAATGGATAGCTGGAATAAAAACCTCTTACACGATTTCAGCTAAGTCAATCCATTTCTGTTTGAGTGCAGAAGTGTTAAGTGGCATTTGAGTAAATTTAAACCTCAGAAACCCATCAATGTGCAAACACTACAAATGAAAACATTATTTTCTCTCATTTATTTATTTGCTTTTGTTGTGAGAAAGCTGTAATTTTAAAGGAATTAATTTGGAGTCTGTCTGATTGTGTAGCAGGCGTATTGGATTTAAATATCATTAGGTCAGAATTTTCCCTGCTGAACTGGTAAATACAGTCATTTATAGACAATTAGCTGCTTGCTGATGTCTTTCAGATGCTGATCACTGTGAAATGTAACCCCCATGGGTCTGTGCAAGCAGTTCCTGCCATCCTCCCACTGTAGCCTATTCTTCTGGACCTCAGATTTCATGGCCTCATTTCAGCAGTAAGTGAAGATTTGACATTGTTGACAAATTTACAACTATCTGAATTACAATGATGCTGTGCAGTAATCTGACTAAACCAAGCTGGCAGAAAGCATCTCAGTCGTACCTCAGGCTATCTAGAATTTAGGTATCAAGAGATCATCTCTTCCCAATATATTTAACAACTAAAACTTACTAAACTATTCTTAAACAGCCTTATTTGTTCTGTTCTCATGGGATCTTATAGGTATGGATTTGTCAGTGTTGTAACCATTTAAACTGGATCTAAAATCCCTTCCATGTCTGTATCTGGTCTATCATCTGTGTTATCTGAACTGCTAGTGATGGTTTTTGCAGACCACAGTACTCCTCAGAGTCCACATGTCCTGTAATCTGCCTGGCTTCCAAGCGGCACTGTTTAACAACATTGATGTAAAATAATTATATTCCACAAAAACAATTATTACCATATTTAAATTCCTCATAATGGTCAAGGAGGAAGTGCACTCCTATGAAAAAGATGCAGAAAAATAAAAAAGGGCTACACAGCTTGGAAAAAAGAAATTGTTTATTATCAGCAAGAAACCTCAGTAGTACTGTCTTTTCTGAAGTAATTATGCAGCCTCACCTTGGGTGAAGTGCTCGGTTTTGGTCACTGCAAGATAAGAAACACATTAAACTACTAGAGAGTGTCCAAAGGTGGTGACCACTGACAGGAGCTGAGGGAATGGCCTGAAGCTGTGCCAGGAGAGGTTTAAGCCAGATATTAGAAAAAGGCTTCACCCAGAAAGGGGTTGGGTCAGAACATCAAGGGAAGTGGTCACAGCACCAGCCTGACAGAGTTCAAGAAGTGTTTGGACAATGCTTTTGGGCACATGGTGTGACTCTTGGGAATGGTGCTGGGCAGGGCTGAGAGTTGGACTCAGTGATCCCTGTGGGTCTTCTCCATCTCAGCATATTCTGTGATTCTGTGATTGGTTTTCAACAGTTTCTAAAACCTTCACTATGTTCAGGTGGCATTGCATAAACGAAGCATTAGTAATAAAGATGTGAAAGGATCTCTGCTTCTTTTTCTTTTTCCTGCCTATGCCATCACCTTCCCTTGGCTATTCAACAGCACAATGCCTTCTTATCTATTAGGAATGTAACAGTGTATGCTTCACTGCAAGTCTTCACTAATATATCTTGATTATTGACAGAAGTAGTTTCCTAAGATTGATCAGCTTCATAGAGAGCTATCCTAAAAAAGTGCTCAGCAAACTTATGGGATGCTAGGCTGCTTGAGATTCTGATTAATCTCTTCCATTTTCTTGGACACCAGAACTACAGTTTCTATATTTTATGTTGTTGACTCCACAAGATATTGTGTTTACCCAACAGAGATATTTTTTTCTCCAGTAGGCCTCTCTTGATCTCTCCCATTGCTCTTCAACCTTATGGGATAGACATACTGGTGCACATTGATAAAAGTAGTCCATTTGGGATCGTGGGACAACAGGCAAGCAGGGATGTCACAGAATGTGCATGTATGTGGTCTTAACTGCAGGAAATGTGTACCAAGTGTATCTTGGCGACACCATGAGAAAGTCAAGTTAACGAATAGCTAAATTAAGTCAAAGAGGCAGATGCGATCTTACCAAACTTTCTAGTATTTTTATTTGCCATTTTACTGCCTGATAGACATTCTTAATTGGAAATAAGAGAGAATTTAATCTCCAAGCAATGGATAGAATTTACTATGACCCATCTTTATTGTGGAGACTGAATTTTCTTTGTCTCAAAAAAGGTGCCAGAATATTGTGCATGGTGTCTGTCAAGTATCAGCTGTTTAGGAGTAGAAATGCTTGGGTGAAAAATATCAGGCTTAAGGAAGGTTTAGATGGAGAGCAGGAATTGGAGATTGATCCATATGAAATTGTGCCTTAAAAGTATGAAACAAATATCTGTAATTGGCATTTTCTTAAAGCTGTAGTCTGCTAAAATATACTGCTATATATAAAGAATGAGGGTTTCAAGGGGCTGAAATTCAATATTATCTATAGAAGAAAACATATCTGAATAGAAGTATGTAGTAAAACTGCACTGCTTCTTAAACTATCATTCAACATAAAAGAAATATTTACAAGTCTAGATATATATTCTTTATTAACTCTATTGAACCTCTGGAGTCTCACAAAGGTCACGTTTTACCTCTTGGACTTCAGTTATGCACCTAAATTTGGTCATATATGGTTCAAAGTCATCATGCCAAATAGAAACTCATTACAGAAATAGAGTGGAATTGTGGACTTCAACACTGAGTTGAGATTAGGGCACTAAAATAAAAATTCATGAGACACGTTCATTAGCTTTTTCCACAGATAAGTACTTGCTGACAAAGTGGCATCCTTGTTAAATAAGGTCTCTGACAAATGTAGTCTGTTTCTGTTACCAGAGTAATCCTAATTTATTCAAGCATATTTAATGTTCCAATATTTCACAAATAATGAAAAAAAATTGTAAGCTAAAATGCTTTCTTTGATGCTGCATCCAGTATTTTTCTAGTCACTGTATTTGACGAGAAAATTACCATTTGGAAATCTTACCACTTTTGTGCTCAACCAGTACTTGGGGCAATTTCCAGTTCTGCCTTATTCCCAAAACAGTCCTGGCCAGTAAGCTCAGAATCATCCTTTTTCTATCAGTATGGATGAGAATGTGTAGAGATTGCAGTCATGAGATATTGTTTCAACTTCCTGGTTGAAAGACATACTTAATTATGAAGAGTAAAGTAAAAGGGGAAGGCTCAATTTTATACTTTCAGAAAAACTTTGACTCATAATTTACACTAAAATATATTAAACTTTCAGAATTCACAACTTTTTTGATTTACCAATTTCTAGTCCTTTGCGTGTGTGTGAAGAGCAACACAAACTGAGGAAAAACCATAATTAAACACTGCACATACATACGCCTCTCCTTGAAATGAGAGTAAAGAAAGAAGAGGAAAAAAAGTAAGTAAGTGGATAGAGAAAACCTAGCATAATTTGCTGAAAACTTCATGGTATGTCAGGTGCAGATTTTGAGCCCCTTCGTAAAAAGCCACATTTAGAAAACCAGCTGAACCTCCTATTAGAAGCAATTATTGTTCTACCTTGCAGCTATCCCTTGTATTATTATTTGCATGACAATTACAAGGAAGAGCTACATCTCTGAGAAAAAGATATAATAATTACAATAATTCATCTTCATTTCTCTACTTCCAATGCAGTTTCTGAAAGGGTTAGCTGATATTAAAAAACTGAACCACAATTTCTTCTTCCCTTGAGACAAGCCATGTTCATTTAAGAAAGGCTCAAGTCCTCAGTCATGCACCATGGAGTTCTGTCTGCCTCTCCTTCAGCACAGGCTGCCAGGCTGCCTTGCCCAGGGTTTGGACAGGCAGCAAGTAGGTGTGTATATTGCATTCAGAAGTAAAACAGGGGAAAAAAATATGCTTGATTCACACCAGGAAAAAATTTTGGTGGCCTGTAAGTATTCGCATATATTGTTCTCTCAGAAAAGCATACAGAATTCCAGAAGTTTGTACAGCAGAATGTTTTCTAACCCACTTACATGCATAAGCAGCTCAGCAGTTCAGTCTGCAATAGTTTGAATCTAAAACTATAACTTTTGCCCTTGTACTTGTTACTGATATTTTTGGAATAGAGAAGCTGACTTTAGGGATACCTGTTTTCTTTAATATCATCTGACATCCATGACTGTGCTGGCCTAGACTCTGTAGAGCTATGCCTTTGACCTGCTTATATTTATTTCTGGGACCAGTAAATCCCAAGATTTAAGCTATACTTTATCCTCCTTCTGCCAAAAGCAACTATAATAGAGCCTAAGGTATTAAGGGTCCAAAAGCCTTGCTTTGGCCTGGAATTTTCCTCTTGCTGTGAGAAGCAGTGCCCTAAGCTCCCTACCCTTCAGCCAGGTACAGATGCTATGGATAGATCAGACCCACTTAGCATGAGGATGATGTGTGGGAATAAGGCCGACACATATAGGAGCACAAGGACATAAAGTAAATAAAGGTCCCAGCAAAAATAGTCCGAATTGTTTCATTTCAGATTTTGAGGTATTTATTATTAATTAGTTTATTTATATCTTTGTATTAATTGTTATCTTTTAAGTTATTGTAAGGCTGATGCTATACTATGTCTAAAAGATGTGCAAATCCCAGGAAAGGATAATTTCTATCTGTTCTGCTGCAGTTTGCTTTCAGCCCAGTGTGGACAGTGCTATGAGCAACAAATTATTCTCCTCCTGCCCTTTCTGGAAATAAAGCATTTGGAGAATGCAAGCAGACCATTTCACTGAGCTGTGAGGACTGAAGACAATAGAGATCTTAACACCACAGAGTAATAATTGAGTTGTGCACTGGGAGAAGAGTGACCTGGATTTTGAAGTGTTTCTGTGATGAATGTTGATATTAGAGCATCATAGGTAATAAATGTAAAACACCTCTGGAAAAGGATCGGTGCTTAGAGCTATGGTTGCTCTCTTGTTTCCCCAAAAGACTTGTCACATTCCCTCATGCTTTGTGGCCAAATGACTATGTTCTTCTGTGTATGATGACAGCTAGAACCAAAACAATGGCAAGTACCCTGTGTGCACCAAGTGTGTGCTTTGTGGCCAAATGACTATGTTCTTCTGTGTATGATGACAGCTAGAACAAAAACAATGGCAAGTACCCTTTTTATCAAGTTTGTCCCTTGTTTGCTGCTTAAGATACAGTCCAAAATTTTTTGGACTTCAGTTTCCTCAACTAGTGGAAGGTGCTGAGGTTGCACCTCCACCTTGCTAAAAGAAATGTGGCATCAAATTGATGTTCATGCATAAAATTTAAAGAACAGCTTTGTGTCCTCAGTTTTCATTTGTTTTAAATATAAGCCTCACAGCCTAGTTCTTAATAATGTGGCTTTAAAAACAAGCCATCTATGGATAAGGCTTAGCTTTTGATCTCTGGGGATAGATGAACTTAATTGCAGGTTTAACAAATGAATCAAATCACCAAAACAGAGACCAGACTGCTTTAAAAAAAAAAAAAAAAAAAAAAAAAAAACCAAAAAATGAGTGATTCCATTTGGCTGGCTTTAGAAATTTTTTTTTTTAGCATGTACATTGGGCTTGGGGGTGATTCCAGTTTCTCTATTGCTACCTTTTTCTATAGGCTATTTACAAATTCAAGATATCTAGCAGAATGTTATGTGGTGATTAGACAGTTAAGCTGGACATTAATGTTTATCTTCTGTACATTTTAAAGGTTTGTGACTAATATATGTATTTCCTCCCCCAAATTCACAGATCTGTAGAATATGAGAGTATTTCAGAGATACCTTTGTTCCCAGCTCATCTCACAAGAGCAGAGTATCTGCTGTACAACTCACATTCTTTGGCTGCTTCTCTTCAGAAACAGCAGACCTGCATACATTTTCCATTATTGGAAGACACTGCCTTAGCCAGTAAGCAGAGGGGACATTGAGTAATGCCAGGTCAGTTCCTAGGGCAATTAAGAAAATATTTTTGTTTTAAATGAAGTGCCAGGAATTCTTATTGTAAGAAAATATTTGATGGAAAATAAATAAAACAATAATTTTGTGAGTTGAATTTTACACCAAGTTGAAAGAGCATTCCAGAAATATCACTGAAGATAAATATCCAAAGGGCGTTTCTGACAATTAGGTGTGATTCTCAACTGAAGAATTAAACCAAAATGATGCAGGTTCATTTTGCTGCCTTTTGTTTACATACAATCTGACTTCCTTTGTCCTTCCATTTTCCCCAGAACTTACTGTATTTATTATACAGAATACAGGGCAGAAACTTACTTCTGCTGAGGTAAAAACTGGCTTTCTGTTTTATACTTGTACAGCACCAGCAGTATAGAACTTAACTGAAACACCTATAAGGGATAGATACTAATAGTTTAATACATGGCAAGATAAGAAATTATGCCCAGTGTTGATCTATATACACATATCTAGTACTGAGATCTAGTATAGTCATTTAGAAGGTTTTCAAGATAGATTAAATGTAACATCAGATAAAACTTTCTACTGTCAGACTTGTAAGAAATGGTTTTGATACCACTGATACTGGTATAGCCCTTGGACTGAATTTTTTATACTTGTAGGAAAGCTGCAATAAAGAAAGACTTGTAATAAGTGTTGCTGCTGCTTCATGGTGACACATGTCAGGACCCTGAGAGCATCAGTTGACCTAGAATGAGTAATTTCAAGGGGAAATTTCTTGCCAGAATTGCAAAATTTAAAAAAAAAAAAAGGCAGCCTTGCAGAGGTTATAGTCTTCAGACAGTTAAAAAAAAAAAAAGAAAGAAAAAGGAGTGGGCATATTTTATTCACAGAATGCTTGAATGCCACTTTTTATTGACTAATTCTTTGGTTTATGTAACCTAATACTGTCATGTTGAAACATTAGATAAAAAAAAGATATTTCCATCTGAAAGGAAAAAAGTAATAAAAACAGCAATAAAATGAGTCGAGTAGTGTTATGCAGAGTTCAGTGTATGCTGTCCAGGGATGTGGCTGTGGCAGAAACATTTATAAGCAATTCAATATTCAGGTCTGGATAATGAGGAAAACAGCTCTGAGTAATTTCTTTGACCACCAGAAACAGTGGTGATTCTTCAGAACTGTTTTGCTTCTCGCTAATCCATTTCTGCATCAGTAACTCTGGCTGCTTTGTTCTGCTATAAACCCTGGAGAGCACCATGCCTGATGGGGTCATGTGTGTGCAGGTGACTTAGGAAGTGATACCCCAACTTTGCACCACCATTTAATTCCTAGGAGGGAAGCTCCTTGTACCACATACTGCCACAGTCCATGAATATGACCACATGTGGCCCCATTTGCTTTAGTAAAGCAAGAAAAAATATTTAGAAGACTTACAGGAAAGGGAGATGATTGTTTAGCAAAAAAAACCAAACCAAAACAAACAAGCAAGCAAACAAACAACAAAAAAACCAAACCCCCCCCCCACATTCCAATACAAATCTTGTCTGCAGAAAACTCAGACTCTTTTGATGAGAAACATAAATTGCATGAAAGGCATCAATCAGGCTGTGGGAAAATATCTCTTCTGAACCTGTCTCAGCTGAAGCCATTAATGGCCCCAGTGGTGCTACCTAGTTTTTTATGAATTGGCTGCTTAAACACTTGTACATTCAATTTTTAATCTACTTTCAGGCAAGACTGACAAGATAGCCCATGACAGAGGTGATATCAGGCCAAACACCTTTGCCTGAAGTCAGCTGGGGATTGCTCACAGCCAATAGCCTCCGACAGACAGACAGACAGACAGATGACCAACCTGGGACTGCCAATGTTTTCAACCACCTAACAAAAGATCACTGCCGTCTAATTTGTTAGATTTGTAATGCTACCTTTTCACTTTCATGTACTTTGTGACCTAAACTACAATATGCATGTTTCAAATGTGGTGTAAATATAGTGGAATGCAAATGTACTTTCTTGTGATCACTAGCAAATTAGGTGGTGATGAGTAATCTGTGCTTTCAGACACCCTCTGAGAACAGTTCTGAATTTACACCTTAACAGATGTGTCAAGCAGAAAATAAGCTACATCAAAGTACAATATTAAACAATAGTTATCTTGCAATCTGATTTAAGTAAATTTCAACTGCCAATTGCTCATCCTTCAGATTTCTCAATATCACATCTGTGGTGAAATGTATGAGCCTGACTCCTAATTTAAGATGCTAGACGGGGAAAGAGTATTTTTACCTCCTTTTTCCTTATGTGTATATGAATACTTGATATGTATAAATATAAATCAGATGCTTTTACTTTTTTACAGAAGTAGACTATTTGTCTCTATTGTATTCCACTCATGCTTATAAAGAATAAAATATCGGGGCAGACATCAAATCTTCCATACATTCCACCAAAATACCAATGAAAATTTAATCCGATTTATCATCTGCACTAGGATCTGGATAGACTGGGTCAAGGTACCAACACCAACAGTATGAGGTACACTAAGACCAAGTGCTGGTTCCTGCACTTGGGACACAACCACCCCAGGCAGTGCCACAGGCTGGGGGCAGAGTGACTGGAACGTGGCCCAGCAGAAAAGCCCTGGGGGTGCTGGTGACAGCAGCTGAAGATGAGCCAGCTGTGCCCAGGTGGCCAAGGAGGCCAATGGCATCCTGGCCTGGATCAGCAATAGTGTGGCCAGCAGGACCAGGGCAGAGATTGTCCCCCTGTACTCAGCACTGGGGAAGCCACACCTGCATTCAGTTTTAAGCCTCTCACTGCAAGAAAGACATTGAAGGACTGGAGCGAGTCCAGGGAAGGGCAACAGAGCTAGTGAAGAGCAACAGAGAACAAGTCCTATGAGGAGCAGCTGAGGGAGCTGGGGGTGTTTTGCCTGAAGAAAAGGAGGCTCAGGGGTGGCCTTATCACTCTCTATAACTGCCTGAAAGGAGATTGCTGCCAGGTGAGGGTCAGCCTCTTCTCCCAGACAACCAGCAACAGGGCAAGAGAAAATGGCCTTAAGCTGTGCCAGGGGAGGTCCAGGCTGGCCCTCAGGAAGAATTTCTTCACTGACGGTGATCACAAATGTTGGAACAGGCTGCCCGGGGAGGTGGACACCATCCCATGGGGTGTTCAAGATGGACATAGCACTTAGTGCTATTGGCCAAAGGCCAGACTTGATGATCTTGCAGGTCTTTTCCGACTTTAATGATTCTATGATTCCATGATCCCTTACAAATTCTTCCTTCAGTTAAGTTACATTAACACTTCATGCTGATAGAAGGTATCACGCAACAATTTAGTGTGCAGTCCTACAGATGTCAAAGATGGCATGTGCTACCATGGGCAGATATGTTTGTGATGATGCAGTAGTATTATTTTTAGTGACTATAGAAATTGAAATTGAATTACACAGACAGAAAGAATTTCAGAAAGTTAGCTAACCCTTATGCAGTGAATTCTCATAAGGGTCAGTCTTTGGTTTAGTTACTGGGTTTGTTTGGAATTTCACATAGAAAGAAAATATCTCATCAGAGCTAAATAAGTCAGATGGCACTCCTACAAGATGCCATTCACATTCCTGCCAAGGTCAGCAACCTAGACAAATTAAGCCTCAAAAAATGAGCTACAAAACGCTAATCAATCAACAAAGTAGACAATTTTTTTCTGGTTTTTTTCCCCCGTAGACTAATTGAGAATTGATTGGTGTTTTTTCCAGTTGACAGGAAACACCACTCTTGATTTGTTGACACATCATCCTGTTTCAAAATATCTTAGATGGGAGGTTGTTACTTTGCCTCTATAGCAGGCCCGTCACTGAGGAGCCAAGCTCTGGCAATTTTCCATTGTGTTTGCTATGTGAGTCACAGTTGCTTTTTACCTCTGAAGAAAAGTTAGAGGTTTCCTAAGATCTAAAAACTATTTTCAGCAAGATGGGCACAAGGCACAGCCTGGTCATCCACCCTACACTTCGTTCAATGGCTGAACTCTGTCATGGGGGGGGCCTCACTGCAGGCAGGTACATCAGCTTGGAGTTTCCCAGCCCTGAGTTGCATTTGCAGAAATCCCTGCCTTTGTTCAACAGCTAGGGAATTAGAGTACTTGCCCAAGAAATGCAAGACCTTGTTCTGGGAGATGCTGAAACCACATCCTCCTTGTCTCAGAATCTGGGGAAGCACCAGGCTGCTGAATAATCAACAGCACAGATGAAGTTGGACCACTAAAGGCCACTTTAGTTGGCCTAAAGACTGCAAAAAATTCATGGACCCAGGAGGAGAAAAACTCATGTAAAATGAGGAAATGTGTATTCCCAACACTGTTTGTGCTTTCCATCCCATGTCTCTTAAATGGGTATTGCAGAGCTCAGATGAGGCACTTGGAAAACACTGTCAAAAAGGCTGCAGACATTTGTGCCCTCGTGTTTGCCCTCTCAGGCTACTGCACACTGTAAGGCACCAAATGTGGGAAAACTTGGTATAGACAATGCCTGAGGGACCTCTTTGACTCCAGCAGCTGCAATATTGCTTGCAGGTGAGGGAATCTCAGCAGCATGAGAGATCACTTCTGGTCTAGGCACATTCAGCCCCAAAATCCAGATTATACGTGTGTGGGATCGATTTTGGCCACCCTGACTCTAGTGTGCTTGAATTTGACCATGAACTGTAGCATTTCACAAACTATGTGCAAAAGTGTTGGACTTCCTTGAAGCCCATTGGGAAAATGTTGTGAAAACAGATGTTAATAATGCAGTTTATTACAGATACTGGCCTATTAAATTGAAGTACATTAAGTAGTGAAATAAGTTATTAAGAAAAACAGACAATTCCAGGCATTCTCTTGGGGAGAAATCTATTTTTTGCTCAGCCACAAGCTCAGTAGTGGTGAAATATGATCCATTTAATGCAGTTTGAAATGTAAAAGCACTCACTTGATCATATCGTATGAACCATATGCTCCAATGCTGTGTCCAAAAATAAATGTTGCAGAGATGTACAAGAAACACAAGGATGTACACAGCCTTTCCTCCTGTGGGAAAATTCAGCACCTTTTTGTATAAAGAACCAGTTTTATCGCCTCAGAAAATTCTTCTAAAGCTAGTCACAGTTGTACTGATGTTGTGTTTCTTCTCATTAGCAAGCTAAGAGGTGCTCCTCCTTAGCATTCAGAACCAACTCCAACACTTCTGTGAATAGATAATAATGAAGACAAGATGTGAGAAAGAAGCTTTCCATCCTTTAAGAGATAGTTTAGATATGAAGAGATTAATAGCTGTCACTGGGGAATCTGAACCAAGAATCAGTCTTCAGAACTTTCCTAGGTGATAATGGCACAAAGAAGTCAAAGCCAGATTTAAATTAAAATTTTGTAGATTCCTTTGGGCAGCTCCAGGTCATAAGGTCCAGAAACCCTCGCATTTTAAGTCCATATCTGCACCTTTTACAGTGCAGACGGTGCAGTCTAACATAGTAACCTTCAGATTAATGCAGTTAAAACTATCTTGGAATCCAGATTTCTAATTACTTTTTTTAGGTTTGGGGTTTTTGTTTGTTTGTCAAAAAGAAATGAAGTTTATACAACTTCATGTGCTGAGGTAATTCTGCGTATATGGTGGTTTTTTTGAATCCTCCCTAGTAACTGGAAAGTTCTGTCTGATTTCTACTACTTTTGACAAAGTGGTAGACATTTCAAAAATAATTAAGCTCCCAGATTTATGCAAATAAATGAGCAGTTAGAGGAGAAGAAGTCTGTTAATTAAAGTCTGCACCAGGAGTTTATCCTCTGTAAGAATGTGCATGAAAAAGGAGCCTGAAGCCTGGAATGAAAAACTTCATTTGGGCAGCACAGTTTGTAAAAAGCAGCATTTTCTGTGCCCTGTCTGGCCAAAGTCAAACAAGTTCAAGACACAGATTTATAAGGAAAATAAGCTTAATCAGCTTCAATATTGGGGAATACAATTTTTTACTTAGTAAATAATTTATGCCTTCATTTTTTACAGCGTGATGTGCCTCTGCTTTTGTCTGGATTTAGGAGTACATTCAATAAATTCAGTAACTCTATGAGAAAGGCCAAGGCATTTCTGAGCCAGTCTAAAGCAGAAAGTCTGGGCAGTCATGTGAAAATAAATTTGTGATGAGATTTGTAGCCCAGCGACTAAATCAAATAGGTTTTGGTAATATACGTCCATTATAATGTGTCTTGTTCCAGTCTTTCTTTGGATTGTTTTTAGATGGCTGTTAATATACCTTAATATAGTCTTCCTAATTATCTAGTCTAAAACATTTCTCTCTCCACAATGCACCATTTACAGAGAAAGTCCCCATTGCTGGGGCTTCAACCACGTTATTCCTTCTTCCCATCTCTAATTGAGGAAAAGCCTTTTCCTGATTGCTAAATCAAAATCTCTGTTAACTGTGCAAGTACATGTGAGAGTTCAAGGTCACTGTATAGATGTGCATACACATTTAGGCTTCATGAAGCAAAGTCTATTAAATTATGGAGCTACTTACAAATGCTTTAGTCCAAGGAAGTTGACATCACTGAGGCTGAACCACAAGATTGATCAAAGTGTAGTTTATGACTGTGTCAGTATTGCAAATGTACAACTGAGTCAGAAAAAAATTTTATGCATTCTCTGTTTTTCTACAATGCACAGTAAATCAAATTTTCTAAATGTTTCTAGCAAGCAAATGGTATCCTCGGTAGCTACCATTTAAGCTTAAGAATTTTGCAGTGGGATTTCCTAAAAGGCTTCATAGAAAAAAAGGTTCATTGTTTGAAGCCAAACTCAACTTTTGGTTAAGACTGATCAAAATAGTTTATACAGATTTTCATAAGCTTTTTGCTCACACTGTGTATTATTTGGCTTAGTGATCACAGCTGAAAAGCATGATTTTAATAAAGAAGTTGAATAAGCAGATTAAAGTCAGTCACATGGCCTGCTTCATTCCAATGGTAAACAAAGTAAACTACTTTAATTAATGCAAGATAGGCAATATATGTAGCATGTGTGTTATCATTGCTTGGTTTGTTTATTCCTTTACATTCATATTTAAAGTAGCCAGCATATCACAGATTATAAGAAATATTACTTTTCATTAAGTGGCTGAGCTCCTTGATACATTTTTGCAATTTCTTCTGATGAAGTAAGACAGGATGTTGCTGTAAATTGTAGTTCTAATCAACATTGCTCAAACACCCAGGAATCAATAATTTGTTTACAAGACCCTATCAAGAATGACTGAGCTAATCACTTTGAGTACACCACTTGTGCAAGGACAAATCCATGCTCCTCTGAATGCCTGTACTAACTACAGATTGATTTTATTGACTCAAGTATTCAGCATAAGGTGAAAGAAGTGGCAGGAAAGAGACTGGTAATACCAGTATCGCAGGTGATGTGTGCAATGAGGCACATAAGCGTAGGGTTGAATGGGTTCCCAGGCTTGGAACAGCGAGGGAGTTTTGCTCAGGGTGTAGTGGCTGCAGACTGCCAAGGATTTTGGAGGTTTTTTGGCTTTGCTAAAATCATGCGCGTGTATTTACACAATCACATTCCTACAAGAGCTGAAGGGAAGGTGGTTGGTGACCTTGGCTGCTCTTTGTCCCTGCTGCTGTGGCCTCCAGGATGCTGCACTTTCTGAGCTGCCTTTGCTAATTGGAAACCTCCATCATGTGAAAGATGACATATGGGAGAGCATTAGTTGTGGGCATATGATTACTGGCAACTTTGATATTAATCGGCAAGAAATCATACCTACCAACTGTCGTGATCTGGTTGTTAAAGGCTATTAGAAATACCTCTGCCTGAATTAAGGGGCAAACGAGACCATATGCCAATGTCAATAGTATGGATTTTATTTGATAGTAAATATGAGAGAGAGAGAGAGAGAGAGAGAGAGAGAAAGAAATTGCAAATAGGTGGGGGGGGGGGGGGGAGAGAAAGAGAGTGACAGAGACAGAATAAAGAAAATATCACTGTTTGTGGATCCCGCCAGCATCCTGATGATCCTCTCCAGCTGGTCTTGGTGATGGTCCCTCTGAAAGCATAGAGTCCCATGGGTCCATATGCACTCAGGCCAGGTGGCAATGTCCAGGCATGTCCCCCCGGGGGAGGGGGCAGGCTCTTGCAGCAGACTCTGCTTGCATCACATGCAATCCTGTGGGGCAAGGCCTAGCACTTTGGGGGGTCTGTGATGGATTATGACACCCCCTCAGCTGCCTCTCACTTGAATGTCCCATGGATGAGGCCTGTGGGGCTGGGGGCTCCACAGCTTGGCCAGTTTGTGTAAAGGAGGATGGGTGTCTAGTGTCTCTGACCAGAGGTCACACCTGAAACCTCCTCCCCCCTTACCCCACCCTTGTTTTGGGGTGGGGGGAGCCTGTGTAAACCTGTCTTCTATGGGCTGTGGGCTGTGGTCTCCCCCACCCCAAATCCAGACAGAGAAAAATCCCTGCTGGGTTTGGCTCTCTTGTGGATGCATTCCTTTCCCTCTCTGTTGTTTGTTTCTCCCTAGGCTGGGATGATTAAACAATCGTATCTTATCTCGGCAGCTTAACTCACAGTCCAAAGTCCCAGTCAGGTATCTTCAGGGAGGCTTCTTTGGTTGTAGCTTCTTTATACAGTTTTTGTTATATGAGCAAAACTTTATATCGATGTTTGAGGCATGAACTATTTCAGTCTCTGACAGCAACCAAACACCAATACCTGCCTCCTGGGGAAGGGACAGTCAATCTCACTGGGCAATTTAAATGTAAAGGAACTCTACTGCATTTTTTGTAGCATTTAAAGCTTCAGGGTATTTCCCTAATAAAGGATTTAAAAACATATGACCCTTGGCCAGAGATCTGGTTCTGTCACTAATGCTGCAGCCAAAAATGTTTGAAAGTGAGCGACCATGCCCCATGCCTGGAAGTGTTCAAGGCCGGGCTGGACGAGGCTTTGAGGTACCTGGTCTCGTGGAAGTTGTCCATGCCCATGGCAGGGGCCATGGAACTACATGACCCTTAGGGTCTTTTCCAACCCAAACTATTCTATGATTCTATAAGCCAGAGCTCTCCGAATCTTGGGGTGGAGCAAACAGGTCACAGCAAAGCAAGCTCTATTAAATTGCATCTTGTCATTACAACAACATTTATGCAGAGACAGTGTTGCATTGTAACGCGTTAATTTTTATTTATTTTTTTAAGTGTTTTTGCAGATGAATGACTGATCTCAGGAGCTCGCGGGCCACTGGGGATGCAGGTATCCATGGTTACCTTGGTTGCCTAGCGACACTCCTTACGCTGCTGAGCCATCCTGGTCCTGCCGCTCCTGCGCAGCGCAGCCCCATCCCGCTGCACCCCAGCCCAGCTCCCTGACACGGGACAAGTGGCTCTGCAGACCACGTTAGAATTAGAGTTGGTGGTTTTATATGAAAAAAAGGAAGAGGTAGGGGGCCAGAGAAAGACTCTGGTGTCTCTAACAGCAGCATAAACCCGGTTGTGACTCCAGGCAGGATCTGAGTCAGTGTGTTGATGTAAATCCTCAGTTGTGCTGTAAGACACAACTTTGCACAAAAGTTCATTTAGGGCAGGATTTAAGAATACTGATTCATTTCTCAGCCAGACACAGACCAAGTACTAACAAACTAGAGTTTGGCTTCTTTACTGGGAGAAATGAAGCATAGCTTTATTTTTAAAAGAGTAATATTTATGTCATTTCAGAAACAGAAGATGCATTTATCTTATAAATGAGATTTAAAAATACACTTATAAAAAGGCTATGAGTCAGATTCTCCCAATTATGTCAATTTAAGCTGAGTTAATTGCAAATTAAGAGCAATAAATTTTACTGGACCTGGTTATGAAGGGCTTCTCAAATGCTGCTGGTTTATGCATGCCATGACTCACCACCATCCAGTCATGGTATACAGAGGTCTGCAATTGATGTCACGGCCTTGAGCTCTGCTTTTCAGAGCATTTTCTCAGAACAATGACTTGCAAGTACTTTTTACCTGAGCACTCAGGATAGTATTTGTGGTCTAGCTGGATTGCTTACACAAATGAGAACAAGTTGCTTATGTAAGTCAGGCACTTCTGGTGCAATCTTGTCTGTAAATAGGTATGCTCTTGTCTTCCTCCTCAGCCTTCCCCACTGCAGCACTCAACTGCCTTGCTGTAGAACAGACAAAAGATCGTTTCTGTGCTTACAGTTCTGAGTTTGCCCTTCCAAGCGGTGTTCTGCTGAACAAGAGCTCTTTTAGGAGGCTGCTTTCTGGAGTATTGATCTGTTTTCTGCCTCTGGTACATAGAGGGTTGCAGTCCAATTAATGTACTTTTGCAGTAAATCCTTGAAAGCACTATTGTTTTCTGATTAATTCTTGCTCATGACTTCCTTGAGGTTAGTGCTACAGGAGGTGTCCCTTACTCTAAATCTTCCAGAGTAATAAACTCAGTCATCTGTAGTGCTAGATCATTAACCTTGCCCCTGGTTTGGGCTGGATCAGCTCACACTGCTCCTGGCAGTTCTTGGGCACTACTTGGGAGTTAGCACAGAACAGACACTATTCCCTCTAGGCAGTTTGAAAGCAGTCTACCATGCTTTGGAGAGAGAGAGTGGCTGCTAGTGCTGACATTCTGGACATTTTTGTCTAGCCAGTTTCAGTATCAAAAAAATTCTGGGCATGTTTAATCTTCTGTAAAGTAGTGCAGTGCGTTAACTGGTTTATTCCATTGTTTACTTGCCGCCTCTTGAGCAGGTTCAGCCTGATGACTTTTTGCAGAGATACAGATAACTGTGGGATTCTCATTGTGCTACATGTTCTGAGATCCACTCAGAAAAAGAGAAAGAAACCTGCAAGAGATGCATTTAGAGTGCAGATGGTGCACCAATGTCTGTCATGGGGAATAAGAAAGTTTCAGTGTGTTTTCCCATTTTTATGGAGATGGCAGGCTAGAAAGTACCACATAGATTCACTGAATGATGTTCATCTGCGTTTATCCATTAATTCTTGTCCTGTAATTGGATTGTTAGCAGTAGGGGGCTTGTGAAGCACATGGCAAATAAAGTTATAATTCAAGACACCGAATAAGCTCTACAGTTTGTTGAATAAGGATAGCAATGGCCTTAGCAAAGCAAGGGGCCCATGTTGCCAAGAATGATGCTGATGTCCTTGTACAGTTAGAAAAGAAGGGACATCTTGTTCATTTGAAATGTTCTCCAGAATCTTTGTAGTAAGTTCATTTCTCCTTTATTTCTATGCTTTTTTCAGAGTGTATTGAAATTTTCATCGGTATTCTTTTTGTTTTGCATTCTAATTGCAAGTCAGGACTAAGCTCAAATTACACCCTTCCTCTCTTTTAATCTGTATATCCTATCTCTTATGCTTAGCACTAAAGCTGTATTTTTTCCTTACTACATGCTCTTCCTTGTAAAAGACTCCCTGGCCGAATATAATTTGTTTTTCTGTGTTAATTTAGGCTAATAATTCCCCTTGCCTCATTTGCAGCCCACATAGTGATGCAACTTCCCCTTGTTTTGTTCCCAGATAAGTATTGCCACAGCACTTTAATAAAATGATGTAGGACTCTGTTTACAAAAGAGTGCTTCTGTGGTATCTTACTGCTTTCACAGGAAGCTTAACAGCTTGCAGAACAGTAAGTGGCAAATGTTTAATGCAACATTATGCCAACTTGAGGACAAACTGTTCCTCTCAGGAATGTTTTCAGGCTTAAATGAGAGGAAAATCCCCCTTGCAGAATGTGAGTTCTTGGAGGCGGCAGGGAGTGACTGCCACTTTGCCTTGCCAGCAGCTCTAATTCTCAAGCACCTTCCAAGGCTGTTTTAGATCAGCTGTAGCGTATGCTCAGCAGCAAGTAGTGATAAAGCTGTGACTGGCTTTTCCAGAGGAGCAAAGATTCCTCTTTCATGGAGGAGGGAATAAGTCTTCCAGTCTGCCTCAGACAGAAAACATTGGCTTTTGCCCACAGATGCTGGAAAGGTACTGAGGAGGGAGACGTGAGGCTGTGGCAAAGCTATTCATGTGAGTAAGCAAAGACTAACAGTGTAGCTGCAAAAACTGTGAGACAGAGCAATTCCAACTTAAACAGTGATGAGTCAGACTGGAATATGTGGAAATTCAGATGTGGATTCGAGTCACCCATCGAGAAGAGAAGTGGATATTACTGTACTAATGATTAGTTTGACTAAAGAGTGAAAGGAGTTGCATTTCACAGAGTCAATTAGGTTGGAAAAGACCTCCAAGAATGTGGAACCCAACCTTTGACCGAACACCACCTTGTCAATGAGGTTATGGCACTATATACCATGCCCAGTCATTTTGTAAACACCTCCAGGGATGGTGACTCCACCACCACCCTGGGCAGCCCATTGCATTGTTTAACAACAACAATTCCTTCTGATACCCAGCCTGAACCTGCCCTGATGGAATTTGATACCATTTCCTCTTGTCCTGTTGCTGGTTGCCTTAGAGAAGAATCTGACCCCCACCTGACTGCAGCCTCCTTTCAGGCAGTTGTAGAGAGCTATATGGTCATCCCTGAGCCTCCTCTTCTCCAGGTTAAACATCCCTGGCTCCCATAGCTGCTCCTCATAGGACTTGCCCTCAAGACCCTTCACCAGCTCTGTTGCTCTTCTCTGGACTCACTCCAGCACCTCAATGTCCTTCTTGAATTGAGGGACCCAGAACTGGACACAGCACTCGAGGTGTAGCCTCACCAGTGCTGAGTACAGGGGGACAATCCCTGCCCTGGTCCTGCTGGCCATGCTCTTGCTGATACAGGCCAGGATGCCATTGGTCTTCTTGGCCACCTGGGCACAGCTGGCTCATGTTCAGCTGCTCTCACCAGCACCCCCAGGCCCTTTTCCACCAGGCAGATTACCAGCCACTTTGTCCCCAGCCTGTAGCACTACCTGTGGTTTTTGTAGCCAAAGTGTAGGGCCTTGCACTTGGTCTTATTGAAACTCATACTGCTGGTCTCAGCCTACCTGTCCAGCTTGCCCAGATTTAAAACATTTAAACAGTTTTTAAGATTCTCTGTGTTAATCCTCCTAAGCAGTAAAACCAACAAATGGTCTTTGCCCGCCATCACTATTCTTAATCTCTGGACCTCAACCTCAGGTCAAAACATTCTGCTGCCTTTCTGTGCTCCTGGGTTCTGGATTCTTTGAAGGGGGCAGGGGGGGAGGGGAGTTGTGTGGCCATTATCCATAAGTAATCCAGGACTTCCAGCTGGGTGCCTGAGCTGATGGATCCAGAGCTTCCCAATGGGTGATGTGCTGAAATCTGAAAGCACAGAAAATGTGTTGTATGGTTTCTACTTTATATCCAGCCTTTAGGGTAAGGCACCGCTTTGGGAGCTCTACAGATGACAGGATGCTCCACTGATACTGTGAATTTACAGTAGGGAAAGTACATCCATCTGCAGCTCATGGGTCTTAAAGTCCCAACAACGCCTGAAGACTTTGTAAAGTGTGAATGAATTCCAGACCTGGATGTCCCAGTTCTCCACCTCAGAAATATGGTCTAATAAGGCAGAAAAAAAGGAAGAGAATTAAAGCCTAATCAGATCTGTGTTCTTATAAAGAAATGTCATTCTTCAGTATAGTAAAAGATGCTTCCAGTAAATCATGGGAAATGCAATCTGTTCAGAAAGCTTCATAGGAGACGAAAGGCAATAACGGCTTCTAGATCACAAGGCTCCTGAAGACATAGTTAGAATGATACAGGGAATTTTCATGTTTCTGCATTTTTCAATTAAAAATAAATTTTCAATTAAACCTCCAGATTTTGCAGAAATTGTATTTGAAATGACAACCCATTTTAACAAAATTCCTCCTTCATATGTGCGCATAGGCTTCAGCTATGTCTGATCAAGGGAGAAGAAACATTTCCTGTGCAGACCTGCAGCACAGGCTGGGGTCTGCTGGTGTGGAGAGCGACCACATTCTGGACCAGGTGCCCAGGCTGCCTTCAGGTGGAGGCTGGGGGGAGCTGAAGAGTTCTCAGGTTTCAGCTGCCTAACGATTTAAGTAGGGTCAGCAAGTGCTTTCACACATACTCTCTGGAAAGTATCCTACAGCTTAATCAACTGGAAAGCACCACTTGGTGACTTGGCCATGACCTGCAAACTTGATGGGCAATTTACCTTTGCAAACCTCCAATAGCAGCAGATTTTCCAAAGAAGGTGCATTGATCAGAGACAGGCCAAGAAGGTTAATTTATGTGACAATAAAAACATTTAGAAACAGATATTTCAGTGCTCCAGAAGTTCTACCTTCCCATAGAACTAAATATGTTTGGGTTTTGGGGATTTTTTTTTCCGTAAAAAAGAACCATTTTTCTACAGTAATTTAATCTTCTGTCTTCAAAATTGACAGAAAAAATTGTTAGACAGGTGAATTTCAGAGGGCCAGCAAGGAAGAAGTTGTAGGATTTTTCAAAAATGACTTTAGTTATATTAGTTTTTCAAGTACATAGAAGCGAAGTGCTTCCATGCATTCCTATGAGGAAGAAAGAACTAACTAGAAGTTCCTCTTTGATACCCCTGAAACTTGGATTGCAAGCTTTTGAGGAATTACTTGAACACTTCAAAATATACTTTAAATCATGTGGAAATTCTTTGAATGGAAATCCTTCTTTAGTAAAGAACAAGGAAAGAGCATGAATGATGAAATGGTTGCTTTATATGTAAGAAGATGTACTTGTCAATGTAAATAAAACACTATTTTGTGACATATGATCCATTTTTCATGGCTATTTCATGCACCAATAACTGTGGCTTTTTTCAGGTGATTAAATTATGTCTGTATTGAGGGATAGGAAACATCATAATGAGGACACATGATGTGGTCTGTACTTCCCCTTACATCCTTGACAGCAGTTAGTCTATTTACAAAAAGAAACGACCATACTTGAAAATGAAATATTGGGTTCAGGAACTTGGTTAGGAGAAAGTGAAGATTAAAGGGACAGTAGCTTTCATTACAGTGCTATTCCTCTGTAAATCAATAAGTGTCTGAAGCTTCATTAGGCACAAAAATGTCAAAGATTGAGGCATTTTCATAATGTTGTTTTGCTCACTAAAAACTAACAATATGATTTATTCTCATAGATAATTAATTTCTAAAAATTCTTCTTTGTGGCAGTTTTACAATGGCTGCAACAACTTGTGCAACAAAATGAGGGTAAGTAGGTTTGTAAAGTAAATTTCTTTTCCTTTGGTACCTTCCACAAGCAGGATCCCTATTCCTGAGCTTTAAATTCACTTACACATGACATTAAAACTCCAAAGCAGGACTGCAGGAAAAAGCAATTGTCTGAAGGCAGCAAAGGTCAGTAAATTTTTGTGCTGGGCTGGTTTTTCCTCAGTTTTATTAGAAACAGTTGTGTGAAAGTTCAACTCCTGGCATACAGTTATTTCCCATATAAAATTATCATAAACGTGTGTTACAATAGTATTTTTCAGGACAGTCTACTGCAATGTCACATATACCTTTATGATGTTCATGGAAAAATAATTAGTTTGTGCTGTAATATTATGGTAGATAGTTAACAGATGTTTTATTTATCTTCAAATATAACAATCATTGAATTAATGAAAAAAAATGGATGGCATTATGAATAATTCTTAAAGAATAAAAATCCTGCTTTCATGAATGTGTTTATTTTAATAATAATAAAAATGAGAGCCATAATAAAAACAAAATAACCCTGTAACTACACCATAAACAGAGAATGTTTTTCTCAAGAAATGTTTCCACAAAGCAGCAGAGATTGTCTGAAAGTCATATTCAGTGCACAGTAGTAGATTTGATAAAGATAAGCAAAAGCAATTATTAATTGCCATTTCTTGAACAGATTAGTTAGAGGTGCCTCTTTTGTGCAGTGGGTTCCCTGTCCCATAAACTAATACATCAGTGAGATAGTATAGGCAATCTATATCAAACCACTTCTGATAAAATATCTGATTTTAGTGGAGAAAAAGGCATTTTGGTAACATGAAGGGCTTTTGGAAAAGAAGACTCCCATAAGAATCTACAGTATTGCCTTTTAAATTTTGCTATTGCAACTGTTTATTAGCTCCAGGCACAGGATGTCTGGTGCAAGCCATAACAAAGTCTCAGGGCTGTACATTGAGAAATCTGATTTCCTAAATATTTATAAAAGAATTTCATACAAAACCCCATCAGCCAAAAGTATGTATCAGAATAAAACTTTGTAAGTCTCAAATATTTCCCATGTTCTGTGGTAGCATCGAATCTCCTTGACTAATTAAATAGGTTCACAGGTTAATGACATCTACGAAAGCTTTGTTTTTCATCACAGTCATGGAGTATTTGGTTTCTTTTATGTTCTCACTTTAGGCTTAGCTATGAAAAGAGAAGCCAAAATGAAGAACATCTGCCTGAATACAGCCAAGCACACACTGCAGGTAAACCTGGAAGCACAGGCTGAAGGTATGGACACATCAAAATAGAAGTAGCTGTGACAACTGAGTCACACAGTTCAATGAAGTGCAAACCTGAGATCTGGATTGTATTATCCATAGATTAAAGCAGAATGAATGAACTTCCTCAGTACAAAGCAAAAAAGCTTACAGGTCTGGTTAGTGATGTGTTGGAAAAGTTGCTTTTAAACAGGAATTAAACATAAACAGCAAATATCAAATTTTCTTGCTTTGCCAAGAAAAAAAAGAGGTTGTATTTTCAATACTTGGATGCATGGACTGGCAGGGACAGAAACATAGCGTTCTTCAGGGAGGTCATCCCTCCTCTAAAAATTCCTTATAACTATAAAAAAAGGACTCGATATAGGCTAAGTAAACAAAACTTCAGTTTCTTCTCTTAAAATTCGTATGCAAGTTAAAGTATGCTGAGAAGAGAATTGATTTTATTTGTTCTCTGCTGTCCTGTCATTGCCTAGTAACATTTTCACATAATGCAGGCTGCCACTTGGAAACAGAATTAGTAGGAGGATTGATTTTGTTCCCATGAAGAAAATATTGGTTTTTCGGTGAAAAACTGAATGCTGCAGGTGTGAGCTTGACCTCATCAATTTTCAACCTCAAACTTTTATGTTTAAAACCAAGGGGATTTTATGTTGAGTGTTACTTTCATCTCATGTGGAAACTGCAGCTCAGCTGCTCGTATCCCACTTTCTTTTCATGATTTTCAGTTAAAATGCAACATCCCACATGAAAAATTATCACATTTTAGTGTTTAGTAGAAACAGTTTTTGTCTAGAAATAAAACAACCTACCATTGAAACTTTTCACATCATTGTGTGTTGTTTTTCAAGCCTGGGATGCATAGAAAGCAAAAGGTGCCTCTGCTAGCCACCTGAAAATCTGTTGTAAAAGGCACTCAAATTTCACCTCACTTTGATGTTATCTGGTTATATAAATTCACATGTAATAAAAACCAAACCTATGAAAAATATAGTTTAGGATGAAAGATCAAGCTGCACAGAAGCTGAGGATCACCACAACCAAGAGCTGCCTCTGAGACCTTAATTTAGCTACCATGGGAATTAATCTTCTGCATTAAGTGTTAGAGGCAAAAAAAGAGGAAGAATAGGATATGATTATGTAATTGAAGACTGTATTGAAATGCAATTGCACAAGGAACAGAATAAATGTTGCCAGGAAATCATTTATCTGATGTTTCCTAACTTCCAGTGTCAGACCTCAGTTCTTCAGTCTGCAGTCCCCAATGGATGGTCACGCACCTGCTGCAGTCCCATAGTTGTATGGCCGAAACAGTAAATGACAACAAAAGAACATGCAACCTGAGTAATATTATTTTCACATTTTAGTTTTGTAGTTAGTTACTTTATTGGTTTGCAAAGGTGACTGAAATCCTTTGTTATGTGACCGTTTAAGAACCTCCATCATCAGATTTGAACCCTCTTGTTTTTCACATCACTGATGTCAAAGCTTGATGTAGGTGGCCTCTGGACAATAAGGGTCTGTTATTTTTTGTGGGAATATTAGTCCATGTGCTACTCCTTAGATGCCCTTACGAAGGAGAAAGAGTAACAAACAGTAGATCCTCTGTGGAATAAATTTGTGCTCTGTGTGGCACTTTTTGGTTGAGGGTGGATAGCCGTGGCATCCTTTCAAAGCATGGGTGGAGAAATTTGTTTATTCTAGCATGTGTTTTCCATTTCAACTCTTCCCTGGAGCTGGGAGGTCCTTGAGCTCACTGTGTGGTTGTGCCAGGAAGTGTGGCACTGCTCAGGTGCTGAAGGCAGGCTGTTCTTTGGGTGCAGTGGGATCTGCTGCTCATTCCTGGGCATGTAAAATGCCCTGGCCTGTAGGATATGGTTCAGCTCCCTTTCTCCACAATTCAGTGATGATCCCCCTGTTATGAATGGGGACAGGAGCTTAGCTAAATCTCTGCCTTTGCCCAGGCCTTTGGCAGCAGGCAGTAGCTCTTATTGGGGTGGCCAGCACCCCAAGACCCAGTCTCGTTCTCAAGTTTTTTAATAATGGCCAATTAGGTCTGATATGACATAAATTATCATTTATTAGACACAGAAAATAACAGACATAAGACTTAGGACAAAACTACATACTACATAGGAATAAAAGAAAACTACTAGAGAAAGAGAGATCAGTGCTCATAAAGGTACCTGTTATTGCAGCTAGCAAGAAATAATACAACTTAGGAACCAATGTATCCTACCAACACCAGTTTGGTGGTGAAGTATGCCTTGGAATTGTTTCACTCAATTCCCAGGAAAGTAACCACCAGAGCCTGCATCCAGACTCCCGGGAGAAGCCTTTACATATTTCCAGAGTGTGTGTGGGAGACTTCTGCCTCTGTGGTGATTCGTGTGTCTTTTATAGTGTAAAAGTGTGTCTTTTGGTCACGTACTTATTTCTTTCATCTCCTTTCACATCTTCCCTCCATACCAGGATGTGGATTTTGGGTTGGAGGCTCCAGACTCTTGGGCACCAAGAGATAACTTCTTGCTGGGCTTTTGACCCAGTCTGAGTTATCTATGCGCCAGCCATGAAGAGAGAGAGAGAGAGACTGGGGGGGGGAGGGGGGAACATCCTGCCACATCCCTACATTAACATATTTGTGTGCTAGTTGTTTTAGTATTGCCAAATATCAAAGATTTGGTGGAAAGATGGTGCTGTAAGAACTTCTAAGAAGAGATGCAATACTGTTCTTGTAAGAGCTGTGGAGCCACAACCAGCAGCTATATCTCACTGTTGAAACAATCACAGAGAGGTTACTGAAATAACTAAAAAAAAGTTATAAGAAAAAGAACACCTTGGAACTACAGCTATTTCCCTAAATTCTTTCAAAGATGCTCTGGTGCAGTTGTACAAATGCCTCCTCAACTCTCCATATGGACAGTGAGTCATTCTAATGTCAAGTGCCCGAAGCCTGAGGAAATTGCAGGTTTGCTGTTGCTGAGTCACAGTGGCATGTACATCTTGTTAGCTTCAGCTGGCATACAGGAAAGACTGATATACATCTCTCACTCCTCAAATCTTTCTCTCAGGCTGTCGGGAGGATTGGGGTCTACTTTGGAGATGTCCTAGAGAATAATGTTAGGAATGCCTTCAGATGATGCTTATTTCCTGGTTGCTTCTTGAGCTCCTAATTAAAATGGAATGCTAAGTGGAGCATAAATGAGTATTATATAGAATGGGTTGTTAATGACCTTTTACACTAGTCTGGTATTTCTACTAAAAGATCATTTTCCTGGCTGCACTAATGGAAAGAGGAGCAGCAGGGTGAGAGCTCTGTGTGTCTGTCACATATGGTGTGAGGAGCACCCCTTGGTATGCGCCACTGAAGGCACAAGTGAAAACTGCCTCCGTTCCCATTATACAACACTGATTTTAATTGTTTCTACCTTTTTGAAGCACCAAGTTTAAGCCAAACCATTTCATATCTTTCCTGTGCTTCTGGCTGAATTCCAAAATGTTTCAGTGAAATAATTCAGCTCCCTCAATAAATGAGCTTAGGAATAAAGTGCCACTTCACTCATGTTAATGCTTTGAGGTCTATTCTGTAAAATTCTCCAGCACAACCCTGCAGGTGTTTTAAGTCTGGCAGAGAGGTAACTCTCATGTCAAAAATAAGCCTTTCTTCCTACCTGTGAAAATCCTCCCAATTTTTTCGAAGTCTTAATGATTATGTCAATTGCAATTCATACAGATTCAGAAAAGTTGTGAGAAAGCTGTAGCTTTAAGCTTTTTAGATATCTTCTACAGAAACTTCGCAAACATCATTGTTAAAGCTGTTGCTTTACCCTTGGCTGATCAGGTGTATCATGTGTAGTTTTCCCACAGAATAAATATGTTTCTGACACTGACTTTGGGGGAACTCAAAAAATCTTTCTGTGTCTTGGAACACTTTTAACCCTGTACTGGCTTTCTGTGCCTAGAAGGGGAAGCAACATATAGCAGTGCTTAACTGAGAAAAAGAAAGAATTGCAGAGTACTTCTGTCCATGCAGATTGCCTTGGAGTCTTCACTGCAATGCACATCAGGCTCCTCTGCTGTTTATGTAATGACTTTTGTCTCAGGCTCCTACTTCCAGAGTTCTTATGCTTGGCCAGATCAACCTGCTATATGGATCACTGGGAAAAAAATTGTCTTCTAAATTACACCGAATCAGTAGCAAAGAAGTGGGGATTTGGCACCTCCTCATCCAAGCATACAGGGAGTCTTTCCTCATTACCTCTCCAGATTATATTTGGAAGGTCAGGTACTTGTTGAAGATGAAAGTGTCTACAAAAAGTACTCATTCATCATTAGAAATATCCGCAGGGTAGAGGGAGTTATTTGTGAGTGGAAATTTTAACCACTGGACTGGATATGGGAAAGGAAACTTTCCTATAGCACTGCAACTAATCCACTAGGAGAAGATGTGTTAGGTGTGAACTGGACTGATAAGGCAGCGAGTAAGATCTGCCAGAAATTACATCTACACTATGTCTTCATTTAGCAATCTATGCCAATGTTGTTCAGCTTATTACAAAAAGCTTACAGAGATTCAAAGTGTGCTATGTGCTGAACTCTGGACTGTGGCACAGAGGGGTGAGTCCCTCACTGCTCTTATGAGAGTTGCAGGAAATGATCTGGCAATCAAATTCTTGCAAAGGGTCATGGCAGAGCTCATAAGAGCCACACATTTGTTAGCCTCCTATGTGCTATACCATCTCCTCCTTTACCCACACTGGACTGTCAGACTAAATGTGAATCAGTACATAAATATGGCCGAGAACAGCTCTTGAATCCTGAGGTTGATTGGAACTGCTTGACTCATGCTCTTATGTCTGATAGCTTGTGCCTTCCAAAATGGGTTTGGCATATCTAAACCATTAATTAGAAATGGTCCCTGGCCTGTTCTGAGCCCTGAATGCCACCTGGCACATGTGCATGTGTAAAATGCAGTCCACTATGGGCAAGGAAGGATGATGGTCCATGAGTGCACTACTAGAGGGCTTCCCAAACAGATTTTGGTGTGCCTTGAATCCATTCATCTGTTGTGCACATGGATGTTTCCAAGCCATTGTTGGGACACTTGTTACGGTTTAAGTCATCCTCATGGATTAAAAGAACAGTAATGACAATATATAAATCTATTGGTATAGCCTTGACCCAGTGGTCTTGCAGTGGTTAGGGTAGAAATGCTAAATGTATTAGAAAACATCAGAGGCAGCACACTCAACTTCACTTCCTTCTGCAGGTAATGAATATTTCATTCAGTGGCTTGTCCTCGAGGATGTTTTCTGGAAGCACTATGACAAATGATAAATGGCATTTGTGAAATCCACTTCTATTACCCGGCTCAAGAAAATGTGCAAAATCACAGCAAAAAGAAACATTCACTATTTTCTGTACTGCAGTATATGCTGCTATATGTATTGACTGCTTTTAACTGATATGGTTAGCTTTTTATCGCCAAGCCTCTTTTTTTACAGCTGCAGATACAGTCTCAGTAACATAAATTATGGAACAAGTCTCTGCTTCTTTCCTCCACCTTCTAGGTATGGACACTTTTATTGCCTCAGTAAGTGTGTAAGAAATACACAAGTCTTGGGGAGTAAATCTGTTTTCTAGGACTGCTGTGGCTTGCTCTGTTGAAAACATATCCAGATTACTTGTAACTCGTATAGATGCCATGATTAGTCAGCTACGCATTAGCATTCTCCAACTGACTGAAAATCCTATTATATCTGCTCTGTAAATGCTTTTACAGACACTTTAGAGTGACCTGGTAACCCTTGCTATCTAAAAGTATTTTCAGCAAAAGTTTGCTGCACGTTTTAAAATGCTTTAATAGTGGCACCAATGTAGTTTCTTTTAGAGCAATAGGAAAAGCATATTCATTTTCTTTGCAATATTTTCTAACTTTTGTCACTGTTATTTGAGACAAGTTCTTGGTTTTGTTGTTAATAAATAGATGTCATCCTTAATTTAGCTCCAAAGCAGAAATATGTACAAGAAAACACAGTGTGTGTGTGTCGTGTAATCAGTCCAGTCTTACTTGGTAGTGAAATATTATGACAGATTTAATACTAATTGCCTGGCTGGGTATTTAGGGCCTTCTGTACTTTAATATGCTTTTTACCTAAGTCGCCTACCCAAAGTCATAACTTTGAACTGTCATTGCTTTTTTTGTGTTGACATAAACTGAGGGATAGTCATCACGGGCTGTTTGGGTCACCTGTCTCTGTGAGCATTGGTAAATGGCATGAGTTCACACTGTGGTGAAATTCGATATCGGAGGATCAGCAGCAGCAAGAGCAGTAAGGTACATGGATGAAAATTTCAAATAGTATCTATCTGCCTTTATAAATTTGATCCTAGCTGCTCAGGCCATGAAAAAGAGGTTACTTAAAATGATTTAATGGGTTCCTAGTATTTTAACCTAGAGATGGAACAATGAAAAGGAAAGTCACCTCTCTTTTGAGGTCATAAAATATTTAGACAGTTCACATCCATCTTTTTCTATCTGATGGACTGTATGTAATTTTCCAAATTTGGTAAAACTAAACATTGAGTTTTCAAGTTTAGCTCTTACAAGAATTCTCCTCAAAACCAGGAGTACTTGTGTCGTGAGTCTCATATGAATTTCTTTCTAATGAGATTTTCAACTGTGATGGCAATTCAATGGCAGGGAAACAGGACTACAACTAGCTGGAACTCTGTTACAAAGGGCTGAAATACATCAAAGAGAAAACATTTAGCAGAAATGTGTTTAAGAATATATGAAAGCTTTGTTTTTACAAAGATACAGTGAACCTTCTTATTTCCACTGATTTTGGGGCACCACCTAGGGACACTGGATATCCATGCCTAAGTCCATGCCTTGCCTGACATATAGATGATTTGAGAAGAGACTGATCATTATTGAATTTGATGTTGGTTGCTATCACTACTTACCCTCTCCTTCACTGTATTTCTAAAATTTCTAACTTTATTTTAATGCAAGGAAAACCACACTGTGAAATAGTGGTGAATATTGCAAAGTGGAATTGGCAATTCTCAATTTTTTTTGAGAAAGTCCTCCATTAATAAATGAAGAATGAAAATGTCCTGGCAAGCTATCATAAACCATCTAAATAAGTTGACTCATAAGTGGGTTTTAGCTATTATTTTTCTGGGAACAGAACCTGTTTAGAGATGGAGAGTGAATTGAGGGTTTCATAATAAGCCTATTACAGAGCAAGGTTTACGGGTAAATGCATTGGCATTTTTGCTTTCCTGCTAGCTATTCCTTGCACCTTTTCTTCAGCCATGGAGATTTCTTTTGCACAGATACTGAGTACTCTTTCTTGTCCAAATAATGTCAGATGTTCCTATTAGTTACAAATCAAGCGTCTGCTTTATCAAGGTATTTCATACTTGATTTCAGAATTAATGTTTTTAAGCTTTTTTACATAAACAATAAATCTGTGAGGATGGTGCCACCTAATGTAAGTAGAGAACGTGGCAGCCACTTTTTGTTGGATGCTGTTAAATTACCCGCAGGGATTGAAAGGTTAGGAATTTAATACTCCTTTATCCCTTCTGTTTCCTCTGGCACTAGCTTGCTTTCAAGGCTTCCTTGAAAACATGACAGAAATATATATTTTATATGAAAGCAGAGATTCTTAATTTTACCCCACTGCATCTGTTCTATGCTAATAGAATTTAAAACCTGTCTGGTACACAAGGTAGATAGAAAACAACCTCAACACAAAATATACAATTTTTACCAAGGCAGAGATTAAACCTGTTTCTCCCTCTGTCTGGAAGAATCTTCCACTAGCGATAGAGACTTAAGCTTATATTTCTTCTCTTTATCTGACCCAATGATTTTTTAGTCAGTTTACATCAAGTAGAACAATTTTAGCAAGGAAGACTAAGCACATTGTTCATCTATTCATTTAGCTATAGCAGTTGTTAACGTAACGTAGAATAGAATAGAATAGAATAGAATAGAATAGAATAGAATAGAATAGAATAGAATAGAATAGAATAGAATAGAATAGAATAGTTAAGCTGGAAGGGATGTACAATCCAACCAGTTCAACTACCTAACTGCTTCAGGACTGACCAAAAGTTACAGCATATTATCAAAGGCATTGCTCAAATGCCTCTCAAACACTGACAGTCTAGGGACATGGACCACCTTGGACCTTCCAAGCTTGATTCTGTCTTGGTAAAGAAATGGTTCCTACTATTGAATTTGAACCTTACCTGATACAGCTTTGAATCACTAAGTATTTGAACATTACAGTTAAGGGACTCAGTATAGCGAGCAGAATTATATATTTAAATCCATTCAGGCTCAAATTGATTTCAAACCATATCTACTGTAGCCTAGATAAGTATACTCTGTTGAATGAAAGAAGAATATTGTTTCTCTCTCTCAATAACACAAATAATCTACTAAGGAAAAAAGAATATGAATACAAGTAAACCAGAGTGTTCTGTGCATGCAGAAAACATAAAAGAGAATTTGCTTTCAGAGTGGACAGGTTTATTGAGGAAATAAGGAATACTGGAGTTATGGTACAATAACACAAATACTTCAAAAGATCTAGGTAATTAGGCTAAGAAAGCTTGTGTCAAGTTTTAATCATCAGAAATACTAAAGTTTAAAGTAAGCATAACATCCAGTACAGAGTTCCTCTTCAGCTATAGAATGCTAAAAATTGTTGGAAAGATAACCTTAAAGATAATTTCCTCTAGACTTGTTTTTGGATTCCATCTGTTACCTGAGAAAGACCCTAAAGTTAGTGGATATAAAGGGGTTTTTTACAAGCAGGTATATAATGTGAGCAAATAAGCACTTTTTTTGTTTGATTTCTTTGATTTTGCCAATCTAGAAGTGCAAATTAAAGCAGCAGACACTATTAATTTATCATTATTATCTCATATACATATATATATATGTACTTTTTGGACATAGAATTAGAAAATTTGGGATTGGAGAATTATTGGCGTAAATATCATTGGTATGCTCAGATTGCATACTAAATTTCATTATTTTCACATAGTATTTTCAGTGATTTTCATAATTATATACTAGGAAACCACTGATAGTTCCTTAGGAAAAATACTTGACAAATCATCTCCCACGCAGGCTATGTTTGCACACTGCAGAGAGGATGGGTCAGTCTGATCCTGTTGTACTTGAGGGATGTTTCTCCTTTTACTGATTTTTTGCCATGGAGCACCTCTCAATGCACTTTAATGGCAGCTGGCCGTCTGCTTTAAACTGGGACAATTTGGAAGCTGTGTGGAGGCACATCTAAACTCTCTCCTTAAGCCTAAGTAAAAGGCCAAGTCTATTAAGTGACATTTTTTTCATCTTTCTCCAGCAAGCACAGGTAATCCTGGAAAAAATGAAATGACTGGGACATGATGGGCATCTTGCTGTGTTTACCTGGAGACCATGCAAGACATGTGAACAAAGACCATAAGAGCCCATGAATTTTCCCCAACCTTCTGCTAAAATGGGGTTGGTAGGCGTAATGTCAAAAGGCTCTTGAAGGCTGACTGTATATGGAAAAAAGAAATCTGTGGAGGGTGGTGGCAAGGAACAAGTGACAACAAGAATCAAATGATGATGCACTGGTCCTGGTCCTTGCTGACCGCTAATGGTAACCATCTAACCTTCTTCCAGCATGGCTTCATGGCCTCCCAAACTGGTGTGGTTACAGATTAAATTATGAAGACATTACACAGAGAGCAAAGACCTGTAGTTACAGAACCTCAGCCAGTGACACTGCTGCGTTGATGAGTCAAATAATGTCTGGTACATCTGCCAGGAATTTGCATGGTATATCGATGTGGAAAAACCCAGCTGCCACAGATGGTGTCAGGGCTTCTCTTATGCAGTTTCTGCTGTGCAGCTTCTTGCAGTTCACCTCAGGGAGCATGTCACAGCAAGACAGAATTATGGGGGTAGCTGTGAAATTGGAATAATGGTACTAATGCTCACATGATGTATTTTGGAGGATTAGAATTTCAAGCACTACCTGGATTTACTGTAATCTGGATTAGTTGCTAATTCCAGTCTGCAGGGCCAGGTGCAGCCACAAGGCTCACTGGAAGGGGAGTGTTGTGCCTTGTTGCTCACACCTCTGCACAGGACAGGTGTGATGAGCCCAGAGCAGGGCCACACTGCAAGGCAGCCTTCTCATGTTGTACTGTGCTGGAAGAGGCACAGGGAATAGGATACAACTCTCTAACTGCTGCATGGCTCTGTGGCTGCTCACCCCCTCCAGCAGCTGCAGTGACAAAGCAAGCCTGCCAGGAAAGTGAGTGTGTATTGCCACCACAGAGGTGAAGGAGGAGAAGGAAGGTGTATTGGGTAGAGCTCAGGGCACAGGAATTCTTGTTCTAATCATGGTCTGTTTTGGCTCTGATTCAATGTGAGCACAATTTGTCCCTACCTTCTGAGAATGGAAAAACCATGTGAGGAAAATTTAAAAGGGGGCCTAGGAAAAACAGCTACAATAGCTACAATAATTAGGATGGATCAGTGCAAATCTAAGCTCTAGTAATTTTTCTATTCTACTGGGTGGCAATATGGAATTTAATTAGCTGAAATATTTTGTAAATCTTAATGCTGAATAATATATCAGCTGGGGAAAAATGTAAAGAAAAAGACACTGTGAATACAAGCTGCAGTGTTGTTTAGTGATGATGGCAAGGCACAAGGTTAGAGGAAAAAGAAGAAATATATCCTCTTGGTGAAGGAACACATTAGGTTAGATTTTCTTGAAGGGATTTCAATGTTCAAATTTCTCCTTTGGCTTTGTGATACCAGCCCTTAGGTACTAGTACACAATTGTATATGTTTATGGTGGTGTGGGAGAGACCTAGTGAACACCTTTTGTTGGCTGTGTAATTGCCAGCCTTGGAACTGGAGAGTTCAAGAGCCTTTGTTCTAAAAATGCTTCTGCAATAGGTCTGGCAAAAGCCATTGTAACTTGTATATCTGTACAGTACTGTATAGTGTGGATGGCAGTTGGCATTAGTCACCTGGCACCAGTTTGGAAATCTCCACCTGTTATAAGAATGCTAAATGGCTTTAAAAAGCTTTTATTCTGAAGGCTTCTGAAACATGAGAAAACATTTTTTAGCAGCTGAATGTAACCTGCACTAGTTAGGAGAAAAAATAATTTCCTGGTGGAAGCTGCAAAGACTGACTCTTTGCTGCTTAAAATTATGTTAATTCAGAGTATATAGAAATTTCCCCCTTTGGAGAACCAAATTAAATGAGAAGAGAGTATAAGCAGTGCTAATTTTAACTTTTTTTTGAAAATACGTTCAAAACCCGACTTCTTTGTCAGTAGCTGGAGTCAGCAATAGTTCTAAGCCACGATGTTGGTGAAGTCTGTCTGAAGGTTGCCATCAGCTCACCAGCAGATCACTCCCCTGAGCTGGCAGTTGTTTGCCTCAGTAGCTGTCACCAGAGAAGCTGTGTCTCTTTTTTTAGCTGCTGAAGAGCTACTAATGGGATAATGAGCAGTTTGCACTTTCTCATTAGCACTTATTCATCATAGACAGTAGTTAAAGTATTAAGTAACCACTTATGTGATGTTTGTTCTGTGTTATATTTCTGAAGTGTCTAAATTTTTATATTGGTATTTGATAAACTGTGGTTGAAGCTCTGCGTATTTAAATTAACTAATTTTGCAAACTCATTGTATCAGTTCTACATTCCAAAATAAGGGGTTTATTTTGTGTAAATCTTTGTTTCTCCTCCAGAAAACACCCTTTTGAGCTATTCTTCTGAGGCTCCCTTTCCTGTAATGCCACCAAGAATGTACAGCTATGAAAATATTAGTCTGCACCATACATGCCCTTAAGGAATTTGGTTTACTTATAATGATATTAAAAATGGTTTTGTAGCCAGTATAGCTGGGAAAAAAAACATTTTTAGCACATTTATGCTAATGCTAAATTGCAACTATCTCAAGGCCGCTTAGCAAGGAAGATGAACTTTGCTACACCCACCTGAAGGGTTTAAGGACTGGAAAAGGTTCTTGTGTAATGAAGTGGAAAAGGAGGAGGGGAGGAAAGATGGGACAAGCATTTGAGGACAAGCCTAAGAGGCAGGTCTGCTCCAACCCATCTGCCAGGAAATGAGGGGTGGATGAGCATGGCATAGCTGTTTCTCACAGCTGTGTTCCTGATCAAGCAGTGAGCATTACTCCATACTTTTGGACCCTTTCTTATTGTGCTAAATTGGGTTTTCAGGAATTTGGAATTCACCACTTATAAAGTCTCTCATGCAGAATTTAATGATAATTGTAAAATAAACACAATTGCATTAATTTTATCTTACCTTCTCTCTATTGTCAGAATACTTCCCTCTCTCAGGATGTCCTTTGTCTGGAGCTTTTTTTTTTTGAAAAGTAGAGAGGTTTGCTTTAGGAACAGTAGAGAGATTTGGTCTAGGAAGAATACTACCCCATCCATGTGAAAGCAGATTTTTGCAAAAGCTTAGTTACAGAAACTGCCTTTCTGAATGTATATAAAGCCATTTTTTATAAACCTCTGGATATTTCTCATGAGATACAGTAGATTCGTCTTGATTTATCTTATTTCCCAAACGTAGGACGATGACGAGTGTTACTGACCAATGCTCTTTGCAATAGTCTGTGTGTTGTGGCAGGTGTGAAATGAGCTTCCATCAGTTTCTGCATCTGATTCTCAGATTCTCCAAGCAGCACAGCACAGTTCTTCTGAAACCTACAGCATCTTGCAGGCATGTTTTGGCAGAGAACGCCCTCCCTCTTCTCTTTCACTCCGTCCACAAGGCAAAACAAAACACTTTTTTTAGGAGGTCTAAATAAGTACTTGAGATGAAAATAGTTGATTCTTCCAGCAGTAATGAAAAGATTGTTTATTGCTAATGGTGTTTGCAAGATTGGTGCCTTAAAAACTGCACTATTTAAGGCAGAGGTTGTTCTTTCTTGTCTTTATGATCTGTTTAGCATAAGAGTAGAACAGAATGTGAATTGTGCCAGAGATGTCTTCTACTTGCAAGAATGTAATAAAGTTAATAAAAAATACGTATAAATTAATCGGACGTAAAATCATTGAATAATTTATTCTGGATAGTATTTGTGGTAGTTATCAGGATTGATCTGCCCCTTAAATCAGAGCCAACTTTGAACTTGCCTCAGGTTACTCAGGGAATTGTGTAATCAAATTCTGAATATCTCCAACAGCCTCTCTGGGCAACCTGTGCCAGCATTTGACCATTGTTGTTGTGAAAAATATTTCTCTTGATCTGACAAGTGAGATTTTTAACCTGAAGTGTGTATTTTTCAAACTAAGAACTGAGTTTCTTCCTGCTTGCATTCAAAATGGTAAAAATGGGAAGCCAGAAGATTTGTTGCTGTCTGGCCTCTGCCTCTCAAATTATTTGGTGCGAGTAGTCCTGCTCAGAGGTGTCCTTTTGACATAGCTCATCCTAACACAGACTCACGAACATCTCTGCCATGGCAAGCTGTAGGTCTATGGCACCTGCCCATGGCCTGGACAAGGGACAGTGCAATTGTGCCTGCTGTTGTACGATGACAGTGTGAGGCAAGCATTTTTGAAAGAACTATTCTGAAAACAAAATGCTGACTTCCATGCTATCTGTCTTGCAGGAGCCTGGTCCTGTTGAGTGGGCTCGATGTTGATTTTTTTTAATATCTGGTTGACAAAATGTCAAGTCTTATAAGTAAGCCTTTTTCTTGAATACCAATAAACTTTCAGTTGTTGCCTGCTCTGCTCCGTGACAAGTGGGGTAGTTACAGAAATTGCATAGGTGGAGTCACAAATGTAGGATCTCTCATCTACAAGAAGAGGAGGGATTTTCAGAATCACAGTTTGGGACTTGGGCTCTTATATCTTTGCATTTAACTGGTGATGTCCAAGATTGTTGCGAATTAGAGTTCTAATGTACAGTCATTATTTTGGGGTAATTTTAACAAACTATTTTTTAAAAAATATTTAAAAAAATCAGACCTGAGCTTTACATAGTTAAATGCCAATCTGAACATCATGTTTTCTTGAATTTATTGAGTGATGGATTGTCGGGAAGGGTTGCTGTAAGCACAACCATATGGTCATCCTTTAATGTTATGTCATCTGAAGGAATTTGAAGGAATGGAATGTCAGTTAAAAACAGTCCTCTGAATTAATATTAAACTTGAAAAATAAAAAAACCATAAGAGAGACAAGCTTAACTATCTAATTTTTGAAATATTTTTAGAGATCTAATGCAAAAAAAATGCCTCCCCAGTTCTAATACAACCAGATGCATTGCTCTTAATTTACAACATGCAAGCCTCTAGAATAACTGGCTGGTGCTGGCTGCATGTTGTTCTTGTAGTGTGCTGTGCCATCCAAATCCCTGTTCATGTGCCTCAAAAACATGCTGCTGTTATAATGCCCAGTATAGGTTTTACCTCTAAGGAGCGTAACAATAGCTCCTATTCCAGAATAGAAATGGCTTGTTACAGGACAAAGGGCCTTTGTGAGGAGAAAAGTTGAGCAAACCAGTTTTATGCTCAGTTGTCTTTGTTTCCAGGCAGGCAGCTAATGTGTGTTTGTCAGTTTACCACTTCAGTGCTGTTCCAGAAAGCAGTGCTCTTGGGCATGACTCATTGGGCTTGCTCTTCATGGTTCATCATATCTGTGGCCTTCTGGGAAAAGAACTTTACAGCAATTCTGTTTGAACTAACCTTTTTTGTATCTGTGCCTATAAATACGGGATGTCTGTCTACTAGATTTTTACTAGGCCATTTCTAATGGTGACCTGAACTAGAATGAAGTGGACATGAGCAAAAAGGGAGATCTTACTCAGCAGGTAAGAGACCGATCATGAATGATTTCAGAGCAGATATAGTGATATGAAACACTTCTTGCATATACCTCAAGATTTCATGTGGGTGTGTAGTTCATTGTGAATTATGTGCAAGGCTCTTCATGCATGTATGTTGAGTATGGTCTAATTCCGAAGGAAATGGAGGCAAAGAAAGGCTTCTTGTTTAGGCTGAAAAAACCGCTCTTGTTTTAGGATTTTGACTTCCTATTGATTTCATTTATAACTTTATCAAAAGTAACAGAAATAAATGTCTTAAATCTAATCCTGTTAATATTATTGGGGAAGCAGATTGACTTTGACTTCACAAATGTGAATGAAAGCACTACAATCTGTGGACCAGGATCTGACCTGGATTAGAAAGTGATGCTCTTGAGACAGGCAAGCAACCTTAGTGGAGCTGCTCAGTTTCTATATGAGTGCATTTTAAAACAGATTCTGATCTTGAATTTGTAGTTCTGTGCTCCCAAACCAGTGTAAAGGAAGCAACAGCGTATTCATTTTGAGACTCTGTCTTATTTAGGGAGTCTTTTTTTACACAGTGCAGGTGACATACTCAAGGGAAAGTAATTGCAAATAATCTTGTCACAAGGACAACTCTGCTGCTTTGAAGCAGCAAGATAATCAATGACCTTGAGAAGCTCATCTGGTAATTGTGTAAGTAGTATGAAGGCTTTGAATGGGTGTAACAGACAAAGGCAGATGTCAGATGTGAAAAAAAGTAGCACAATATTGTGAGCTAACCTCACTCCATTCGTTTTCACGTGAAGGATGCTAATAATCTTGAGTATATTTAAAAGTTTCAAAGAAGGAAGGAGACTTTTCTTCTTCTCCTCACATTGCCACACATCTCCCTTGACCTATGGCAAGTTTGTGCTTCAACTTCAACTGCAAAATAATGAGATGTACCTAATATTTATGCCACTTTCATGTCCTTCTCGAAGAGATTTTTGTAGCAGTAAATCACTCTCAAAGAGCCACTTTATCAAACAAGGTCACGGAGGGAGAAGTTAGTCACAACAATATCTTGACAAAGTATGTGATCCTCGTTTCTCGCTTACAAACCACCAGTGTCGGTTTATCGTCGCACGGCTTGTTTTGGCACTGTACCCAAACGCCAAAACCCCTCTCTGTGCCTGGAGATACTCCCTGGAAATATCTTTGTTGTCCTTGGTACAACTCCATGGCCAAATTCTCTCCGGGTTCAAATCTTTGTAGCTCCAGTGACTCTAGTGAAGCTGCATTAATTCCCAGCAGTCGATAATTTGTTCCTGCATCCTCTGCTCCTTCTCTGCCTGGTTGCTGGGGAAGCAGCAGGGCAATGCTTTCCGTCTGCCAGGGAAAGGGGCAGGGAAAGCACTTGGACACAGGAACTGCTTGCTTTATGGCTGCTGTTGTGTGAGGTCCTAAGCAGCACCTCCTGCTGACTTGGCTTTAAGTATTTGGAATTCATTACTATACAAAAAGATCAAATAAACTTGATGTACCAACCTGGGGGAGCTGTAAAGGGTAACCTGGTAACAACCAGAGCAGGACAGAAAAAGTTCCTCAGTGTTTAGAGTTTGACAGCATTTGAAAACTCTGAAAAACTGACTTTTGAATTAGAACTGAAAAAAAGCTTAAACAATGTGAATAATGTCACATGTCAACATTACCTGAATGACATTTTTACTTTTTTTTTAGACTGGAAACATTTAATTTCAGTTTTTCAACAGTGTTTTATATGATACTAAAAAAAAAAAAAAGCCAAAAAAAAAAAAGTCAAACCTAAGTGAAACAATAAGCTTTTCATAAATTAAAAATTCAGCCAACCAAACTTTATATATGTTTGAATTTGTTTTAGTTTCCCATGTTTTTCTACTTCTTAGGTTTACCAGATTTTGACATTTTGATGTTCTTCGTAAAAATAGCCTTTCATTCTTAAAAAATCTATAACACTAACTCAGAAAGATCATCACAATTTGACCTCTTAACAACTATTAACAATATGAAACAAAAAATGAGAATGTGACTGATCCCCTAGGTATTTTGTTGAATGCTTGTGTCACTTTTTTAGCTAGCCAGTAGCAGGAGCATTGAGTTATTTTGTTGATTAGATATACTAAAGCTCTTGCTAGACTTGCACTTTCTCTCTTTCACCTTTTCCTTTGATAGAAATCCTTCTGCAGCTATTCATCTACAGTTACTCAGAGAACCTTTTAAACTAACTCCTTTTCTCTCTTTTTTCCCTCTTTCACAGCTTTACTGTGAGTTTCTTTTTCTCATTTCCCTGTCTCTTTTTGTCAATATGTTTTTGAGAGAGGTGTATGGACCACAATAATGTTTGCGGTCTTTCCTGAAGTCATGACACAAACAAAAAATAGGAGAAAAATGGAAGTCCCTTTTGCAGCATCTGAATTTTCCACATAGAACACTACAGATATATTTTCACTAACCTATAAAATCATTTTAAGGCATAAGTTCAAGAATTGCCCTGGATTTTCACCTGTGTTACACACACCACAAACCTCAGCATTTGTTATTCCTCCCGAAGGCAACACTTTACATTTCCAATGCTCTCAGCTTGGCAGGTTTACAGATGAACTGCCTTTTGGCAGTGTGTATTTCGTGATACGGTTAATGCTCCACTTCAGAGCTGTACAAAGATTAAAAATGAACACAAACTGATTAAGAAAAATTGCTTTGGATTTATGTTTTCTGTGTTACCACAAGATATAAAATGTCCCTCAGAATTCTAATCTCATGCCAGAAGTGGCATTTAATTTGGTTAAGTAGAGCAAGCAATTTCATCTGCACAGTGCTGAAATATTTGCCTGCTGCTGCTGTCCTCTATTCTCTCCTCTTCCTACCTGCATGGTGCCTTAAGATGCTGCTGTAATGCTTAAGTGGAGCCCTTATCTGGTGATAGTCAGAGACATCCAGACTCTTGTGTACTCAGAGTGACACAGCAGGGACGTAGTGCAGATGAGTAAAGCTGTTATTTGTGTGAGTTGAGATTATCCATAAAGGGAAGTGAAGTGTGATCCAGCCCTACTCTTCCTGCCTCTCGTAGGACTTGCACTGGTCCAGCTCTGCCCGAAGCTTTCCCAGGTGCAAACTCCAGTGCAGAGGATCGATGTATCAGCACTGGGACAATTAGTCCTAACAGAATTCAGAACTTGGGGAAGTAACAATAAATATCAATGACAAATAGCATCAGAAAAGACTTTAGAAAGAAAAACCTAAATCTCAAATTTGTTGCATAATGTGGCCAACGCTGTTTATATTTTGGACCTAATTCTGGCAGGAATATCCTAATCACTGCCCAAGTTTTCACTTGCTGAGACAGAGAAGCAAATTTCAAAACTACCAAGACCTCTGACTTAAGGTGCAAGCAAATATTTGAAAATCAGCAAACAAAAATTAATTGATGCTGAAATGAATCTTGGGTGAAAGAACTTGGGTAAAAGTAGCCTGAGTATCTCTTGGTACTATTGCAGAGCAGCAAAAATGTAGGAGCATTCAGGAAGGAAATTAATTCAGAATTTTTGCTGTATTAATGCCATGACTGTTTTGTTTTCCTTTCAGCACAGCAGGACACATGCTTCAATGAAATTAAGTAATGATTTGTAGCCAGCTCACTTGCACTGTATATCTTTTAAGGGACTATTTCATTTAACCATCCCTGTCTTCTGTAGGAAAACAATATTTCAAGAAAAAAAAGTTAAACAGATAATTCATAAGTCCTGTTCCTGGGTGCTCTCCCCTCTGTGCCCAGATACTAAGCCTTTTCTGATGGTAGACACCATGTAAACTATTAGACAACTAAATTTAACTCTGTGTTTTAGCTGATGCATATGACTGTCTTTAATATGAAGAGATGCTGTATAGGTACCTTGCAACAAATATAGAAATATTTATTTCACTGCAGAAAATATTGTGAATGATTTCTAAATGGAAGTCCATAATTTCCAGGTTTATTTAGAAATGAAGAGTCATTTTCCTGTACAAGATCACAATGTGCCTTTTGCTGAGGACCTAAACTAATGCATGGGTTGGTCTCTGTATAATTGCAAGAGTTTTGTTGTTTTGTTTATTTGAAAGCAAAAATGATCATTGTTTTTGTTTAAGAGTAATGGGTGCAATATTTCTTTTGTGTCTATTATCAAACTGCAGTACCATAGCCTAGTTCTTCATGGAAAATAAACCCTTTGCAAACTACTATGGACACATCAGTCAATAGAGATCTGTTGCAAAAGAACATTTCCATTAGCACTGATCAGTCCTTGTCCTGTTCCTCTCTATTCAGAAGGAATTTGTTTTGGTAAGGATTATAATGTGGGGATGGTACCTTGTGTTCATTAAATCCTTTAGAATGGCTAGTTACGTGAATAAACAGTTTTATGACATTTTGCTTTTGATACATGAACAAACCTTTGACTTCAGTACAGATGTTATAAAAAAGGATGTGCTCGACTTTCCTTCAGCCATATTGCTGAACATTTTTCAGAGATCTACAATATGAATAACAGGCAAAGGCTTAGTCTAACTTTAAAATTTTCAGTGGTTATCAGCATACATTATAAAGCAGAAATGGATATGGTGCTATGATTATGTTACTGTTTTCGAGTTACTCAAAGGAAACAAAAGAATTCTGAAAACCTCATAAATTGTAAATCAAGATATTTTAATGATGATAGCCTCTGCCACCATAGATATTTAAGCAAATATTTCTGATAATAAATAATAAATAATACATAATAAAATATAATTAATAATAATTATAATTAATAAGAATAAATTAATTGTAAAACACTTTAAAAATTACTGAAGCCTTCATAGCTGGAACTCTTCTCTACGTTCTCTCAAAAAATAATATTACATGTTTAGAAATTTAATAGGACGAATCTCTTATTTTAAGATTTGTGTTTTTCCATTTGGCAAACACTGGTTCCTCCACCCCAACTGTTTATCCCCCAGCCTCCTTCTCTTTTTGTATTACTAAGGAAAATATTAAAATTATAATTCTCAATTATAATCAGTTTTTGTCTGCTTTGCCTTTCAAAAAAGTTACTTTATTACATTTCTGTTCCACAATGATACAGAGCTGTAGGAATTAGGTCTATTCTACATGGGGATATCGGCAAACACCCAGAATTATTTTATGGGGCATTATATGGTATGTTATGGGAATAAACCAAAGTGCTTTGATGATGAAATGGGTTCATTAAACACCGAGTGTTAAAACTGAGGAAGGCAAGGATTTTGGTTGTGAATGCTCCAGTAACTCTGTCTGACTGCTGGTGGGCATCATGGGCACGGAGTTCCAGGTTTGTCGTCCTAGCAGAGCTGCTGGCCAGCTGCTGCCATGCCACCAGCAGTGTCCCAGCGAGCTCCCAAAGCCGCTGTGCATACAGCCAAATGGAAATTTGGAGCAGGGGGGACAGAGGGAGGAAATATTTCTGTGAGCTCTTCATTAGGAGGGAAGCCGTAAACCTCTTTTGACTGCATAATGATGGAAAATAGCATAGTGAGAAATAGTGAAAAAAGGGAGGAATAATGCGGGAAAAGGGTGTTGTTCATGAACTTAATATAAGCCATGTAGCTCCTTCCTTCAATATGAGCCCTGGATGCTGCTGCCTTTCCTTCTGTGTGCTTTTGTCTGCCAACAGAAATCACTTTTGCCTATCCCAGACTGGCATTCACTTTGCTTTTGTGCAGATCCCTTCTTCTGGAAATTCAGAAATTGGAGAGAGTGCAGATTATTCCTTTGTGGAAAAGGTAAACAATGGTCTCATTCAGAGGACATCCCTTGATTTCCCAGTGTTTTTACAGGTGCTAATTCCAGCCCAACCCAAGCAAACCAAGGACTTTTAATATCTCCTAAGATAGTATCTCCTAAGGACTGTTAATATCTCCATTAATATAATGTTAATATAATCATACTTGAGTAGGTATTCATAACTAATATAACAGTTTGTGATTGGCTATGCAGTGATTTTGGTTAAACTGTGTTAGGTAGTTTTTTTTAAGACATTGTGAGATGGAGAATTCAATCACTACCTTGATAATTAATCACAATATTAAAATCTGTCCTATTTTTTAGTTTCGAAGTCCCTGGTTTTGATTTTCAGACCTTTTCCCTGTCACCATCAAATTAATCACACTTGAGGTAGGATCAGGATACTTAGGAGAGATGGTGATCCAGATGCTTCTTGATATTTTTGGAGATAACGCAAGTACATTAATTTTTGTAGCTCCTTTTTACACCTTTTACACGTTCACATCTGGTTTAAAATCTGCTCCCACCACCACAATATAAACTATATTAATGTAAACATTGGGTCCTTTCCTGTTTAAGCATCCTTTTGACCACGGCTCTGAAAGTTCAGTTATTTGTCGAAACTAGACCCTGAAATTAATTTAAAAGCTGCTTATTTTCAGGTTTCAATCCTCATAAGTATTGCCAGTGTTCTGTGTTTCAGTACAATAAATTTCCTTTCTAAATACAAATGCTTTTAATATGAACAGGAAAATACTTAACTGTAGGTAATAAAATAATTTTTTTTTTACATTTAAAGGACATATGTTTAGCAAATGATGTCACACAATGTACTAAGTCTTACAGTATAATCTATTAAATCTGCCTCAAAACAGGCAGGTATTATGAAGGTATTTTGACCAATTTTGTTCTAAAATATAAGAAAAAGAGTTCTGTGAGAATTTTTAAAATCAAAATAAGTGTTCACAGAGACTTCCATCAGCAAGAAGTAACGGAAGTGCTACAAGGTAAATGCAGCTGGTGGTAGTACTGCAGTGCCATGTTCTGTCATTCATGCATGTTGTTTGGTTGTATATTTTATTGCTGGTTACAGAACACGTCTGAAAGTGACAATGATGAAGTCGATGGCAACAATATATGTGGTTTCAGAAAGAAAAAGGGAATCAAAGGTCCTACAAAGTATGTTCCTCCTTTAGAAAATGAGAAGATGGAACTGTCCTGCACCTCAAAAGTCCCAGATCCTTGTCCCCTAAAAGGAACCACTGGTTGCTCAGAACGACCATCAGACCAGTCTCTCCAAAACCCCACTACCTTTCCTCCAGTGCAAAAGAACAGAGGAGGTCATGACAATTCCAATTCTGGCAGTGTTGGTAAAGAAGGCATGTGTGGAGAAGCACGAGAAACCCAGGAAAACGCTGACACCTGGAAAAGAAAAGAGGGGAAAATGAATGAGGAAATAGATACAGCAGCTCAGATGAAGCTGCCCACTGGTGTGCAGCCTGCAAGGGGCACAGAGAAAGGTGGCTACGTGGAGGCAGTGCAGAGGGACAAGGACAGCGAGCAGGCAGGGGGTAAGCCAGAAGAACAGGGTGGGATGGAAGGAAAAATTGTCAAGTTTCAGGTGACAAAGGTAGGCTCCCTGTGCAGTGCTGCATCCACGCCAGGGAGCCGTACTGCCGAGCCCTACACTGGGGCACCTGGCATTTCTAAACGAAGCCTACAAGAGTTGAAAAACCTGTTGAGTGAAGGTCATCTGCCTTCTCATGCGCCCAATTTCTGTGGCAAGGCAGGTGGCACTTTCGCTCAGAAAAATTTGAAACCCTGGGAGAAAGCAGCTGACAAGCAGGGCCGGCCCTTTGAGACTTTGAGTCCCCATTTTGGAGAGGAGAAGCAAAAGTATGTCAGCTTCCACAAGGAGGGAGTGGGGCAGCAGAGCAAAACCGTCCTGGTCCTCGGCTCTGCTGGCTCTGATCAGCAGCAACCCCTGGGAAGTGATGTGGATCATCTTATTCTGGGACTGCCGGCAACTCCTATACCTGCAGAAAGCACAGCTCCTGAGGTTCAGTTTGACTCCTCCACAGGCCACGCCGGTAAGGACACTTAAACATCACCTGCTCTCCTCTTAAGGAAAATGCTCCTGTTGTTTTGTGGTGTTTTGATAAGCTGCAAACTTAAGTCAGAGGTAGTGCATGAGAGAACTGACACCTGTGGTTTCTGTGTGATGAGGATGGATCGGAAATTGTGCTCTACATCTATGTTCCTTTTTGTTTTCTAAAGCAAGTCATTTATAAAGCCCAGCTGCCTGCCAAAAACTGCTACGCATAAGTGGTCATGTCTTTTTCACTAAAACTGAAATATTTCCTCGTTTAGACTGAGTGCAGGCAGCATTTCCCAAAAGTCTGCTAGCTACTGCAAAGCTCTGATAACATCTGCAATTCTTAAAATTTCCCTTTTTTTTTTTTAAACATTTCCAGCAGTAGAAATTGCTCCCATGTAGGGATGATGTTTTCAATTATTTGTCCTGTGAGAGAACTGGAATGCAGAAACATCACTTATAAATTATGGGGGAAGAAAAGTAAATGAGGCAGTGAGATCTTCCACTTATTTTCATGCTGTTCAATAAGTCCATTTTAGCGTTTATAGACACAATTAATTGCAACTAATAGGCTGTGATTTCTTTGTAAAAGCTTCTGGGCTAGCTAGATCAACAAACTGAAAACTATTATTAGCTCTGTTAATGTAATGGGCTTGAACAGTTTGTTGATCTGTTTCCAGGAAGCACAAAAACACATTTGTCAGTACTGTAGATATGAGATTAATATATTTCTGTGAGCATCAGTCTGAGATCATGTTATCAGCTCTCCAGGATAATAATAACAATTAATAATACATAACAATATTAATATTAATAATACAACGAGTAAATAATAATAATAATAATAATAATAATAATAATAATAATAATAATAATTTATTGTGCTTTTTACAAGTCTCTTGACAGATGGGTAGAAACCCTACTACATATTCTCTGAAAACAGACAATTTGAACATGTCAGTTGTTATTAGCTACTGAAGGATTTCTTGGTAGACTTGTTGTGGTACCCAGTTTGACCAAGTCTCAACAAGGTATCCATGAACATTGTCAGTTCTTACTCAGGGCACTGCAGGAGAAATACAAAGCTTTGAAAAGATATTCCATGTGTGAACCACTCTCCATTCATGTCTATTAGAATAAAGAGGTTAGAGGATTATTTCTTAACCTACGCTTAATGCTGTTCCCTTTCCAGGTTACATTGTTTTTCACATTGCTAAAAGGTTAGCAAAATGCATTATCAAATTTATAACACTACTGTTTTCTCACTGTCTGAAGAACCAGCAAATATTTTTTCTTTTCCATAGGAGTAATTACTCTTTGTTCATAGCATCATTTACAAGGTACAAGGACCTGATGAGATTAATTGTAGATTCCACAGGGAGATTTCAACCCAGCTGTAGCCACTTAACATGAAGTAACTAATCCAAGCTTATTACCTAAGTCAGTAAGGACAAGCATTTTGTATTCAAAGAGGTATTAGATGGAGGTTGATGAAAAATTGACCTCTGAAGGTGGGTATATATTTCCACTCAGTGGGGAAGAAGTCCCATGATGATTAGTTTAGATCATTTGTCCAACTCTGAGATGCCTACAGCTCCTGGGATTAATTCTGCGCCGTATCACTGTGGAGTGTTGACTGTAAGAGACCTACAGATGAGAACTAAGAGTGAGACCTACAGATGAGGGGAGGTGGGACAAAACTGTTTTGTCTCATCAGAAATGTATTCAATATCAAATGTTTTGGAATCTCATGAGGTTTGGATTCCATTGGACTTTGACCAAACAAGTTGTAGGGCTCACTGTCCATTTCTACTAGTAAACAGAATGCACAGAAATAGTTTCTACTTAATAAGAGCTGTATGTGTTCAAAATTTAATTTTCATTGAATACATTCAGTAACTTAAATGAAGAAAAAAAAGTTTTAGCTAAAACTCTGCCCTCTTTGATGAGCCTTTGCATAAGCAGTATTTTCTCATTGTCCATGGTAATTTCTTGATTGATAATATCAAGTCTTAAATATTTGAATTTTTTGGACTAAAACATTATGTTAAATATTTCAGTTCCCAAAGTGCCTGAAGTCTTGGATCTAAAGATATCTTGACACTGAATAGATCTGAAACACAATCTCTCATAATTTACAAGTTTTTAAATATTTGAACTTGCTCAAATCAGAAGACTTCATCCAGAACATCTGGAAAAATTGCAAGAGGTTATATTTCAGATCCACTCTGTGTTGAGATACATCCAAAACAAGGAATATACTTTATTGTTGTAAAAGTACACAGTTAAGCAACAATCTCTAGAGATCAGCAGTAGAAAGGTTAAAACATGTAGCTGAGTGTCAGTGATTCAGAGTACATCAGAGGATTTATATAACATCATGCTAGTTACATGGCTAACATCTCTCTAAAATGATAAATCCTATATTTTTTTCTACAATTCTAATTGGACAATGTGGAAATATTACTGAATGTGCATTTTGTCCATTTCTTGTCAGGTCTTTTGTAAAATAAGTGCTTGGGCATGGGAAAAAATAATAGAAAAGAAGCAGACGTGTCAGATATTTGGGTTAGTAAGAAAAATGTTACTTGAACAGTGTCAGAGAAACTGTAGCTGAAGCTAAAGCTAAAACTCTTAATCTAAAGCTCTTTTTTGTGGAAAGATAGAAACCAACACATGCAGCTAATTCGGTGAATATACTGACTGCACTAACATGAACTTAAGAATTTTATTTGTCTAAGTGTCTATATCTGATAATGATGTACATTTATGCAAATTGGTATGTAGTCATTAACTACCAGGTACTTAAGCTGTTCAATGCCTGAATTCTTGGGAGACAAAGAGGGATGATTCCAAAGAGCAAAAAATAAGATGAATTTTCATGCATATAGTATTAAATAACTGTTCACAGTATCTACATGCACACAGGATGAATTAATGCATGTGCTATATGTATGGTGTATATAGCACATGAGACTGCAGAGTTGGGTGTCCAGAACAGCTTCAGAAGCCGGTCCTTGCAACAGGACTCATATTCTTGAGTACAAATCAAGTATATGACCATGTAATTATGAGCAACATGAGACCAGGAAGTGTTTGAGAGAGAGGGACATTTCTGAAGAAAGAAAATGTGTCTCAGCTATGGCTGCAGGCATCAGTGGCTACTTAGTGACTGTTGAAATTTCAAGTGCACAGTTAAAGAAAGTCTGAATGCTTCAAGAATGACATGCTGACCACAAACACTAAGTTCCTCTGTTAACTTGGCTTTTTAAAGAAACATATCAAGGAGACAGTAACAGGCTGTATTTCATACTTAAGTGTGGATTTCATCAGTCCTACAAGTAATTTTCTTTTCTCTGACAATATTAACCTCATGTTCTCACTCTTGACTTGTTCAAGGCTCTTATTTTTAATAATGAGGCACTAACAAATGTACCTAGCACTTAGGGACAAAAATATGAGTATTTCAGCTGATCATTATGAATACTTCAACAAAGAAATAGCCTAGGCTTTTTTCTCCATTTGCATTCAAAAATTTGGTCACACACTCTGAACCAAATTGGAGCTCCCCATGTGGTTTCACTGTCCTCTGTGCTCACCTGGAGGACGCCCATCTGCGCCCACTGATTCTGCTCAGTAAGTCTAGTCAGTCACAAGGAAATGGAAATGGAGACTCTTTGTGAGCTGTAAGTGGACAATCAGGAGATATAAGTAGTCACTTCATCGTCACTGCCTCTTCTGTAATTCCTGCAGCATAACCATGTGTTACTTTGGGACTTAGGACTGTCTTTTTCACTTGCTGTGCTTTTCTGCTTTGTATTTTACATAATCTGTGCCATTCCTGAAGATCTTCCAAAGTGAAAAACCAAAGCCATACTATTCCATCATGTTCTTTCCTCATGCCTTATCTGTGGTTCAACAAAATTTTTTCTATTTCTACATTTTGAACAGAGTTTGAGCATAGCAGGGCTGAAGCTCAGCTCCTTTCTGAACATTCTCAATTGCCCTTATTTTCTGTTGGAAAAATGATCATATTTTCTTTCTTTTACTTTCCTTTTCTCTCTGAACTGAGCTATATAAAGCTCACCATTTTTTTACCTCACAAGCTCTAAGAGCAAACCAAAGCAACCAAAAACCCTTAAGTCCTTTATCTTCCATACTAATAGCTGAAATCTTCCTGCCCTGTGACTCTGTATGATTTCCTGTTTTTCCTCTTAATCCATATAAAAGAAAAATGCTCAAACAGGGCTTCCATCCAGTCTTTATGATCTGTTTTGTCCTCTTTCAGGTGACATTCAACTCATCTGTCTCTGGTATTTGTAGTAAGCTAGTCATCCCATGATTCTGTGTGAGAAAGAGGTGTATTCAGACAGTAGTTCTTCCCACCCACTGGAGGTGCTTACTTTCTTTATAGCAATAGTTAAAGGTTGCAAAAACTGTTAGATTGGACCTAATGTAAGTGAAATGCATTGTCTGCTTGTTATGTCTGCCAGCTGCCATTCCTTCTACAACAACTTCAAGAAAAGTTTAGTCCTTGCCTTCAATACTGTGTAAAATCTCTTCCTTAACCTCACTTCCCATTTAGTGTAGTGCTCTTTCTCATTCTGGAAGTGTTCAAGGCCAGGTTGGATGGAGATTTGAACAACCTGCTCTAGTGGGAGGTGTCCCTGTCAATGGCAGGGGTATTGACGTTTGATGATCTCTAAGGTTCCATTCAACCCAAACTATTCTATGATTCTCACTTGATTTTTTAAAATTAGGACAAATATTTTTAGACCAGAAGGCACTTCCTAGTTTGCAATAGTGTATGCCTCAGTTCATGCAACTATGCTGAATGATTCCTTCCATAAATCCAAATTTTCTGTTTGATTTTGAAGATAGGCCTGTGTAGATTCATCTTGTTTAAGATTATCAATTAGGCAGTTCCACTGGGTATTACACAACTTAAATTACTTTCAGACACCTGCACATTTTGTTTTCAAATCCTCTATCTTTTCTATACAACTGTAACAATTTTCTCACTACAGAAGAGCCATTTTTATAAAATACTCTGGAATGTAGAAAAATATAGATTAATTATTTTATCTTTCATCTATTGAGAAATAAAAATTTACTTTGCATTTGACTCTTGAAGATATTTCTCCTCTGAGAATCTGTGTCATTTTCTTGTCATACAGTTTGGAAAGGATAATTCATGGCTGCTCGAAGCTGTATGTCAGTCTCTAAATTAGCCATAGAACTCATGAAAAAGCTGAGCTTCTCCATGGTCATGATATTAAAAATCCTGCTTTGCAATTAAGTTTAAAAAAGAAAGCAGAGATAAAGAAATGAATGGAAAACTTTGAAAGTTTCACTATCAAACAGAGAAGGGAAAAATTTTTACTCTCTCCCATGTTTTGGGAGACATATTTATTCCCCTGTTACGAGTCTCATAGGTGAGTAAGAATACAAGGCAGGCAACAACTTTTTATGTACTTTGCTACAGAAATCAAATCAGTAAACAGTTTTGACAAAACTTTTTTAGGTGAGACAGAAATGGATATTGCATATTTTTTCAACTGAAGATGCTTCTGATCATTATTCACATCAATAGCACATTCAAATGCAACTCATGTCTACTTACCATGTCAAAAAAACAGATGGGACTATAAAAGTAGCAATAAGAATGATATTTAGTGTAGGAAAAGCTGTCATATAAGGTTTGAGAAATAAGGCGGTTAATGTTTGAAGACAAAAGTGGGAACAGTAAACAACATGCTGTGCAAAACAAGTAAACTGGCTGTTCTTAAATATACAAACCAGAGTACTGTAAGAAGGAGCAGACATATTTAAATTAGCTCTGAAAGGAATTTCCACAGGATTTAGAAGAGTGTAGTTTTGTGATTACCCTGTGGGACGCATTTCTAGTGAATATCATCAGCACAAGATATCCATTTTTATAAAGGGGGTCAATATAGATCTTCAGAGCACCCTGTGTTAGATTTCTAAGGATGTGGAAGAAATTAAAAGAAAATTAGGCATTAACCCGCTTGCTCCTAACCACAAGATCACCTTTTAGTGAGGAACTGCAAACCCCATTATCTTCAGACAGATTATTTAGCAAAGAAAATTTGCCTTTCCTGTCAACAGCTGGAGTCAAAAACAGCTCTAGAGTGATGACACGTTGTCTTGAGTGGCATAATAATATCTCTGCTTGCAAGGGTTTTTGTTTCCCTGCTGGTCTGATGCAGGAACAGGTGCCACAGCATGCCATGGAGCACAGGGAGGGGTTCCCTGACCCTGCATGGGACTCTGGCGTCCCCATGTGTCTCATGGGGCAGGATGAGGCTGTGAAGCAGCTGCGTGGCTGCAGCAGGGTTATGTTAGGAGGGCACACATCTGGCACAACTGGTGAGGCAGTGGGAGCAAGAGATGTGAAGAACTGAGACACGTCTCCTTCCCTGCTGCATGATTTGTACCTGGAGCCTACCTGCTGACACCTGCTGTTATTTCCTGATGTTCCTTTGGTGGTTGTGTTTCTCAGTGAAGAGTTCATATTGTAACTACATTTGTTAGGTCAGCCTGTGCCTGTCAGGGTCAAGTGGCCTGGCAAGAGATCTTCTTCTTCTAAGCATGTTCTTGTTTCATCAGGTTGACATAGTCACCTAGAACTGAGCAACTGTTTACTTTAGTTGTAGTGTGGTTTAACAAGGGACTGTGGGAAAGAGTTCCCTTGAACAAGGAGAAAAACAGAGATTGATCTGGGACATGCACTTTCTTCTGTTGTGACACTTTTGTGTTGCTGAGAAGGGAAAGCTGATGTCAACTATTTGCCCTAGCCCCGTGTCAGCTGCTCTCAGCAATCTGGATGATTTCCACATTATGGCACCAAGAATGGCACCATTCTTCTGCTATAAATGATAATAATAGTAATAATAATAATAGTAATTGTTATTATTATTTAGCATTTTTAGTAGCATTTTTAGTTTCATGCTATGAATATGCTTTAAATATATGAAGATAGTTTCCATTTGCAGATATTTTGTACTAATTACAATAGAAACAGGAATATTGCCAGTTGTTTCTCAGTGGTAATGTAAATGGGAAATGCAGATAGAACCATAGATAAATAAACATTAAGTTCTTTTCTGTGTCCTGCCAAACTGATGTAGCTATTTAATGAGCTGCTTAAAGAAAGAAGGCCACTCTGGATTTGTATTTGATTTTTAAAATTAAAATCTGAACAAAAATCTGAGCATCTTGTTGAATTTACATGTTTCTTTAAGGTGATTTTCTGAAATGAAAAGGAAGATGCCCTTATTTCTAGAGGCCCAGAAACCTAGAGAAAAAGTTATGCTCATTAACAGAATCCTCCCTCTGAAGAATGTAAAACTTTTAGACTGTGATTCTAAATCAGCTAGGCCTGTCAAATATGTATGTATTACCTACTTTGCCTACAGTAACTGATGCTCTGGATAATGACTATATGAGCTGAGTAAAGACTAAGTACTCAGTTCCCTACTATACCTTTCCAAACTTTAATCATTTTTGATATCATGGATGCAGTTTGACAGTGATTTATTTAGTGGTTACCAAGAAAATATATTTTGAGTCCTGTGCTGTAGAAAAGTGAGTAGTCAGTAGTTATTCACTAATTATTACTTAAGAAACAAATCCCCTTTCATATTTCCAAAATCAATCAGAGATATTAAGTCATGGTGACATTTTTATGTATCTTACAATTGATAGGAAGGTTATTTCAGTGAGAAAGCTAATCTGCAAAAGATACAAAAGATGAACTCTAAGAAGTATGTGAAGGCTGCATGGCTATTTCTGCTGCTTCTGAAAGATTTTGGAAAATGACTCTTGTAAACGAATAAGCGTATTTTGACTAGCAGGGTGTCTACACTGGTATATAGAATAACTTTTTACTAATGCTAGACCAATATGTACAGTTTAGCCTCATAATTTAAAAAGATATATCTTTATATCTTTGGTCATAAAAAGTCCAACTAGAGAAGACAAATTATTGTGTTTTCAGATATTAATTTTTGCTTTCTTAATGTTTTATAGAAATATTTTCTGTTTATGAATTTTATGTTAATGTTAGTTCACATAATGTAATTATGTATTTATTCAAATAACTTTAGCTTGAAGACAACACATATACACAAAATTTGGAAAATTACTTTCCATTGGTAGATGTTTAAATTAAGTATATTTGTAGCTTTATTTTTAAAATTAATTTATGCATCATTGATATGAATGCACATCAAATTTGTGTTTTTCTTAGATACTGATTTATATAATCTAAATCCCTTAAGAATACTGTTGTAAAGAATTAATTGGATCAGAATTAAAGTTGCTGTTCTTTCGTGATTTATATGTTTTTACCTGAAAAATGTTTGCTCAGTAGATGGAAATTTAACAGACAACATTTCAGGACGTTTTAAGAAATACTTGAAAAATTTACATCAAAAGTTGACTGATGTCAAGGCTTGTCAGCCAAGTTTACTTTGAATAATACAAAGATATAAAAATCTCAGTGTGACAGGTGGTTGACAGGAAATATTTACCATCTTTGCAGAGGAAATTAAACATGAGTAGAATAAGGCATTGAGCACTACTTTAAAGGCAAAAGCCTCAGATTTCTGTCCCTGGAGTTGAAAAAACTCCTCTTGATATAAACTTTAGGAAGATTTTCAGAATCTTTTAAAGTTCTGTTAATCTATTGAACAGCCACAATTTATACTTGTTAATAAACTTCTAAATAATGGTCATGTTTATAAAGAGGTAAAATCTGGTAAATGCCAGTGAACATGTATGTTGTGAAACAGCATTACAGGATGGTTAAAGTGGTATTCAAATAACTTGCTTGATGGCACAGGCAAGACAAGGTCAGTCCTCCCTGTTCGCTATTGTGTTTTGGCAACATCGGCAATAGAGTGAGTCTTACACAAAATTTTCAAACAGGACTTCCTTATTTAATATTCATCTTTTAAAGGATGTATTGCCCCAGTGTTTATAGGTGACATTGGAAAAAATGTCATCTATAAACACTAAGCTATTTCTATAAGCAGCTTAGAGCTGAAACAGATCAAAGGGAAAGATGTCACAAGGAGAAGCGGATGTGACAAAATTATTTTCTTGCTTTTATCTATTCAATTTTTACTCTGTTTTCCTATTTACTTAAAATTTTGTTCTGTGCTTTCGGCTGCCATTCCCCAGGGAGCACTGTTGTTACTCAACCTCTTCTTTTTTGACTGACCTGAAGTACCCTCCTTGCCATCTGAAGCTGGAGGATGCTTCAGCAATACCCAAAGGCTCTGAGAAGTCAATGAATACGATGAATTTGTGGCCTTCTCAGGGAATACTCTGACAGTTTCGTGCTGGGCCAGCTGGTGAGCCTTCTTACAGCCTCGCAGCTGGCAGTCATACTTGTCCCAAAGGAGAGATCAGAAAGATGTGTTTGTGCCTGCTGGCTACTGCTAGAGGAGATCTGCTCTAGTTGGGGTGATTTCATACCAGAGAGATTAGGATTGTTCCCACCAACCCTCAGAGTGTCTCAGTGTGAAGCTTTAAACTTCCACATGAAGGGTGGTGATGAACAGTTGCTGTTCATTATTTCTCACAATTTTTTGCATCTTAATATAAAATTTTACACTTGGTTTTTTTAGCTTTTTTGTACCAAATGTAAGTTAATGCCCTATGTAGTTTAACTTGAATAACAACAATGCATAGATACTCAAAAGAAAGCAGGCTGAGAGATCGAGAGGTTGGTGAAAGGAAGTTACTGTGCCCATCTCTCTGTTCCATTATAGCAGTTGTACTCAGGTGTTATTGCCTTCATGTCAAGAAGTTTATGTAGTCCTACAGCTTCTACAATACAGATGAGAAGACATCTCCATAACATTTTCTGTATCCATGCACTTTGCAAAGTCTTTGGAGAAAAAGCACCTGTATTCCATCAGTTTTCTGTGGCAAATAGGTACCCAGTTACTATTTTTCCTCCTAAAAACACTCAACAAACCTCATAAATTCCTGGCTTTACCATGTGTTCTCTTTTTAACTTGGAAAAAAGTTTAAATTACAGATCATTCAAAAAAAAAATGAATTTCATACAGGATGCCAGGGAAAAATACAAGTATTTGTTTACAAAACTCTTTCATGATCCATATATTTTTCTCACTTTTGTTTTTACACTCCATGCCACAATTTCCCACTATTGCACTTTTTAGAGAACAGCCTTATTCCAGCATTCATTATTTTGTTTGACATGAACATTCCTCTTCACTTCTAGCACCCAACAGAGACCCTGATGTGAACGGCCTCGGAAGCTCAGCTCTCCTTCACCTGTTCTCTCATATTGAATTTATTAAGCAGCAGATGGCCAGGGACAACGTGCAGTTTGTCAGATTTGAATCAATAGACCTCCATGGTGTGTCAAGATCAAAGAATGTTCCTTCTCGATTTTTTCATGTAAGTTTTTTGGTTTCTAGTTGTACCTTTATGTGTTTTCATGCCTCCATCCTTAAATTATGTTTTTTCCATATAGGCATGGAGGCAGCAGCTCCAACTTAGAAAAAATTATCCGTTCCCTCACCTTGCTCATGTTCCCAAAGGATCTAGACTTCTTTCATAATTGCAATCAATTATTCCTCTTTTCCCACAAATAGTAATCTAGTTAGATAAGGCTAGTAATTTCTATTCTTTAAAGTTCTAATAACCTCTTCCCTCAGAAATGTCTTTTCAGATTCAATAAATTATAAAAATTTTGGTTTGCTGTACATCACTAAATTGCAAAAAAGGTAGGAGTAAAAAAAGGAGCAAAAAAAAGGAAATAAAATGACTGAAAATAAAATAATTTTAGTTATGAGAAATTTTATAGTTATCAATAGCATAGGAAGATATCACTGAGTTCCACAATGACTTAATAGCAATATTTGCCATAGTAATGATTCAGGAAATAAAAATCAAATTAGGAAGCAGGGTTAGAGGAGGGAGGGTTACTACTACAGGGTAATCACCTTCAACACCTTTTTCAGTGCCAAATGGATAAATCAGACATCTTGGAGCAGAGTTCACCAGAGTATGCAGTTTTTGTTATGGGGGTCACACATATTGATACCATTCACTGCCACTTACTTAAGAGAAGACAGACTTCATTCATTCATTCGTTCGTTGGTTCGTTCGTTCATTGATTCATTCATTCATTCATTTATGTAAAGAGAAGCCTCCATATGCAGTTAGAAGTATTTCAACAATTTTCCATCTGGATATGCAAAATTGGGTTTTTTTCAGCTCTGAGCTTTCCCCTTTCTAGGTTTTGTTATGTCACATAAAGGACAATCTTTTCCCCTAGAATAACAAAAGCAAGTTGTAAGCATGAGTCCAATTTCGCTTGGTAGAACTTGGCCTAATTGCAGTTTTCATCTGAAAAATATTTGATCATAAGGTAAGTTTTAAATGTTCTTGATTGAGGGTAGATGATCCTGCCTTGGGATCCTATCTGCATTTCATTTGCATCAGCTGGAGCTTTCTGTTCAAATGGAGAGGTATAATTATGAGGTTTTCTCACTTGGAAGTGCTTCCTTGCATTTCACCCCAAACTTTAAAGCCCAGAAAGTGAAATTTTACTGTTAAACGTTGCATCTGAAAAACAGCGAGTTGCATGTTATGGCATTTAAAGTGAAGATACATCCTGACTTTGTATTGATATGAGTCTTTTTGGTCACTTGGGTCTACACAAACTGAATGGTCAGAGGATATGAAAGCTAAATAGACTAACTACAGATAAAAGTTTGACTTGCAAAGTTTGCACCTAACTGGTGATACCCCTAATTATATAAAGACCATGCAAGAAAAATGTTGAACTTTTTTTAGTTCTTCGTGGAAATGAAAAGAAATATTACTGGGATAATTGATATCATAGTTTTCATACCAATCTTGCAGAAAGTTGTTCTGCTTTATAGTGGCGCAGTAACTGGCTCTTACCTCCACGTTAGTGATCACTTCATTTTAGTGCTCTTTTAAGAAAATATTGTTGTTCTACCTGAGAATCTGAATTTTACATATTTTATATGCATAAAAACACCATTGAGCTCTCTTTTGGTTTGGTAATATGTCGTTTTGCTCTGTGTTTAGGAGAAAGCAATTCATGGTGTTGCCATGCCCAGAAGTTACCTTGAACTGACGCTGAATCCTAAAGATAATGAATTAGATTACATAAATGCAACCAATTTTAATTGTGACATAATTCTGAACCCTGATTTATCAACATTTCGAATACTACCCTGGACTGAGCAGACTGCAAGAGTGATATGTGACTCCTTCACCGTGCTGGGCAGCCCACTAATGACCTCCCCAAGGCACATTGCCAAGAAACAGCTGAGCCAGCTTCAGGACAATGGCTTTTCTTTGCACTCTGCATTCACTTATGAATTTTGTATTTATGGCATTACTGAGGTTGTAAATTCAAAGACAATATCCTTTCCTGCAGCCACAATACTAAATAACCATGACCAGACTTTCATTCAGGAGCTCATTGAAGGAATGTATTATGCTGGTGCCAACATTGAAACCTTTTCTTCTTCCAGTGGGCCTGGGCAAATGGAGATCAGTTTTCATCCAGCATTTGGCCTAGATGCTGCTGAGAGTGCCTTCACGTTTAGAACAGGCATTAAAGAGGTGGCTAAGAAGTATAACTACGTGGCTAGCTTTTTCTCAGAATCAGGATTCTACAATTCAGGGGCTCTGTCACATAGCCTGTGGGATCTGAATGGCCAGAAGAATTTGTTTTCTGCAGGTTATGGAGTTGAGGAGCTCTCAGAGCTCGGGAAAAATTGGCTGTCAGGTCTCTTGGCACACACAGCAGCTATCAGCTGCTTGATGGCTCCCACCACAAGTTGCCGCAAGCCTTATTCCAAATACAGTAAAGAATCAAAAGAGACTGTAAATGCAAAATGGGCATATAACGATAACAGCTGTGCTTTTAATGTCAAATGTCACGGTGGAAAAGGCACTTACATAGAGAATAAATTAAGTTCTGCTGCAGCAAACCCGTACCTGGTGCTTGCTGCTACTATTGCTGCGGGTCTAGATGGAGTAAAGAGAGGGCTTAGGTATGATGATATGCTCGAAGAAGAAAATGACACTGGTGATCTGAAACATTCATCAGTCCCTCTGAAACTAGAAGATGCTCTGGTTGCACTCGAGAAAGATTCATGCATCAAGGAAGCATTAGGTGAAACTTTTGTCCGATACTTTGTCGCCATGAAACATTATGAGTTAGAAACTGAAGAAATGGATAGTGAAAGGAATAAATGCCTGGGATACTTTATTTAGAGGGAGTACTCTTCTGTAGTGATGCTGTGTAAATGCATACAGTGAATGGCTAAGATTCTTGAAATTAATAAATACATATTTAAAAATGTTTTTAATGCTCTGGGATTTTTCCCCCTCTTTTGTTTAGTACATGGTGATTACATTTTATTGCCTGTGTACATTCATGGCATTGCAAAGCTGATATATTCATGAAATGACATTAACAGGCTTTTAAAAACTGGTGGGATTTTTTTTGGGCAGACCTGTTGGTGAAAAGAAGAAAAGAGAAGGCGAAATGGAGAAGAGCAACTACACAACTGTAATAGGACTGTATAATGTGCAGAAAAGTCGAAGTAATGGGGACAGTGATGAGGGGTGGGGTTTAGAACTGAGGAAAGCAGGGAATTTCTTGTTCAGCATGGTTGTGGGATTTATCCCAGCCTGTTTAGTAACTGATGGGTTGCTAAGTGGGCAGAATCTGAGTTTGATTTAAAACACAAGCTGGAACAATGAACATTGTAGAGAGACGGGCAAAGGCTCTCAGGGTGTAGAACCTGAGAGCCAGGAATCAGTATCTTAATGGACATAAATAAAAAAGGCCAGAGGGATTATTTAAAAATCTATACATCATGAATTCTGCTGCTGAATGAAGTTTTCAAGAATTATAGTTAATAAAGATACTAAAAGAAATCAAATGGTGACTTGAAAAGGGAATAATTCATAGAAAGGCAGCACTGTCAGGTCATTGTGCAATAAAAAATGAGCTGGTTTCATGTCTGTTTTTCTAGTTAATGCAATAATTTAGAGTTGAATGGCAAATGAGGAAAAAAAGGGCAAAGAAGCCAGAGAATTTAGATCTTAAATGGTACTTTATTGGGAAACTTGATTTTATTGAGCATGAAGAAGATGACTGTGAAGAGAAAAACAGAAAGAGCAGGTTAAAACTGGAAATAAAGAGTGAAGATGCAAATTCAGAGACTGACAAATCATGGTTAAAACAGACGGAGAGAAGACTGCATCCTAAAACTAAAAATGGCAGCTGGTGTAAAGAAAAAATAATTTTTTAGGAATAGTAGGAGATGGGGGTTGGATTTGCTCTTTGTTGTTACTGCTGTCATCCTTTATTATTAAAAACAATCCTTTTTCATACGCCACCTCCACATTAACAGTGATTTCTGGTGGTACCTTGTCAAAGTATTTTGATCTATATGTAGGAATTTGTGAGTGAAAGAGTTTGGTCTTCAGTGGAGTAAAACCAAGATTCAGTCAATGCCTCTGTCAACTTGCAGATTTAGGAAGGTGTGAACAGAAATGTGCTACTTGCCTACTGATGGATCTTCCATTATTCCCCTACAGAGTATTGTACTTAAAATGTAGCACCTGGTATGCTAAAGCTTTTTGTGTGATTCTAAAAAACTAATTTTATACTCAGGTAGCAAGAGGAAATAAATAATCAAAAGAAACATGATGAATTCCCTTGTCTCAGTCTGTGGTTGGTGGGTGGATTTGATTCTCCCTCCTACTCCCCTGATGCATTTTTTGCATGTCCAATTTAGGGGCGTATCTGGGACTGTTTTTCTTTGCTACAGACTAATTTGCATTGGCCAGGTCTAGCCTTGCATTTAAGCAGAACTTTCCATTCTGAAATAAATTCCTCTCTTTTGCTGCCCTAACACTTCTTCAGAGGCTCTGGAAATCTGTCTTCCTGTTCTCTTTCTGGTTACTTACAGTTTTCAAAGCTCTTGGCAGAAGACACACATAAAAATTATTTCCTTGCTCAGACAGCTTACTTACCATACTTAATGGTTAGTCCCAGCAATCATACAAATTAACAGCTATTCATTGGTGTGGGTTTATATGACATTTTTTCATTTGTCTTGGATTTATACTTGTCTACCACTGTATACATTCACTTTTTAAAAGATACTATATAATGAAAGACTATAACTGAATTTAAGGAGGTTTATTATATATAATACATGTATTATCCATATCATTTTCTTATCACAACATAGACAAAATAACATCAGACCTAACCTGATGTCAGACATATACAGCAAGACATAACCTCTTGCTGTATATACCCAACTACCTAATTAGTTTCATAGAAAGCCATTATTTGTAAACAAAAAAACACAGCTGCCTAGAACTGATGTTCTGAAAGTTATAAACAGTTACAGCAAGATAAGGTAAATCAATAAAATAAATCTACAGGTGTTTTCTAAGTAGTCCTCAATGACACAGACCATGAAAAGACAGTGACTATATGATTAAATGGAAGCATTTCATGTTTCTGGCAAATGAATGCTTTTTTTTTTTAAAAAAAATAAACCTAGAAAATTCACAAATAGAGCTCGAAGCTAGGGTGTCCCAAATTTTGGTCAACATATTGTTCAACACTGTTTCCTAAATATCTTCTATATCATAAAAATAAACTCCACTCTGCAGGAAAGCATAAAAATATGAGAAAAGCATATTTCAACATGAGCAGCTATGAATTTTAAAGTTGCGTGTATCCCCAACTAAGTTTTCATGCATACTCCATAGAACAACAAGAAAAAGATAACTATTTCACTCTGCTGAACTGCAATTAATTACTATTGACTGTTATATCACTAACCTTTCATCTTCAAGTGTTGCCTGAAAATACTCTTCACTGTTCTACAGGTCTGAGGTCAATGTCTAGATTATTGCCAGCTAGATAAGATAAACTTGTGCAGTGTTACAAAATTTAAAAATACATCTGTAATTTTGCATAAGCTCCTGATGATTTTCCAGGATCATTAAATCAGAGAACCATAGAATGGTTTCAGTTGAAAGGGATCTTAATGGTCATCTAGTTCCAAACCCCTTGCCATGGGCAGGGACACTTTCCACCAGGACAGGTTTTCTTGGAGCCCCATTCAACCCAGCCTTGAACTCTTCCAGGATGGGGCCTCCACAGCTTCTCTGGGGAGCCTGTCCCAATGCCTCACCACCCTCACAGTAAAGAATTTCTTCATGATATCTACTCTAACCTACCCTCCTCAGTTTAAAGCCATTCCCCCATGCTCCATCACTACATGCCCTTGTCAAAGATCCCTCTTCAGCCTTCTTGTAAGCCTCCTTTAGGTTGTGGAAGGCTTCTATCAGGTCTCCTTGGAACCTTCTCTTCTCCAGCAGAACAGCCCAACTCCCTCTGTCTGTCTTCACAGGACAGATGCTCCAGCCCCCTGCTCATGTTCATGGCCTCTTCTGCACTTGCTCTAACAGCTCCATGCCCTTCTTATGTTGGGGCCCCAGAGCACTCCAGGTGGAGTCTCATGAAAGCAGAATTGAGGGAGAGAATCACCCCTCCTGGCCTGCTGGCCACCCTGCTTTTGATGCAGCTGGTTGGCTTTATGGGCTGCAAGCACAGGGTTGTGTTGGGCTTCCCTTCAATTGCTGACTGATCAGCAATCAGCCCCAGGTCCTTCTTTTGCACACAAATGTTCTTTTATGTAATTCAGCCCATACCAATCCTAGTATTTCTGTTAAAAGAGTCACAGGAGCTATCCCACCATGTGTCTGTGGTACCAATAAAATCACAGCCCTGCAGGCATGTGCACATCCCTAATTCCTCTCGTTTTTTCCCCATGCTATGTACATTTGCACAGAGACACTTAAGCAGGTTCCCCTATGAAGCCGAATTACTGGTTGTATACTACAGTCAGAGGCTGCAAAGAAAAGAAATAAGAAATTATTGATATTAATAAAACACCTTTTAATCTTTTTAGCTTTAAGCAGACTGTATATCTTTCTCAACAAAGTGGTAGTACTTTTGACATGGAGTTACATCATGACTGCTTTTTCTACATTTTCCTGTGCCAGCTTTGGTTCCATAACACAGAGTAATTACAAGGGGGACTTCCATAAACTTGTAAGCGGTTTAACATTCTGGAAGATAACTTTTACAATGTTGGCATGTTAAAGGCATTATGGAAGTTTGAAGATCCATATATGCAGGTAAATAAGCTGTTGCTAGGCCAGCTAAGATTTTTTGATCAATACCAGTAATAGTCATTAAATAAATATCATGCAAAATAGTGAAATAACTTTTTCTAGAAAAGTTAGAAACTGTTATTATAATTAACATCTAGGGTATATCAACTTCTATGGAAGAATATTTCATATCACAGAAGTTGTATTATCTATTTAGCATTTGCATCACTATGCATCAACCGAACTTTTTACTGAAAAGTACACCTATAGTTTTGCTTATAATGTGAAGTGGGAGTTTTTCCACAAAAGGGGAATCCCTGAGAGATAAAGTTAAGTGTTATTTTTCAGAAGTACTTTATTAATAAAAGCAACAATTTATCTGAAACTAGCAGCAAAAATGATTTCATTAATTTCAGTGGAACACATGGAACAAGTTTGATTTCAGCAGAACAAGAAATGAAGTAAATTTTACAGAAAAATCTAAAAAGAGAAATGGATAATTATAAACTATTTTCCTGTCAAAACTGAAGAATATGTAGAATAGGATCCAACAGGGATCTGTCCTGCAGTCCGGTGTTCATTGCTTTCTCTAAACATAGCTAATGAAACAGGCATATTGTCTTTGAAAACACTAAGCTTTGTTTGGTTTTGGTTGTTGCTGTTTTCAGTTTTGCTACTTATGTCAGAGAACAAGAAAAAAGAAAAAAATGGTGTTAACAACAAAGTTTTGGAAAAAATGATGTACTTGAGCAGGAGCAAATACAGGATACTACACTGAGACAAGGACGTGAAGCGCCTCAGTTTGTGCTTGTTCAGAGACAAGCCTGGGTTATGTTCATTTCTCCAGCTCAGCAATTTCATAGAAGAGGCAGATCAGGAAATACTAAAAAGGGTGGGTATATCTTGCAAGAACAAGAAACTGATCATTTTGTTCAATTAAATTCTTCCCAGGGTTTTATAATGAGGTGACATATTTCAAACTCATGCAGATTTATTGAAGAGAAAATCCAGGGGATCAAAGCAAATGAACATGTCTAGCTAGGACCTATTTTCTAGGAATAAGTGAGTTATTGAGTGTAGCACAGAAAGGGGAGACAGACTATGGGTTTTACTAATGGTTTTCAGACATGAAAAATATGTAGCTAAGGAGCAGAATATTATCTTTTCTTCCTGTCCATTGCAGTTAGAACATAATAAGGATGAACATAATCTTCCTTTTGTCAAGGAAGATCTAGACTAAACAGTCTGAAATACCTCATAGCATTAAAGAGAATGAAACTGGAACCAGGTAGATGTCTGTGGAAAGTGGCAGTGTTTTGGTAAGGGACTCCAAACCATAATTTATGATGCACCAAGATAGTATATCCTGATACATGGTACGTTCGTAATGCTCACAGGGATAATAGGACGACTGATTTTCCTTGTTTGCTGGGGTCCCATGTGGCTGTGTGATCATTGAACAGACGGCCAGACTTGTGCTCATAGCTGAGTTTCTAGGAATGGAAAATACTTTATCTATTTTAGAAGATAAAAAATTAGCTAAATCACATTATTTTTAATGAGAGAAATCTATGAACAATGGGTGTATGCAGGAAGAAAACAGACCAAAAGATACGGACTAGCAAAGCAGTCAGAAAAACTGGTGTACAGCTACAGTTAGATACATCATGTAATGGGACACTAGGGACACAGTGAAAATGTGTTGAAACACCACACTAACATTGTAAATTTTGTGTTGAATGCATGCAGTGAACAATGAAGGTACATCATATCCCTTGTACACAACATGACTTGATCTATTTTGTGACGTAGGATCAGAAAAATAATACAAAAGCTACAGAACCCTCCATACAGTAGCTTATTTTCAATTTGAAAATGTCATGCTTCTAACCAGGGTTCAGGTTTCATGATATATGAAAAGAGAATTGAATTTATTAGCCAACATATCTCCAGCATGTCAAGGTGATGATACCATGTACATAAGTGAATATTTAAATTTTATTCTTTCAGGCTCCAGCCAGAGGGCAGCAGTGCACTGTGCAATGTTCTTTTGGGATCTCAAGCTGTCATGCTGTGCTGAAAAACACCCCATGTATTTTATATAAGTACTTACAGTATTTTTTAAAAAAGATAGTGTGGCAGCTGAAAGCCAATGCGTATCTTTGCCATTTGTTTATCTAAACTTAATTATCTGTTGAATTTACATGACATTTCCAGTAAAGGACCATAGATCCAAAATATTGTTTTCATTCTTGATAACAGCATTTAAATCTTAATCTAGTAAAAGGCTTGTAAGTATATTCATGTGTGTGTGAGTGTGTGTCATCTTTAGGTGTATCATCTTTAATAACATTGCAACAAAAGTACAAATAATTTAATGGCAGTATCCAATTTTTGTAATTTAATGTATGCCATTACTGGAATTTATTTTACATTTCCATCTTACTTAAATACTTTGGGAAGTCTGCTTGATTATAGGGAACTTCTATTTTACCTATACCATTGTGTCATTTTTTCCCATCTGCTGGAGGAAAATCATAAATGCATAGTGAATAAACACATGCTAGCTATACCTATTCCAACCACCTTTCTATTTCTGAGCAGAAACGTAACTTTACCTGGAATTTGAGTTATTGAAATTTAGATACACATTCTAGATATCGGTCAGCATGTGAGATAGCCATTTTTTCAGTGGTTCTGACTGCATATATCTATATGGTTTTGCTCTGCAAGTCACACCACAACTCACATTTTTCAATATTGAATTTCTTCACAAAGTTGCAGTATTCAAGTCTTAGCAATCCTTTTCCTTTGGCATTTTCTTTGCAATATCTTCACAGTGTTTTTTGGTTTCGTTTATTTGTTTGGGTTTTTTAACTAAAGAGCTCAATTATGTTCGAAATTCTTCAAAAGCTTGAAAAAAAAGGTGATCCTGCAAGGTTGTTGCAGAGCATTAATTTAGCTGCTCTGAAACTCTGCTGTTTTAACACATTTGAATTCACCATCTGTGGAAAACATGCAGATGTCCCAGGGTATGGCTGTAAAGGAAGTAAAGAGGAGAGGAACTATTTGCCAGCGATTCCACTAAACATGTTAATCTTGAGCAATGGAAGAAAGATGTGAAGAGGACAGAGCAGGTGAGAGTGCTTTGTACAAGCTCTAATTCATCACCTGAGAAAAAAAGACCAGCTCCTGGATGAAGAATGGCTCGTTGAAGGTGAGAAATCACTTGGACGAATTTGAAACTACAGAGCAATTTTTTTTGATTGAAGGTATACAATAGCAATTGTTCAATTTAATCTGTAATTTCAGGGTGCTCTTTGATTTCTTTGCTGACACTAAGCTCTCATCATAACAACATCCACAAATAGAGCCTTCTACCATCTCACACTGACTATGATGTTCCATCCTGGTAAATGTTATGCCCTTAGTTCTTTGCCCTTTTTTTTGTTTGTGTTCTTGTTTTGTTTGTTTGCTTGTTTTGCTGTCACCACCTACAGAATTGCAGCTAATACTGACACTGTTTTGTGCATCTTCCATTCACATTCTGCATGGGCTTTCTGGAGAATATTAAATTGAATTCAAAGCTATTGGGTTCAAACTCACCGCAGCAAATTGTAGACACTGAAGTGGTGCACCTCAGTTGGGATCTTAGCTCCCACAGGCCTCTGGCTGCTTATTGCAACAGATAGAAATCACCAAAGGGCAAATAAAATATTGCATTCTTTTCTATACTATACTTTCTATATTATATACTTTCCTATACTGTATTGTTTAAGGCTGAGGACAACTCTACTGAAATCTGCTTTCTTAGATATTGTTCAACAGTGTTCTGGGTCTGGTTGGGATGGAGTTGATTTTCTTCACAGGAGCCCATATGGTGCTGTGTTTTGGATTTGTGAGTAAAACAGTTTTGGTAACACATCAGTGTTTTAGCTACTGCTGAGCAGGGTTTATGCAGCATCAAGGTTTTCTCTGTTTCTCACCCTGCATCACCAGCAATTATGCTGGGTTCAACAAGACACTGGGAGGAGACAGAGCTGCAACAGCTGACCCAAATTGACAGAAGTGATATCATATACAATAGAATGTGCTCAGCAATAAATCCAGGAGGAGTCTTTTCAAAGTAGCCACTGCTCAGAGACTGGCTGCGCACTGATCTGCTTGTGCGAGGTGGGGAGTGATTGTCTTTACATCACCTGGGGCTTTTTCCTCCTTGTTCAATTTTCTTTACTCACAAGTTCTTGTGTTTGTTCTCCCAATTCTCTCCACCATCCTGATGGAAGGATGGGTGAGTGAGCAGCTGTGGGGGTCCTTAGTTGCAGACTGCAGTCAACCCACCAAACTGTTAGTTGAACACTTGAGCCCCTGGCCTAAGACAAACCTAGGTGAATGACAGTGCGTAAGCTAAAAATCTTGGAGTTTGTGGAGAGGGGAGTAATTGATATGTAGTGTCGGTGATACTAGGATTTTTGTGGAAAAGGTGAACAAATCATGTTTTATGACACCTTACTAGTGTCTGGATCAGAAGTAAATCTGCTCTAATCCAGATTCTGTGTTCTGAAGCCTGTTTTTTATATTTAGTCATTTCATTGGCTGCAGATACTTTGCCACATGATAGCACCAGTGGGTTGTTAAAGTTCAGCCTGTCCTCCAGCAGGGCTCAGTGAGCACATCATCAGAGCAGTTCACACTGGAGCTACAGTCAGAGCTGCGTGATACTGGAAGTGAGCAAGAAGACCCTCACAATGAAGCTACACCATAAGGTTCTGTGTATTGTACAGCAAATCAATATAAATTTACAACAGAATTACATGTTAAGAGTCTCTGTAATATGTGCTAAATCACGGAGATCCGTGATAAGGTTCACCTTTAAGCTCCCATGTAATATACAATAAATCACTAAGTTATAGTAAGGCCCAGCAAGCACCTTGCTTTATTTGGGTTATTATTATTACTGCTGTAGTGATATGGTAGTATCTGTCTTTGACAGATAGAGTTAAGGAAAATGGTAAATCAGTTTGACTTTGAGGATGTACATGGAACGTGGCCACCTATCACTGATTCAAATTTGTACTTCCTTTGGGATGCTCTTAATTCTGCTTAGAAGCTTTGCAACACACAGGGACATATTAACAAAAGAATTTTAAACATCAAAGGGCAGTGAGATGGTCTCTTTAGAGCAGGTATTCTGCACATTGCTCCATCACTGCTGACCTGCTGACCTTGTTTGAGGATGAACTAATCCTAGGGTTCTGTAGGTTGCTTTAACAGGATATGCATTCATTAAATAAATAGCTGAGAGTAACATTCAGTTCTCTTTTGGGGATACTTTGCCATTCAGCAAAGTCTTCACTAGACGCTGGCAAAACAGCATTCACAGGAAACCGCAAAACATCAGTTTTAAACTTACTTTAGTTTTGTTCTGATGAATAGCTTCAGATCATAGCCACATTTTCTTTTCCTAATATTTTCACTGAAAACTTAGGGCAGTGCTCTTAAAGATATTTGCATACAGAAGAGTTTGCACTCTAAGTTTGGTGTGCTGAGGGTTGGAAGGGGAAAGGGAACATTCATGCAGATGCACAGGCATCAATAAAACCAGAAGAATGAGAAAAAAAGCTGATGCTGATTGTGGAAAAGCAAAAGAAAACAAAAGGAGATCATATGGCCGCTTCACGCAAAAGGCTTTGTCCTTCATCCAACTGCATACTTGGCACATGACCCATCAACAAAGAAGGGGTTGTGAAGGATGCCTCTAGAGGCAGTTGCCAAGTGGAAGGTTTTTTTGGAGATAGCTGACAAAGCTACTTTGTAAACTACTAACCTATCAGTTATATGTTGGTGGAGCTTCCCCACTAAGAGCATGTTTTTGACCTTGAAGTACACGTGACCAAGAGTGTCAAATGATATAATTGCACTGAGACATCAAATATTAGTTAAAGAAACCACAAGGAGACCTATGGTCACTCAGTTTAGTTGTTGACTTCTCTGGAGTTATCATAGGCTTAAGTGATGAATTAATCTGACACTTTGAAAGGATCTGGCTCTAAGCACTCTAAGCTCTGGAAGAGTCACCACATGCTATAGGACCAATGTGTGATCTCTCTTAACTCATCAAAGAGCCAAAAACTGGTACTACAGTGGTATCCAGCAGATGACAGTTTTCCATGTGCTCAGCTGCTGCTTCAGCTGAGTACTGCAGGATCTGAGAAGCCTACAGATCCTTGCTCTGTCCCATGAGTGTTAGGGTTGAAATGCTGTTGTCATCCCCTTGCCTCCGTGCTTGATTCCAGAAATGACAGTGTAGCCTACCATTTGGATCAGGGCTCAGTCAAAGTCACTTCCAGTATCAACTGATCTGTACATTGTTTATTTCTTCCTTATGAAGGAATAAAAGGGATTAAAACATTTCTAAAATCTAGAAACCCTAGAGGCCATTTTCTGGGAGCCCATGGGTAGCCTTCAGCATGGCAAGAATTTTGGATGCCAGCAACATCTCTGAGCAGTCATTTTGCTTGTTGTACCATTAAAACCAAACACTCAGTGCTGATTTCAGAAGGAGCTGTGCAGAATGACAAAGGAAATGCCTATGTCATCTTGTATCATTTTCATTAACTGTTGAGATGCCACAAAGTATCAGTGGATTGTTTTTGTGGATCTGTGTTTCTTGCTCAGAGGAAAGTAGTGGTTGAAAAGTCTGCACTACCCATCTTGCTGCTTTGATGAACAGAAATGAGTGTTACTATCACCTGTTTTCCTGATAGCAGGGGACAGATATTTCCATTTATCCTTTCAGAGCCAATCATGCAGCTCATACTGCTTCTATGAGATGCACTCTCCATTTATGGACTGCATTATGCACCTTCACAAATCACAGCTGGCAAAACAAAATCTGTTTTGTCTTGTTGAAACGAGTTGATTAATCACACAGTATCCTCCTGGCATTTTACCTGCCATTTGAAACCACAGATCTTGGGAAAGGACAGGGGTCAACCATTGTCCTGTGACAGCAGAGGACGTGTCTCTGTGGATGCCCTGAGATGGAAACCTGTTGCATCATAAAATCATGACCTTGTGCAAATGACATTGGAAGAGGTATTGAAATATTGGCTTTGCCAAAGGTAATCCCAAAGGCGAGTTCTTCTAATGTTTTCTGTCTTTCCACACCTCCTCAGTGTGTCACTTCCTGAAGCTGATCAATAGTAGACATAAAGCTGGTTTGTGTGAGCACGAGCATCCATATGTTATGTCACAAAAGCTCTTCTCAGAAACACAGCAACACAGAGAGGTAATGGCACATGGAGGGGAATCCAAGTAATGGCCATTTCTGGGACTATCCCAGTACTACCCAGGATTTATCAGCTCACCACAAGCCTACCTCCACAAGTCCAGAGGACCAGAGAGCCCCTAGGCATGTGGGAACACAATTAAGGACTCAGAGGAAGGGACAGTCCACCTCAGCCCCCTCAGGACTGTTCCAGGAGTCTGTAGGAGGTGTATATGTGTGTTCTGGGTGCATATGTGTGCTCTGGGTGATTGTGCTGCTGCACAGATCTGCTGGGTGGATCTGCTCAGCCTCTCTTGGGCCACTGGATCCAGCACGGTGTAGCTTCCCCACACATCATACACATAATTTGTTTTAAAAAGGAGGTTGGGCAGATTCTTCTAACAGAGCCAGACACAGGATAAATGCCCATAAACTCACAGCAAAATAAATGGAAGATAAATATATCTTCCAAAATAAATGCCTTGCTTCCGCCACATCGCATCTTATTTAAAGGGCAAGAAATATTTCTATAACCAAATTTAAATTTGACCAGAGAACTCCAAACAGCACACATCCAGGCTGACAGTCAAATATTGGCACCATCTCAATTTTGTCTCATCCAGTAGATGACTATCCCAGCAGTTCTGCACAAATTGCCACCATGTCAATCCAGCAAATTTCAGAGTACAGCATGCAATTCCTGAAGAAACAAGATTTCCCCCAACAGATCCAATGAAATTTGGATGAGAGATCTAATGGAAAGACAATACAATTGGTTAATTTGCTGTTTTTATTGACCAGATTTCAGCGTCTGAGGGAACAGACTCATGTATTTGATGGCATTCACATTTGTATCCAGCTTAGATTTCTGGTGGCTACAAGTATACTTCCAAGAGTTGTGAATACAGAAGAGGCTTTATTTTAAAGGTTCTTGGGTAACAGAAGAAAAATTAGTTTCAGGTTTAACTCTGCAGTGTTTCCTGCTGACTTGCAAAATTTAAACTACTGCTAATATCTGTCTACCTTTTTTTAGTAATACCAAATTATTCAAGTGAGACTGTTTGGAACAGAACCATAAAAACATTTTTGTCTACAACAGTGTTACAAGTTGAGATGGGAACATGAAGAAATGGGTAATTAACCAGCATAGCACCAAGCTTAAAAAAAAGAAAAAAGTAATTTCCACCTACTAAGATAGGAAAGAACTTCACGAATATTTTTATTCTCATTAATATCCTTCTGTTTTGCTGGATTCTGCTCTTGGAAAGAAGAAAAATAAGACTTTTTTCTCTTAGTCTTCTGTCTGTGGATTACTGTGTTGTAAACATTGTTTTTTCTCCCATGCAAGAATAGAACTTTTTAATATTTACATATTCTCTTATGCCAATCAAAATCAGAGCTATTAATTATCACAATTATAATTAATTGTTCTGTTACAGGTTATGTAAAATAAAATGGTTTTAAAATATTCTCTTTTAATCACTCTTGTGTGTAATTTTTTCTGTTAAGAGCTGTTCTGCCATCCAAGTGCATAATAGCTGACTACATTTTTTATCATTGTTCAGGATTTTTGATGAGTTACTGCAGAGTCATTCCTCTCTACAGCATGCAGACAGAGATATCTTTTAGTTCTGTCTGACACAAATGTTGTTTTGTTTTAAAAAAATGCATTTCTTTCACCTGTTATAGTGTAGAAACTATCCATGTGTATTTAGTTCTAAAACCGGTTTGAGCAGACATTATGATTAAGAAAAAAAGTAATATTCTTACAGAAAACACATCCAGTTGGATATTAGGGATCTTATTTATATTTGTGCAATGACACTGAATAATAACAGCATTAACCTGTTTAAACTCAAGCCTGTTGCCTTGTAAGATTTTACATTTTTAAAGATAGAAGTGGAAAACCCCCATTCTCCTTTTTCAAAATCAATACATCATTTTGATGAGTAAATAATAACAATGAGAGGGATTACTAGCTTTAAGAAGATTTATTTTAGCTCATCTGACATTTTAAACATGATTCCTGTCATAGTAGGCTACAATCTCAGCTCTTTGCATATCAGACCTTATACCATAAAAATGCAAGGGTACTCTTTTTTCAGAGCCTTTTATTTCAAAATCCTCACTTGAGTGCCTTCATTTTGCATAATACTACCCCAAGGAGTGGGAAGACTCCTTAGTATTTGTAGTCTTGCCCCTTGTTTTAATTACCCTCATTTTATATCAGTTTAAATCCACCAGCATGAGCAGAGCTTCTCTGTACTTACATCATGCTGACAACAGAATTTAACCCAACAGCTCAGCCCTTAATTTGATCCTCATGTGCAGTCAACTTAGTCATTTTCTTCTACACAGCAAACTGAAGATAGATAATCAGAGGAGTCTCCTGCAAGTGATGGCTCTCAGGAAGGACAGACTTTGGCATACTCACCCTTTATGATACAGACTCATCTTTTCTGCTGTTGCACCATTGAGGGGAAGCCCTGGGTCTTCAAAACCAGCTCTGAACTAATGCCATCTACAGTCTTAGAAAGTGTTACTGACACAGTGATGCTATCAGAGGTGTGATGAAGAATGATTTTTGTGCTTACTAGCAGAGTAGATTACTTTTTTCCCATTAAGAGGTAAGTGAATATAAGTCATGACTCATATATATGTTCGTGTTTACAGGAATTAACAGGACAATAGTCTTTTCTCCCCAGTCATCCAGAATGGGAAAAGAGTACCACATGCTTTGGATCCTTACTGGCAGCAGATGCCCAGGTTTCCATCCCACACAATGTTAGGTGAAGCAGGATGAGAGGAAGCTAATCCTGTGTGTATCATTGTTAGGGTAATGGTTTAGAACCGAAGACAGGTCAGTTTGGATCAGACATAAGGAAGAAGGTTTTTACAGTGAGGCTGGTGCAACATTGGAACAGGTTGCCAAGAGAAGCTGTAGATGCCCCGTCCCTAGAAAAATTCAAAGTCAGGTTGGACAGGGCTCTAAGCAACCCCATCTACTTGAAGATGTCACTGTTCATTGAGGGGGATTGGAGAAGATGACCTTTAAAGTCTGTTCCAATCCAAACCAGTCTATGATCAGTATTCATCCCAGTAAAGTGACATGGAGTGTGGATTAGGTTCTGGTGGCCTGAAGATCTCTTGCAATTACCAGTTTAGACACATCCCTGAAGATCTGAGACACATCTGTGCCTGGGGCACATTGGCTGCTGTTCCTTCACTGCCACAACCATCTGTCTTAGAAAGAGGATGGAATCAGGTATTCTAGTTTTCCCATAGGTATTGCAACTCAGAAGTGTGCCAATACAATATATCAACTTCCACATGTATACTGGGCCTTAAAAATGGAGTTTCTTTCCTTTTTTCCACTTTTCCACTGCTGAGTTTCCCGTCAAGTACAAGAGATTCGGTCCCTATTATGTGCTCATTCCCTTCATTTAGCATATTTTAGACAGGGACCCCTTGCCTGATCTCCCCTTGGCAGACTGTTCTTGCTGATTTGTTGTTAGTGCCCTCTTGGGATGGCTCAGGCTCCAATCATGAATTCTATCCTCCCCAGCTGTGCTGTGACTCGGTGAAAGAGGAAGGGCTTACGTCTTCAGCTATGCCCTAGATATATGGCCGCTGTCTGAAGCCTACACATTGCCTCGCTGGCTGCAGCACTCCTGAGCGCACAACTGATTTCCCTGTTTGCCCAGGCACTTTGTACTGCTCTGCATGACTCATTACTTGTGCTGTGGGACTGCCTGCAGCAGCAGTCTACAAATCAGGAATTACAACTGGAAGCAGAGTGATAGTAAGAGATATAAGAAATGTAAGAAATGCAGTTATTTTTTACTGTATTTGCAGTTGTGTGTCTGGAGGCAAGCAGGAAGAGAAGTTGCAGTCACAAACAATTTTGGAATGAAGCCCATGGTCTCTAGTAATGACTAAATCCTAATGGGCGAGGTGCAATAGAGATAGCACTTGGAGGCAGGAATATATGGCTTACAGTCTATGTAGCCATTTATACAATTTAAAAAGGTGGGGGTGGAATGATATCCCTTCAGCCATATAATGAATAGTCATATAAAGGTCCAGGAAATAAATGTTGAAAATGCTTCATCCGAAGACCAGAAGCATTTCACCTCCCTGGGACTTTTCTCATAAGTATTTTCAAAATACGCAAATAAAATTAGTCTACACAGACATATCGTAGCTTGAGCCTCCATTTGGGAGGCTGATACATTGCAAACTGTTAAGTAGCAGTGTTTCAGTATATCAAATAAATGCCTAATCAGTATCTATGCATTATGCACAGCCACTTCATGTTGTCAAAAAAAGGACTCAGGATTTGTAGAGGCTTTTACACGTCTTTTTTTCCTAATCAAGAAGAAATAATCTGATGGGTTCATTCCTCATTTTCAAAGGGTCCTCATGGTGTAACTGCAACTATGCTAGTTACAATTCAATTAAGTGACAATCTATGCAGAATAAATATTTAGACTTTTCAGATTTTCTGCAAAACCCCACCAAGGGAAAAAGAAGTCTTAGGAATTTTGAAAGTTTTCATCAAAGTATGCTGAGATGCCCAGGTGTACAACCCTTCCTCCTGTTGTAGAGTTTTGACTGTGAAATCATTGAATTGCAAAATAGTGATAGTACTCCTGTTTTCATTCCAGCTTTTAAATTTAGTTAGTTGCTTACATAATATCAGCTGTATAAATGGGTACATATTTTTTGGTTTAGGAAACCAGCTAAATCAGCAAGATCTGAATTTGTGTACAATATTAATAGGACAGATAAATATCAGTATTTATTAAAAATATCACCATATCTTAGAATTGATATGATTTCAGTGGACCACTGTCTTGCACTAAAAAACCCAGAAATGTTCCCAGCCCCAGCATAATGATATCTTAATAGTAACCCATTTATTTTCTGAGCTTCCCCTCCTCCCAAGAGAGGTCTCTGCCCTCACCAGACTTCCTCTGACATTCTCTTCAGCTTCAGGCAAAACCAGTAATTAATGATAAGACTTGAATGGTGTACAGCTAAGTGCTAAACAAGACTGCCTCTTCTCATTTCTGCCAGTTGCTTGCTCTCTGATCTTCAGCAATTATTCAGACTGATTGTAGGTAAAATTACATGTTATGAAAACTAAGATGGGTATGTCTAGTGTTTCAAAATAGACTAACTTAATTAAAATCTGCGTCTCTATAGGACTCTCAAGATCTTTGGTCTAAACAAAGGTCTGCTAAAGTTAATTAAGGACATTAAGGTGAAATTTGCTTTACAGGAACCATTATCTCTACTAGAAGACCTTTCAAAGTGTCTATACTTCGAAAAATGCTAGGAAAAAAGGGTTTAAAAAGTATTGATTTAAGGCTAGGTCTATTCTAGAATCCTTTCATGTTATGGTGATACTAGTTGCAGATTGTGAAGGTATGAAACCTGGGAGGAAAAGGAATATCTTTGTTAGAAATACTTCTGTGTTAAAAATAATGACACACAGTCTCGATAAATAAAACTTGTCAGCTATGTCAGTTCACTGAAAAAAATTACTGTATCAACTAAAAACATCACAACACTTAGCAGTAGAGTTTTCTATACTTCTTGTTGTAAATATAAATGTAAACACATTTATACCAGGGAAAGAAAGATTTTTGCTTGTGCATTTTAGTTAGACTGAAGGTGGATATGTTACATTGCCTGAGGATTGTCTCTTCTTACAATATATCTTTTTCTAATCTAGCTATGCCAATGATCTTTCCTTTCCTTTCCTTTCCTTTCCTTTCCTTTCCTTTCCTTTCCTTTCCTTTCCTTTCCTTTCCTTTCCTTTCCTTTCCTTTCCTTTCCTTTCCTTTCCTTTCCTTTCCTTTCCTTTCCTTTCCTTTCCTTTCCTTTCCTTTCCTTTCCTTTCCTTTCCTTTCCTTTCCTTTCCTTTCCTTTCCTTTCCTTTCCTTTCCTTTCCTTTCCTTTCCTTTCCTTTCCTTTCCTTTCCTTTCCTTTCCTTTCCTTTCCTTTCCTTTCCTTTCCTTTCCTTTCCTTTCCTTTCCTTTCCTTTCCTTTCCTTTCCTTTCCTTTCCTTTCCTTTCCTTTCCTTTCCTTTCCTTTCCTTTCCTTTCCTTTCCTTTCCTTTCCTTTCCTTTCCTTTCCTTTCCTTTCCTTTCCTTTCCTTTCCTTTCCCTTCTCTTTTACTTTCCTTACATTGTCCTGATTTATTTAGATTTGAGTAATTTTTATTGCAGTTATGCTTCCAAGACTTTTACAACACTGGTCCTTTGCTGAAATCACAATGCATAAAGAAGTTGACAGCCTCTCAAACAAACCTTTTCTAGACTGAAAGCCTTTCTGTGCAAAAGTTAAAGGAAGTTAGTTAAAATGTTTCAGCAGATCAAGGCTGTGGCAGTGCAGAAAGTTTCAGCCATAGAGGGATTTAATGATCAAAAGGAAAATCCGAACATTGTTCGGAGTTAAACAAGAAAGACTTTTTTCTCACTCCAGTAAGCAAGTTGGCAGCTACATTCAGCACAAGCATAAATTTCCTGTAGGCTTTACAAAATAGCTCATATGGCAAACATCTCATCAGTTCATTTGGGAGACCCTAAATACGCATGAATTTGTAGAAAGAAATGTAATCAAGCTTTCACATCCTTCAGTCTGGCAAATGTCTTGTTAAGAACTGAACTTGCTCAGAGAAGTATAGGGGAGACCTCATGTGAAATCTCATTGAACTCCTATTGCTTTTGTGAGGGGACTGGCAATTAGTTTCAACCCCTTGCCCAAATCTGATGAAAAAGGTGACTTTTCCCATGTGGTTTTAGGGGATCCCCTTGAAAGTTTTTCTCCCTCACATCATGCCAGGCTTTTGGCCATCCACTGAGCCCACGGCAAGGGCAGCACCATGCTCCCAACTTGGCAAATCCCAGGCATGTCTTCCTCGTTGCACAAGGAGATGGAAGCCTGGGCTGGATTTACCACTAAGTTTCAAGAGGGAGCACTCTTAATAGCTAATAGATGTGTAACCATTTTCATCTCCTATTGTCTTTCACTTTGTCTTAATAGGTATAATGTATAAAATTTAATAAAAAAATGCCATATTAAACTGCCTCATGAAAAGTTGTTATTATTTTTATGCAAGACTGTGTACAGAGGAGACAAGCAGTATCTTTGTAAACAAAGTATTCATAACCATAAACTCATCATGCAAGAAAAAAGAGGGGAAAAAGAGGAAAATAATACTTTTGGGTGAAGATCTAGTTTGGTCCAAAACATAAAATTTCTTGTTTAACTGCAGAGAAGAACCTGTGTGACTTGTGCTTTTGTCCAATAGTATCAGTTGCCTAATAAAATATTATTTCTCTCTCTAACTGCACCTCACTGTTTTTTTGTGCAAAAGGAGTAAAACAGAAGTATTACAAAATAATAAAGCCAGTTTGGCTATTGCATGAATCAATTTATAGGCAGCATAGCTACACTAAAAGAGAAAAGAGGAGGTGTTTGTATTGCATTCAAATATTTTACACGGCAAACAGAATCTCTTTTCCATCCACTAGATAGAGCTAGGGGACTTTGAGTGTTGGTGTGAGGCTCTTGGCATGGCATTTCTGCTTGGCACCTCTGCCAGGAGCCCTGGTTAAAACCCTGCACTACTCTGAAAATGTAAACAAACACATTTACACACCTGGGTAAGTTTCTCTCTTTGAAAGCTCACATTATATCATATGTTGAATGACATGTTGGGGGCAGTGAAATAAAAAGTGGTATTTTCCCACTTTTATCTTTTTAATATTTTTTTTGTTTGTAGGATACAGCTAGCTATCTTCATATTAATAGGGGTACTAGAGATTCTAATCTTACATCAGACATGTTTTTTTGCCTTACCTGACAATTAAACTAGGAAAAGAGGTAATTTAACCACTGAAAACCACACTTTTTGAAATTTCTTGTCTCTCATTATTAGAACTTATTACCTTCGCAGTTAGCAAATATTTTACAAAAATGTGAAACTAAACATTGTGTTCTGAGATTTCATGGGTTTTGGGGTTTTGGGTTTTTTGGGGGTTTGTTTGGGGTTTTTTTGGGGTTTTGGTTTTGTTTGGTTTTTTTTTTGTTGTTGTTTTTTTTTTTTTTTTGTTTTCCCTTGTCAGTTTTCTTTTTTTCCTTAGGAAAGAATAGTGTAAGATTGAATTGGGGTTAAACTAGTAAAGCCCCACAGATATGACTCCAAAAATTGTAGCTTCTCTAATGATGCAACCAGAGCTAGGGAAATTGATTTTCATTGATTTTTTTATACCATCTTAAGAAGTTGGGTTTTTTTTAAATTCCATTTGCCTTTACATTTTATTGAATTAAATAGAATGCTTCAAACGGCTCTATTTTGAAATTGTACTTGTCTCATATACGAAAGTGCTTTCCCAAAAGCTGCTACACTTGCAAAGGAAAATGCTGGCACAATATAATTGCAATTAAATAATCCATCTCTCTGAGAGAGGGCTGAGGCTGCAGGAGGCAGATGGAGGTGAGGCCCTGCCTGCAGTCAGCTGACCTCCTCTTTGACTCTAAAACTATAAAGCTTGCAAAAGGGCCATAAGAGCAAAGAGAGAGAGACTGAACAAAAAGTAGGCAATTGAGGGAAAATTATTAGTGAAATGCTTGGGAAAACAGAATATTCCTGTTTCGCTATATTTGTTGGGGGGCTTTTCCCCCTCCTTTGAGTTTATCGCTTGTGCTTTATGGAAGAACTGCATTGAAATACCTGAGTGGGGAAGGATGTAAAGGGTAGGCATGTAAAGGCAAGGGGGCTAAATCCCCTATCTGTGGGTAAGAAGAGGGAGAAAAAAAGGGATAGATGAGAAGCTTTCCCCTGAGAAACAATACTGAGTGATTAAGGAATCCACGTTCCCTCTGCAGAGCCATCATCCTCTATTTGAGGTTTTTTCTTCCTTGTCTTTTGAACTGGCTACTTTGGTTATCTTGCTTGCTCTAGGGATGATGCTTCTGTAAACAAACTTGACAGGCTTTAAAGCAAGAGTTACAGCACATGGAGTGCAAAATGTCGAGGATGACAAAAGCAGATTTAAATTAGGATGGATTTCCATCTCTTTCCAATCTCTTCAGTGAAGAAGGGGAATGAACATTTCATGTTTCCCACGGTAGGTTCTGCACATTGTACACTATTTTTGATGGTCATAAAACTATATCTGACTGCTATGCAGTAGAAGTATGTTCTCTTGCTGATAAAAAGAGAGAGTTTAATTTAGTTGTTCCATGAAAACACGGATGTTTTCCAGGTGTTTTCAAGTACAGTCTCGCTCCTTGCATGTGGTTAAATGGGACATAGAGCAAGATAATGACAAACAGCCACTAAAGTTTGTATTCTCAGGTCAGTGTTTCTCATATAGAAATTTTTGCAAGGATCACACTAATGAGTATGTCAGAAAAGTTGAATCTCAAATATGTTTGTGTTCCTGGTGATATCACATTATGCTTTCAGTCTAGGGACTTTATGTACCACTTCATCAATGTCTTTATTCACTAAAATACACCCACAAACCACAGCACAGGAATGGAATTGATGTTAGTATTATATAAACTTTTTCCCTGATTCCTCCTGAGGGTTTGCCAGCATAAATTCCCTTTACAGCTTTTTTAACAAAATCCTTCTCTTGAAAGAACCATGTATACAAACACACACACATTAACTTCTGACACATCACAGAAATTGCTTGAACCAAAAAGCATGGTATTTAACAAAATGCTAAATATTTAAGTCCGTAACCTTTAGGTTGGCAGGTAGAACAGTGATGCAGGGTTTCTGCCCAAGGAAATTTACATCAAATCTTCTGCTAACACATATATTTCTCATGTGAGATTAGTAGTTTCTCATGTTAATTTAATGACATAACATACCCTTCTAGGAGCCAGTGCATACTTACCTGTTTTTCGGTTCCCAGTATTTAATGAACATACTGACTGCAGACTGAACTGTTGCTGCCAAGATCAGAGACAGTCATTCCCCTCCTCAGTAGCTGAGATGGAGATGCTATTTTCAGTGAATGAGTTCGGTATTTATTTGTATCATCTCCATCCATTTTTTCACAGACTTAGCTCAGAACCTGATGCTATCTATCCTCAGTGAGACTGCAGAACATAAGAACTCTTTCTGCTGGTCCAAATTTTTCAATGCCTAGTCAGAATTAAAAGACTTTGCTCATTAGTTCTAAATGAGAAAATGGTTCCTATGTCCTGTCAGGCTTACCATAATATAGACACACTAGAAATTTGACTTTCTTCTATTTTCTTTCATAAACATTCCAATATGCTTTCAGACACTTTTCCATGTTTTCCCAATTTTCTGATTTGGGGGTTGGTATAATCCCGGTTTACTAAATTGTGTAACTCAGAGAACATTCTTGTGTACCTGTATAAGAAAGTAGCAATAGAAAGAATATTCATTTGACATATAACATATTTTATTTTCCAAAGTTGTTTTCTCAAGCTAAGTAATATCTTTTCATCTATATGTTTCTTTAGATTTAAATTAACTTTGAATTAAATCTCTTAAAAAATCCAGCAATATGGGAATCAATAACTCCCAGAATCCAGACTGAGCTGTTTTGAGTAATTTCTTTTCTCCATTGAACTAATTCTGAGGGGCATTAACTTTGCTGATGTTGAGGCATGTGGCTGGACTCTGTCAGTCTTGGTCCTTCGTGTATGGAGCGCACACCAACAATTTCATTTTACCTGAGATGTACAAAGTGTGTGCCTACCTCTAACACAGTTGTCCTGGTTTCCAGTCCTTGATTTTCATGCATCTGACCTCCTCTGAAAGTGCTGACTTCAGGTCCAGCATTAAGTCAATTGAACTCTAGTGTATTTATTTTCCCTCCATTCGCTATAAAGAGATCCCACAATGTCTAGCTCAAATTCAGGCATTCACACTGCAGGCAACTTCATTTGGACAGATTAATCCTGCTAGTCTAATTTACTTGTATGTTTTATGTTTTATCTGTGTGACAAGAATAATGCTGTTACACTCAGTCGCTGAAACCAATATGTAAAAACTCTGTCAGTACTATTTCAGCTCCAGCAAACTCTATTTAGCACTTGTTCATTACTGAATTATCCAGTGGACACGTAAGATACTGCACCTTTCCTTATGAAGCCAAATGTATTCAGACTGGAGACCTGATATTTGGATCAATAATGGCAATTCAAATAAAAAGTATGTTTCTTTTTAGATTATACATGTCCTGTTAAATTATCCTCTACTGCATGTTGCTGGAAAAATGTCAGACAAGACATTAACAAGACAATAAGGCTCAAAGTCACCCTGTTTTCCAAATACTCAAATTTTCAGCTAGAAAAGGCACTCCAGGGCACTTTTCTTCATTAGTCTTTGTCCAGAAACTTATTCTTAATGTTTATAACCATTTGCAGCATCATAAAACTGATTAATCTTCATTAAAGAGGGCTTTAGTTTGCCTATGTGTCTCTTTTCTGTGGTAGTGCATGAAAAATAAATACATCTGGGCTTTTTCAGAAAGTGCAAAAGTTATTATGTAGAAAAAATGCAAAAGAAGTAGGTATTTTTGTCTTCCACCACATCTTCTTTTGACTTTTCTTAACAGTTCACAAACTGATAAACACAAATTTAAAGAGCTATATTTATTTCTGAATGTCTGGAACATGAAGCAAACTGCCAAAATGTAGTGTAGAATTCAACCTTTTTTTTCTTTGAAACAAAATCTGGCAGAGGTATCCAGGTAACCATGCAATATGCAAATTGCTGTTAGCACTTCCCTAGTTAAAGTCATGGTGCTCATAATACCACTGTAGCATAGGTTTTGAATTCCCTGTTAAAATTATCACAGTTTGTGCTCATTGTGTTTCAGCTCTGTTTTTTCTTATGTGCTTTGGAAGAAAATAGTGCAGTTACCCCTGTCACTCCAGAATGCCTGAGTATGTCTTAATGAATCACCATAAATATGCAGCATTTCACTCATGAAGTTTGAGTGTAATGTTTCTCTCACAGGTATGAAATATGCATTGCAGATTTTGAAGGTCTTTTTTTTAAGGTGCCTGAAATGTACACTTCATAGAGAAAACATGTTTTATTTGTTCTGTCAAGATTCATTTCAATTTTTTAATTCAAACAAGTGAACTTTTAGAACTTGGCATTCTCTTGTGCCTGGGTGAAGCAAGGATGAGGAAGATAGATGATGCAGAGGGTAGGCTGAGGGCAATCTGTACTATGATTTATGCTTTTCAAGTGTTGGAACATCATTGTCATAAAATGGACAGTAAATTAACTGTCCACATCTATCAAGGCAAAGAGAAAGGGTTTTGGAAATGACATCTTCCAAAGGTGCAATGCTCTGCTCCCAAAAATGGGAGTACAAAGTAGCTCAGGACTGTAGAACTCAGCTGGAAATCCCTCCTTGGCCTGTGTATTAGAGGAAAGTGCACACGACTTATTCTTGTAAAATGCCATGAAAGTATTTTTTCTTTTCCCATTCCCTGTGAGCCAACAATAGCTGCTGCTATAAATTATGAACCAAAAGCCTTAGAAGACCTCACTTTAGGGCCTGGCTTGATTGCAAATAGAAGAGGGAGATGTAGGATAAAGGAAGATTAATTTCCACTTTTTCTTCTGACCAAGACCATTTCCCTTTCAATATGCATATTTTATACTTTCTATTCCTGAGTATTTCTGGAACATCAGCTTCCAGATACACATTTTACAGAATAACAAGGAGCATTGCACAACAATGTACCAGTATGTAATGCCACTAGAACATATTAAACTAAAATTTAATTTAAAAATAATTTCTGTTATATTAAAATGACATTAATAGTTGTATTTTTGATAGGGTTTTTTCATTATGTATGTTTCTTTTCTTTGTTACATGGATAATTCTAGGGAGGAGTGGATTTTGCTGACTTTTGTATAGGTCAATATGAGCTATAGAAACAGCTTGAAATATTTTGCATGCATATGGTGATGTATTGCATATATGGATTTCCTTACTTTCCTTTTCATTTTTTTGTAGCCATTTCTCTGCAGGTCTTTCAAGCAGTTTAAATGTTTTGTAGAAAAATTGATACATTTGATTTAACTAATTGATTTTATGATTGATTAAATTGCAAAACAGATCCAATTATTTAGCATTATATGCTACTATTTCTGTTGATACGGAAATACTATCAGTAAAAGGATAATCAAAATGATAATCAATTTTGATTAAGCCATACCTCCTACTGGCTTCAAGAAAAGGCACTTGCACAATTTATTTTTCTGATATCAATTTACACATTTGTATCTGAGAAAATTAAGAAAATATGTATTTGAAAATCTTCTAAAACTGCTTCTAAAACTCTCATTTGAAAAACCTTTGTTGAATATTCTGGTGATATCCTGATGCAATATTCTAATTTGAATGGACTGTCAGTATGTATTATGAACACTACATATTTCATAAATTCCAGTTTGATTTAAAAAAAAAAAATCACTAAAGTTGAGCTACTGGAAGAACTAAAAGAAATGATGAGAGAAATCAGCTTGCTCAAGAAACAGAAATACAGAAAAGCCATTTTTAACTGCAGAACCTGCAGGGAAGAATAAGAATGTGAGCATGAGAGACCTTACTGTGATTTGGAAGAGGAAACGAGGTTTCTTTATCTGGTGTTTAAAAATAATACTTGAGAACTGTGTGAAGGTATTCAGTTATTTTGTCTACTGTTAGTTATCACTGAAAGCTGGGTTAAAACTCTCCTCATAGAAATACTGCGGATAAGAAACTTAAAAAATGTCTTGAAAAATTTGATCTAGATAGACACTGAAAGCAGCCATGTACCATAGGTCTGCAATGGTACAAGGAATGACAAGGAACTGAATGAGACAATTAAGGAGATCTCTTTCCAACTTGTGCTCCTTAAGAAGCAGATGCATATGTCAGTGCCGCCAAAAGAATAGAAATACAAAATTTCAGCATGTTGCAAAATTCCTTTCTTAACAGAGTCTGTCGTAATGTCAGCTGTATTAGGGCACTCCTCAACAACTCTTTTCAAAAGCAACTGTTTTTACAACACAAAGAAAACCTCTTTGGTTTCCCAGACTTAATATGTATTGTACATACTGTTCAGCTCATATGCAGAGCATGACAGAGGATAATATATTTATTCTACTTGTTCATATTATTTATCATAATATCACAGGAGCTGTGTAACATGGATGATATAATAGTCTACATAGTTCAGAACAGAGCCAATTTAAAAAGCAGACTTGGTTCCAGTTGGTCTACTTGGCTGGGATTTCAGAGTGGACTTTTCTCAGCCTGCTCTCCCTGGTGTGTTTCTGCTGTGCATTTCTGCCAGCATGGCTCACATTAGCTTTCCAGTCAGCCAACTCAGGCAGTTAATTCTGCTAAAAACTAAAGCAGAAAAATATTTCTTTCAGTAGGGCCAGTAGGATGCAGCCATGTGCCTGATTGCAGAAGGGCTTGTACCGACACAAGGAAAACACTGGGAACTCGTGGCCAGGAGCAAGGACAGATTAAATTGGCTTAAACTGGTTTAAGCTTTCTGCAGAACAGCCAACTGCTCTTAAAGGGACCAATTTCTTAGACATAGTACTTCATTTTTATTCTGACACTTTATTTTCACCCTTCTCTTGCTACAAAGCTGCTGAATTAGTTTGCAGCATTTTGGTATTGAATTTACCAGAGAGTCTGCAGAGGTGCCAGAGAGAATACTGCCCATAGTTCCAATGGCAGTTTATTCAGCTTTCTGTCTGTGGCAGCTATATCCAGATTCATCAACAGTTGTCATGCATATAAAGAATAACAATAAATTTGGCCTTGAAATGTAATTTTATCTTTTTGCTTTTTTTTTTCTGCTTTAATCACAATACGAACCTCAGATGGAGGAGTGAAATTATGGATATCTCTCATGTGTATGAATACATCAACAGTTCTATAATTCTCTCTCTGTAGGAGGCACTATGTAGAATCCAGATGTCAAAATCCAGCTAAAATTGTTATAGCCAGAAGTATTACAATTGCATTCAGAAGGCCCTTTACTCGAGAATTTTGTCCAGTTGTGCATTTTCCAGTTGTCTGGATTTACGAGTCAAAGTATAATTAAACACCCAACTCTTTTCACATGTGAATGTAAGCAGAATACCAAACCTTTTTATCTTGCTCTAAGATTAACTAATTAATTATAATACTTTAGATTGTAACAAAGAATGACATTTATAACAGATTTTTCAGCACGTCAGGCAATGAATAGGTCTTTTATCTAGGGTTGAAATGCAGTAGAACTATACTGGTAAGAAAAAAATTAATTGCAGATACATTTTTTCCCTATGAATGACTGTCAAAACCAGACTGTGTCCAAAATAAAAGCAAATTTTCTTATTAATTATTTAGTGGAAATGTTGGATGCTACTACTTAAAAACCCCTGAAGTTTCAATGTTTATTTTGCATTCATTAAAGACTAAATTTGTGAAATTAAATTATTTCTAAATTGAAATGTCTTATATTCTTGTATTCATGTAGAACACTCTGGGTCACAATTACCAAGAGATATAAACATAAGAAGCAGAACTTTTGAGTTTGGTAGCTCTAGATTTAAAGTGTTACCTGGGTAGCAGAGACAGTCTAAATTTTTTTTTTTTTTGTATGACAAAGTAATGACAGAAAATATTTGTTCTTCATGCAAGCATTTCTCTTAAAGCTTACTGTAGGATTGAAAGATGTTTTAAGAGACAAGATCTGATTATTTAATAACTATTGAATATCCCCACAGTCTTTATTTAGCATCTGATATATCAATAGGGCTCTCTTTGATTCTGTGTTCTGGAAGCACGGGGAAACTTTGTTAACATGAAAGTTTATTATATTAAAGATGATGCAGGGCAAACGTTTTACATGTGAATTTTGATCCTTTTTAGTATTTAGTTTTCTAATATTATCTTTCTTGAGGTTTTGATTCTTCTGCCTGATAAATAGTCAGACAATTTCCCGTAAACATTTGATTTCTGAGTGAGAAACATGGTTCAGATTCTTCTTCTAACTAATGTCTCTGTTGGGCTGATTCTGTGTCCTTTTGCAGGACTGCCTTTTTCCCAAGGGAAGCTGAAGATTTTGCTGTAAATACCCTCTCTACAGCGAAGCCTGTCTGAACTACATGGTGGTTACCATTGTATATCCAAGTAGCATTGGATAACCAAACTTACCTGTTTGAAATGACACTCAGAAAAAAAGCCCTGACATTCAAAACTAGTAAGTGAAACACATTCTGTCCTTGAAGAAGCCAAAATTGTCACAAACTTTTTAGCTTCTTTATAAATCCACAGTGAATAGACGGTGGAAATTGTTGTATTTCAATAAATTGAAAAAATAGTAACTACTAAACATATGGAGTCTTGCTGTTTGCAAAACATACTGTATAATTTTCCCAAATTACTCTCCCTAGCAATGGTGTTATAATATGTTCTGGTTTTGAGAGCATAATATCCTCCATATTCCACCATTTTTAACCTTGCCACTGTTAGACCATTTAAGCTATGAACCTTTATTTATTTATGGACATAAGCATGGCCCTGTATCCTCTCCTGTGGGTCTCAGACCTCTGAATCGGTGTGGAGATAGATCATAAGTGTCCTGGGAGAAAACAACTCACCTCATGTGGTTTAAATCAAATAAGGATTAAAGTGGTTTATTGATTTATTAATGTCAGAGTTAATTGACGATCAGAGAACTGGCTATCACTGAATTATGTATTCAGGGTCCATATTGGTGACACAACAGATAAACCATAGTCCCAGATGACTGAATGACATTATTCCAGCACTATGGATTTTCAAACCCCCTTCCGTAGGTAATGCCCCTTGTGGGTCACTGCCAGGTGCAGGTGCTCCTGCAGTCCCCAGGGGCCTGCTGAGCCCAGCCCAGGGATGGGGATGCCTTGGGGGATGGCAGTGCCATCAGGGCTTTCCAGCTCCAAGGCCTCTACCAATACCTTCCAGAAATTTCCATTTCTTTCACACTGCTTTTCAAACAGTTTCAATGAATTAATTCTGTTGCTACTGTTCAATCTGGTTAATGGCTGTCCTGGAGTTCGTCCTTAGCATTATCAATTTGAGAAAAAGGGCTCTCTCAGAGGGGTTTGGCTGTCCCTTCACACACACTGCTCCGCACTCCCACCCTGTATTTGGTGAAGTTATCAAGGTGTTGGTAGTAGGGAGGCTGGTTATTGACCTCCCTGTCTTTACCTCCCCATGGAGATTTTAATCTCACTTTCTCACCCTGTCCTATTGAGGAGTGTTTTGGTCACATGTATGTCCAATAACATATTAGACACATTTTTTTCTGACGTGCATGGCCATTTATAACTTCTATGTTTCTTGGCTATTTAAAAAAAAAATAAATTCTTTTCTATTTGGAAAAAACAAATACATCTGCAGTTCACATTGTGGGGAAAAATACTGGTGTCCACTTCCCTGGATGGGCTAATTGGCTCATTTTTCATAAACACTGGAGAAGTATAACGAAGCAATATAAAGGTATCATACACGGGTATCACATACACACACATACAGAATGTATTTTTAAATAGACCATTTACAAAATTTTGCATTTAAGAGGTGAGGTCTGAATATTCTTCCCTTGTGCCTTTACACTTGAGTCTATAACTTGATGTATATTCATTTTTCTGTGGATTTGGATTTGCTTGCGCAGTGTATTTTGTGGATGCTGCTTCTGAGACGCAATTAATAGACATGATCCTCCTATGAAAAGATATTAGGGTGCAAGGTAAACTACAAAAAAGCATAGAGTTGATCTTGAAGGAATATTCAGCTGGGCTGAGAAACAGCAAGGAGATAAGCTGCTGATCTCTTTGTGTGTTTTGGAGGCAGGTGCAAAAGGAAAAGGAAGAAAAGAGGTTTTTATGTTCTGCATGTCCAGCTTTGCTACCAGGTGGACATAAGACACTTCCTTTTCTCTGCATTTTAAATTACATTTCCCTGTTACCCGTTGCTATATCTCCCACAGCTGAATGTGTTTGGTACAAATCTGAACACATGCTGCATATGCTCATGCAAAATGGAAATCAGGCAACTATGTATGTTTTGTTCTGTACAGTTTTCAAGCAATATAAAAACTTTTGAAATAATATATTCATTTGAAGAACTGGAGGAAAAAATGGGAAGACAGAAGGGTATATGATTTCATTGAGAGTCTAAGTTTTAAAGTATAGTGACAAAGCAATCATGTTGAAAGAGGGATCTTTGTAATTAATTCAGTCTCTAAAATATCAGCTAAATTTAACTAATTGCTAAATTGCTAAATTTAAATGTGTTTTGTGCAAGGTGTGTTAAAAATCATGCATATGATCCTTCTGATTGGTATTTTGACTCTAATTTACATTTTACATTTTAATAGACCATAATTAATATTTCTCAGAATTTTGTGGAGGGTTGAGATGTGATTAGAAAAGTCTTTTGATTGACACAGTAAAGTTGTCTGTGTTGTGAAAAATACACTACAGTAAGGAAAAGCTGATTATTTATTAGTTATCTATGGGGGAGGAAATTTTAGCAGGGTTTCCATAAGACATTTACTTCCAGTAGTTGCACCGAATCTGAGGGTTTCCCCTGGATAAAGGGCTCATTCACAAGTTATCCAGGGGCTGACAAAGTTTCTTCTAGTTATAGAAACTTCTAAGTCTTCTCAAACCTAGACAGACTCATCCTTGTTCTTTAAGCTATGACCTTACCTAGTTGCCAGTCTTTTCCAAATCCCCACTGAGTCCTGCTGTATCCTTCAACATCTGGATCACTCAGTCCAGAGATCTGGGAAAGCTTGGAGGGCCACTGTGAAAATAAAAAGCTCCTTTTTCTTAGCTGATAACAGAAGGCAGTCAAAAAGTCCTTGTAGTCTAGGGAAATAAATCAAAGTGCTTCACCAGGAAAAAAGGGTTTTAATTTAGCTGCAGAACTTAACATGCTTTATCATTTATTTTCCTTAACTCCTTTATAAAACACATGTTCTATTTTAATTTAAAAAGGTAGATTGTCATTCCTAGCCAGAACATTTGTCTTTGCAGTTCCTTTGAATTCACTGAGAAAAAGCGTCTGAGTACAAAATGCAATTTTGTTTCACACATCAGACTGTGGCCTCATTTTCCAACTGACAGTAAAAGTCATATGGTCCCATTAGCACCAGTAAATAAAAAAGTGGCCCTATATTCCTGTAGAGATATAGTTTGCTGCTCCAGAAGAACCCCAATGCAAACAGAAAGTACTTTTTCACTGGCTGAAAATGTATTATAAGAAATAAAATGGCCAGAGACATTATGTTCTAAGACCATAAAGGCAGGTGCAACTCCCCAAAGCCAAGCACCTAACAGCACCATCTGTGCTACTGTGACATTCTCAAATCAAATACGAGAGCAAATATTGCTGGATCCATTGGTATGTGAATGGGAGTGTTTAGTAATCTGTGGTGCCATTCTGACTTTGCAGGGAAAGTAGGCATGACTCCAGTATTGCAATTCCAGAGAAATTCCCACTGAAATCCTGTCTAATCAGACCCGCAGAGTTAGGTGAAAGAAGCAGACCAATGAGGTTAATGACATTCGTCTGACTGTTACTCCTAAAATTCTCTACATAGCCATCTGAAGAAACTCCAGGGTTTTATTTTAACAGTCTTTATAACAGATGTAGTTCTTATACATGACATATTTTCTGATGTAATTTTTGTGTGGAATAATAATAAACAAGAAATAATAAACAATTAGTAATAACAACCACCACCGCAATAACAATAACAAAAATTTAGAGCTACTCAGAAACATTCAGGAATCAGAGAAAAAAGGTTTTTCCTTTTTATGTGGACAGTGTAAGGTTTTTTCAGATTGCCTTGCAGGCTGCATCTTCTCTTTTCTCCCAGGAATGCCATGCTCACAGGAGGCCTTTGGACAACACTGGTAAAGCATTCAAAAGCAGCTTGTGTCCCACGGAGTGGAGCTGTAGAAGATACTGTGCCTGTGCTGGGATTCAAGAACACTCTCTTTTCTGTTCAGCCCCTTTCGTACTCTGCTTTTGCCTACCAGCATATTTAGTATGTGACAATAACATATTTTTTAAAAATGTTGTGCAAAACCACTACTTGATATTTGTTTTATCATAGTGATACCTTTCTCCTAGTAACAGGTAAAGCCCAAACCCTGTATTTAATATTGGAAATATCCCAATTTGGAGTTGAAATACAGAAATGTGCCTGAGTATACTGCTTGTTAAAGACAGGTGGGGAGTGGCCAAAAAACCCTTTATTTTTGTCTCAATGAACAAAAACTGATGAACAGCTGTACCAGGTAACATCCTTTACAATTAGAAGTCTAAAGAAGGGATGAATTAGAAAATGGATATTTAAAAACTTTCCTGGGAGCAGGAATTATAAAAAGATAATTGCACTAAAATATGAAAGTATAAATTGCAGAATAAGATAAACTGAAGGACAAGATGGATTCCAGGATATAACTTCGTGCAAGCTGTATACAGCTATGAGGTCCATGAAAATCCAGCAAAGTCAGCCACCTGAAGAACTCTCAGACTAAGCACTTTTGCCTATGCAGCAACTGCCAGGTAAGGCCTGGAATTACTCTCCTCCTTTTCCTTCTTTTTTTCAGTCAGTGGATAAAAGTGGATTGTACCCTGTACAATACTGGAGTGAGCAGGGCTGTACTAACTGCTAGAAAAATGCACTGCTTGGATAAAAATTCATTCCTTGTGGAAATGAAACAGTTTCAATGGAATAATAATAGGTCCAAATGTGTGCCTGGCTATTTGATCTGTCGTAAAGAAAGGTTTTAAACTTTGAAAAAATACAATTTTGTGGGGTCTGAAAGTCAGTCAGGGTTACACAGGATCAATTTATTGCAAGAGTTGTGAGAGGTTTTTGATGAAATTGATGTGAAGTAGAGCACACAGACAAAAGAGAAAACAGCTCCCTTTTCCTAATGATAGCATTGGGCTTTGAAATTAGGCACAGCAGGTAGAGAGAGATCCCATACAGATTTCAAAAGAGGATGCATGTCCTGGTACTAAGTCACACTTCAAATTGCCATGGAGTTGAAAAATCACTACATTTAACATTAACTTTAGCTTAACAAAGACAAAGCTACCAGGTAGCACAGCTATTAATGCCGAACTGCTGTGCAGCATTTAACAAACCTAAAGCATACAAACATCAGTAATCAGCCCAGTGCATTTTCATCTAGTTGTTGTCAGTACAAAGGGACTTCCATTTTGCTGATATGCATCCACCAGAGAACGGCTCTCATTTAAATTAAAAATGAGGGCTCTTACTTAAATTACCATTTTTAAATTAACATACCCTAATTTCTAACTTAAATTTTAAAGAAAAATGAGAAACAAGCCCAAAGAAACCCTTCTAAAGTTACAATGATGTGTTAGACCTTCCATGTTGCTAGTGTTGCTTTATCTGAAAACTGGATTTTCTCCTAGCAAAAGACTTGCAAGGAGATGGCCGATCATCATGTCTTTGATTGTCTTTAATTTTCATTGGAAAAGTTATATCTTTCTGCATGCCTGAATCCTTTTTTAAAATAGTATGATAAATTGAATTCTCTTCAGCTTTATATGAGAAAATTTTAGTGAAGCAGGCAGTTCTCTAGCAAGACAGAACGGTTTATGGAGATGGACAAGGATAATGAAAAATAAGATCATGCACATAAATCATTGTCATTAGGGGTTAAATAGGATGTTTAATGACCTGTGCAGGTATTAGAAATGGGAGTTGATGCTATATGTGCCAACTTCATTGATCCTTGCAGACAAAAATATTCAAAATTAGAAAAAGTTAATTGTCAATGAGACTAAGGCACAGAAATTCTAATGTAAGTCTGAAAGGTAAACCTGTATGGGTCTTAAAGCTTAAAAACATATTTTAAGTATTTTTCAGAAGAAAATGAGGATGTATGAACAGCAAAAAGGGCTCTTTCAAGTTTGTTTGGTCAGAAGTGAAAGGAGCAGAAGGATACCAGGAGAAATTGGATTGGTATTTATTCGTGATGGTTTCTTGTTCAAAACATGTGAACAAAACACATGTTCAAAACACATGAAAGTAAGGAAAAGAAAGTAGTTATGGTAAGTGGGAGGTTCCATGCAAGAACATGGAAATAACTGTTCTTTCCCAGTAGGATATTGAAGGAGAAGGAGCACAGACGTTTCACCCTGCTGTTGTTACACAGTTTGAGATAAACACTTGGAAATGTCAAACAGTGGTATTAGACCAAAAATAATTGAAAGAAAAACTGGAGATGTAATTAGGTCTCTGTCCAAAAAATTTAGCAGCATGTTGAAGTTTCAGCTTAGCTAGAGGACAGCAGATCAGTCAACCTGTGGAGAAAAAACTTTTATGGTAAGGGTGTTTCCAAAGCATTATCATCATCCCCTTTAGCTCCTTCAGTGCCTGAGGTTGTTCAAGAGCTCCCTATGCAGGCCAGTGGGAAAGGGGCCAGTTTTCTGAAAAATCAGATTTGTTCCTGGAGTAATTCAGAATGCTGACAGGCTGTGAACAGTTGAACCTAATTTTTTGTTTTTACTGCAAAACAGCATTTAAGTCATGTCAGCAAAGGTCATTCGCTGGAATTAAGTCACTTAAATGCCTTAAACGTTTTTTAATCTTCTATTCATAATGCCATGTGCTGACATGATAATGCTATAAAATGTCAGTGTGGGTTTTGTTAAATATATTGTAGAGAACAAAATCTGCCACCCGTTCACACATGGTCTGGAACTAACTATCCTCTCTCTCCATCAATCAGTCTATAGGAAATATGAATTTTGCAGATGGTGTGTGCTTTTACATTATGTTCATTGAAATATTTTGGAATTCAAAGTTGTTTGAAATCTGGGACCACTTCTCGTTTTAATTTTTTGCTTCCCGGCTTTGTTTTCCATAGACCGGTTTGGCAGAATAATTTATTTTCTTTTCTACAGATAAATGAATTATTTTCTGTATACAAGTATTTCTTAGGAAAAAAGTATTCAGCATGCTTGCCAGGCTAAGATGAAGGAGAATGTTAGGATTGTGCTTTGAGAGGAAGAATTGTATTTCCGTGTATCTGTACCATGATGGTACATCAATATTATGATGGTCTCACATTGTGGGAAGGTGACTGGGGGTAAAATTACAGAAAACTGAGCACTTATACTCACTTTCTAACAGAAGTTATAACAGTACAGATGTTATATGGTGCAATGCAGTTGCTGTTTCCTGGATGGAATGCAGTTGCCATGCACAAAGTCTATTCCACCATGATTCCCCATACAGCACATCCTGTAATTTTAAGCACCTGCTAAGAAGGACGGAACAGAGGGTGGAGCAGATGGAGACACCATGGCCAGGCTCCTTTGTAATCTTTGCAGGGGGGAATTTAATATTTCCACGTAGCCAATAAACCACAAAGTACCTGCCAGCCAAGGGAGATAGGAGATGTCCTGCTGCTGAACCAGCAACTCTGGTGAAATCTCTCGTCTCAGGTGAACTTGGTTTGTTTTAATCTAATTGTAATACTAATGCACAGCTCCATCCCAAAGTGACCCACTTCCAAGGAATGACCACCCCACCCTCAGCATGTACTCCATATTTTCTTGACCATATCTTATGATCTAAGTGAGATAATTTTACAACAATCAGAAACACTGGTATGTAAGACCAGAGTCACTCAGGCTCCACCAAAATGTAAAAGATAGTATAAAAGTAATCTGAGAATGGGGGGAAGGAAAACACCACAGTTTCTGGGATCAGCAGCGGATAACATATTTGACAAAAGCTGGGAAGGTTGTCCCTCTTTCTAATTTTTAATAAAGGATTTGACTCTAAAATGTTGTTGTCACATGTCCCCAATCAAGTTTGTTGAACCACCCTCCAATGCAGCAGACTGTGACTGTAGTCCTTTTAATGGGCTGTAAGTCTTTTATATCTGATGGAGGAATTCTGAAAATGTATGCTGCTAACAATAACGGTATCATTTTATTCCTAGTATTTTCAAATTTCCCTTTTCTTCATTTTTTCTGCCAGAAAACTTGGGAAACATGGACCCAAGGAGAAAAATAGACTTCACATTTGGTTTTTCTTTTTCTGTGAAAAAATTTCAAACAATACAAAATAAGTTTAAGTAATTTTCTACTTTTTTTTAACTTATGTTCCATACTTTTCCAGTGGAAGTAGTACAAAAACTGAGACAAAATACAAAACCAAGCATTTAAAATTACATGTTCCAAAGCAAATGAAGTGCAGAATGGTCTAAATTGATTTTTCTCTTGAGTAATTAAAAGGTGAAACATTTAAAATTAAATCAAGATTTCTGTTTTTCCTCTACAGTACTTCTTTATCTCTCATTTTCTGATGAATTATATTATTTAGAATTTTCCCATGTTTACACTGATCAGAAGTGCAGGTAGTGCAGACATGGACTAAGGTCACATTATGTTAGGCCATAGGTATGATTCGGAAAAAAAACCCCTCAGCTCCTAATCCAAAGAGACTTTAACCTAAATAGTAAAAAGCAGAAGAGCCGTGAGAAAGTCCCTATTCATTTGCCCTGTGTGACCTTAGGAAGGCCATTTTAACCTCTCCATTAATCAGCTCCTTACTTTTTAATATGGAGAAACTACCATTTTTCACTGTGATGTACACACAAGATCAGTTCTGAATCTTTTTTGACACTGTAGTTATGACAGCTTAATAAAGATTTATTGTGCAAACAAGTAGGTCAGTACTGGCTCTGAACCCTGTACTGTGCCCTGGCTCTTGAAGCTTTCTATCCTTTGCCTATTCAAACTCCTGTTAATTTTTGTCTTGAACATCGTTATTAAAAATTCCTTTTCCTATTAAGCTTAAAGTAGGCATTTTTTCCAGGGGAAAAAAAAATTATTGTCATCACGGTCAGGTGGAGAATGATATAAAAACAATGTAAATAAACCCCAGATGCCTTTCAGTTTAAGGCTTACTCCTTTTACCTTTTTCAAAGGGAAGAGAGTTACAAGTATATTTGTCATGTCCTGCAGAGCTCTGCACACAGTCATCCAGTTTCTCAAATAATATTCAAATTATGTTCAAGCCTTGCAATTACATTTTCCCCAGAAGTAAAGTAATGACATTTTTTATCTTAATTTTACTTTCCCATCTATGTGCTTCATGCTGTATCCTTCACATTAGACTTTGGGATGTGAGAAAACTATGTAAGTCTGGAGTTATCATTGAGGAAATGTACTTTGCTGCATCACACAGTTCAATTTAGATTAGGAGAATGAAAATAGTATTTGGCAGAAATGAAGAGATGAATCTAGTTTTAAGAGTTAACAAACTAAATGAAAACTCTATGTAGTATGGATGAACAATTCTGGAACATCTGTAAAGATGTTTTAAATGCAATCAGCAATTCCCACATCCTGTCTTTGCATATAGGGAATGTGTTCTCAGATCTCTCATGTAACTCCTGATTTGTTGCTGGGCTCACAGAAAGTGGTACTGTCAGAAGTGCCAAGCTTTCAGCAGGCTCTGTTGGTTTCAGTGGGGACTTCTGAACCAATAATCTTCTGAAAAGCAGGTCAGTGAGACTCCACTTCTGTGTGTGGTCTGCCTGGAACCTCTGCCTCTGTTCAGTAACTCTTTATGGGATTTTGGAGTTAGGACACAAGGTCTAAGACCTTTATTCAGCATACATATATATATATATATATGTGTGTGTATCAGAAGTAGACCTCTGTAACCCTGCTTAGAAATCCTTGAACTATGGATTTGTTCAGCTTCTGAAGGAATGACATGAATAAGTCACACTGAATTCTTTTATATTCTGTCACATCTGATGTGACCTCTGGAGTTATTATTTCATGACAGAAAACACCAGTGTCCTCGTCTGTGCGTGTCAGAATGTCAAGGAGGAATTATTTCCCCATTTTTTAAAAATAGTTGGCTCTTCCTTTATGATATTCCTGATAATTTGAAAATTATGTATTTACAGAGTGAAAAAAAATCATTAGCAAAAATGTATCATAACATTGCAATAACAGTAAGAACTGTAGCAGAACCAAAGTCAGAAGTCCTGCAAAGTTCCTTTGAAAGGCTACATTTATAGACCTCTTTATCTCAGATTTTTTCCAATGTTTCTATTTTAATTGTAGTTTGATGAAACATTTTTTACCTAATTCTATTATACACAGAGGTGTAAACAACTATGATAGTCTCTATTAAAAAAAAAAAAATTACTGAAATTGGCCCTTATACTGATAGCAATATTTGTCAAAACCAGCAGACCAGTCAGAAAACAATTCATTTAATAAACATAGCACAAAAGAAGCAAAGAGAAAGAATAACATTAGCTGGTCATACTGACACCAAAAGAGACAAGAAAAATAATCTAATCAGCTGTCTGAAGAATCCTGCGAAACAAAGAAATACATATGAATGTTGGCGAGACTAATTTTGGACAGACAGTTAATAGAGGTGAATTACAACTCTTCCAGCATACACTCTCCTAGAGTTTTTCACAAAATATGACTTTGTCTTAACCAATGGCGCCAAAATTGGTCCAAGGTTTTAAAAATGTAATGTGACTGATTACCATTTCCACAATAACAGAAATAACAATTCTCTTACTGCAGTTTTAAAGACAGACTTTTATTTGATTTCATTAATTTGTTTCCAAAATTCCCAGACTTGTAAATGTGGCTATAATGTATCAAATACATTGTATATAAAAATTTGCAAGAATTTTCAATTGGAAAGTCATTCGTCACCCAGGATGAAGGTTTCTCTCAACCAGTCTGCTAAATATATTTCCCTGTCATGTGCTTACTTCATCCAGAAACAAACATCAAACAGAATGGTGATGGGCGAGTGTCTTGCTAGGAAGTGACTTGGAAAAGCACTGGTTCAGGAGCCTGCTCCATCCTAAACTGTCACATCACTTTGGGTAGAGGAAGTCTGGGGAAATGTTGCATTGTAATAATCGATAAAGCAGGGTGTAAACTGAGGGAAGAAAGTACACTGGTAATTTGTAATTATTCAGGGTAATCAGACCTGGGCAAGTCATGAAGGATTACAAAGGACTTTATGAAATACTTTGAATAGGTTGTCAAATAAGAGATGGAATTCAGTTTTATGCAAACCCTTACGGAAATACTTTCCAAAGGATTTTGTGGAAGTGGATTCATAAGATACTTTAAAAGTTCTTGGATAAGAGATAAGGAGAACTAAATGACAATCCAACATCAGTCTCATGAACTCCCCTCAGCATAAAGCAGGCAGAGGCTGAGTGTGAGATACCAAAAATGTGTGCTCTGTTTTTCCTTTCACTAGAATTGTGTTCACTGCAACAGCTGGGGATAGGATAATGCTGGGTCATTTTTCTCATCCAGAATAGTCGTTTGTAGGTGCCCAGGATTTGATGTAATGCTGTAAATCTTATTCCTGCAAGCACTATTTCTAACCAGAGATGCACAAAATGGAAGTCATATGTAAAAGTGGTCGTTTTCTTTGTTCTCTGAGACTAATTGTGTGTTTATTTACATTTCACAGATAGAAGAATTTTTGGGAAAAAATCAATTCAAATATTGATAAAGAAAGAAATTAATTATTTAAGGTGCTGCTCAAGCATCTGAACTGTAAAGAATTTTAAGTGGAAGTGAGTTTTCACATCTTTGAATACCAAAATCCACAGATGTTTCCAAATGGTGCACAAGTCCAAAAAAATGTTTGGACCTGTAAACTATCACTCCAGACCAAGTGACAACCTCATAAATGTGCAAAGTGCTTTCATTGCCTGTTTGGTTTTTATTCAGCTCTATTGCTGATGAATAAATAAACAGATATATTTGTACATGAAATATTACTGCATATAAAGATATTATTACTACTTATAGTACGAGTAAACAAAAATTAAAGGAGAGCTTACAGCTGTAAAATGTTTAATTCATTAAGTTCCTTGGATTATTTTAAACAGGAGGTGTGTTCTTTTAAAGAATGTAAAATTACTTCTTGCAATAAATTACTGAAAGTCCTAGATTTGAAATCTGAGGTATTACTTTTGGAGCATAAAAATACAAAGAAAAACACAAAGTCAGACATCTGAAGTATATTCCTTTAATTTCTCATCGCCTGGAACATCTGTCTTCTACCACAAGCAGAATTATATACCCTCTGTTTCCACAGCACACCATTTAAAAAGAAGTCAGTAAACAAAACACTACTTGGAAAGTTTAAACATGTGCTGTCCGATTACAATATCTCTTTTGTTGTTCTCAACTCAGTGAATTCACTGAGCAAGAGTTTATTGGCAAGCTACCAGATCGCTAGCAATTTCATTTGTTTAGAGATATTTATAATTTCAATTATTTACATGCACTACACTTCAACTGCCAGAGGTATTTAGACTTTTAAATGGGGCCCAGAAGGATCATTTTGATAACACTCAGATGATTAGCTGAACAAAGGCTCTTTTTCCCTTAATTGGTTGCAGGCACAGAGTGTAATAAAGTCCCTTTATGAGCTTGTCACTGAATTGAGTACAAATGATGTAGCAATATTGCACAAATTAGCTGGAACTAAAATCCCCCAATGCAGAAGTTTTATTTCTCTTTCTCTTCTCATTAGAGTGTCTTAGTAGCCTACTCTACCTAAGCATAGAGGCAAAGGCCATTAAAAAACAAACCTCTTAGGAAGCTGTGAACACCACAGAGAGAATCTAGTAGGTGACAGCTCTGCATCTATGTTGTCTCCTGGTTTTAGTCCACATCTATTTAATTATTTGTTTATAGTAATTCACTGCACATCTCTGAGAATAAACCTACATTGGTGGTTTGCCAAATAAGATGTTAGTAATTATTGCACTCTAAGTTATAAATTGACTGACATGCAAGAATGTCTTATGTGGTCATGTCCATGGCCAGTGTAACCCTGCCAATAGAATGAAATTTTTGGCCACAAATTTATTTTTCTATGAAAGGGGCAGACTCAGCCACAACTGACTAAAGTGCTTTCTAAGTGTGTTAGCTTCTTCAACCTCTTTCATCTCTTCAAAATTATGAAAACTTAATTTTCTTTTAAAATAATTTTACTTGTCTACAGAGGGATGGGAATATCGTTTTAGCAAGACATTCTCAGACAAACCAGCATGCAGAATCTTGCAGGTATGATCCCCCCTCTTGTGCAGACTTTATATTATTGCGGTCTTCAAATTAGCTGGTTGGGTTAATGGCTGGTTTTGACATGAGCATCTTTCTTTCTTTATATTATAATAATTTCATTGTTTCCTCAGGACACTCCTGTCTTTCAACCATTTCTGACTTTATGCTTGGGTGACAAGATCTTTCAAGTAAATAGACATGGAAAAAAATACACAGTGACTAACAGAAAGGGGCCCTGATCGCTGTAGTACAGAGAAAACATGATTAACCGAAAGAAGTGATTGAGGTGTTAATGCAGCTGAATAAAAATGTATTTTGGGTGGAGTACTTGAGCAGCACTATAGTGCTGCTGATTATTAGTATGGTAAAAAGGGCACTCAAGGAACTGAAGGATATGGTCAAGTCTTCTCTATCTGGGAGTTAATTTCTGCCTAAAGCTCAGGTGCTTAGCAGTAGAGTTCTCATGGACGAATAGAAAAATCCAAAACAGCCTGAGCAGAGACTATGGAACCTGCAGGTCTCCAGAAGGAGCACCTGTCTGCTGGAGTGAGGGGGACAGAAATCTCTGCTACAGCCCTGCAGGGGCACCTGCTCCCTCCCCAACTTTCTCATGAACGTCTTAATCAGTGGCAAAGATTTTACTCTGTGTGCATATTGGGTGGGAGGGTAGCACTGAATGCCAATGACCCTCTTAGCTTGTCTGCTACTTGATGCTAAAACCTGCTGTCTTTTTACTGTTGGGTACTAATAGCAGTAAGTCTTGTATTATGGTATAGTGCATATGCTGGGAAAATGGTCATCATGGAGGCAGATTCACTTTTACTATGAAAAGGAATTTGATAAAAAGGCAGATTTTCCTATTATATCGTGAATTTCACCATCTCCCAGCAAAGACTGGCTTAATAGAAAGAATGTAATGAAAAAATACATATAAATTTGTGTCTTTAAAATTAGGAAAATGATTTTATTTCAATTTTCCTTCTCAGATTTGTTGTATAATGTTGTAAACATACTAGAGGGTCCAAGGGAAAAAAATCAATGAGATTTTATTTGAGGATAAAAAGCAAGGCTTCATGGAAATTTAAAGTTTTTTTGTGATTATAATAATCAGTCATACTTATCTGATGTGATATGCTATGAAGTAGGAATGGTGTACCTAGTGATATTTGTGAGGTTTATACAGCAAAGTAGAGCATTGCAATATTCCTAATATTCTCATGCAACCAGGACACATTTCCTTCTTTCTTTTCAACATGCATAATTCAAATGTTATTTCTCTCTTTTTATGCAATTTTCCTGCCAAGACTGATAGACTGCAGTCTTTTCAAATTCAATATCAAAATCCTCTGTTGGATTTATTTCCCATTTGCTTCTGTTCATTAAGGATATAGTTGATCTTGTTGAAAACTGAAAGAAATGCCATTTCAGCTGAAGCCTCATGAATAATGTTCTGGGTTTACACAACAGTAACTCAGTTAGCTCTTTGAAAAGCAGAGATTAATAATCATGAGAACCTGGAAGTTTTCTGTGAGTTAATTGCTGCTTTACTACTGCATAATACAATAATACAAATGAATGGAAAGGAGAATGACAGAGTCACAGAACATGCTGAGTTGGAAAGGACCCACAAGGGTTGAATCCAACGCCTGGCCCTGCACAGCATCATCCCAAAGAGTCACACCGTGTGCCTGAGAGCATTGTCCAAAAACTTCTTGGACTGTCAGGCTTGGAGCTGTGGCTGCTTCCCTGGAGATCCTGTTCCAGGGCCCAACCACCCTCTGGGTGAAGAATCTTTTTCAAATATCCAGTCTAAACCTCCCCTGGCACAACTTCAGGCCATTCCCTCAGGTCCTGTCCCTGGTCACCATAAAGAAGAGAGCAATACCTGCCCCTCCTCTTCCCCTCACAAGGAAGTTGTAACTGCAGTGAAGTCTCCCTTCAGTCTCCTCCTCTCCAGGCTGAACAGACCAAGTGACCTCAGCCACTCCTCACACAGCTTCCTCTGAAGGCCTTCACCATCTTTGTGGCCTCCTTTGTACACTCTCTAATGGCTCAAGATCTGTCTTATATTGTGGCAACCAAAACTGCACACAGGTAAGCTCACTCAAAACTGCTCAAGGTGAGGCCATCCCAGTGCAGAGCAGAGCAGAGCAGAGCAGAGCAGAGCAGAGCAGAGCAGAGCAGAGCAGGACAGTGCCCTCCCTTGCCTGGCTGGTGATGCTCTGCCTGATGTTCCCCAGGACACTCTTGGCTCTCCTGGCTGCCAGGGCACTGCTGACTCATGTTCAACTTGCCATTTGCCAGGACCCCCAGGTCCCTTTCGGTGGCACGGCTCTCCAGCATCTCATTCCCCAGTCCTTCTGTTCATCCAGGGTTGCCCCATCCCAGATGTAGAATACAGCACTTTCCCTTGTTGAATTCGTATAGTTTATTGTTTGCCCAACCCTCCAACTTCTCAAGGTCTCTTTGCAGGGCCTCCCTGCCCTCAAGGAAGTCAACAGCTCTCCCCTGTTTTGTATTGCCTGTGAACTCGCTCAGTATCCCTTCCAGTCCTGCATCCAGGTCGTTAATGATGATGTTGAAGAGCACTGAGATGTTTTGAAATAAGATGTATTATTTTATGTGTTACAGCTGTAGAGTTTTAAATGACTATTTGAGTAAATGAAAAAAGATAAAGCTAAGTTGTGCTTAGTGTGCTCTTGCATGAGACCAGGATGCAAACCCAACAGGCACTCTGAGCTCTGGGTTTCCTGTCCCTCACATGACCCTCATGTCTCAGAAAAACAACAAGGGAAAGGCACAAAGTAGATCCTCCCCAGCTCACCTGTGGCACCTAGAGCCAGGAGATTACTCACAGTTGTGATTTCCTAGTTAGAAAAATTCTTTCCTTACTGGTAATAATTGGAGTGAACTTAGACTCTTCCCTGAGGATCATGGCCACGCTCTGTGCAGGTGCAATGGGGACATAACATCCTTGTTAGTAATGATGACGCCAAAGCAGAAAAATAATATTAATGGATTAAAATACTGTTTTGAGCGGGCCTGAAAGTCCAGTTTCGGTTTCCTGAGATTCATTACATCAATGAGCACAGTGAATTGTCTTCTGGGAGAAACCCAATGTCTCAAAGTGGTGATTTTCAAATTTGGGTTGATATTTACATGCTCCATGTTTTAGGGAGATTTCAGAGTTTTTACCCAAAGGTAACTTCATTTTAGTTTCTGCTTGATAATAAAAAAGACAATTTATTAAAATGCTAATTTTATTTTTAAAAATACTCTTTTTTACAAAACCAGGCTCATTTAAAATAGCAAAAGAACACATCATAAAATATCTGAATATCTAATATTTCGTATACATTATCTAATCTTTAAAGAAACATATTCCACTCTCATTTCTATTGACCAAGTCAAAATATAAGTGACTTAATATTAATTTAGAAGGTCAATTAAGCAGTTTGCAAGTACATTAATCCTGTCTTTGCCCTTGAGTACATGACCCATGTGTCAATTTGATGGAGGAACTACAAACTCATGGTTTTTATGGTTTTTATATTTGCTTGTTCATCCTTCTCCTAAAACTAAACAAACACATTCTCAATTTGATACACTCCAGTTTCAGAGAACTAATTAAAAGTGGCAGAGGGTGATGCCCATAACTGTGATAATCAAAGTCACAATTTAAATTGAATCAATAAATCAACATATTCAAATGCTCAAACCACTAATTAATACAGCAGGTAATCAAGTCAAATGACTCTGTGTTACTCTTGCATTGGAAAGTTTGAAAGAGAAATCACTTAACACTCATTTTAACAATGAACCAGTGTGATTAGTTGTACTATTCAGAGAGGAATGAAGAGATTTAATTTTATATTTTTATGCTTGCTTTGAAGACAGAACATGCAACTGTGTCTCAGCTCATCTTCCCTATTCCTTTTATCTAGTTACCTTTTTCCCCTATTCCCAATAAAACACAGATTCATCATTAGATGTCTGGAATTTGGAGAGCATGCAATACCATTCAAATTAATAGCAGTTTTATCATCTTGTGCTCCTTTAGGTTACCTGGTAGAGAAGGACACAATTTAAGACATTACAGCTGCTGCTGCAGGAAAGGCAACAGCACTTCTAGAGAAGACTCTTACTTTTCCAAGACTGTATGGTATTGCTTTGTTTGAGATATTCATAAATTGCAGTAAAAAAGATGGATCCATGCCTTTAAAACAGGCAGTGTGGCTCCGTATTTCCAGAATGAGCAATTTTTGGGTCCTAATTAATCACGGAAGTATCCTTAAATCATTTTGGATTGTTAATGAACTGAAATGTCTTCCAGCTGTAAGCTGGACAGGGGTTTTTCCAGGAACACAAATACCAGTTGTAATTGAGATGCATGCCTCGAAGTTTGATTATGATACTCCTTTCTTATGCAAGACCTAATTCAGTAATTAACCACCTTCTTAAAAACAAAAATTTAAACAAAGAAATCTAACGAGTGTGTATCCTTCATCACTCTTTCTTCCATAAAATAATTTTCCTTCCCTACATAAGAGAAGTAATAGAAAAAACTTTCACTGTTTTAATAATTTTTAATCTGGAAAAAAATCAGAAGTCGATATTACATTTTCTTACAGTAAATTATGTTTATAATTACAAACTTAATTTTCCCCCAAATCAGCTCAAAACTAGTTCCTGCCCATCGTAGAAGTTACATATATTTTCTGACCCACTTACATACAAAAATATGTAACATTTCATTTATGGAGGAATTAATCCTTATTTCCCATTACTGAAAGGCATGATTAAAGAGAGGTGTCTTTTAAATAAACTGGAAGGAAACTTGTTTCTTCATATTTAGTTTGTAGTTCTTTTAAGATGTGCTTAACTGCAGAAAATTATATTCCTTATATCTTTGCAGACACTGGAAAGAATGAAAAAGTCCTTAAATCTCAAGGACTACAAGTACATAAGTATCGAGTATAAGGCCCACAGAATGCAAACTCAAATTCCAAGCAGAAATCATAATATTGGAGGAAATAGAGCAACCTATTTAACAAAGAAAAGCGAAGTTGAAAGTACTTGTAGCTTCCATGCAGTGTGGTATTTTCCAAGTTTATTAGTTAGCAAAAGACATTTGCAATTGGGCAAAGAAATTTACTTCCCTGTGTTGAGTGTTCAAGCAAAGATATCCAAGTACTATATACATGTGCAGCTGTTAAGAGTACTGGTTTTGGTACAAACACTCTTGTGGAAGTTCTTAGAAAGAATATCAAGCACCTTTGTGAAAAATTAAGTGATATCTCTGATCTGACAAAAGACTCCTAGCACTGAGTTCAAAGTTGAAAAGAACTGCACAGACCATCGAAGTAGTGGAGGACATGAATTATGTTTAATAGTGTGTTTGCTGAGCAGTCAGGAAGAGAATTCTAACTTTTTACCATGTCTTTGCTTTCATGGGTTGAGAGGAATCTTGGATTTCAGACTCAGTAAATTTCTCATCTCCATTGCAATGAATCATCTTCATCCTTAGGTCAGGGTGGCCTGCCTAAAACCATTCCATTTACACATGAAATGGTATCATCTGTTGTTTTTTCTGTCCCTCTCACAGACAGTGGCTCTGCAGAAAAGTAAGTTTTGGGGTTTTTTCTATCTAACATAATCCCTAATGGTGCATATTTACAGAAAAACTCTTCAGGAAATATTGACCTAATTTTCTGCATGCAGGAACTGTAAAAGCACTCCTACTAGTTTTAGCCAAACATGATTAGAAAATATGATTAGGAAAAAAGTTTCCTCTGCTATACAAATGTCTTGGAGCAAAAAATCATAATTTCTCCTCAGGGTTATTAGTCACTTCTGAACATTTGATCACATATCTTTGTATAAAAACAATAATCTATGCTCTCAACTCAACAGCTTTCAATATTTTAACAGGGAGAAAGAATGCATGGTTCTGTTCACAGCCAAATGCTAGGTCTATAAATTGTTTAAGTCTGAATTGCTATGAGCATTAGAGTAACAAAACACTAAATCCTATTTGGACATTGCAGCAATTTAGATTAGAATTCTTCTGATAATATTTCACACATTCCATAGCCATCTATATGCTAATGTTTCCAACAAATTATCAAATGTTATTCTACACAACCTTTTTTCCATAAATGACCTGTCATATTCGTAATGGCATCTGCATTTGGTGACAGTTTTTATTTTATCTAGCAAAAACTGCAGGTCCATAAAGAAACTAATTATATAGTTTCACAGTTGATAATATGGTTTCTAGTTTTATAACTAGCAATATGCAAACTGATTCAGTACAAAAAAATTATCTTTAAACTCAAGGGATTTTCAGAGAGCTGGACCAGTTTTATAAATTATAGAAAAGATTTCACAGTTGTTACTCTAAGACATAATTTTTTGAACTTTTCTGACCATTCTGAATAAAGTTTGTTCATATATTTCATGGTTTTGTCCAGTATTTCTATTTCACAACACATTTGCTTTCTAAACTTCTACTGCAAACCCCCCCAAAATAACTAGAACTAGAGATTCCCTCTTCTCATATGAAGAACAAACACAAATAATTCAAGACTCCCAAAATTAATTCAAGAATTAAAAGGAAATAAAAAGGACTTTCCTGGTCTGGAAACGAGCAGGAAACAGCACCACAGTTACAGGGAGAGCATGAGCTGTAAGTTTCTCCTGAAATCTTTGCATCACTGAGATTCAGTTCAAGTGCAACAGCCCAAGGCCACGCTGCTCCTTTCTCAGAGGTGCAATGTTACTCAGACAAGTTAACACGATTAAGCCAATTTGGCACCCACATCTCTTTTCATCTGGGTATTGTCAATGTCTGATTACAGTGATAAAAACTGTCATCTTCAGAAGGAAACATTTTTATTCAGCTCAAAAATTATAGGATATAAACATATCTATATATGCATATTTTCTCTTAATTCTTCATTGGTAAATTTGGACAGATTAAATGAGCTAATTCTGTCTCAGGAAAAGATGGAGTTCTTGGGCAATTCTCCTCCTTTCCAAGGACTTCTACAGATTCATGATGAGCTTTCAGCCTCTCTATCTTTATCAACTTTACTATTGAACCCCAGAGCTTCCTTGGTAGAATAATCTTTATCAGCTGTACCCTGAAGTATTCCCTTGTTAGGAGCTCTTCCTCATCTGTCATTAAGATATTGAAACATAAGGGTCAATCCCCTTTCTTTACTACTTGTTTCATTTCCTATTGACTTCTCTGCTACAGCACTCTTTGGACATAAGATCATTCAAAATGCTGCGATAGATCTGGATTGATTTCTGTCTGCTAAGGATTGAAGTTTGCTTATTCAGGACAAAAAACAAACCATAAAAACAAGGGTAGGTCAATTTACAGTTAACTAGCAATATTTACTTAGTGTATTCTGAGCCAGCCTTATGCTACTGGGTAAGATGATATTAAACTCAACATATGGAAAGTATTTGTAAGTGATGCCTTAGATTTCCCACATGCTTCTCAGCAACATAATATGCAAATAATTCATTATGAATTCTCTTGAATCTGGGAACTCCTAATTCTGTAGCAATCCCGAGTAGGTTAACAGATGTTACAGTTCCAGATCTCCGGACATTCCTCTTTCTAAAAGTTTGCACAACCCAAGCCTGCCTTTGTCATTTTGTCATTACAACTTCTTCTCTCTGTTGAGATATCAAGATCCAAGATCACTGCTATGTGAGTGGCTGATTATGGGGTTTGTTGCTTAAATATTGGGATAGCACATAAAAAGTACTTCTTTGTAGGCATTTGTCACTTTACTATATGGTAATTTTTCTTTAAAAAGAAAAAAAATACATAAATTGTTAATTCTCTGTGTCAGCTACAAGATATTAAAAAATCAAGCCCAATATGACCTCCTTAGGGCATCCAGCTGTTACAACTGCAAATATAAGCATGGAGTTGCACAGAATCAGCAGGATTTTTAAATCAAAGTAGATACAAAGTTTGTAAATGCAAGAAGTTATCATTCAGTTCCCCAGTTAAGATGTGCAAGAACTAGACCAGGCTAAATCTATTCCATGGAAAATTTGTACACTTGTTTGCAAATTTGGCATCACCCTACTGATTTTGGAGCTAATCCTCGTGCTAAATTATACTCTGATTTTTAGATTTGTGCAGTCACAGCCCATTTGATTATTATAGCTTACGGGCTCCAAGGCACTTTCTTTGATATTACTATTTATTATTAAATTGATGGATGAAACTTGTGTCTCCTTCTAATTCGGTCATAAAAGCACTCATTGGTCTAATCTCAGTCTATAACTATGTAAGAGATTTCAGCAGATGGTCAATATGCACAGTGCATATTCTAGAGTCTTTGGAATAAACACCACCAAAATTAATCTCATAACAGTAATTCACAAACGTATTCTCCTTCCTTCTTAAAACAAATACATCTAAAATTTATCAAACATTTTGAGTCTCAGAGGCTTACTCTGAGCTTTGTCATGCAAGTTAACTTGTTTCTATTTTATTTTGGGGAATAGTTTGAGCGAAACCACCCACACCTTGCACTACTTCATTTTGTATTCTTTTTTACTCCTCCCAAAAAGGAACGGTCAAAACCGATTTCTACAGAAAAAAAAAAGAATTCTAGCTTTACTCCTCTTGAATATACTTACAGGGTGGATACCGAGTAAAATTAAACCACCTTAATATGTGGGTACAAAACTATGTTTTTGAAAAATCTGTTCTAAATTTAAAGATTTTTTTATGCATAGTAATCCATTTATTTAGTATTTTTTTCCCCTGATTATTAAAAAAACTAAATAGTGGACTTGAGAAAAAACTGCAAACACGGCAAGATAAGCAGAATAGATCTCTTACAGTATTTGTCAGGAAGAAAGTTAGTCAAATAGTAGTGCAAAGGTGACTTCATCTGCACGATTTAAAATCAGATAAAAATATTTCAGATTAAATTTATGCTGTCACATGTAATACCATTGTTTGAGGGATTATTTAAATGAGGAGAGAAAAAAAACAGAGTGATGGAAGGATAGAACAATGTGAAAGAGACAGAGTGTGAAGTAAAGGAACCATCAGAGGCAAAAACTACAAATCCTCTGAAACAGAAAAACAATTACAGATAAAGATGTAACAAGTGACAAAAGGAGGAATGTAATGTACTTGGAACTGAGTAGAAATATAATGGGGCGTAAGGCATGATGGAAATTCTCTGCTTTGTATTCCTTTCATTTGAATGGTGCACATAATTAATTTTCCTTTTTTGAGATAAGGTTTTTGAATGTTCTACCTGTATTTCCTTTCTGGTTTTCCTAATAATGATTACAGTTTTATTTTAAGACTATTCCAATTCACACTAACATCAAATGCTTCCTCAGTTTTAGTACATCTAAGACTTTCTTTCAGGATCTTGAAGATATACATCAGATCACAATTCAGTTATCCCAATATCTTGTCTTCTACAATAGACACTTGACATTTCAGTGGAGGAAAATTAAAGCACCAGTCCAGGCTCTGATTTCTGTCTGCTGGTCTCCAAGCCTAGGGATTCCCAAATCAGAGGTCACATCTACATATTGGTGTTTAATAGCAATTGACAGATTCATTTTATGCTTCTGTAATAGCTTGTAACATTAAATTTCATAATAAAGGCATATTATAGAAAAACAATTATTTTTTCATATGGTAGATCTACTCTCCTTTAAAACCTGAGTTATGGTTAGTGAAAGTATTTCTCTAGCAATTTATCCATGAACTTTCTGATATTCTATTCCTTAACAATATTGCCCCATTTGTTTGTTCTCAAGCTGAAAGGCCCTAGACCATTTTGTCTAGATGTTTGTCTGGTTTGGAGAAAAGCAGGCTGAGGTGTGACCTCATTGCTCTCTACAGCTTCCTCAGGAGGGGATGAGGAGAGAGAGATGCTGATCTCTTCTCCCCGGTACCCAGTGTCAGGACACATGAGAATGGTTCAAATCTCCACCAGAGAAGGCTTAGACTAGATATTAGGAATAATTTCTGCATCAATAGGATGGTCTTACAAGAAATAATCAATGCCTCAAGACTGATAAAGAGACATGTACACAAGGCCTGTAATATTGCATTTTAACTTATGGTTATCCATGGACGGATCAGGCAGTTGTGCTCAATGATTTTTGCAATTTCAATATTCTCTTCTCTTCTCTTCTCTTCTCTTCTCTTCTCTTCTCCATTCTACTCTTTCTAACCTTACTTTAAGTATCTCTTACTTTTTACAGGACTTCATGCAAAAGTGGATTTTCTTCTCCATCCATAATTTTATTATATCTGGCAACCTTCTTGGTTCATATTTTGCATTCACTTCTTTCTTCATTAAACTCCAGGATATTTGTTCTTTTGTGATACCTGCTCTTCCTACAAACTGATTTATGCTTGCATCTAACATCTGCTTTTCCATTTCATATTACTCTCTAGTTTCACTCTATCTCCAGATGCTCTGGCATGGATCAAGCATTAATACAATTCAGGAAATGACATCAGCCTTTTCAAAAGTTCAAGTCACAGCCCAAAACAGCATTCTCTCAAAAATTCCTTTATATCATAATCCAAATTCACTTCCTTTGAACTTGCAACCCAACATTGGCAAAAAGGGAAGGGGCAATGTTCTTTCAGTGGGGGAGGGAGACCAGTGTACCCCTACAGGGATCTGTGTAACAGCCTGTTCTTTAACATCCTTAGAAAAGTTTGGAGAACTTTGCTGATAATGCAGAATTATCCAGAATGATGCAAATAAGTACAGAACTAGAACAGTTGCAGAGGATCTCTGACAGTAAGCAATAACATTTAGCAGCAATAAAGCTAAAGAGTGCAGATGGGTAAAGTAACCTGAACTTCAGCACAAACAACGATGGGCCTTGAATTACCCCTATCAACCAGGAATGAGTGACTGGATTTTTACAAATTTTTGAAAAATTTGCCTTTTTTATAGTAAAAGATTGTAAATAAAATTACCTCATCCCCAAGCAGTACAAATCCATCTCACTGGTTTAATAACTACTTTGAAACAGGAAAAGAAATTCAAATCCCAACATTGTGGAGGATTGTTCAAAAAATGTTCAAAAAATGAGTAAACACAACCATATTTTGTGATATGGTTTACTGGGCATGGTGGTACTTGGGCAAAGGTTGGACTTGATTATCTTGGAGGTCTTCTCTGACCTTAATGTTTCCATGATTCTCCGACAGGATCCATGTTGATCTGAATGTTTGTGTCCAAGATCCAGTAAGGAACATAGTGGCTGTATTTTGACATGCAATGTCCTCTAGGATGAGTCAGTTTGAACAACAAGGTGGGACCAGATGACCCCATGCCTGGTCCCTTCCAACCTTATCCATTCTGTGATTTTGTGATTCTGTGATTCAGTTCTTATGTGTTACTCCAAAATATTTTGTAAGCTTTTTTTAATGCTTTCATCTAGTGGATATTAAGAATACCACTAATCATAAAGAGACTCATTTTGTATTCTTACACAATCAAAATTTCCATTAAAATCAACTGTCATTTTCCCCAAATTGGCTCGTCAGATGAAGCATAGAGATACCAACAGGCTATGACCACTGGCAGTACGCATGCCATTCCCATTATGGAACAACTGGTTTTGTTTAAATTCCACCTATATTGTTAAAGATAGAATTTAATCTAGGAATTAGAGATAACTTTACTCTGATCACTATTCACATTAGGCTCAGAAAGGCCCATTTCAGAAAAGCAGTGTATCTAAAAATAAGGAACTACTTATATCCATTTCTATTCAAAGCGTGTGTAGCCTGTGGTGACCTGAGGCCAAAGAATGCTTTAAGATCCCCAAAGATGCTACAGAAAGCAAATGTGTACACGCATCCCCAAACGAGTACTTAAGTTCTACTTTTTCTCTACCCTCTGGCTTGAGAGAAAATTATTATAGTTCTTCTTTCTCAATACTAGCACTTGGAGATGTTCTTTGCCTGAGTTTTCAATGGTTGGGCTTATTCCTGAGACTCAGTAGTTAAAAAGATGTGCAACAAAGTCAGCCAGATCTTGTATATGTATATTTCCCTCTTTCCTTGAGAGTAGATAGACTAAAATATTCTTCTTAGACATAACCAAGAAAAGTCTGTGTCAAGGTTTGACCCTGGTTAAATGCCAGGCACCTGTGCTGTCTGCTCTCTCTATGCTCTCTCCTGCCACAGCTGTGCAGAGGAGAAGAAAAAAAACTATCACAAACACACCAGACTCATGAGTTGAGATAAACCACTGCTGGGAGATCACACAGACACAGGCAGAAACAGGTGGGAACTTAAAGTTGCAAAGTGATTTATTAACCTAACAGAGTCAGAGGATAAATCAGAGGTAAAAATAAACTCTTAAGACACTGTTTCTTCACTCACCCCCCTTCCCTCTTAAGGCACCGCTTCTCAGCTCACCCCCCTCCCCTCCAACAGCTCTAGGGCAGGGGCAGGGTATGGAATTTTTCTCTTAGTCGGTCCATCACCACAATTCTTCTGCTACACATGCGGTTTCTTTACTCACCCCCCTCCTTATTAAGGCCATTTCTCAGCTCACCCCCTCCCTCCATCCTTCTAACCAACAGCTCCGGGGTGGGGGCAGGGTATGAGGGTTTCCTTTGGTCAGGGTCAGTCCATCAGGGAGAAGAGTCCTCTACTTAGCCATGGGGGTCCCTCCCACGAGAGACAGTCCTCTGCGAACTTCTTTGGTGTGGGTCCAATCTCACGAGCAGCACCCGCCTGAATTTGCTCCAGCACGAGATTTTTTCGTCCATAGGTTACAGAATTCCAACCCGAGGCCAGGCTGTTTCCATCCCGGGAGCAAGGCCTTTCTCTCTCCTGCAAGGCCTTTGCAACTCTCAGTCTCTGGGACTCCCACTGGATCACAGCTTCATGCAGGCATCCACCTGCTCCTCTGGCATGGGCACCTCCCCACAGGCTGTGGGGGGTTCTCTGCATCCTCTGGACCCCATGGGCTGCAGGGGAACCACCTGCTTCCCCATGGTCTGCACCACAGCTGGCAGAAGGTTTTCAGCTCCGGCGCCTGGAGCACCTCCTCCCCCACCTTCTCCACTGACCTTGGTGCCTCCATGTTGTTTTCCCTCACATATTTTTACCTCCTCCTCCTCTGGCTAAAAAGAAGTGCGTGCTCACATTGTTTTGATTTCTTCTTAAATATGTTTTCACAGAGGCGTAACTAACATCTCTAATTGGCCCAGGTTTGGCCAGCAGCATGTCCATCATCTTCAGAGCCATCAGAGATTGGTTCTGCTGGACATGATGAAAAACTTCCAGAATCTTCACAGAGGACACACAGGAGCCATCTTTGTACCCCATCCTACTCACTAGCAAAAACTGGGCCAAGCAAAACAACCACAGTCTGGTTTAAAAAGTTATTGAATATGTCACCCCAAAGTTTTATAACCCATTTATGATGCAACCTCACTCTGATGAAAATTGCTACATATTTTATATATAGAATAACCAACATCTTATATAGCTGGTGATTTTCCTTTACATCAACCAAAAGTCAGGAAAGAGACAACACAGTGGGAATTTGGCTGAAAAATCTCAAATAAACAAGAAGACCTTTGGAATTCTGCCATTAGTCTTCAGAAACATTTCAAGCCTCAGATTAATGTTTATTCTTCTGATAAGAAAATAAAGGAAAGATATTCTTGTTATGATGATTACTTGCTGAAAAGCTTGTCTGAAGTACCAGAGCCATTCAGGGAAAATGCACAGCACAGAAATTATAAATAGATTAGAAAAGAAATCAGAACATTCAAAGTCAACACAACTGTCTCCTGTAGATGCCAGTAATTAAATTTCTTTTATCTGGTGGAAGAAGTGCTGCCAGTTTCCTATAATGAACTCAACATCACCTCAAGGCTTTTAAATCTCAGCACTTTTACAGTCATACATCAAAGCTGAAATTAGAGATCTCATGTATTTTATGATAGAAATGAACACTGTGCATACATGATTGGACATCAGAGGAGTCCTTTTTCTAGGGCAGCTCACCGAAAGAACACATTCTTAAAAGAAAATTTATTTTATGTATTAGCAATTGTGAATTAAATCATAGCAAAATAAATTGTGCAAAAGCATGTAATGAGAAAATTACTAGAAGTCAGGATTAAAAAAAAACCTAGAGCCTCAAAACAGATTTTAAGTTTTTATGAGTGGGATTAAAAATTTCACTTCCTTGCTTCCCTACAGTTCCCTACAGTTGCTTCACTGTAATGACATTATTCTTCCTCCCTTTGTACATATCAGTCTGTCATGTTGTATTATCTCCTGGATTTTTCTTTTTTTCTTCTACCCACAATTTACTATTATTGCTACCAAAGGAAGTTCACAAAATTGGTATAATTATTACTTTCCTTTTGAGTTAGCTAACCCTAAAGAGATATCGATTTTCCTCATTAATATGGTATACATTTCCTAAAAATAATTTGTGTTTTACAGATAGAAATCAACCAAATTTTCACTATAAATCATTTCAACAAGATAAAAACTTCAGTGCTCCTTTTTTCACAGTGAGAAGCAAACTGGCAGATCCTTTTTTTTTTTTTTTTCTTTGCAGAAACTGAGTGATTCATGTATACCTGAATGGGTGCATTGACATCTAGTCTAGTCAGGATTTGTTACCTTTGCCTTTAGGAAAGTCATTCTGGCAAGAAACTTTCCAGAGTGGATGGATCTTAAGTGTCCAGAGGGGACCTAGGGTAGAAGATCCTGTTTCATTGATGGTTTCCCACAATGAAGTCTATGAGAGGAAGGTTCATGCTGTTTCTTTCTCCTAAGTGTACAAAAACATGCTCTCAGTCTTCTACCCTCTTCTTAGTATATCATATTAAACAGATTTATTTCAGCAGCTTGTTAAAAGGATCCATAAGCAGCTAGGAAAGGATCTGCAGGTAATTTTATGTGCCCTCCAATTCCAGGGCAACTTTAAAGAATAAGAAGCATGAGAAGTTATCTCAATGCTCCACCAACACCAGGCAAAGAGCTGTGCCTTCACAGGCACTTTGAATGGTTTGACCACAGCATTTTTTAAAATGCTCAGCATTCCCCCAGACCCCCAGGATTAGGAGTATCTCTTGCTAGATATTGACTACTTTGGCGTAGGTCAGGAGTAAAGTTATTTGACATTACTGAGTCGCTCAGCACATTAGGAGGCAACCTCTATACAGCTGTAGCAAATTTAACTGATGTTAATTAGATTCAGTGTTAATCTAATGGTAAAATTTTGTCCTTGGAACTCATAAAACTTCTGAGTTTTCAGGGAAAGTTTCTGTTGTGTGAAACACAGTGGGAATTGCAGGTTTGAAGAAAAATTCACAGAGTTCTTGATATTTTCATCCCTCCATCTAACACGGTGCCATACCATGGAAATTGTTTGCACTCTGTGAATGTGAATCAACTTCTTACCTAAAGCAAAGAGAATAACTCCATTTCCCATTAAAGGCAAGAAAAGAGAACAAGGGTAACAAGCTACATATCCCTAAGGAGGAAGGCTGAATTTTCATGTGACAGCCAAAGAGAATGGTTCATTTCTTTGTAAGCCCCACACAGCTGTGGTGCCTGCTGCGTTCTGTTACCTTCACTAGTGTGTGTGCTATGAAAAGCAGTATATGGAGGCTGAGGCTGGACACATCCACACCATTTTGCTTCCTAAAACATATGGTGTTCATTGCTAACAGAAGCCTAAACACACAAAGAAATTTCCCAGCTCTATTTCTTTGCTAGTTTGTTTCTACACAGAGGACTTAAGCATGTCTCTTTTCTATCTGTACAAGGCTTTATTTTCTTGAGCAATTAAACAATGTTAATCATTAAGCTTGGACCTATTTTTACTTCTGGTGAGTTTTCTGTAGTTCAACAGAAAATGCAATATTATCCCATAGTCAGAGAATTGATACACAAAAGAAGTAAATACATCATATTGTCCAACAGGTGGAGGAGTCTATAAAATACATACTTAATATAGACAACAGGTATCAAGGACAGCTCTTGTCTGAGTAAGGATTTGTCTCTACGGTTCACTAGTCTTACCTAAAGTGTTTTTTTTCTATTTGCAGAAAGTGTTAAAGGTTTTCAACTAAAAATATACACTTTATGTTTCCTACCCACCTGTCCAGCAATTCCTTCTATTCTGGAATTGTGTGCTCAAAAGATTACATTTGAATTGCATGTCACTTAACCTCTTTTCTCTTTGGGTTTTTTTTTTCTATTTCCAGGTACAATGAATCAACATACTTTGCCAGCTGATAAATATTAGACCAAAATTCATGTTCTGAGATGTTGGTTTTCCCTGTCTTTTGGAATGAATATTAAAACATTCTACAAATACACTACACTGACCTTTTATGCTTTTCAAGATTTCGATAGCCATCCCTGGGCAAATATATGATCTCGTTAGAAAAAATGCAGAAACATACAGGTTGGTGAGACTAAATTAAATGAGAAAAGATTACTTTGAAATTGAGAGTTTAATGACTGAGTTCACAAAGAAATAGCCAGTGAAGAAAGGACTGTATTTATATTTGTAGGCAAATATTCATTGTGAATTAAGGACATTATTTGGTTATTCAATACAGGTATGTCCAATTACGCCATGTGCATATTTCACTGAGTTTCTGTATTTGTTCATCATCTTGTGCAGGGGAAACAACAAGTACTCATCTACCTACATGCTTGAATAGATTACCCTCCATAATTATGTTTGTGTCTTGTGCAGGGACACCGCTGGATGGGTTTATCTTCAAGCTTCCATTAAACAGCTGCTTAGAGTGAATAGGAAAAATCTTCATTATTTCATTAATATACAGCTTATCTCACAAATATTGTACTACTGTATTTTACTGCTGTAAAAATATTACATATATATTTTCCAAGAGAACTCGGAATCATATGTGTCCAGCCAGCTTTTGCTGCAAAGTCTGATTAAACTCAAAATTAGAGGTTTCAGTAAGTTAAAAATATCCTAAATTAATAGCACTTCTGAACTGAAATGCTATTATTTAACACTCTTTTTCTCTTTTAAGCAGTATTATAAGTGGTGAGGTCTCAGTCTAGTCCTGTCCTTAATAAGGCTGTCATTTATAAAACTGAACTTGACAAACTTTGGAAGTACAAATGACTGTGTGGGGTACTCTGTTTCCCTACTGCAAAAACTCTATCATTATTATAATGACAGCTAAAAGCATAAAGTGAGTGCTGCAGTAGCTGAATCTTTACAGTGCTGTGTACAGTCAATTCAATAAATATTAAAAAAACTTTTAATATATATTTTTCAAAAGAGCGTTCTTAGAATTGTAATACCTGATGACAATAGTTTAAAAAAAGTGTCAAGCTTTCACTATATCTGTGATTATAGACAGCCTAACACATTGCTTTCGTGTACTATTTGCTGTCTTTTTTGCTTTATTTATGACACAAATGTGTTAGAGCTACTTGTTTAGGATTTTACTATTTATTTTGGGGAGTTCTCATTAAGGCAGATCCTGACTTCAAACAGTTTTTCTCTTTAATCAAAACCAAGCTACTGCCAAGTCAGGTAGTATGTATTCTTGTAAGAAATGGGTTCCAGTCATTGATCATTCTTTTAGCTTCATACATTAAATAATCTCTTTCAAGTGGCATTAGTACAAATAATCTTTCCAAAGGCTTCTAAAAATTTCCTTTGATCTATGTTTGTATGTGTTCTTTCCCTTTTACAGCTGGTGTACCCTCAGACACATTTGCCACTCATTTTACTAAGCCACAAAAAGTGTAATGCATGTCACTGATACACAAAAACGTTAGTGGCTTTATCGTACTGATTAAGCCATAGCCCTGGACTTTACTATGCAGTAAAGCGACAAAAAGAGATGTAACAAACATATGTATTTGGAACATGGCTTGGACAATCCAGAATATACAATACCAAACCAGTAAGTATCAGTGGGGTGTAACATTTGTAATTCAAACTGCTCCACACAAAATTAAAGAGAATTCCAAACATTAAAATCAGTTTTAAAGTGAAATCCTGACTTAGTGCTGAACCTTTCACAGCCTTATGTTCGTATTTCTTGTCATAAGTTCAAATGGACATTTCTGCTGTCTGTAAGATTAAAACTTGTGCATCTCTGATTCCAACAGCTTTAAAGAATCCAACATTAGGTTCTAGTGTGATATTTGGCAATAACACAAGAAAAAAAAAAGAAAAATTTTAGTGATCTTTAATCTCTACCAAATTCTAGTCAACTTTTTGGATAGGAAAATAGAGATTATATTCTGAAGGCTTAATGTTCCTTATTATCTATTAGAAAATATTTAAAAGCATAAATATAGACAATCACATTTAAAATTATTCATCTTAAGTTTGAGATTAATAGAAAAGTCATAAACAGAAAAAATATACAACATAAAAGACAAAGGACCTATAGGTTTTTGGTGAAATAAACTCAGAAAGCTTAAAACAATGTAACATTTATAATATTATTTTATTCTTATTTACTGTTAGGCTTGTGTTCAGACATACTCTTTACTACATCCAGAAAACAATGAGACCATACATGAAGATATAAACTTAAATTCACAGAAATTTCTGGCAATTAGCTTCAAATGTCACATAGCCAAATGAACAGAGAAAAACAAAATCTTTTAACTCACAAGGCTTTGCCAATGCTCAGTCTGCTTGGTCACAAAGTTTACCTTTGCTGTCCTAGCTGTGAATTTACATTCATTTCACTCAAAGATATGATAGTCTCAGAAAGATATATGACACAGACTTATCATTTTATCACAGGACAAAATGCTGGGCTATCTTTTCTGTTTATTAAGTAATGGTTCTCTCCAGGTAAGCACAGGAACCAGAAATAGTTATTGATTTTGCTTCTGTTTTCTCACAGGAAATTAAAGGCTTTATCTAAAGTACATAAATCTCAGGTGGATAAGATAATTAATGCATCCTGAGCACACTTTATAAATGCATGAATACTAAGGTAAAGAGGTCAAATCTGTTTGAAAGGCTAGCCAAATTTATACATTTTAACGTCCTGCTGGCAGCTATAAAAACCTGGTATATCACAGCTACATATAAGTATTTTTTAAGCTATAAAAGTCAAATAAGGTGCATCTGTTCCAGAAAAGAAAAGATAGCAATTTGTATTTTTATCAGTAAAATTAATGAGTACCTTCAACCATTCAGTTGCAAAGTTATCAGATGTCATAAAACAGAGATGATATTAACACAAAGGAATTGTTTCAGCAATAATGTAGTTTACAATTCAGCAATCACAAATTGGGTTGGGTTACAGAACCACTCTTTCACTCCCTGATAGGGAGTGAAAGATGATAGGATTAGTTGAGATACCTCTAATTTAACCTGAAAAGAATAACTTACATAGACCTTAAATCTGTGGGAATGGTGAAACTGCACTGTTTCCTGGAAATGATTTTCAGTTGCCATACTCAATCAAAAGTTTTACTTACCCCAGTTGCCCCTTCTGTAAATTGTGCATTGCTATTTTTATCTTTCCATGTTGACTAGAGACATAATTGATCCTAGTTTGCTTCATTATTTCACCTTATACAATTGTAGACAGTTCTGTCTGCTTTCATGCATTTTTTTAACAGACCAAACAATTCTGTTCTATAGATCCTAATTTGTGAGCTTTTAGTAATTTTTATTGTTCTCATCTAACCCTTCTGTTTGACAGTGTCTGCTTTAAAATGTGGTTTTCATGCTGAATGCAGAAAAGAAATATGGTAGAATGCCAAAGCAAGGTTTTATATGAGACATTCTGCAGCTAAAGTATTCATTGAGGTAAATTCCCATTTCATTTTACAGGCCATGCACAGACAAGTTGAATATTATATAACATTTTGTTGTTATGGATTTATCCTCTTTTTGAAGAGTGTTGAGGTCCAGAACAGCGTGCTTTATGGGGGAAGCCAAACATTGCCTTTTATTTCTAAGAACGAACACTTTTTTTATATTTGTAAACCATTCATCATCTGGAATTAAAATATCTTGAATGCCTTCAGCCTCAGCACTACAATGGAACTTATTCAGCTGAAGGAACACAATTACGTAGAACTGGAATTTCTAACTTAAATTTTGCATATGAAAGTTGGACAATTTATGTCTTCATAATATCTATATTCTCTTTCATCTTAGAGTTTGGTAATATTTTTCTCTGTTTGTAAGGAAAGAAATTTTAAAAGACTTAATTCAAGAGGAATCTTTCAGGTAAATGTTTTAGCACAGACTTAATTAGATGCCCAGCTTAAAAAATAGTAACTTCTGAGTGTAAACAAAATTCAACACACAATGAGACCAGTTAACATATTAGTGATTACATGTCTATATTTTCTTTTTTTCTTCATTTATAGCCTACATTTCTTGCATAGCAATATGTGCTTGCTTTTTCATTTTGTGTGGGGGAAAAAAAGCCCCTATTAACATACATAGCAAGTATATTCAACACAAGAGAAATGAATTTTTTTTTTCTTAATATTCACTTTAATAATAACATGATCATGTTTTTCATTTTTATTTTAAATTTCTTTTAGCAACTCACTCTCCATTAATCTCTAAATGGAGATCAGTTATCTGCATGTGCAACAGCCCAGTGGTGTACTGATATTCAAGCATCTACTCATTAGGAGTTTTATTCTCAAAATTCTGAAATATTCTTAATAAAACTCTTGGATAGAATGAACTGCCTGCTTATGAACAACATCTTGACATATTATTGTCAGATGATCAATTTAAACATCAAGCAATCTTTCAATCTACACAGTGTATGTGTTATTGCAAAAGTGTCAGTTTGTTTACTGGGTTAGATGCTCTGAAGTGCTGTCTCTTTTTACGTAAAAGGTCAGTTTGAAATTTCTTTCATTTTCTGCAAAAAAAATCTATGAACGTTTCATAAAGTTGTGATCTTTTTTCTATCTTTCCTTCTCAGATCAACAGAAAATGGTGTCTGTAATGCCACCTGAGACACATCAATCTATACTCCTGGCAGATATATCATCTGTGAAACTAGTTCAAGAAAACTGTCAGGTCTCATTGGGAAAATTAAGCTTTCTATTAGGGGAATGAATCATATATGACAAATACTGAATGATAGGTTGGAAGAAGTTATTGTTCGTGAATTGCATTTCAGCGTCAAGTTTCTTCTCACTTCACAATTATAGCAGTCAGTTGTTATCATTCTTTTAATTTATATATATATTTGCTCATAAAAATCTGTTGCTTCATTCTACAGATTTAGGACATAACATAAAACAATTATTCAAGATATTACTATTATTCAGATAAGTGGAGAACAAATTATAATTCACAAACCTTCATTTAGCAGAAATAAGGAAGTCTTATAAGTGACCATTTTTCTGATTAGGTCCTACTGTTTTTCATCTGTCATACTTGTGTGAGAAAATGCTTCTTATGGCAGAGGTGGCTAACCTCTCACAGACTGAAATCCAGGAAACGAAAATGTGCAATATCAGAAGGATATAGATTTTAAAATAGAATCACTGAATTTAGTACTCATATGCTGTTGCATGGATTACTAAAGAATTGAGAGTCTTGAGTGTGAACCCCAACACCAACAAAAAGGCCTCTCTTGACATACCTTAAAAAGACATTTTGGTAGTTTCAAAAATGTTTTTTTTGAAACATTGAAACACACCTGATAACAGTGTGACTGTATGTATACTCATGAAGTGTGTTCATTTAAACTCTGACATTACACAGTATGCTGCTGCAAAGAGCTGACGCTCAATCTGCTGTGAAAACATAATGCTAATTACGTCTTGATTTTGAGAAATGGTGACTTCTGCTAACAGCAATTTTGATTCTTCCGTTCTTTCACAACTAAAGGAAAACATTGCCTATCCTGTTGTACTGCGGATGTATTAGCGAAAATGAGGTAAATCAGCCCCTGTGCTCTTAAGAAGTTTTATTCTAGTCTAGTTAAAAAAGAAAAAAAAAAAACCCTGGAACACCAAGATCCAGAGTGTGAGAAAAAAATAGGAACGTGGAGCTAAATGACAGTCTGGTGAAAGAGCTAATGATGACTAGCTGCAAGGTAGCCAGTGTAGCTGACAGAAGAAAAGCCTAGAGTGACAGACACTTCAGAAGTGATTGGTCAAAGTGTTAAAATTAATTATTGCAGAAAGACTCCTTTTGCCAAAGAATGAGATTAGAAGAGTAACCTCTGAAGTGTTAGGCCTGAATTTCTAAAGCATTCTTACTGCAAGTATTTCTTGATGGCTCAGAGTCATACTTAGCTGATCACTTTCAAACAGATAAATTCTGCTCCAATATACAGACATAGCAGTAACAGGGTGAAGCTATCTCTGAGAATCAAAGACATGTTAAATTACATTTGACAATCTCATTAGCTGTCTGCAGGACATGCATTTACATTCCAAATATCTGAAATGTTGTAAACAGCTAGAGTTCTCTTTTAATAATTATGCTGTCAAAGAAGCATTTGTTCCATTACAGAAGTGGAGAATTTACTGCAAAAATCCTCTAATACATTTGTTCTGGCATAGTAGTAAATTAAGGATGTGAATACCATGCAAATGTTTAAGAATAACAGCATTATGAACAGATATCTTAGTAAAGATAGATATATATATATATATATATGTACATAGACAGTATACACATAGTAAGAGAGCAAGATAATTGTAAGATATCCTAAGAAGTATACTAAAGTATATCAAAACCACCTTTTTTTAAAAAATGGTACAAGCAAGAATGATGATTGTTTGCACAATTTTAATACTGTCCTCTGTCTGTATTTTCCCAAAATCACAATCTTAAGCTACTTGTTTGCATAGTAATTTCTCACCACCGACTCTTACCTCACTAAGTTGGTAAGTTACAATTAATCATTTTCTTCATCTTTCCAACTGATGCACATCCTTCAGCTCCATTTAGTAATAGGTCCAGATGACTACCCAGACACTCAGTAGATTCCCTCCTCAGAAGGACAGGGGGCAGAACATGAGATGAAAAACCTCATGGTCTGAGAAAGACAGGGAGATCATTACCAGTGAGCATAATGCGCAAAACAAGCTTGACTTGGGGAAAAATAGCTTAATTTATTTGCAAGTAAAAAATATATAGGTCGAGAGAAACAGAGACAAAAATTAAAATAAATCTTTTCTGTTCCCCCCCACCCCCTTGCCCAGGAGGAAGTTCCCTCACTTCTGGCTCCTCTGTCCCCGTGGCAAGCAGCAGAGGGGAATGGGGAGCAGGGGTTGCGCACAGCCCGAAACAGCTCCTGTTTGCTGCTCTTTCCTCCTCACACTGTGCCCGTGCTCTGGGGTAGGTCCTTCATGAAACAGTCCATGAAATGCTGTGCTCCAGGTCCTCTCCACAGGCTGCTGGGGAATCTCTGCACCCACACGTGAAGCACCTCCTTCCCTCCCTCTACTCTCACCTTGGGCTCTGCAGGACTGTTTCACACCCTTTTTAGCCTCACTGCTCTCTGCCAGGCAGTGTTTTGCATCTCTTACTTATGCTTTCCCATAGGTTTGAGGGGAGCTCAGCTGTGCCCTGTGGCAGAATCCATTGGAGTGGGTTGGTTATATCTCCACATGAACAATACAAACCTCTGCACATTTCAACTGCAGGGTACGGATTTGGCCCAATGGCAAGAATTTCTACTGAATGAGACCATGGCATGAGTGGAGGCAGTGCTGGATCTATGTGGTACGTGGAGATCTCACCAGAGAGGGAGGAAACATGCTTTCTCCACTGGATTCACAAAAATTGGTAGCAGAGAGAGAACAGAAAGAGCTGTAAAAACACCTTTTGAGGTCCAGTTGGGGTTTTGAGACTTATCTGACTAGACTTTTTCGTCTGTCACTTCCCTCATTATGTGTCCTATACCTCCTGATTTTGGAGGTGAAGTGAAACATTAAAAATCTCACAAAACACGGGCAGCTGTCCTGCATCTGGCTCTTCTGGAAGACCGTGGATGGCAACCGGCCAGCTCTTCAATTCGACTGTGACCTGCAATATACATATATATATAAACATATAGATATACATATATATAAAATATTATTTGATGGATGCATGTACAGCTAGAAACTGTCCTTATCAGAAACAAATTTTTCCGCAACTCCCAAATAGAGTTAAGTGAGTCTGGAGAAATTATACAGGAAATAGAATAGCTATAAAAATCCGTAAGATTATTAAGAGCAGATATAAAAAGGTCTGGACTGCTTTTTAGTGGTCTTAAAAAATCTTTGAAGGTATAAGATGATTTTTAATATCCATAACAATGAAAAATGTACCCAAGACTTAGGTTTAGTTACCAGCCTTGTAGATGTAATTAGATTCAGAAAGGTTATGTTTTTGCAATGTCCAGAAATATCTGAACACAGAAAGATTATATTGCTACCTGAGTAGGGCAGAATGTTTAATTAAAAATTGTCTTTTACTGCTAAAATGAAATTCTTTTTGTTACAGTTTTTTCCAAGGGAAGCCACAAAACTGTTTTCTCAAAAGAAATTTTAACAAATAATTTAGGAGCTTTTTAACAAGTACCACTTTCTGCAGGGCACTTCAACCAACAGTGGCATGGGAGTCCCAAATTTACAGTGGTTTAAAAAGAGATCTAGTAAGGCTTTGTTATGTGCAAGTGATATAATTCAGTCCCAGAAATTCATTTTTATAGTAGGTCAAGCGGGCCCATTCACTCTCTTCTACACAATAGTTCAGTGGACAAAGCAGTCACCTGGTAGGTGAAGAGCTGCTTTTATTTCTGAGGAGAAATAAAGCTCCACCCTCCTGACTCGAGGCACATACTGCAAATGGACCCCTCAGGGTAAAAGAGCCACACATATTCCTAATGCAGCAATTCACTACTGGCCAAGGAATGCACATGAAAAGCAGGCTGAGCTCCACTCCTGACTCAGTAAACCTTTCTGCCTAATAATATAGTCTATACAAATAGATGTAAGGCTATTAGGCAAACATTTAAGACTGAGACAGAAGGCTGGCCTTTTCATTTACTTCTCCTCATCTCTTTCTGGCCAAAATATTCTTCAGGCTTTGATGTGAAACATTGAATGGAATGGACAAGCCTATAACAGTGACAGGGGCTGGAATTTTGATGTGAACATTAACGTTTCAGGGCTTTGTTTGTACATATGATTGCTGGGAATTAAGGTGAGCTCTCTCAGTCTCTGATAGCAGAATTTATACCAAGGCTGAGTTCTGAACCTCTTGCAATGGACTCACAAGGCTTGAGAGTGGATATAATTTTAAGATGGTTAAAATGAAGCATGTGTAAGCAATCTTGATAATAAAAACGGTTTTAAAATGACTGATATGTGAAATACTGGAAACTAATTCACAGACGAATGTCTTGCTTAACTGATGCTTCAAATGATGGGAATCCATTGCTATTAGCAAAAAGTAGAACACACATAAAAATGCTGTAAACTCACTCATTTTCTTTTCACTTCTTGTATCATTTTTCAGCAGTCTGAGTAAGAGCAGGAAAGCTTGAAGAAGATGTTCAGTCTGGTTTAAGCCACTATCCACATTGTGAGTCTTCTATATCTTCCAGCTGAAACCTAATACACTTGAGTAATCTGTTTAAATGGTCTATACCCACCCACCCAGAAGGTTATGTGGGTTTAGCCCTCTTAGAAGTGTGTTGATTGGATTCAGAGAATAATCTCCAAATCTGATTTAATGATTTGGGGGAAAGGGAAGGGAAAAATAAAAAATTGAAAGATACCATCACTGGAAGCTTTATGTCCCCCAAAAGGAACACCTAAAAACTTTGTAACTGACTTTCAAAAAATTTGAAAAAGTTCCAGAAATGTAAAAGAAAGAAAAAATTTCAAAAAGTAAGGAAAATATTACCACACTAATTGTAAACTCTGTTGACATGACATTGCACAACATTCAGTCTGAGCTGAGATGGGCATTGATTTTTTGATTTTTTTCTTTTTTTTTTTTTTTTTTTTTCCCCTTGTCACTGGACTGGAAGAGTGGATTTGAACTACTTGTTGAGCTTGAGGCAAAACTCCTTGTGGATACAAAGGAAGAAACATTCTGAGGAAATGTCAAGTGAGCATATTTAATATTGAGATTGGAGTGATTGCTGCTAGAATACCATGGCATCTACAGCGCAGGAAGGATGCTGAAATTGGAGCAGGTTCAGAGAAGAGCCTTGAGAATGATGAGGGGATGGAAAAACATGGCTCTCACTGAAATATATAGCTCAAACAGTTTGTCCAATAAAAGACAAATCTGTGGGGGTGACCCTAGTGTAATCGATAAATAATTTCCTGTGAATAGAAATCTATTAGCAGAGAACTGGCAAAAAGGGAAAGTAATTGCCTGTAGTAAGCATCCAGCTAATGGATTCTCCATCTCTGGAGAATATTCATAAACCTATAGTGGATATTTTATTAACCAATATGCTTGAGATAAAGTATGAATTAATTCAAGGGTTTCTGTAGCCTATGTTTTGTTGGAGAACAGACTGGATGATCATGGCCTATAACAGAATCCAATAACGTGTATTTTTCCATTGATGAGATGAAGTCATAAAATCAGAGAAATTCTATTAAGGTGCTAAGTCCTTTCTCAAATAACCATCGAAACACTGTTTCTTTGATTTCTTTTTATTGTTGTGGAAAATAATTTTGCAAGAGTACTGCTAATGGAAAGAAGTAAATGTTACATTTCTTTTGTTCTTGTCATCTGCTAGAGAATCACTTGGTGAATGATTAGTAAGATTTTACTGGCAGCAGTAACAGCAGTAAGAAAAGAACAGACTAGAATCACAGCTAAGTTTTAGTCTATATGAGGAAATCACATTGTTGTGGTTGATTATGGGGATGCATAATCAACATTTTTAACAGGTGTCATTATCAATTTTAGTGAATTAGAATACAAATTAATTGTATTTCAGAAAGTATCTCTTACAAAGGTGTATAGGATAATAAAATCATAAAATTATAGAATGTCTTGGGTTGGAAAGGACCTTGAAGATTTTGTTCCAAGGCCCCTGCCCAACCTTCCACTAGACCGGGCTGCTCCAAGCCCCATCCAACCTGGCCTTGAGCACTTCCAGGAATGGGGCATCCACAACTTCTCTGAGCCCCCTGTTCCAGTGCCTCACCATCCTCTCAGTAAACCATTTCTTTTTTATATGTAATCCAAAACTATAATCTTTTGGTTTGAAGCGATTCCCCCTTGTCCTGTCACTACATGCTCTTGTAAAACATCCCACTGCATCTTGTAGGCCCACTTTGGGTACTGGAAGGACACAATTAGGTCATCCCAAAGCTTTCTCTTCTCCAGGCTGAACAATCTCAATTCTCTTAGCCTTTCCTCATAGTAGAGGTGCGCCATCCTTCTAATTATCTATGGAATCCTAGGGAATTATTACTAAAGAAGTAAAGAGGAATACTTCCGAATCCTTAAAATTTTTGTTCAGCTTGTTGATTAGTAAGAATTATCTGGAGAATAATAATGATTGATATGCCGAACAATAATGATTGATATTACTGAACACTAATATGGATTTTTTTTTAAGATACACTATTTTTAATTTCTATGATAAATAATGCAGTATAAAACTGATTAAATTTTTTTTCATATGTATTTTTCAAAATAAATTGTTTCCTCTTTTGTTGATGATGTAAATTTTTTTATGTGGTGGGTGGATTTGCCATCACATTTTTTCTCCTTAGGAAATGGAATACATTTCAGTAAATAAAGCATATATTATACATACTTTATAGCTGAAAGTAGTTAAGTAAAAATCTTCAGATCTTCTCTTCTACATGTATTTTTTATGAGAAAGATGATACTTAGGTGTGCTGGCTTGTGCTCAAATAAATCCTCACTTTACAGACAAACTAGCAATGCATACTGGGCTAGGTAGAAAAGTGCTGAAGTCCATTCTATGCCTTTGTCATCCAGCCTTGGAAACTGGCAGATGCACTTTATTGGGAGCAATACTAAGAAGAGAGGGCAGTCACTGTACAATGCATTAAGATGCAGAACAGGGGTTGTATTGCACTACCAGGCTGCAGTCCCAGAGCCTCAGAAGTCTGTTAAGTAAGAAAATGTCTTCTCAGTGTAATCCTAAGTTTCAGAAGCCTAACATATACCAAAGGACTCCTGGAAAGATTATTGACCAGAGATAGTAAAACTCAGACAATATAATACTATTTGCCAAGCTAAAATATCTCTTTTGAATAAGATTATTTTTACAGAAAATTGGCTGAGAGACCGAGGAACTTCTTTCTTTCTGCGGTTAGAGACTTCAAAATTAACCCAGAGAAATATTCTTTAAAATAGTTAATCATAATGACAGAGACTTCCCAAACAGTTTTGTCCAAAATTTCAAATTACTTCTGCATTAGAGTGTTGCTTCCTAGTATGGATATCCAAAGAAAGACACAATTCAAGGGACTGTGGAGGAAAATGAGAAAGAAAACATGAGACATTTATGGAGCTACAATTTCATTCTATTGGTCCAGGAAGTAGCAGAAGGAGCTGAGGACTGGTGCTGGTACTGTTGCATGGGGCTGCATGCTCCTGGAAAAAGACAATTGTCTTGAGGTTGTCCCTTAGGTCAGCTGGCTCAGATCTGAGTGGTAGCCACACTTTTGAGGAGGACACACAGCTCTACCAAATGGAAGATGCTGAAAAATGCTGGAGCTAAGAGGATTCCTTTGAAAGAATGTATTTTTTTCCTATTGGGAAATTCTTTGATAATTTTACATGAAGTAATGATTTTTGAGATCTGGTTAGTCACTCTGCTTTCCATAAAGTACTGATAGCATGCTCTAATGATATGTTGTAGTATTGACTTCTAAAAATTAAATGTAATCTGTTAGCAAGTCACATCGTTTAACACAAATCCAACTATAAACATTTACAGTGTTGCATTCATTCCCAATCACACTGAATCAAAATATTAAATCAAATTGAATTACTTAGACTAGATGTGTTTCCATAAAATGGTTGTCACAATTAAAATTCGCAATTTGCATTCCTCATTTTTCTGTAGCACTGCTTGAAAGTGTGTCAAATAATTGAATATTTTCAGCTCAAAATCCTTGACTGTGTGAAACATTTCATAGTTTTTTCTTCTGTTTGCAATCACAATTGGAAATTTTAACAAGATATTCTAACAGGAGTGCAACAGAGCATGGCTTACAACTGAACTTGAGTGAGGAATTAATAGACAATCTGCTTTTTAATTGAAGATACTGGTGAACTTCTCATGTTGTGGTTCCCAGTTCATAAATAGGTATACATCAGGTCCAGTGTAAACTACTGAATATGTTGTACAGTTGTAGCTGGATTAATTTTTTTTTTTTAATGTTATATAATTACACTTACACAGTCTACCTGCACAACTGATTTAGGGAAATAAAAGTCAATCCAGTTAAGCAGCTTTAAAAAAACATTTCTCAGAAACCTTTCAAATTAGATATACATATGATGATTAGGACCTATTGTATTAAAAATACATTAAGAATATATAAGGTGCGAAAAGAAAAAGTAGAACACACAAGTATGAAGAAAATTGATTATTAAGCATTATTTTGTACATTGAATCTGATCACTTTTGTACATTAGTTAAGGAAACAAAGAAATATGGAATTAAAAAGCAGAAGATAAACCAGCAAAATAGGAAAATAGAAGTATTACAATGTAAGAGTTTATCTTCATAGCATCCGTGAAAATCTTTGCTGTATTTTGTTGCACATTTATATATTGTGGTGGCATTTGATGTGCCCCAAACATTCATTTCATGATGATATCCAGTCTGGGCACAGTAAATATCCTATCACATAACGAAAAGCGTGATAAAACATTTAAAGGCAGAGCTATTCCATAGTAACAGCTGTTCTGCCTTCTGGTGATAAAATTTATAAAACAGTTCTGCTGGTTTTGTCTGTTTCTTCGTGCCAAGTCTTTCCACCTTTGGTGCACGACTCAAAAATGAACCAAAACTTGGAGCAGTTTCCCAGTAATGTGTGTTGACAGCTCCACTAAATTACATGTGTACCTGGATGCACTGGAACATGGTGGGTCTCTGACACTTTTTCCTTAAAAAAAAAGGGAAAAAAGTGAACTGAAAATTATATACTAGAAAAATGGAATTATCCACTCATCACTATTAGTATACTGTTGTTGAACAGTGTAGTAATACCTATAATATAAAATATTACCTTTTGTTAGTTCCTCAGACAATAGTTAAATTTTCTGCCAATTTCAGTAGGCCACAGATCCTAAGTAGCTTTGAAACTGTGGGTCTTACTGTTTTTTACTCACCTGTTAAGGCTGCAAGTGAGATACCAAAACCAACAACTCTCAGTATAATAATCCAAAATCTGTCTTCATCAAACCTAACAGCAAGATGTAACTCTCTGATGATAGTTTGATATAGATTTTAGTCAAATATATTAAAAATACAGTTTCATGTTTCATACCGCATCTTTCCATGTACACCAAGACTGTTAGAAACACTTAAGCAGCATAAGCAGAATATTTCATACAGCAGCTACATGTACAACTGAAGAATGTTGATTTTTACTTTCTGGTGCATAACGGGGCTGTTTTTGATTCTTCCCAAGAAAATGTGTGGGAGTCACTGAGACACTTTTATGTTCCATCCAGCCTATAAAATTTTATAACCCTAGTAAAAATAATAACAACATTTTATGTTTGCAATTGGATTTGTTTAATAATAGTCTTTATCAAAGACAGCATGTCGATCATTGTTGGAGTCAAGTTAGGCAAACAAAACCATAAATCTTACATTTTTCTTTATTGCATATGTATTTTTGATACGCGCATATTTTTTATTTGCGCACAAGCACAAAAAAAAAGGAGAGAGAAAAGAGAAGCTTTGAAATAGATTGACTTTTCTCTCTTGATGAGCTGGAAATATGTTTTCTTTTAAAATTGTTTTCTGTGTGTTATCTTACATTGTGCAGTAGTTGCTTCCAAGGTCAAAAGCTCTGCTGAATTTAGTAAATGCTATTCACTGTGGATCTTCCTTGTGTAAGTGGCACACTTATTTATGCTTCCATAAGTGTAAAATGATGACCATTTGTTTTCTAATACATGTCCAAAGTAACAGAGAGAAATTGAAAAGCATCACTCATGTACAATACAAAGTGGTCATTTTGGTCACTGAAGGAAAGGCTTTCATTTAGTAAGTCAGAGCAAAATGCAGGAATCAGCAAAAGGCAGAACAGATTTCTTGAAATGTCAAGGAATGCTGTTGACACCAAAAAGAATCCTGAATTATTGTTTCTATGCTTTCACAGTTTGTAAGATCAATGCATTCTCCAACAGCTATCTTCTTCTTACTGCACTTAGACTATGAAGTGAATCTATATGGAACATATGAAACAATGATCCATCACAGAAATGCAAGTGTTTTCTCTATGTACAGATTTGAACAAGATATTGTAGTATATGGATTTCTTTTGGCTGAAATAAGGTCTATGTTGCAAACCTGTTAAAAAAACCCCAACAGCTAAGAAAAATTATTGCTTCTATAAAAGCTTAAACGGTACCAACTGTTAGACATATTTTCCTGATCAGATAAATTTCATTCTGCAAAAAGGCACTTTCTGAGTTTATCTGCTTTGGTCTTGACTTTCCAGCATATTTCGGCTTACTGTAAACAAATGCAAGTCAGGAGGCAGATGGGACTTTGGCAGGTATTCCCAGCACCAATATCCACCCATTTCTAGGAGAGCTGTGAGTGACTCCAAGACAAGAAACAGTCAATCCATCGGGGACATTAAATAAGAAAACCATGTCTCGTATTCCTTTTAAACTCTGTTTAATGCGGTAGTTCAGACTGAACTATAGATCCGGGGAGCTGTTTGTTGACACTCTACTGCAATATCTTTTCTGGACATATGGAAAGAATATTCCTGAGCAGAGTTTGGTTGTATTGTTCCATCCCACTGCTGCCTGACTTCAGTATGCCTCACATTTCCCTTCCTCACTTCATAGCACAGATGCAGAACAATATCTGAAAAAAAAAACAAAAACAAGGAAAACAACAAAAAAAAAGGAATAGGTTTCAGGGTTATTTAAAAGACTGCTCCCAGAGTAAGGTAAACCTAATCTGAAAACAGTAATTTCTGTAAAAAGGGCTTCAGTGACAAACCTGAAAAGGCTATCCTTGAAGTAGCAATTTTTATTGCTTATTTATATACACTAGGGGGTTTTTTCTTTCTTTTTTATTTCTTTCTTACTGATTATTTACTATTAGAAACACAGTAGCCTAAGTAATAGGTAATAGACCCCTGTGAGTCAGATAGCAATTTTCAAGTTATTGGAGTTGCATTAAGAAAAAAGAATTACAATGGCCTTGGCTGATACAATTATTTATTTCTAGAGATTACAGATGTACTTTGCAATCAACAACAAAAAACAATACTTTTCTAAATTCCATGACAAACTACCTTTTTAACTAAAGGAAACACAAATATACATATACCATTCAAGTACTCATGAAGACCTCTTTGTCCTCCTACTGCCTCTCAGATTCCTTAATAGAAACAATGATGGACCTGAGGGTAACAGATCTCCGTAATTATTTCTTGTCAAGTCCTCATCCTATAAGCCTTGACAAAATAAAAAGAGCCTATGTATACATTGCACCTTAATGGGGGTTTCTATGATGCTAATTCCATGCAAGCCAAAGCAGGTTGAAAGGTAAAAAATTACTGGATATCTGCATTAGCATTAAATTGAATTGAAATATTTCAGCGATGTTTACTTAGGATTTTGTTAATGCATGAAAATTTGATTAGTAAGAGTTAATATTTTCAGTGCAAATTTGATTAAATATCACACTTTTTCTCTTAAGTAGTGAACATTATGGAGGGAGACACTGATATCCCCAGGGCAGGGGATGTATATATTTAAATTAACCTTCTTAAGGCATAAAGATAGTTCAAGTGGGCTCCAGACTGGCCACTTGACCGTCTTCTGTGGCAGCCTTCATGCAATGAAAAAGTAAATACTTTCCAGGCATAAATCAATGTATCGTATAAAAAAAGTCTTGTCTCTGAACACAATCAGAATGTACTTTCTTTGTATGTTCACTGTGACTTCTGCAGTAGATTTTACTCTGGGTAAGAACATACAGCTGCATTACATCCTGTCAAGCATATTGGAAGATGCTTAACTTTCTGATTTACAGCTTGGCTTTGTATCATCTTTTTCTGTAGTCTACTTGTGAGTGAGTTTAGTGTGCTTCTTCAATACTGACAGTACCTTCAGGTGCTTTAGAAATTGAATCTGTGTTCAGCATGATACCTTAAAGCAGGTGACAGTAACAGAATAACTAGAACAATGCATAGAATGTCAAGATAATGTTCATTTGTTGTTACTGTGTGAACTGACTAAAAAGATCGGTATTAGACAGCTTTTGCTCTCAAGAGAGTTGTTAGGGCTTGTTTGCAAGAACTGTGAAAGCCAAAAGCTTCTGCAATGTCTTTTCTAAAGTCTCTTTTAGTACTACTCAAGGTTAATGTTATCAGGTTCACTTTTGTTTGCCATGGGGTTTTACCCTGGTGTAAAAATCTACAGACACATTTCTTCCTACAAAGGCAAAAAGGAGAATCAATGCAATTTTTTTTCATCAGGAATGAGTATGGATAAATAAAATTTGGGAATTAAAGCAGGGGAGGAGGAATGTAAGTGGTAAGCAAGCTAGAAAAAATTCAGCTTTATAAGCTTTCTCCCCAAACCCAAAAAGCAACATTTGAGCATTATTTGTTTTTTCTGACTCTGAGCAGAAACTAAAAGGACAGGAACTTTGGTGAGAATTCACACTGTCTGAATTTAGACATAACTGGATGCTTAGACTTACTGTTTCATTAAATCTGAGGAAGATTTACTGACTGTGTTGCTTAGGATTTCTAAATTTCTACTGGAGACTAATGCTATTCATGTTTAAGTACTAGAGGAGGGGAGAATCCCATCTTGGCAAATTTACCTTGGTGTTAAAGTTATTGACATGAAAGTCTGCCTTCATGTCTCTCATTGCACTGCAGGCTTGCCTGGTCCTTGGTTTGAGTTCAGAGCACATTGAGGGCTGCCAGTCAGACTACAAAGCTTTGCCCTCAAGCTGATCCTCAGCCAAGTGCTGTGTTGTGCACTGCAATTCAGATCTGCTTCCAGTTTCTGGCATCTTCCTGGCACGTCATCATGTTTTAGCAACACTTTAATGTCAAAACTGTTCCCTAACTTAGATCAACTCTCTCAAGGCAATTTTCAGAAACCTCATGTACGTCGAAACAAGTGTTGTGTGAAATGCAGCCAAAAGGTCTCTGTAGTTCATGGATGAGTATGTGTCTTGTAGGCAGATAAAACTTGACATTTCAGATAATATTTGTTGCTGTACTATGATAATGTGTTAAAATCTTTTATATGGATGATTAGAAGCACATTTAAATTCAACATTTTTTTCTCTTAGAACATCTGATAAGTTCTAGGATCAAAAGTCCTACCTAGCAGGTGTGTTATGGTCCTAAATCCACTCTCTGCTACTAAAGGTGCTTGTAATGTAAGTATGGCGTTAGGTATCCCTTGCAGGTCATTGTTTTATTGCCTTGATTGAAGGCTTTTTATCTACCAAATTTTTTTGGGACTTCCACTGGAAGTTTCATCATAATTAATTACAAAGGAAGATCTTAAAAATCTTACACCAAAATGTCAGTCCCATCAGGGACTGTTCATTGCAAGAATGGGGCAGAGAGCCATAAATATTTATTGGACTGACTAGATATTTGATGGATTTTTTTTTAAAGTCCTCAGCCATGATGGCAATGACAAAATATCAGTGATGGCCATTGCTCCTTATTTCAAAATAAATTGGATTACCAAAAGAAACAAAAAATTGTTAGTCAGTTGTGGTTAGTACTTCTTTCTCCATGTAGAAGTTTATTACCTGTGAAGCACAAAAAACGGTTTTTGTCATTCATCCAAAGGGATTTGGGCCATAATTTATTGGTGTGTGGAGGATCTTAATATTTCTGATGAGGTTCATATTTTATGGCTCTTATTGATACACTGTAAATAAAAATTTGTACACAGGAAAATGAAACACAAGTGATTTCTGGACTGCTTGTAAGGCAGCAGAGGCAGAAGCACAGATCCACCTGCAAGAATTCGTGTCATTTGCACAGATTTATCCTGTAAAGAACAATGGAAACTCATGTTGCATGACAAAACAAATAAGGTGGAAAGCAAGGCTTGTGCTTCACATGGGCAGGGGCAGAAGTCCTAACCAAAATATGACCTTATTCCAATCCAGAAGGACAGTCAAAATGGCTGAATCCCTTGTATTCCCATATGCACGTAGGTTGGGACATGACTTCCTTAAAAAGCCTGAAGACGATTTCATGGACCTGAAAGCAAGACCATTTTTTTCCACCTACATTGAGTGGTCTAACAAATAATGTTACCTCTGAGTTTGCCTCTTGATGTACAGTCAAATGCAATTCTGTTGGATATACATTGTGAACATTACAAAACACTGCAGCAGATCCTCCTGCTGCAAATCAGGATGACAGTTGTCTCACAGCACCATTTTATCCTATCCGTTGTCATGGTCACAAAACTTTTTTAAAACTGGCAACAAATTTTCCTTCTGCCTCTTGCAATTATCTACAGCTTCTGCAGTTATAAATTAATTATATTCCTTTTTTTTCTTTCACTATAAAGTCTGTGCTACACATTTAAATACCCTGTGGTCATCTTATAACATCTTATTTTATTTACCTTTGAGTTTCCTCATTCTTATTGATGTTCGTGTTTTATTTATTCACTTGAGTTCAATATTCTCTGTAAGGTGCTGGATCTTCAAAAGAAATCTTCAGTCAAAACAGAGTTCAATCAAATCACATTTCTGCAAGTTGTCTGCCCAGGTTAAAATTAAAACATTATACTTACCATCTGAGGACATGAAATGGAAACAGGATGATTATGAAACTCCTTTTGGAAGCTGAAAGCAGAGAGCTGATGATTTTTCAATTAATATTTTTTCTTCAAAATTATGATAACTTAAAACTACCTGCTAAATTAATTAAATTAAATTAATTTCCTGCACTTCACTTTTCTGCATTTCACATATACTTCAGAACACCCCCAACAGAAAGCTCAAGTGAGGCAACATTGGGAGGCTGCTAAGAGATCACCTTACCCTTTGTGTGGTAAATCTGTCAGGTGAAGTGTTCCACTTTTGTCTGTGAATCTTCAAGGATTTATTTAAAATATTACGATTTCTTCCTTTGCTGACTATGGAGTTTCAATGCTGGAAATATAAAAACATTTAACACTGGAAATGTAAGAAGTTTTAGCACTTCTGTGCTACATAGCTGGTAAATCCATCAGTGACTCCAGGTCACAGCCTGTGACAGATCACATCCTTGCTTGTGAGCTCACATGAAAACTGACACCTGCTCCTGGGTGTGAAAGGCCAGTTTTCTTTTGGTCTAGTTTCATTTTCAGGGGTTAGCAGAGGTGAGACTGAATTCAAGGAGTGGACAGGGTGCTGGACAATCTCATCTAGACTTCTTTTCCCATGAGAGCTTGGAGCAGATGATCTCTGAGGTCCTGTCCAAACTGAACTATAAGATGATTCTATGATGAACTCTGGAAATATGCTGATTGAATGACATTTTAAGAGTGCTTGCTTCCACAGGCAATTATTTGAGTGAGTGCAATGTGTGGAATGTTTCATTTCTCACAATTTTACAGGTGAAGACTTTTTTCTTGCAATGTTTGCTGCATGCTATGGTCTCTCTGGTGCAAGAAAGGCTTAGGAAAACCTGGAGAGAGCCAACCACAGTGACTATGGGACTGGTGCGCAGAATGAGAGAAGAGACTGAAAGAGTTGGGTTTGTGCAACCTAAAGAACAGGCCGAGGGGGAATCTAATTGCTGTCTTCAGGAACATAACAATTTTAGAGATGACAGACTCTTCCTGGAAAGGGGCAGACAGTAGATTGCTGCAGCCAGGGGAATTCTGACTAAATTTCAGAAGAGCACTTCCATTATGAACCAGGTTGGCCAGAAAGTCTGTGAAACTTTTACCCTTGGATATATTCAGCACTTGACTGAACAGAGCCCTTGGCAACATGATCTACCTTTGAAGTTTGTTTTGAGCAATTGGTTCAGGGCCAGAGGCACTTCCAAACTAAAGTATTTTAGTGTTCCATGACTTTCTGTGTGTGAATGATGATGTAATAAGTGTTTAATGTGTACTTTCAATATTTTCTGGTCTGGGACAACTTGCTAAGTCACAGTCCTGTGTGGAGAAGACTATGCCATTCTAAATCAGAGCAACTCAAATACAGAAGCACTATTTCTGTTTTGGATTATTCTATTATGATAGATGATTTTGACTTTTGCCAACATCATGCAGCTCTAAACAGATAATCAACCGAACACAGGGCTATCCCCAAGATCAGGCAGCACTATTGAAGTTAACAGAAATTAACTGGGTGAAAAAGTCTGGTTTAAAGAGCTCATTAAGTTCCAAATTTCTTTACCTGAAGATAATGATTGCAAAGGGAAAACTAATCAACATCCTGATTGATTACATTCCCCAGAATACTTCAACAGTTTTACACACCAGCTTTTATAGTTTCTAGACTTTCAGCAGTGTAGACATTTAATTATGGGTGTTTTGAAGTTATTTAATGCAGCATTATTATTATTGTTGTTGCTGTTGTTAATGTTATTAACTTTTGTTTTCAGAATTCAGCAAACACACACAAAACCCCTCAAAACTGGAGAAAATGCAGGCACAGAAAAGCAGTCTGTTTTCTGATTAGGCTTTTTTTTTTTTGGGGGGGGGTGGTTTGGGTTGTTTTTGACATGAATACCAAGAGATGGTTGTGGGTAAATTTATTGTTCTCTGATGGGCACTCTCCAGACAATAAAGGGAACAGCTTCTATTCTGAAATCAATGTTTGCAATTTTCTGCTTCTCCTTCAAATACAAAGAACAGTCTTTTAATTCACAAAACCAATTAACAGATATTCTTTCAATTTTGTTCATTCATTTGTACTTGCAAATAGCACTTTATTTTTGTTTGTTAGATTAATTTAAATAAGAGTAGCTGTTTAATTTGAAGATTTTAAGTTGTAGGTTGTCTTCCTTAGGAGAAAAGAAAAACTTAAAACAGTGTCATAACAAAATACTTTCCATAAATCTTTCTGCTGATGACAGGCTATGTATTAGAATTGCACTAGCTCTCAGATACATTTTTGAAATAGATCCATAGGGAACATAAAATGATTTAAATGGATCTGTGCAAATTTACAGTAGTTGACAAATTGGTCTATGATGAAGCTGAATATTTACAGAACACTGCTAAAACTAAAATGTACTGTTCACATTTTTTTCCAATGATCAATGCCTTTAATCATGTTATTTCTACATTTCAGCTTTTCTTAAAAAAAACAAAAACAAACAAACAAAAACACCATACCCTCATCAGTCCTTGAATCTTTGGCTTAACAGAGATAAAACTAGAAATTTATTGCCTTTGGTAGAGAACAATGAATTTATTTTTTTTTAAGAGAATAATAGGGCAAGACAACTAAGTAACTTGCTGGACTAGGAGGTATTTAGAATAGCTGAGGAAGTCTTAGTTGGTCCATCAGTATATTTTAATATTTACCAAATTTATGAGGCTTAACTGTTTTGATATCAAAGATTTTTATAAAGTATTTCTAAGGTCATGACAACACCAATAAAAGTTTCATGGGCAGTGATGTAAACAAAATTATTTATTAAGAGATGTGTATAAATATGTGTGTGTGTGTGTGTGTGTGTGTGTGTATACATGTGTATATATATTGATAGTTCTAAATAAAGAGGGGGATAAACTAGCTTGCATTATAGAAGGGCATATTTAAAGACAATTTCCTTAGAGCTTTCCCTAGAATAAGACCTTCAATGATTTCTAGGGCTGAAGCTGCCTGAGCAGCTGACCTGATCAGATAATTTACTCTGCTGAAGGATGAAGGTCTCATCCTTCCTTCTTCCTTACATCTCATCTCTCCCATTCTTCCCATAAGGAAGGAAGAAGAGTTGTGAGCAGGACGTCTTGGTTTGATTATAGCAAGATGAAAAAGCAGTTGATGGTGTCTAGTAGAATTATATATTGAAGATGGATGTTTGTTCTTTAACCTTTTATTTCTACTTAAGAGGATGTTTGTTCTTTAACCTTTTATTTCTACTTAAGACTGTTCTGACCTTTTGAAGGAATCTTGGTATAGATGGTCAGACAGACCTCGAAGAAGTAACTGGAAGTAAGTTGGTCCTTACTATCCCAATCCATTGTTACTGTTGGCACTACATTATTCTGATGATAAGATGGAGCTCTTTCACTTTGGGACCATTATAAACTGGGGGAACATGGTGGGTTGGTATTGAAACCCTGTCTTCATTAAATCCAGAAACAAAACACTGCCTCAGCTCTGCTCAATGATACAGTAAAACACAGAGATCTAGATTTAATACTCTGTTAGTCTCAGGGCGTTGCTCAGGACTTTGCCAGGCAGAATTCTCACCGACCGGCATTTTGTGGTGCAGAAGCAAACGCTTGGGCTTGAAAAGAAAAGCTGTGACCAAACATGAAATAGGGCTAGTATATGCTGATATTACCTCCTGGCACACAAAGCGTGAGACAGCAAATGGAATGAGCAGATCTGAGAGCAAGGAGGCTTCAGACTGACCATAAGGGTATTACAGAATTCCCATTTGGAGAGCTCCGTGCAATGACAAAACATAGTAACAGAAATGTTGAGATCAACAGGCTAAGTGTAAATTTGTTGAAAAGACTGCAATTCTATCAGAATCACTGAAACTGTTCACACACTTTTCAAAATACTGCTTTAGTCTTTGACATCACAGTTATCAGAATGGCTACTCACTTTTAAATGTTATTCCCTTTCATTTTCAATGCTGGAAGCTACTTGGTAGTAAGCAAAGGAGAAATTCTGTGCAGTGGTGGTTTTCCCATGCCGAGTTCTTGCTCTAGTTTTATATCTCTAATGAAAACATTTATAGGTGAAAGAATTGTTTGTTTACCCTTCTTGCAGCACGTTTTACAAAACTCTGGTTTAATTCTCGGTTTTATAAAGGAAGAGTCTTTGCAAATAAGACTGATATATTAAAAAAGAGAATCACAAAATAAAATGTCATACATGCTAACTCTTCTCTTGAAACCCATTGACAGACAATATTTCCCTTTATCCCTTTTCACTTGACACACTGTAGAACCAACTTGGATGTTGCCGTGTCAGGAGCAAGACTAACTGACATGACATATGTTAAGACATATGTCCTGCTTGTCATGGACAAATAATTTTTGTAATGGTCTCTCCACCTCATGCTTTCTGAGAGACTTTTTGGGACACTGCATATGGGAAATGCAGCCGAGGGTAAGACCTTGGCATACTTGAATATGACCCTGATCTGGAGCCTGAAAGATGCGGCTTTAAAAAACATTTATCTCCTAAAGCATATAAGGATTGTTGTGGACTGCCTAGCTTGGTAAAGCAGGAACTATTATATTTTTATATATTTATGTTTAAATTCAAAGGCTTATAGAGGCTTGTTATTACAGGTAACTTAATTGTTCTAAATTCTAGATACTGTAAAATTTTAATCATCCCATGGTTAATGCGAACTTGAAGCTGTTAAAGCAATAAAATTTTCTGTTTGGTTTAACATCATTGCTGCTAGTGATAACATCTTTATTTTGTTTTTCCTGGAACTTTAAAGGCTACATTGGACAACAACAAGAACAGAAGTTGCCCCTGCATTTTCAAGACTAAAGTGATTTCACTGATGATCATTAGTTATCATTATCTCCAGTACCTAGCAGTGCAGCAGAGAGCTGACTTGAATTTCAGCATGAGGAAAGAATGATAGATCTTCTCCATTAAAGACAAGCCAGAAAAGGAAGTAAAGACTTTCTCAGTCTCTTTCTTGTTCCAAGGAGATGAGAGTCTGTGCAAACCTTGTAATAAATACAAATCACCTCTTTTGCAGTACTGCATCACCCGTGCCAGCCAAGGCCTCTGCCATTGTAGGGAAGCTGCAGTCAGGGAATCAGCTCTTTCTCATCCCTGCAGAATAATTACTTTGGGAGGCAACACAAGCACACTGTAGACACACTTTTGTGGACTTACAGTCCTCCTGCCACAGGTAGATTTATAAGCCAATAGAGACTTGCCTGTAAGGTCTTAAGGGCTGTAAGTTCCTTGTAAATTCTTCAATCGGTTACAATCAAATTACTGGACACAGAATTCAGCTGCAGTTGTGGGCACTCTGTGCTTCATGTTTGAGAAGTGCATCGCCAGCCAGTCTGGGAAATGTCTTTGCACCCCTTCAGTCTGGGAATGTTTCATCACACTCTGTAGAGAAAAAGGTAGGGGGTGTGCTGAACCTGCAGCAGGCTTCCAGGCATGCCTTGGACCTTACTCGAAGCTGCCACGTTAGAGGGTGTGACTTGATCCCAGCACTATTACCTCATCAGTGTCTTTTAGTTGTGCAGGGGGTCTCATTCACCACACTCTGGTGACACTGCCCCCAGCCACTGCTCTGACTGACACAGCTCCTTTCAGGGGGAGAAGGCTCCTCTAAAAAGGTAAGAAAGAAGAATGTTTCTATAAAGGAAAACAAACAAAAGAATTTTCAGAGCTTCATTTGTTCATGCTATATGAGTTTTCTCCACTCTCTAAAATAGTGAAAATAAGCTTAAGTCTATCAATACACTTATCGTGTTCTCCTGGATTTGTAAACATGTACATTGCTAGGTTTTGGTTTGGCTATAAAAGAGCAGTAACAACAATCTATTAATTCTACAAATCTTGTAAGCATTATCTAACACAATCTGTTTTAAATACTATGAAACAGATGCAAATACTTGGTTTCCAGTTCAAAGGTATGTCTTTAATTCATCTCTAAATCTTAAATTTGCTTTCATCAATTCCTCATTAACTTTCTTTCTCTGGAGCTGGTCTGATTTTTGGCATCAAAAGATTCAAGTCTCAAAGAGTCATAGGGTCAGATTGGTTTATACACACACAGCTGTCCCTAAGGTCAGTTTCATCTTTTAGACTTCCACCTTCTACTACAAAGCACAGATACTCAGAGGCAGTAGTCTAATCTCCATTTTACATAATGCATTACTGAGAACAGCCTGAAAAGGAGATATTTATGTTTTATGCACTAATCTCTTCATCACAGAGCAGTGAAATTCTTGAGATAAAAAAACCTTGGAACGCAAGCACAGAGCTACCCAGGGAAAAAATGTGCAAATAGTTCAGCAAAAGGAAAAAAATGTTACGCATAAGCTGAAGATCATTCTTCAATCACCAACAAAGAGAAATTCTCCTAATATGAAATCAGCACAGTTAATTCATTGGCTTGCACTAGAATTTGGAGACTGTTGTAAAACATGCAGAGAGCCCAGAAAGGACAAAGTGAATTCTCAGAATTGTAAAATAAGTATATCAATAGACAAAAGACATGGCAATTTTTAGAAAATGAGAATATGGAAGAAGGAAAATGTTGCAGTGATACTTAATATATTTTGAGAACAAGAATCTGGTTTCTTCTAATGAGATGGCAAGAGAAGAAAGTGCATCAGTAATTTGAAAGGATGAAAAAATGACACAAAAGGAAATATTTTTAAAATTAGATTACAATGGGAAACTCTGGAGATTTGGGGCTTTCCCATGAACAGTATTACACAGCATATGGCAGAATACCTGCCAAGTTTATCATGCAACTGAATTACTGAGAATACAGAGAATTACTTTCCCAGTTCCTTCTGTCCCTCCTATCTAAGGAAGAAATTTTTTAATTTCCTTGTTTTCAAGTCCGAACTTCATAATGGTCCACCTGCCAAACACAGCCAGAATCTGAAATCGAGGTTCTTGGGATCCCAGGATCCTGGCTGGCAGATCAGTCAGGAGGCTGAAGACCTAATTCCCATGGAGCAGGGCTTCTCATCATCACATTAGGCAGCAACTGGACAGTAAACCAGCCAAAACCCCTCCTGGCAGAGAAAGATCCTCAGACCACTGCTGGCACTGTCCCTTTCTCATAGAACTCTTTGGAGTTGATGGACTGACATACTCTGTGAAAAAGCCACTATATCAGAAAATTTGGCAATACAAATGGCAATACAAATTCCCAGTCAGCATTCTGAGTGGCATAAACATGGCTTCAAACAGGTGTGATGAACAATGTTCCTCATAAAAACACTTGGAAAGATAAAAGGAACTAATGAGAGTAATAGTTCATAAGAGAAAACAAGTGAAATACGTATTAACTAAATATCAAGACTACAACCAACTGCTGGAAAAAAACAGGAAAAACAGTTATTAGAATTATCAGCTGTGCAGTACACTATCAATGGAGACAAATAACTTTTGGGAAGGGACAAACTAGTATTAGCACTTCAGTTCCCCATTTCCATTCTAACTCTGTTTGCAATGCCTGATTGTGGTATCAAAAAACCCAAAGCAGAATAAAACTGTGGCTGATATTTTATTATGATGAATTTGCATTGAAAGGATATTATTCCCTTTAAGAGATTTTTTCCCTTTTTTCAAGGCGGTTGCCTGTTTTGAGTGACCTCTTTGTAGCTGAAATATCTGTAGTAAATGGAAAGTATTTAACTTCATAATTCACATTCAGGTGGAAATTTTCTCAATCATTCTAAACTGAAGAAGTAGACACACTAAAACAAATTTTTAAGGAACTTTACATGAGCAAATCCTTGTCCATTGTATTCCATTTGAGAGGAAAAATTAAAAATAGCTTGGAATATATTTTTCAGGCAACAGATAATTGCTCCTTATTTGCATTCACCATATATTTCAGAATAACTAAATGTTGTAGAAAGAGATGATTTGCATGATTTTGTGGAGTTTCCAGACCTTTGCATGACATTAACCCATTTTCTTTGCACAGTCCTCTAGTTAAATGACATTGTCTCCCACATCAGCAAAACTATTTACAGGAATGTAACTGAGAAATAATTTACAAGGTCAAGTGGAACTAAAATTAATCTGGCTAGTTTATAAATATTTTGGTTTTTTTTTTTTCTGTGAGGAATTTAGAGCTTTGGTTCTTTCTCAGGTATCCATGTGATTATTTTTCAATTCTTAAATCTTTTGAATATGTCTAAAATTGTTTCATTTAGTTCCCTATTAGGTTTTTCTTCAGAGTAAAATGAAGTACATGGTGCCTCTATTATAAGAAATAAACTAGATATTAAGCAAAACAATGAAAATGTGCATTATCAATTCAGTTCTAAAATTTACATCACCAGCCAACATACAAGTTACTGAAATGGACATTTAATTGCCTTCCCT